>CM056049.1:861107-1531107 GCA_029574335.1 Rana kukunoris | reverse complement strand
GGGAGCACAGTGTCAGAGGGAGCATGGGGAGCACAGTGTCATGGAGGGAGCACAGTCCAGGGGAGCACAGTGTCAGAGGGAGCACAGTCCAGGGGAGCACAGTGTCAGAGGGAGCACAGTCCAGGGGAGCACTGTGTCAGGGGAGCACAGTCCAGGGGAGCACAGTCCATAGTGAAGGAGTCTGTGGGAGGAGAGGAGGAGGTAGCCACACCCCCTAGCCTGACTAAGGAATGTTACAGATCACAAACACCACCCCCCCCCCCCCACACCACCCAAGCAACGCCTCTGCCAGGGGAGCAAAGCCCAGGGAAGCACAGTGTCAGGGGGAGCACAGTCCAGGGGAGCACAGTGTCAAAGGGAGCACAGTGTCAGGGGGAGCACAGTCCAGGGGAGCACAGTGTCAGGGGAGCACAGCCCAGGGGAGCACAGTGTCAGAGGGAGCACAGTCCATGGGAGCACAGTGTCAGAGGGAGCACAGTGTCAGGGGAGCACAGCCCAGGGGAGCACAGAGTCAGTGTCAGAGGGAGCACAGTCCTGGGGGAGCACAGTGTCAGAGGGAGCACAGAGTCAAAGGGAGCACAGTGTCAGAGGGAGCACAGTGTCAGAGGAGCACTGTGCCAGGGGAGCACAGTGCCACGGGAGCACAGTGTCAGAGGGAGCACAGTGTCAGAGGGAGCATAGTCCCGAGGGAGCCCAGTGTCAGAGGGAGCACAGAGTCAAAGGGAGCACAGTGCCAGGGGAGCACAGAGTCAGAGGGAGCACAGTCCAGGGGAGCACAGCCTAGGGGAGCACAGCCCAGGGGAACATGTTTTTAGAGGGAGCACAGTGCCAGGGGAGCACAGAGTCAGAAGGAGCACAGTGCCAGGGGAGCACAGTGTCAGAGGGAGCACAGTCCAGGGGAGCACAGTTCAGGGGAGCACAGTCCAGGGGAGCACAGTGTCAGAGGGAGCACAGTGTCAGAGGGAGCACAGTGTCAGAGGGAGCACAGTCCAGGGGAGCACAGTCCAGGGGAGCACAGTGTCAGAGGGAGCACAGCCTAGGGGAGCACAGTCTAGGGGAGCACAGTGCCAGGGGAGAACAGTGTCTGGGAGCACAGCCCAGGGGAGCACAGTGTCAGAGGGAGCACAGTGTCAGAGGGAGCACAGCCCAGGGGAGCACAGTCCAGGGGAGCACAGTGTCAGGGGAGCACAGCCCAGGGGAGCACAGTGTCAGAGGGAGCACAGTCCCAGGGGAGCACAGTGTCAGAGTGAGCACAGCCCAGGGGAGCACAGAGTCAGAGAAGCACAGTGTCAGAGGGAGCACAGTCCAGGGGAGCACAGTGGCAGAGGGAGCACAGTGTCAGGGGAGCACAGCCCAGGGGAGCACAGAGTCAGAGAAGCACAGTGTCAGAGGGAGCACAGTCCAGGGGAGCACAGTCCAGGGGAGCACAGTGGCAGAGGGAGCACAGTGTCAGAGGGAGCACAGCCCAGGGGAGCACAGAGTCAGAGAAGCACAGTGTCAGAGGAAGCACAGTCCAGGGGAGCACAGTGTCAGGGGAGCACAGTGTCAGAGGGAGCACAGTGTCAGAGGGAGCACAGTGTCAGAGGGAGCACAGTCCATTGGAGCACAATGTCAGAGGGAGCACAGTGTCAGGGGAGCACAGCCCAGGGGAGCACAGTGTCAGAGGGAGCACAGTCCAGGGGAGCACAGTGGCAGAGGGAGCACAGTGTCAGAGGGAGCACAGTCCCGGGGGAGCACAGTGTCAGGGGAGCACAGTGTCAGAGGGAGCACAGTGTCAGAGGGAGCACAGTCCCAGGGGAGCACAGTGTCAGAGGGAGCACAGTGTCAAGGGAGCACAGTGTCAGAGGGAGCACAGTGTCAGAGGGAGCACAGTGGCAGAGGGAGCACAGTGGCAGAGGGAGCACAGTCCAGGAGAGCACAGTGGCAGAGGGAGCACAGTCCAGGGGAGCACAGCCTAGGGGAGCACAGTCCCAAGGGAGCACAGTGTCAGGGGAGCACAGTGTCAGAGGGAGCACAGTGTCAGAGGGAGCACAGTCCAGGGGAGCACAGTCCAGGGGAGCACAGTGGCTGAGGGAGCACAGTGTCAGGGGAGCACATTGTCAGGGGGGGCACAGTGTCAGAGGGAGCACAGTCCAGGGGAGCACAGTGTCAGGGGAGCACAGTCTAGGGAAGCACAGTGCCAGGGGAGCACAGTGTCAGGGGAGCACAGTGTCAGAGGGAGCACAGTGGCAGAGGGAGCACAGTGCCAGGGGAGCACAGTGTCAGAGGGAGCACAGTGGCAGAGGGAGCACAGTCCAGGAGAGCACAGTGGCAGAGGGAGCACAGTCCAGGGGAGCACAGCCTAGGGGAGCACAGTCCCAAGGGAGCACAGTCCCAAGGGAGCACAGTGTCAGGGGAGCACAGTGTCAGAGGGAGCACAGTCCAGGGGAGCACAGTGTCAGAGGGAGCACAGTCTAGGGAAGCACAGTGCCAGGGGAGCACAGTGTCAGGGGAGCACAGTGTCAGAGGGAGCACAGTGTCAGAGGGAGCACAGTCCAGGGGAGCACAGTCCAGGGGAGCACAGTGGCTGAGGGAGCACAGTGTCAGGGGAGCACATTGTCAGGGGGAGCACAGTCCAGGGGAGCACAGTGTCAGGGGAGCACAGTCTAGGGAAGCACAGTGCCAGGGGAGCACAGTGTCAGGGGAGCACAGTGTCAGAGGGAGCACAGTGGCAGAGGGAGCACAGTCCAGGGGAGCACAGTGGCTGAGGGAGCACAGTCCAGGGGAGCACAGTGTCAGAGGGAGCACAGTCCAGGGGGAGCACAGTCCAGGGGAGCACAGTGTCAGGGGGAGCACAGTGTCAGGGGAGCACAGTGTCAGGGGAGCACAGTGTCAGGGGGAGCACAGTGTCAGGGGAGCACAGTGGCAGAGGGAGCACAGCCTAGGGGAGCACAGTGTCAGGGGGAGCACAGTGTCAGGGGAGCACAGTGTCAGGGGGAGCACAGTGTCAGGGGGAGCACAGTGTCAGGGGAGCACAGTGGCAGAGGGAGCACAGCCTAGGGGAGCACAGTGCCAGGGGAGCACAGCCTAGGGGAGCACAGTCCCAAGGGAGCACAGTGTCAGAGGGAGCACAGTGTCAGGGGGAGCACAGTCCAGGAGAGCACAGTGCCAGGGGAGCACAGTGTCAGAGGGAGCACAGTGCCAGGGGAGCACAGTGTCAGGGGGAGCACAGTGCCAGGGGAGCACAGTGTCAGGGGAGCACAGTGTCAGAGGGAGCACAGTCCAGGGGGAGCACAGCCCAGGGGAGCACAGCCCAGGGGAGCACAGTGTCAGGGGAGCACAGTGTCAGGGGGAGCACAGTGTCAGAGGGAGCACAGTGTCAGAGGGAGCACAGTGTCAGAGGGAGCACAGTGTCAGAGGGAGCACAGTGTCAGAGGGAGCACAGTGTCAGAGGAGCACAGTCTAGGGGAGCACAGTCCAGGAGAGCACAGTGTCAGAGGGAGCACAGCCTAGGGGAGCACAGTGCCAGGGAAGCACAGCCTAGGGGAGCACAGTCCCAAGGGAGCACAGTGTCAGAGGGAGCACAGTGTCAGGGGGAGCACAGTCCAGGGGAGCACAGTGTCAGAGGGAGCACAGCCTAGGGGAGCACAGTGTCAGAGGGAGCACAGCCTAGGGGAGCACAGTGTCAGAGGGAGCACAGTGTCAGAGGGAGCACAGTGTCAGAGGGAGCACAGTGTCAGAGGGAGCACAGCCTAAGGGAGCAAAGCCCAGGGGAGCATGGTTTTAGAGGGAGCACAGTGCCAGGGGAGCACAGAGTCAGAGGGAGCACAGTGTCAGAGGGAGCACAGTCCAGGGGAGCACAGTCCAGGGGAGCACAGTGTCAGAGGGAGCACAGTCCAGGGGAGCACAGTGTCAGAGGGAGCACAGCCTAGGGTAGCACAGTGCCAGGGGAGCACAGCCCAGGGGAGCATGGTTTTAGAGGGAGCACAGTGCCAGGGAAGCACCGTGCCGGGGGAGCACAGTGTCATGGGGGAGCACAGTGTCAGAGGGAGCACAGTCCAGGGGAGCACAGTGTCAGGGGAGCACAGTCCAGGGGAGCACAGTGGCAGAGGGAGCACAGCCCGGGGAGCACAGTCCAGGGGAGCACAGTGTCAGAGGGAGCACAGTCCAGGGGAGCACAGTGTCAGAGGGAGCACAGTCCAGGGGAGCACAACCCAGGGGAGCATGGTTTTAGAGGGAGCACAGTGCCAGGGGAGCACAGAGTCAGGGGAGCACAGTGTCAGAGGGAGCACAGTCCAGGGGAGCACAGTGGTAATGGGAGCACAGTGTCAGAGACAGCACAGTCCCAGGGTAGAAAAGTCCAGGGGAGCACAGTGCTCTATGTATCTCTATGGATGCGCCTGAGACTTCTGTGTTTTATAAAGTTTTGTTTGTTACAAACAAAAGAAGGCGGGGCTCTTATGACATCACCTCTGATTGGTGTACACAGGGTGACCTGGAAATGAAGGGGGCGGTCCCTCCAAATCATTGAAAAAAAAAAAACTTCATTCAAAACAACAAAACTTTATTACTTAATAAATCTGTACACAATTGCGATAAAATATCAAGAACAAAAAATAAAACACAAATTAATATAATTTAAAAAAATGTATCAATTCATCAATTAATAATGATAAACCTCGCTGCCAGCCAATAAAAACTCAGAGAATGGCGATGTGACCTGTAGGGGGGGGGGCCAAAAAAAACGCACCCGCCATACACGGACCCTCCCACGGTGCAGCCGGCTGCTCCCATAGGCCGTCCTAAGAGCGGATTGTCTCTGATCACCTCTATGGCCTTGGAGGACCGACATGATTATTATTTTTCATCAAAAGATTCCTTTTCTTATTTTATTTTTTTGATCTTTTGCTTTTTAACCGTTTCCTTACCGTCACTTAAATCCCGCCCCCCCTCCCGCGCATGTTCGGATCACATATTTTATGAATTGGTAGTTTTACGTTCCTGAAGTTATTATATATTTTTTCTATAATTACATTTATATATTTATTTAAGCACATGATCTATACTCTATAGAGTTTGCGTTTATTTGGTAACGCTTAGCGCCCCCTAGGCGGGGTGACCCGAGTCCCGAGGTCTGCGGGGGGGGGGGGGGGTTAGAACTTTTTCTTAGACGCGTCGTGCACTGCCGAAAAATTCATTCATTTTCTTTTTTTTTTTTAGCTCCTTCGGAAATTCAATCATTCAAAAATGTAAAACATTACGGGGCCAGATTCAGGACGGCGAGCGGTTCTTTCTGCCGGCGCAACGTTTCTCATTTACGTTACGCCGCCGCAACTTTATTATTCACAAAGCACTTGCTCCTTAAGTTGCGGCGGCGTAGCGTAAATGGGCCGGCGTAATTGGAATCGGGCGGGTAGGGGGCGCCTGCTATTTAAATAATTAAGAGCGATCCCGCGCCGAGCGTACTGCGCATGCGTCGTCCATTGAGGTATCCCAGTGCGCATGCTACGAATTATGACGGCGTTTTCGACGTAATTGACGTAAATCCCCATTCACGGACGAGTTACGCAAACGACGTAAACGTTTTCTAATTCGACGCGGTCACGACGTCCATGCTCAACATAGGGTGCGCCATCTTTTTGGTGCTTTATCTTTACGCCGGGAAACCCCTTACGGAAACGGCGGAAAGTCACTGCGTCGGGCGGGCGTGCGTTCGCGAATTGCCGTATCTCACTGATTTATGGCCCCTTTGACATTTATACGACAAGTCATTCTCCATTTTCAATGAACACCATTCATACTGGCACGACATTAAGTAGTGCCGACTTCAAAGTAGTCCCTGCACCACTTTGGTCTGATTTTGATGCCACTTACACAGGCATTCATTGAAATCGCGGCCGCGAAACGCGGCAAAATGGCGGTAAAATCGAGGTCGCGAAATCGCGGTAAAATCGCGCGACTTTGAAGTCGTATAAGTGTGAAAGGGACATAAGACGTGCTGCCTTCCAAGTAGTCCCTGCACTACTTTGGTCCGATTTTGATGCCACTTACACAGGCATTCATTGAAACTGCGTCCGCGAATCGCGACAAAATCGCGGTAAAATCCAGGCCGCGAAATCGCGGTAAAATCGCGCGACTTTGAAGTAGTCCCTGCAATACTTTGGTCCGATTTTGATGCCACTTACACAGGCATTCATTGAAATCGCGTCCGCGAATCGCGGCAAAATCGCGGTAAAATCGCAGCCGCGAATCGCGGCAAAAATCGCGGTAAAATCGCAGCCGCGAATCGCATAATAACGCGACTTCGAAGTCGTACAAGTGTGAAAGGGACCTTACATATTCTCGGCGTAAATCAGCGGGATCGCCCCCGTCGGCCATTTTAAAATTGCAGTTAAGATACGACGGCGAAATACAATTACGCCGCTCGTATTTTAACTCAATCCCGGCGTATCTTGTTTTCTGAATACAGAAAACAGATACGCCGGCGTAGGTTAGAAGTTACGCGGCGTATCTAGAGATAAGCCGCGTAACTTCTTACTGAATCTGGCCCATAAACTTCGAAATTTTCGCGCATTTCTGATTTTCGACTTTCCGAATTTCTGCATTTTCGGAATTTCAGATATTCGAAAATTCGGAAAATTTTAAAATTCTGAATTTTTTTTTTATTTCTGATTTTCCAACGTCTGAATTTCCACATTTTTTCTCAATTCGAAAATTCCAGATATTCGGAAATGCAAAAATTTGGAAATTCAAAAATTTGGAATTCGGAATTTCAGAAATTCCATCATTCGGAAACTCAGAAATTCGAATTCAGAATTTTTTCATTTCTGATTTTTGCATTTTCAAAATTACGAAATTCTGAATCTTCGAAATGAATGAATTTTTGAATTCGGAAATTCTGAATATTGACTGAAAATTATGAATATTCCAAAATTTGTGATTCAGACATTTTCGAATGTTTGATTTTCGATTTCTCCAAAATTCTGCTTTCTCGCAATTCGGAATTTCAGATATTCGAAAATTTTCGAATTCTGAATTTTTTTATTTCTGATTTTCGAATTTCAACTTCCAGATATTCGGAAATTCGAAAATTTGAAGATTCAAAAATTTGAAGATTTGGAAATTCAAAAATTTGGAAATTCGGAAATTTTTAATTTCTGATTTTTGCATTTTTCTAAAATTTCGAAATTCTGAATCTTCGAAGTTAAAGAATTTTAGAATTTCCAAAATCTTTGGAAATTCAAAAATTCTGAATATTCAAAAATTTGTAATTCAGAAATTTTCGAATTTTTGATTTTCGATTTTCGGAAATTCTGCATTTTCACAATTCGCAATTCGGAATTTCAGATATTTGAAAATTGGAAATTTTCGAATTCTGAATTTTTGAATTTCTGATTTTCGAATTTCTGAATTTGAGAATTGCCACATTTTCGGAATTCGGAATTTCAGTCATTCGGAAATTTGAAAATTCGAAAAATTGGAGATTTAAAAATGTGCAAATTTTAAATGTTTTTAATTCTGATTTTTGCATTTTTTTTAAATGTCGAATTTACGAATTTCCAAAATCTTGAATTTTGACATTTCGTAATTTCATAATTTCGTAATTTGGGCAAATTTTAAATTCGGAAATTCAATAAAATTGTGAAATTCGAAATTCGAAGCTTGAGGGGGAATGCAGACCTCGGGGGTCACAGTAACCATCAGCTTTAGCCCTGAGTTATGACTTTTCTAGATACGAGATTGCTGGTGTCGGTCGCCATCATTGTCCATTTCCTCCAATCCGATTGGTTGCAGCCTCACTCGCCTCCCACAGCTTCCTATTGACAGCCGGATCCCGAGCCTTCTCCGAGGGAAGTTCAATCACACAGTCGCTGTCCACATACTGCCCAGTCAGACCTTCCGCCTCCTCCGATAACCCACAGAATATGGTGCTGGCCGCCCCCTCCTCCGCCGACTACCATGGGGGGAGAAATAGGAGAGTGAGTGGGGGCATTATAGATCAGGATGAGACGGGACGGGGAATGTGGGGGAGGGCGAGACGGGACAGGGAACGGAGGAGGTGAGATGGGACGGGGAATGGAGGAGGTGAGACGGGACGGGGGAAGGAGGAGGTGAGACGAGACGAGGAACGGAGGTGGTGAGACGGGACGGGGGATGGAGGAGGTGAGACGGGACGGGGAACGGACGAGGTGAGACGGGACGGGGAATGGAGGAGGTGAGACGGGACGGGAACGGAGGAGGTGAGACGGGACGGGAACGGAGGAGGTGAGACGGGACGGGGAATGGAGGAGGTGAGACGGGACGGGGGATGGAGGAGGTGAGACGGGACGGGGGATGGAGGAGGTGAGACGGGACGGGGAATGGAGGAGGTGAGACGGGACGGGAAATGGAGGAGGTGAGACGGGATGGGGAATGGAGGAGGTGAGACGGGACGGGAGATGAGACGGAACGGGGAACGGAGGAGGTGAGACGGGACGGGGACGGGGAATGTGGGGGAGGGGATGGGACGGGGAATGGAGGAGGGGAACGGAGGAGGTGAGACGAGACGATGGGACGGGGAATGGAGGAGGGGACGGGACGGGGGGAACGGAGGAGGTGAGACGAGACGAGGAGATGGGACGGGGAATGAGACGGGACGGGGAGGAGGTGAGACGGGGAATGGAGGAGGGGACGGGGGAAGGAGGAGGTGAGACGGGACGGGAACGGAGGACGAGACGAGGAACGGAGGACGGGGGGATGTGAGACGGGACGGGGGATGGAGGAACGGACGGGACGGGGAGGTGAGGATGGACGGGGAAATGGAGGAGGTGAGACGGGATGGGGAATGGAGGAGGTGAGAGACGGGAGATGGAGGAGGTGAGAGAACGGGGAGAGTGAGGTGAGACGGGACGGGGAACGGAGGAGGTGAGACGGGGAATGGAGGAGGGACGGGGGGAGGAGGAGGTGAGACGGGAGGAAACGGAGGTGAGACGGGACGACGGAGGAGGTGAGACGGGGAATGGAGGACGGGGAACGGGGGAAGGAGGAGGTGAGACGGGACGGAGGAGGGGAACGGGGGATGGAGGAGGTGAGACGGGACGGGGAGACGGGACGGGGGGGATGAGACGGGACGGGAACGGAGGAGGTGAGACGGGACGGGGACGGGGGATGGAGGAGGTGAGACGGGACGGGGGATGGAGGAGGTGAGACGGGACGGGGGATGGAGGAGGTGAGACGGGACGGGGGATGGAGGAGGTGAGACGAGACGGGGACGGGGGAGGGTGGAGGGAGGTGGGACGGGGAATGGAGGAGGTGAGACGGGACGGGAAATGGAGGAGGTGAGACGGGACGGGGAATGGAGGAGGTGAGACGGGACGGGAGATGGAGGAGGTGAGACGGAACGGGGAACGGAGGAGGTGAGACGGGACGGGGAACGGAGGAGGTGAGACGGGACGGGGAATGGAGGAGGTGAGATGGGACGGGGAATGGAGGAGGTGAGACGGGACAGGGGATGGAGGAGGTGAGACGAGACGAGGAACGGAGGAGGTGAGACGGGACGGGAGATGGAGGAGGTGAGACGGAACGGGGAACGGAGGAGGTGAGACGGGACGGGGAACGGAGGAGGTGAGACGGGACGGGGAATGGAGGAGGTGAGATGGGACGGGGAATGGAGGAGGTGAGACGGGACAGGGGATGGAGGAGGTGAGACGAGACGGGGAACGGAGGAGGTGAGATGGGACGGGAACGGAGGAGGTGAGACGGGATGGAAATGGAGGAGGTGAGAAGGGATGGGGAATGGAGGAGGTGAGACGGGACGGGAACGGAGGAGGTGAGACGGGACGGGGGATGGAGGAGGTGAGACGGGACGGGGAATGGAGGAGGTGAGACGGGACGGGGGATGGAGGAGGTGAGACAGGACGGGGAATGGAGGAGGTGAGACAGGACGGGGAATGGAGGGGATGAGACGGGACGGGGAATGGAGGAGGTGAGACGGGACGGGGAATGGAGGAGGTGAGACGGGACGGGGGATGGAGGAGGTGAGACGGGACGGGGAACAGAGGAGGTGAGACGGGATGGGGAATGGAGAGGTGAGATGGGGGATGGAGGGGATGAGACGGGACGGGGAATGGAGGAGGTGAGACGGGACAGGGGATGGAGGAGGTGAGACGAGACGAGGAACGGAGGAGGTGAGACGGGACGGGGAACGGAGGAGGTGAGACGGGATGGGAATGGAGGAGGTGAGAAGGGATGGGGAATGGAGGAGGTGAGACGGGACGGGGGATGGAGGAGGTGAGACGGGACGGGGAATGGAGGAGGTGAGACGGGACGGGGGATGGAGGAGGTGAGACAGGACGGGGAATGGAGGAGGTGAGACAGGACGGGGAATGGAGGGGATGAGACGGGACGGGGAATGGAGGAGGTGAGACGGGACGGGGAACGGAGGAGGCGAGACGGGACGGGGAACAGAGGAGGTGAGACGGGACGGGGAATGGAGAGGTGAGATGGGGGATGGAGGGGATGAGACGGGACGGGGAATGGAGGAGATGAGACGGGACGGGGAATGGAGGAGGTGAGACAGGACGGGGAATGGAGGAGGTGAGACAGGACGGGGAATGGAGGGGATGAGACGGGACGGGGAATGGAGGAGGTGAGACGGGACGGGGAATGGAGGAGGTGAGAAGGGACGGGGAATGGAGGAGGTGAGACGGGACGGGAACGGAGGAGGTGAGATGGGACGGGGGATGGAGGAGGTGAGACGGGACGGGGAATGGAGGAGGTGAGAAGGGACGGGGAATGGAGGAGGTGAGACGGGACGGGAACGGAGGAGGTGAGACGGGACGGGAACGGAGGAGGTGAGACGGGACGGGGGAATGGAGGAGGTGAGACGGGACGGGGAACGGAGGAGGTGAGACGGGACGGGGAACAGAGGAGGTAAGACGGGACGGGGAATGGAGAGGTGAGATGGGGGATGGAGGGGATGAGACGGGACGGGGAATGGAGGAGGTGAGACGGGACGGGGAATGGAGGAGGTGAGACAGGACGGGGAATGGAGGGGATGAGACGGGACGGGGAATGGAGGAGGTGAGACGAGACAGGGGATGGAGGAGGTGAGACGAGACGGGGGATGGAGGAGGTGAGATGGACAGGGAACGGAGGAGTAGAGATGGGAACGGGATACAAAGAGGGCAAGACAACCAGAAAACGGAGTTGGTGGCTCCACCTACCTTGAAGAAGAAGAATCCGATGACGTTGAAGATGAGTCGGAATATCAGGTTGTAGTGACGCATGGCATCCGTCATCACAATGCCGGGACTAACGCTGGTCACCGTCACACCTGAAGTCACATCACAGCGTCATTTATAATTATCAACATTTTTCATCAATATTCAATATTCTCTAAAATACTTTCCAAATTTGTGCCACAGGGAAGACTATACAGCTACATTTATTTGCTAATTCCCTCGAGCGTTCTCTGGAATTGTTCCTTATGCCCCCCCAACTCCATCTAGTGGCGAAAATGTAAATCTTTTACCACCTCCCATTATAAAAGAACACTTCTTGTTGCCCGGTTCACACAGAACCATGTGGAGTCTCTGGATGAATAATCAGAGTTCCCGGCTATGAGCCCCACCTGTAGGAAGCCGCAACCTCCTTTACGGTGATGGCCCACAGGACCCTGAAGACCCCTTGTGTGTGTCCATTCAAGATTTCTGAAGGTCCAGGCCACTTAAGTTTCCTGAAGTCCCCCAGTAACCAGTCAAAGTACCTGGAGGTCCAGGTCACCAAAGCCCCCCCAGTGTGTGCCCACTCAAGATCATTGAAGGTCAAGGTCACTGAAGGCCCCTGAAGACCCCCAGTGTGTGTCCATTCAAGGTTGCTGTAAGTCAAATTCACTCAAGAGACCCCAGTTTGTGTCCATTCAAGGTCGCTGAAGGTTAAAGTCACTTAAGGACCCTGAAGAACCCTTGTGTGTGTCCATTTCAGATTTCTGAATGTCTAAGCCACTTAAGATCCCTGAAGCCCCCACAGTGTGTGTCCAGTCAAAGTAGCTGAAGGTCAAGGTCACTGAAGCCCCCAAAGTGTGTGTCCACTCAAGACCACTGAAGGTCAAGGTCACTGAAGCCCCCACAGTGTGTGTCCACTCAAGACCAATGAAGGTCAAGGTCACGAAGGCCCCCCATTGTGTGTCTATTCAAAGTCATTGAAGGTCAAGGTTGCTTAAGCTCCCTGAAGACCCCCAGTGTGTGTCCACTCAAGACCACTGAAGGTCAAGGTCACAAAGGCCCCCCATTGTGTGTCTATTCAAAGTCATTGAAGGTCAAGGTTGCTTAAGCTCCCTGAAGACCCCCAGTGTGTGTCCACTCAAGACCACTGAAGGTCAAGGTCATGAAGGCCCCCCATTGTGTGTCTATTCAAAGTCATTGAAGGTCAAGGTTGCTTAAGCTCCCTGAAGACCCCCAGTGTATGTCCACTCAAGACCACTGAAAGTCAAGGTCACTAAGGGCCCCCATTGTGTGTCTATTCAAAGTCATTAAAGGTCAAGGTTGCTTAAGCTCCCTGAAGACCCCCAGTGTGTGTCCACTCAAGATCACTTAAGGTCCATGTGACTTAAGGTCCCTGAACTCCAGTCTGTATCCATTCAAGGTAGCTGAATGTCAAGGTCGCTGAAGACCCCCAGTGTGTGTCCATTCAACGTCGTTGAAGGTCAAGGTCGCTTAAGGTCCCTGAAAACCTCCAGTGTGTGTCCACCCAAGATCACTGAATGTCTAGTCCACTTACAATCCCTGAAGACCCCCAGTGTTTGTCTCGTCAAGGTCGGTGAAGGTCTCTGAAGACCCCCAGTGTGTGTCCATTCAACGTTGTTGAAGGTCAAAGTCCCTTAAGGTCCCTGAAGACCTCCAGTGTGTGTCCACTCAAGATCACTGAATGTCTAATCCACTTAAAATCCCTGAAGACCCCCAGTGTGTGTCTCGTCAAGGTCGGTAAAGGTCTCTGAAGACCCCCAGTGTGTGTCCAATTCAACGTTGTTGAAGGTCAAAGTCCCTTAAGGTCCCTGAAGACCTCCAGTGTGTGTCCACCCAAGATCACTAAATGTCTAGTCCACTTACAATCCCTGAAGACCCCCAGTGTGTGTCTCGTCAAGGTCAGTGAAGGTCTCTGAAGACTTCCCTTGATCTTTTTAAGCTTTTTTGTATCAATTCTATTTTCAATAAAACAAAATGTACAGTTTAACGTCCCGACATTTAGCAATGAAACCAGTGACCAGGAAAGTCATTGTTTCTTTATCAGTGCCCCCTCGTGGTCACCAGCCTGGCACAGGGGGGGCCAGGGGAGGGCTGGCAGCCTTTTGCCTGGGGGGGTAATCCAGTCAAGTGGCCCATAGAGCGTGGAAAACAGTCTAAGATTTTTCATGATCACAAGAGTCTGCACATAGGCCCCCCTTACATCAGAGTCCGCACAGATGAGCTCTATCTCTCCTCGTGTCTGTGCAGAAAGATAAGAAGACGTCATCGCTGATGTGCGCTGAGGCTGAGCTATGTGTGAGACGAAACATAGCTCAGCTCTGAAGTCGTCTACCTCGGAGCTGACACAGGCACGGCTGCACAGCGGGAGATGAGCGGCGGCCGTGACCTGTGTTAACAGAGCTCCAGCGGGCATATTCCTGCTCTGCAAAAACAACCTTTAGGTAGTGGCGCCCGGTGGCTGTGCATAATGTCACCAGCCCAGGGGGAGATTTCCACCCTGCCCCCCCTGCCAGCCCTCCCCTGGGGGGGGCTTCACTCACCGGTGGTCTTCAGCCTCTGAGCCAGCTCTCTGGCATTGATGATGTTCATGAGTTTGGTGCAGTTGTAGGCTTCGTTCATTTTCTGTTTCTCCATGTTCTTCCCGTACAGGTTGTTGGTGTCTATGTAGCCCTGGTTATGCATTAAGGAAGCCAGGAAGACGACGCGGCTGGGGGCCGAACGTTTCAGGAGATCTGCAGGGGAGGCGCAATACGGACAGTTAAAGGTCTATGAACGTCACGGCCCTGAACTCTCATCATTGTGTCCCAAATATATCATAACATCGAGACCAGACCTTCCCAACCAAGACCCTCCCATTAAGGAATATGACCCTCCCATTGACAAATCAGAACCTCCCATTTATGAATTGGACCCCTCCTATTCAGGAATCAGACTCTCCCATTGAGAAATCATACCCTCCCATTTAGGAATTAGGCCCTCCCATTTAATAATATGACCCTCCTATAGAAAAGTCAGACCCTCCCATTTAGGAATGTGACCCTCCCATGTAGGAATTTGACCCTCCCATTCAAGAATATGACCCTCCCATTCAAGAATATGACCCTCCCATTGAAAAATCAGAACCTCCCATTTATGAATAAGACCCCTCCTATTCAGGAATCAGACCCTCCCATTTAGGAATATGACCCTCCCATAGAAAAATCAGAAACTCCCATTTAGCAATAAGACCCTCCCATTGACAAATCAGACCTTCCCATTTAGGAAATCAGACCCTCCCATTTATGAATTAGAACCTTCATATTCAGGAATCAGACCCTCCCATTAAGAAAAAAGACCCTCCCATTAAAAAAATCTGATCCATCCATTTAGGAATCCGACTCTCCCATTTGAAAATCAGATCCTCTCAATTAGATAATAGAACCCTCACATTTAGGAATTAGACCCCTCCCATTCTGGAATCAGACCCTCCCATTGAGAAATCAGACCCTCCTATTGAGAAATCAGACCCCTCCCATTAAGGAATCAAACCCCTCCCATTAAGGAATCAGACATTCCCATTGAGAAAAAGACCCTCCCATTTAGAAATTAGACCGTTCAATTAAGAAATCAGACCCTCCCATTTAGGATTAAGACCCTCCCCTTGAAAAATCACACCCTCCCATTTAGGAATGAGACCCTCCTATTAAAAAATCATATCCTCCCAATTAGGAATTAGACCCCTCATATTCAGGAATTATACCCCTCCCACTGAGAAATAAGACCCTCCCATTTAGAAATTAGATCTCTCCCTTCGGGTATCAGACACTCTAATTGAGAAATCAGACCCTTCCATTCAGGAATCAGACCCTCCCGTTGAGAATTAAGACCCTTTCATTTAGGAATTAGGCCCTCCCATTTAGGAATTAGACCCCCCCATTCAAGAATCAGAGCCTACCATTGAGAAATTAGACCCTCCCATTTAGGAATCAGACCCTCCCATTAAGAAATCAGACCCTCCCATTGAGAAATCAGACCCTCCCATTGAGAAATCAGACCCTCCCATTTAGGAATTCAGCCCTCCCATTTAGGAATTCAGCCCTCCCATTTAGGAATTAGACCCTCCCATTTAGGAATTAGACTCCTCTTATTGAGAAATCAGACCCTTTCATTGAGAAATCAGGCCCTCCCATTTAGGAATTCAACCCCCCCATTTAGAAATCAGACCCTCCCATTTAGGAATTCAGCCCTCCCATTTAGGAATTCAGCCCTCCCATTTAGGAATTCAGCCCTCCCATTTAGGAATTAGACCCTCCCATTTAGGAATTAGACCCTCCCATTTAGAATGAAGACTCCTCTTATTGAGAAATCAGACCCTTTCATTGAGAAATCAGGCCCTCCCATTTAGGAATTCAACCCCCCCATTTAGAAATCAGACCCTCCCATTCAGGAATTAGACCCTCCCAGTCAGGAAACATACCCATCCAAGTCAGGAAACAGACCCCCCCTATTGGGAAATAAGAACCTCCCGTTCAGGAAATCAGACCCTCCTGTTTAGAAAATAGACCCTCCCATTGAGAACTCAGACAGTCCTCTTTAAAAATAACTTCCTCCCATTGAGAAATTAGACACTCCCATTTAGGAATTAGACCCCTCCCATTGAGAAACCAGACTCTCCCATGGAAAACTCAGACAGTCCTATTTAGTAATCAGACCCTCGAATTGAGAAATTAGACCCTCCCATTTAGGAATTAAGGAATTAGACCCTCCCATTTAGGAAGTAGAGAGAATCAGACCCTCGCATTGAAAATGAAGACCCTCCCATTTAGGAATTAGACCTTCCCATTTAGGATTTAGACCCTCCCATTGAGAACTAAAATAGACATAGACAGTCCTATTTAGAAATGAGTCCCATTTTCAGGAATTAGACCCCTCCCATTTGGAAACCAGACCCTCCCATTGAAAACTCATTCGTATTTAGTAATCAGACCCTCGAATTGACAAATTAGACCCTCCCATTTAGGAATTAGACCCCTCCCATTCAGACTCAGTCAGCGGAGGACATGGGAAAACAAACAGCCTATTTCTTCAGAGCAACAAGAGGTAGGAATCTGCTACGAAGTGTACCTCGGTCACCAGGAGGGGGCGTGCCTTTTTCTCAAAAGTAGTAAAGGAGGAAGTCTTTCCTCAGTCCCCTCTCCCCCCAGTGTCTCTGCCTAGGCTAAGATGATGTCATCAGTCTACTTCAGGAAGGAGGAAGTCTTTCCTCAGACCCCTCTCCTCCAGTGTATTTGCCTAGGCTAAGATGATGTCATCAGTCTACTCCAGGAAGGAGGAAGTCTTTCCTCAGTCCCCTCTCCCTCCCAGTGATCGGACTGCAATATTGTAACTTTGCCTAGTCTGGGATGATGTCATCAGTCTGCTGCAGGCAGGAGGTAGCATTTCCTCAGTCTCCCCTCACCCAGCGACTTTGCCTAAGCCTAGTTGATAAAATCGTTCTCCTGCAGGCAGAAGGAAGCATTTCCTCAGTCCTCCGCCCAGTGACTTTGCCTAGGCTGAGATGATGTCATGATCAGTCGGCTGCAGGCAGAAGGAAGCATTTCCTCAGTCTCCTCTCTCCCAGTGATCAGACTGCATCATTGGACGCTGGCTGCACAGAGGATGCACGTAGGGAGGATGGCAGGACTTACCCATAAGCAGGTTGGTGAGCAGGAAGGGGCCCAGGTAGTTGGTGGCAAAGGTGACCTCCAGTCCCTCCGATGTTACGGAGTGCGGCATTCCTGGAAGGAAACATTAATCTTTTATTGAGCTGTTTAAAGAAAAATCATAGAAGACTCCAAGCAGAATTCTCACTTCACCGGCTAGAGTGAGAGGCTCTAATTTCAGGCTTCATGCACCCCGTTCATTCTGAGCTCATCCTTCCTCCAGGACATGCTCTGTAGCTTCCTAAGGACCTCCTGCACTGGAGGTGTGAGCCTGATTGGCAGGAAGTGTTTCCAATGACATCCCTGGGGACTGATCATGTGATCATTGCAATAGTAGACCCTCCCACAGAGGCCAATAGGGGTCTGCACTACGTGGTCCGGCATAAAGCCCACCAACATACTGCCCTATAATGGAACCCTAGTCCAAACCAGAGTAAGGAAATGTGTACATTGGAATGGTGACACCCCCCTCCCCCCCGGGGTCACCGCGCCGCATATCTGTACCTGACGCTCCGGCGTTATTCACCAGGATGTCCAGCCTCTTCTCGTTGCGCAGTATGCGGTCAGCGAAGGACCGGACGGAGGACATACTGCTGGTGTCCAGGATCTCCAGGACCACATTCCGGTTCCCCGTCTCCCTCTGGATCTCTTCCACAGCCTTCTGACCGCGTTCCCGACTGCGACACGCCAAGATGACCCGACCGTTCCTCCGGGCAAAGTCCAACGCTACGAACTTCCCAATGCCTGAAAACCAATGCGGAGAGTTATTACTGACACTGGGGGGGGGGCACCATGTACAGGACACTGGGGGGATGGGGGCACCGTGTACTGGACACTGGGGGGATGGGGGCACCGTGTACTGGACACTGGGGGGATGGGGGCACCGTGTACAGGACACTGGGGGGATGGGGGCACCGTGTACTGGACACTGGGGGGGGGGACACTGGGGGGATGGGGGAACCGTGTACTGGACACTGGGGGGATGGGGGCACCGTGTACTGGACACTGGGGGGATGGGGGCACCGTGTACTGGACACTGGGGGGATGGGGGCACCGTGTACTGGACACAGGGGGGATGGGGGCACCGTGTACTGGACACTGGGGGGATGGGGGCTCCGTGTACTGGACACTGGGGGGATGGGGGCACCGTGTACTGGACACTGGGGGGATGGGGGCACCGTGTACAGGACACTGGGGGGATGGGGGCACCGTGTACAGGACACTGGGGGGATGGGGGCACCGTGTACTGGACACTGGGGGGATGAGGGCACCGTGTACTGGACACTGAGGGGATGGAGGCACCGTGTACAGGACACTGGGGGGATGGGGGAACCGTGTACAGGACACTGGGGGGATGGGGGCACTGTGTACAGGACACTGGGGGGATGGGGGAACCGTGTACTGGACACTGGGGGGATGGGGGCACCGTGTACTGGACACTGGGGGGATGGGGGCACCGTGTACTGGACACTGGGGGGATGGGGGCACCGTGTACTGGACACTGGACTGGACACTGGGGGGATGGGGGCACTGTGTACTGGACACTGGGGGGATGGGGGCACCGTGTACAGGACACTGGGGGGATGGGGGCACCGTGTACTGGACACTGGGGGGATGGGGGCACCGTGTACTGGACACTGGAGGGATAGGGGCACCGTGTACTGGACACTGGGGGGATGGGGGCACCGTGTACTGGACACTGGGGGGATGGGGGCACCGTGTACTGGACACTGGGGGGATGGGGGCACCGTGTACTGGACACTGGAGGGATAGGGGCACCATGTACTGCACACTGGGGGGATGGGGGCACCGCGTACTGGACACTGGGGGGATGGGGGCACCGCGTACAGGACACTGGGGGGATGGGGGCACCGTGTACTGGACACTGGGGGGATGGGGGCACCGTGTACTGGACACTGGGGGGATGGGGGCACCGTGTACTGGACACTGGGGGGATGGGGGCACCGTGTACTGGACACTGGGGGGATGGGGGCACCGTGTACTGGACACTGGGGGGATGGGGGCACCGTGTACTGGACACTGGGGGGATGGGGGCACCGTGTACTGGACACTGGGGGGGTGGGGGCACCGTGTACTGGACACTGGGGGGATGGGGGCACCGTGTACAGGACACTGGGGGGATGGGGGAACCGTGTACTGGACACTGGGGGGATGGGGGAACCGTGTACTGGACACTGGGGGGATGGGGACACCGTGTACTGGACACTGGGGGGATGGGGGCACCGTGTACTGGACACTGAGGGGAATGGGGGCACCGTGTACAGGACACTAGGGGGGGGGGGTGCACCATGTACAGGACACTGGGGGGATGGGGGCACCGTGTACAGGACACTGGGGGGATGGGGGCACCGGGTAAAGGACACTGGGGGGATGGGGGCACCGTGTACTGGACACTGGGGGGATGGGGGCACCGTGTACTGGACACTGGGGGGATGGGGGCACCGTGTACTGGACACTGGAGGGATAGGGGCACCGTGTACTGCACACTGGGGGATGGGGGCACCGTGTACTGGACACTGGGGGGATGGGGGCACCGTGTACAGGACACTGGGGGGATGGGGGCACCGTGTACAGGACACTGGGGGGATGGGGGCACCGTGTACTGGACACTGGGGGGATGGGGGCACCGTGTACTGGACACTGGGGGGATGGGGGCACCGTGTACTGGACACTGGAGGGATAGGGGCACCGTGTACTGCACACTGGGGGGATGGGGGCACCGTGTACTGGACACTGGGGGGATGGGGGCACCGTGTACAGGACACTGGGGGGATGGGGGGCACCGTGTACAGGACACTGGGGGGATGGGGGCACCGTGTACTGGACACTGGGGGGATGGGGGCACCGTGTACTGGACACAGGGGGGATGGGGGCACCGTGTACTGGACACTGGGGGGATGGGAGCACCGTGTACTGGACACTGGGGGGATAGGGGGCACCGTGTACTGGACACTGGGGGGATGGGGGCACCGTGTACTGGACACTGGGGGGATGGGAGCACCGTGTACTGGACACTGGGGGGATGGAGGCACCGTGTACTGGACACTGGGGGGATGGGAGCACCGTGTACTGGACACTGGGGGGATGGAGGCACCGTGTACTGGACACTGGGGGGATGGGGGCACCGTGTACAGGACACTGGGGGGGGGGGGGAACTCTGCGGATTCAGATCTAAATGGGGGGGAGAATCTGTGGATTCAGATCCAAAGGGGGGAGAATCTGCGGATTCAGATCCAAAGGGGGGGGGAACTCTACGGATTCAGATCCAAAGGGGGGGGGACTCTGCGGATTCAGATCCAAAGGAGGGGGGGGACTCTGCGGATTCAGATCCAAAGGAGGGGGGGGGAACTTTGCGGATTCAGATCCAAAGGGGGGGGAACTCTGCGGATTCAGATCCAAAGGGGGGGGGGGAACTCTGCGGATTCAGATCCAAATGGGGGGGGAACTCTGCGGATTCAGATCCAATGGGGGGGGGGAACTCTGCGGATTCAGATCCAAAGGGGGGGGGAACTCTGCGGATTCAGATCCAAAGGGGGGGGGGAACTCTGTGGATTCAGATCCAAAGGGGGGGGGAACTCTACGGATTCAGATCCAAAGGGGGGGGGAACTCTGCGGATTCAGATCCAAAGGGGGGGGGGACTCTGCGGATTCAGATCCAAAGGGGGGGGGGGGAACTCTGCAGATTCAGATCCAAAGGGGGGGGGGGGAACTCTGCAGATTCAGATCCAAAGGGGGGGGGGAACTCTGCAGATTCAGATCCAAAGGGGGGGGGGAACTCTGCGGATTCAGATCCAAAGGAGGGGGGGAACTCTGCGGATTCAGATCCAAAGGGGGGGGAACTCTGCGGATTCAGATCCAAAGGGGGGGGGGGAACTCTGCGGATTCAGATCCAAAGGGGGGGGGGAACTCTGCGGATTCAGATCCAAAGGAGGGGGGGAACTCTGCGGATTCAGATCCAAAGGAGGGGGGGAACTCTGCGGATTCAGATCCAAAGGGGGGGGAACTCTGCGGATTCAGATCCAAAGGGGGGGGGAACTCTGCGGATTCAGATCCAAAGGGGGGGGGAACTCTGCGGATTCAGATCCAAAGGGGGGGGGGAAACTCTGCGGATTCAGATCCAAAGTGGGGCAACTCGAAATGCAAAAGAGGGGGGGCTCTGTGGATTCCGATGTAAAAAGGAACTCTGCAGATTCAGATCTAAAGGGGAACTCTGGTTTGGCTGGAGGAAAAGGTGGCGACCCTTCTCTACGCTCCTCAACCAGAGCACAAAGCAAGGTCCATAAAGACATGGATGAGCAAGTTTGGGGTGGAGGAACTTGACCGGCCTGCACAGAGTCCTGACCTCAACTCGATAGAACACCTCTGGGATGAATTAGAGTGGAGACTGTGAGCCAGGCCTTCTCGTCCAACATCAGTGCCTGACCTCTCAAATGCTCTTCTGGAAAAACGGTCAAACATTCCCATAGACACCCTCCTAAACCTTGTGGACGGCCTTCCCAGAAGAGGTGAAGGTGTTGTAGCTGCAAGGGGCGGGGCCAACTCAATATTGAACCCTCCGGACTAAGACTGGGATACACATAATTTGCTCGATCCGTTTCAATCAGGTTTCCGCCCCGGCCACGGGACAGAGACCGCGTTACTCAAAATATGGGACGACGCTCTCGAGGCCGCAGACGAAGGAGAATCTCGTCTCCTGGTTCTGTTGGACCTAAGCGCAGCCTTCGACACTGGAGATCACAAACTGTTACTGACCCGGCTGGCTGAAGTAGCCAGAGTCGCAGAAGGCGATCTATCCTGGTTCTCCTCCTTTCTGGAAAACCGATCGCAAACAGTGAAATTGGGACCTTTTATTTCTGAAAAACGCACGGTGTCATGTGGAGTCCCTCAAGGATCCCCCCTGTCCCCGGTGCTCTTCAACATCTATCTCCGCCCTCTCTTTGAAATCATCAGCAGCCAACAACTACTTTATCATTCCTACGCAGACGACACGCAACTGTATTTCCGCATCTGCAACAAAAAGGATCACCGCCTCGATCTAGAGACTTGTCTCTCTTTGATAGAAAACTGGATGACAAAGGCGGCGTACACACGGCAGAGAACACATCGTTCCGCCCGCCGAGGTTCCCTGCCGGCCGTCGAAATCGGCGACCCGCCCGTCGGGAATGGCAACCAGCCATTCATCCAGGCGGGCCGTCGAGCAAACAGAGAGCGTGCTCTCTATTCGCTCGACGGGATTCCCGACGGGCGGGGCGAGCGCTCCGTGTACACACGGCCGAGGTCCTCGCTGGAATGCAGCTTCCAGTGAGGTTCTCTGGTTTCCAGCGAGAACCTCGGTCGTGTGTACGCCGCCTAAGAGATATCTCAAACTCAACAGTTCCAAAACAGAACTTCTCATGTTTCACGCCAAGCGTAAGAGTCAATCGGCAACAACCTGGACCCCCCCCCCCCCCCGCCCATTCTGGGCCAGATCATCACCCCTAGCGCCAAAGTCAAAAGTCTCGGGGTCATCTTCTACTCCTACATGACAATGGACGCACAAATAGGGTCAGTAGTCAGCGGATCTCACCATCTGCAGACTTTTATTGAAATGTAGAGATACTGCGCTGTCAAAGTAATTCAAAAACAAAGAGAGAGAGAGAGAGAGAGAGAGAGAGAGAGAGAGAGAGAGAGAGAGAGAGAGAGAGAGAGAGAGAGAGAGACAACTTAAAATGTGAGATACACACAATGGGCCAGATCCACAAAGCATTTACGTCAGCGTATCTATACGCCGCGTAAATACTAAGAATAGCCGGCGTATCTTTTTTCTGTATTCATAAAAGAAGACACGCCGGCTTTGTCCTAAGACACGAGCGACGTAATTCGCTTACACCGTCGTATCTTAAGTTGCATATTTACGCTGGCCGATAGGTGGCGCTTACGGCGGTTTACGCGTAAAATATGCAAATGAGCTATTTACGGCGATTCCCGAACGTACTTGCGGCGGCGCGTCGTATTTTATGTCGTTTGCGTAAGCGTTAGGGCACCGTAAGGCAAGTGCCATGGGTGCCATATGAAGGGGGCGCTGGAGCCAGTGGCGTATCTAGGGTATGGCAGCCATGGCAAGTGCCATGGGCGCCATATGAAGGGGGCGCTGTTGAGTGGCTGGGCAGCAAGGCACTTACCAGGGTCTCTTCTTGCCTCCTCCCGAGCATAGGCAGGATCACCTTTTCAGCACCTTTTCTAATGGACAATGGCAGCGCTATCCCTGCTGCGTTCAGCCACAGCCCTCCAGTTCTCCCATTCCATCTGGTAGGATTGGCAGCGCACAAAGAAGAAGAAGGAACATCAGTTTCTCCATCTCCTCTGTGAAAACTGAGGCCTTAAGTGATGAAGATTTCATCACTTCTATTATTAGTTCTGCATTTACCTGGGCTTAGAGGGTAGGGGAGGGATCAGGGGTCTAATAAACCCCAGATTTCTCCATAAAGAGGATATGATGTCACTACCCAATGTGTCACAAGGGATGATAAATATCACTCGTTTTGTTAGGTTATCTGAAAGACGGGTTTCAAATGTCTCAACAGGGGCGCACGGCTGGGCACATCAACGTATATACACGTTGATTTTAGTACCCAGCCATGGGTCACGGGCGCGCACCCGTGACCCGGTCCGAAGCTCCTACAGCCACCCTACAGTTGTAAACACACACACAGTCACAGCGAAAGTCACAGCGCCCCCTTGTGGTTAACTCCCAAACTGCAACTGTCATTTCCACAGTAAACAATGCAATTTAAATGCATTATTTGCTGTGAAAATGACAATTGTCTCAAAAATGTGTCAAAATTGTCCGAAGTGTCCGCCATAATGTCGCAGTCATGAAAAAAACGCTGATTTTAGTACCCAGCCGTGGGTCGCGGGCGCGCGTCCGCGACCTGGTCCGAAGCTCCAGGACCGGGACCGCGGGATTCGCGGACCCGATCGCCGCTGCAGTGCAGCGATCCGTCCCTGGAGCGGAAGAACGGGGAGAGCCGTGTGTACACACGGCTTCCCCGTGCTTCTCTGTGGCCGGAGCATCGATCGCGTCATCCCTGTAATAGGGGGGCGCGATCGATGACGTCACACCTACAGCCACACCCCCCTACAGTTGTAAACACAACACATAGGTCACACATCCCCTACAGCGCCACCTTGTGGTTAACTCCCAAACTGCAACTGTCATTTCCACAGTAAACAATGCAATTTAAATGCATTTTTTGCTGTGAAAATGACAATTGTCCCAAAAATGTGTCAAAATTGTCCGAAGTGTCCGCCATAATGTCGCAGTCATGAAAAAAACGCTGATCGCCGCTATTAGTAGTAAAAAAAAAAAAAACAATTAATAAAAATGCAATAAAACTATCCCTTATTTTGTAAACGCTATAAATTTTGCGAAAACCAACCGATAAACGCTTATTGTGATTTTTTTTACCAAAAATAGGTAGAAGAATACGTATCGGCCTAAACTGAGGAAAAAAAATGTTTTTTTTTTATATATTTTTGGGGTATATGTATTATAGCAAAAAGTAAAAAATATTGCATTTTTTTCAAAATTGTGGCTCTATTTTTGTTTATAGCGCAAAAAATTAAAACCGCAGAGGTGATCAAATACCACCAAAAGAAAGCTCTATTTGTGGGGAAAAAAGGACGCCAATTTTGTTTGGGAGCCACGTCGCACGACCGCGCAATTGTCAGTTAAAACGACGCAGTGCCGAATCGCAAAAAGGGGCAAGGTCCTTTACCTGCATAATGGTCCGGGTCTTAAGTGGTTAAAATTCAATAAAGTAATTTTTTCCAAAAAAAAAAAAATGCATTTAAAAAGACCGCTGCGCAAATACAGTGCAACATAAAATATTGTAACAACAGCCATTTTATTCTCTAGTCTTTACTAAAAAGTTATATAATCTTTGGGGGTTCCAAGTAATTTTCGAGCAAAAAAAAATAATGGGCCAGATTCAGGTACACGTACATTTGCGCAGAGTGTCCGAGATACGCTACGCCGCCGTATTTTACCAGGCTCTACGACGAATTCTGGTAGATTTTTGCCCGTACGATACGGCGGCGTAGTGCATTTCTCGCCGCGTAATCGAAAAACGCGATTAGGGGGCGTGAAGCATTTAAATTAGGCGCGTCCCCGCGGCGATCGAACTGCGCATGCTCCGTTCAGAAATGTCCCGCCGTGCATTGCGCGAAATAACGTCGTTACGTCATTTTTTTTTTTTTTTGAGTAGCGTCGTTTACGGACATTCCCATTCCCGGACGACTTACGTGAAAAATAAAAAAAGAAGTCGGAAAACGTTGAAATTCGACGCGGGAACGACGGCCATACTTAACATGGGCTGTCTGATATTAGAGCCGCAAAAAGCTGGTATAACATTACGCAGCGAAAAGATGACTAAAGGTGCCGTAAGAGATTGCGATTGAAGATCGTAATTTCGGGGATCGACGGCGAAAGCTCATTTGCATACCCCGACGCGGAAAACGACGGGGAGTCCACCCAGCGGCCGCAATTTTATTGCAGCGTAGATCCGAAGGCGTACGAACACGTAATCCAGTTGGATTGAAGCGCAAAGCCGTCTTTTCCTGACAGACTCCATGGCAGCCTACGTGTGGGTTAATCCCGCCTCCTCTCCAATGCTATAGGACCCCATACCCATAAAGCTTTGCTCACCTTCAGTACTGGTGATCCTTGTTTCTCCTCCTCCATGGATATGCGTTCAGGATGTCCAACACAAGCAGACGGATGGCACACTTCTAAGCGGTGCAGCTCGGCTCCCAGCCACGGGCGGCGGGTGGAGAGCTTTTGCAGCAAAGCACTCTTGTTGTGTCTGGCTGCGTGTGCTGAACATTCCTGGACTTCTCGGCTGGCAAGGTCTGACCTTTTCTCCATGGCAGTCGCATCTGTGTATCGCTTGTCATATTTCTTCTGTTGTTGTCCCCTGTTTTTTGTCTTATGGCGGCTGGAGCGCTTCTGCCTTCCAGCCTACCTAGTTACTTCCGGGTCGCGGGGCCATTTGCGAGCGCGCGTGCGCAATAGCCGTCTCCAGATCGAGGCTTGGCTCGCGCATGCGCAGTACAGCGACCCTCGCGGCGGCCACGCAGGCGCCGTTGAGCCGCTCTACACCGCGCAGGCGCGCGAGGGGGAGACGCGTGACGTCACCGGCGGGGATTTTAAAAACAGCTGCTCGCCTTTTGTTTGTGGGATCCTTTCCTAAACAGGCGAGCAGCTGATAGGTGATACCGGCTTCCGGCTTCCAAGGTCAGTGAGAGTAAGGCCCCGTACACACGGCAGAGAACCTCGACGGGCATAACACATCGTTCCGCCCGTCGAGGTTCCCTGCCGGCCGTCGAAATCGGCGACCCGCCCGTCGGGAATGGCAACCAGCCATTCTTCCAGGCGGGCCGTCGAGCAAATAGAGAGCGTGCTCTCTATTTCTGCTCGACGGGCTTCCCGACGGGATGCTCGCCGAGAGCGTACACACGGCCGAGGTCCTCGCTGGAATGCAGCTTCCAGCGAGGTTCTCACTGGTTTCCAGCGAGAACCTCGGTCGTGTGTACGCCGCATAACATGTCAGGCAGGTTTTTCTTATATGTTAAGAAATACGTATAATCCAGTTTTTGCACACATACATATAATATATATATATATATAGGTGTTCTCTGAAGGGGCAGCTTGTTTTTTCTGGTCTTATTGTCTAGTGTCTTAGGATTCATCTTTCTGACCTGGTATTGCCCTGTCACGTCGGTCCAGGAAGTATGGACCAGTCACCGCCCGCACATGGCCAGCCCTCACGCACAAGGTACGTGCTGGTGAGGGGAGGGCACGGGGTTGTATACCTCAATTCAATGACTTGACTTTTTTCCCTGTAAATCTTTCTTCTTAAAGCCCTTCCTATCCAGATCATCGTGCCCCATCAGACCAGACCACTTCAGACCTTGCCAGGCCGCATCAGCAGTCATCCTCTAAGTCTAAGGCCGCGTACACACGGCAGAGAACCTCGACGGGCAGAACACATCGTTCCGCCCGTCGAGGCTCTCTGCCGGCCGTCGAAATCGGCGACCCGCCCGTCGGGAATGGCAACCAGCCATTCATCCAGGCGGGCGGTCGAGCAAAAAGAGAGCGTGCTCTCTTTTCGCTCGACGGGATTCCCGACGGGCGGGGCGAGCCAGGAGCGTACACACGGCCGAGGTCCTCACTGGAATGCAGCTTCCAGCGAGGTTCTCGCTGGTTTCCAGCGAGAACCTCGGTCGTGTGTACGCCGCCTAAGAAGCGTAGCTCCTCATCTACATCACATCACCGGGGGGAGAAGTTCACATTCCTCCTCAAGACACCGCTCCCACCGCCATGATAGTCGCTCTAGTCGTAGAGCCTGCTGGGGATGTGATACCCGAGTCCCGGAGGGCAAATCTTTATGCAATCAGTGCTATGCCCAGGCGGTTGGTGAAAAGGAGACGGAAGATCGGCGGATCGAGTCCCTGGTGGAACGTGTTGTGCAAAGGTCCTTAAAGGAGAAGGACACGTCTCACATGCACGGGCAAACCAGTGTCGCTGGATCTGGCCCTACGGTCGATGAGATCCATGAGGATCCAGGCCCCTCTCGGCCTCGCGCCTACACCCTAGCAGCCCCGGAAGGCGACTTGGATAGCGATGAAGAGGATCTAGAATTTGACTTTGCCCAAGTAACCCCACTCATCAAGGCCGTAAAAGAGGCACTTCGGTGGGAAGATTCAAATATTTCAAACGTCTGGGAAAAGAACGCCCAAGCTTCCCATTACTGTCGGAGCTGGATGGCATCTTTGAAGAGGAATGGAGCAAGGTGGACAAAAAGTCCTCTATGGCTAATCAGGCTTCCCGCTTGTACCCGTTTAAAGCGGAAGATGTCAAACACCTGGAAAACATCCCGTCAGTAGATGCAGCAGTGATGCGTTTAGCCAAGCATGTGACGCTACCTTTGTCCGATTCAGTGTCCTTCAAAGACGGTCTTGATAGAAGAATGGACCAAGATCTAAAGAGGATATATGGCTTGGTCGGTACGGCCTGTAAACCCGCCCTGGCTTTAGCGGCTCTCTCTAAAGCAATGGAAGTCTGGACAGAGAACGTGGACTCCTTTCTGATGGGCATCTCTGAAGAACTGGCCGGGAGTTCGGCAACGTCGGAGCTAAAGCTAGCTGTAGCATTCCTGAGAGAAGCCTCCGTTGATCTAGCCGGCGTCGCGTAAATCGCCCAGCGTAAACCCGCGCCATTCAAATGGGGCGGCTTGTATTTAAATTAAGCGCGCCCCCGCGTCGAAAGAACTGCGCATGCGCCGGCCGGGGAAAAAGCCCAGTGCGCATGCTCCAGCTCACGTCGGAAAGCGTCGTTGAAACCGATGTCAAAACGACGCGAGCGTCTTTTACGCAACTCCCTATTCGCGAACGAGTTAGTAAAACGACGTAAGCGACGGAAAAAGCCGACGCTGACCCGACGCCATACTTAACATGGCATCCGACGGCACCCGACGGAACTTCGTAAGGTTACTCCACATAGAAGCTGGGGTAACCTTACGCGGACGAAAACGACGTACGCGACGACGGGGCGGCGTAAAATCGATCGGGAATCGGCGTACTAGCCTCATTTGCATATGCAAATGAGAAAACAACGTCAAGGCCACCTAGTGGCCGGAGTTGTCATTACAACTACGATCCGCAAGTGTAATGGTTTTACACTTGTCGGATGTAGAAGCGTATCTATGCCAAAGTGATGCTAAGCATCGCGCGCATAGATACGAGGCAAAAAAAAAACGGCGATACGACGGGGTATCTGAGATACTCCGTCGTAGCGCCGCTGAGAATCTGGCCCAGAATCACTTTTAAAGCTCTCTGTCTGACCCATAAGTGCATCCATGGGAAAGCCCCCCATTATCTATGCGAAAAAATAAAAGCTCACAACCCCAATCGCGTTCTGCGATCCACCAACCAAAATCTGCTCCAGATACCGAAAGCCAGATACAAGTCCAAAGGAGACAGAAGATTTGCGGTCCAAGGTCCCAGACTATGGAACGCTTTACCAACCAGCATCCGGTTGGAGGAGAACCACCTGACCTTCAGGAGAAAGATCAAAACTCTGCTCTTTTAATGTCAAAGGAGACAGGAACAACGAGCGCCCAGAGGCGATTTCGTTCGCATGTGCCGCGCGATATAAGTTTTCATTCATTCATTAAAGTTCATGTGTGTAAAGGCCGGCGTCCCAATACTTTTGGTAATACAGTGTATATTTAAGTATTGATTATTCTTGTTGGGTGAGGTGTCATTGACCTTCGGAGCGTTGGCTCTTGGCACGCACCCAGCAGTTTGTTATCTCCCGGCGGCCATGAACTTTTGTACGGGGGGGGGGGGGGGGGGGGGGGTCTTTGTGATCTCCTGACTAGGGATGAGCCGAACACCCCGCGGGTTCGGTTCGCACCAGAACCTGCGAACAGACCAAAAGTTTGTGTGAACTTTAGAACCCTGTTAAAATCTATGGGACTCGAACATTTGAAATCTAAAGTGCTAATTTTAAAGGCTAATATGCAAGTTATTGTCCTAAAAAGTGTTTCGGGACCCGGGTCCTGCCCCAGGGGGAGTGTTTGGGGACCCGGGTCCTGCCCCAGCGGAGTGTTTGGGGACCCGGGTCCTGCCCCAGCGGAGTTTTTGTTGACCCGGGTCCTGCCCCAGGGGAGTGTTTGGGGACTCGGGTCCTGCCCCAGGGGAGTGTTTGGGGACCCGGGTCCTGCCCCAGGGGAGTGTTTGGGGACCCGGGTCCTGCCCCAGGGGAGTGTTTGGGGACCCGGGTCCTGCCCCAGGGGAGTGTTTGGGGACCCGGGTCCTGCCCCAGGGGAGTGTTTGGGGACCCGGGTCCTGCCCCAGGGGAGTGTTTGGGGACCCGGGTCCTGCCCCAGGGGAGTGTTTGGGGACCTGGGTCCTGCCCCAGGGGAGTGTTTGGGGACCCGGGTCCTGCCCCAGGGGAGTGTTTGGGGACTCGGGTCCTGCCCCAGGGGAGTGTTTGGGGACCCGGGTCCTGCCCCAGGGGAGTGTTTGGGGACTCGGGTCCTGCCCCAGGGGAGTGTTTGGGGACCCGGGTCCTGCCCCAGGGGGAGTGTTTGGGGACCCGGGTCCTGCCCCAGGGGACATGTATCAATGCAAAAAAAGCTTTAAAAACTGCAGTTTTTTCAGGAGTAGTGATTTAATAATGCTTAAAGTGAAACAATAAGATTGAAATAATCCTTTAAATTTCGTACCCGGGGGGTGTCTATAGTATTCCTGTAAAGTAGCGCATGTTTCCTGTGCTTAGAACTGTCCCTGCACAAAATGTAATTTCTGAAGGAAAAAAGTCATTTAAAATCACTCACCTTAGGGTCTCCACCCCAAATTAAAAAAAAAATGCCGTGGACCCCCACACATTTTTTTTTATGAATGACGTTTCTTTGTATTGCCGGGAGCCGACAATTCATTATAGCCGCAAGTGATTTTAAATGACTTTTTTCCTTCAGAAATTACACTTTGTGCAGGGACAGTTCTAAGCATGGGAAACAAGCGCTACTTTACAGTCATACTATACACCCCCCTAGGTACGAAAATTTAAAGGAATATTTCACTTTTATTGTTTCACTTAAAGGAATTATTAAAATCACTGCTGCCAAAAAAACTGCAGTTTTTAAAACTTTTTTTTGCATTGATACATGTCCCCTGGGGCAGGACCCTGGTCCCCAAACACTCCCACTGGGGCAGGACCCGGGTCCCCAAACACTCCCCTGGGGCAGGACCCGGGTCCCCAAACACTCCCCTGGGGCAGGACCCGGGTCCCCAAACACTCCCCTGGGGCAGGACCCGGGTCCCCAAACACTCCCCTGGGGCAGGACCCGGGTCCCCAAACACTCCCACTGGGGCAGGACCCGGGTCCCCAAACACTCCCCTGGGGCAGGACCCGGGTCCCCAAACACTCCCCTGGGGCAGGACCCGGGTCCCCAAACACTCCCCTGGGGCAGGACCCGGGTCCCCAAACACTCCCCTGGGGCAGAACCCGGGTCCCCAAACACTCCCCTGGGGCAGAACCCGGGTCCCCAAACACTCCCCTGGGGCAGGACCCGGGTCCCCAAACACTCCCCTGGGGCAGGACCCGGTTCCCCAAACACCCAAACACTTTTTAGGACAATAACTTGCATGTTAGCCTTTAAAATTAGCACTTTAGATTTCAAACGTTCGAGTCCCATAGACTTTAACAGGGTTCTAAAGTTCACACAAACTTGCCGCGAACACCCCAAATAGTTTGCTGTTCGGCGAACAGGCAATGTTCGAGTCCAACATGAGTTCTACTCCAACTCAAAGCTCATCCCTACTCCTGACGGCCCCTCGTATCACCACGGGCAGTATACACAGGGAGGGTGGGTCCGGACCCCCCTCTCCTTCCTTTCCTAGGAGTCAGTTCCGCTCCTCCAGGAAATAACTAAACTTTTCCAACAACTGGAAGAACCTGTATGTCCTGCGCCACTGCAAATGGCGGCGCTACACGGAATCTTGTTATTTGTCACAACTGGTAACACAATGATAATATATATATAAATAAAATGCTGCGTCGTGTAGGAGAAGTGCGGTGTGCGCGGTGACGGAATGTGGCGAGGTGTAGGGGAAGTGTGGCGTGCGCAGTGACGGCATGTGGCGAGGTGTAGGAGAAGTGCGGTGTGCACAGTGACGGAATTCTGCGTCGTGTAGGAGAAGTGCGGTGTGCGCAGTGACGGAATGCGGCGTCGTGTAGGAGAAGTGCGGTGTGCGCAGTGACGGAATGCGGCGTCGTGTAGGAGAAGTGCGGTGTGCACAGTGACGGAATGCTGCGTCGTGTAGGAAAAGTGCGGTGTGCGCAGTGACGGAATGCTGCGTCGTGTAGGAAAAGTGCGGTGTGCGCAGTGACGGAATGCTGCGTCGTGTAGGAGAAGTGCGGTGTGCGCAGTGACGGAATGCTGCGTCGTGTAGGAAAAGTGCGGTGTGCGCAGTGACGGAATGCGGCGTCGTGTAGGAAAAGTGCGGTGTGCGCAGTGACGGAATGCTGCGTCGTGTAGGAAAAGTGCGGTGTGCGCAGTGACGGAATGCTGCGTCGTGTAGGAAAAGTGCGGTGTGCGCAGTGACGGAATTCTGCGTCGTGTAGGAAAAGTGCGGTGTGCGCAGGGACGGAATGCTGCGTCGTGTAGGAAAAGTGCGGTGTGCGCAGGGACGGAATGCTGCGTCGTGTAGGAAAAGTGCGGTGTGCGCAGTGACGGAATGCGGCGTCGTGTAGGAAAAGTGCGGTGTGCGCAGTGACGGAATGCTGCGTCGTGTAGGAAAAGTGCGGTGTGCGCAGTGATGGAATGCTGCGTCGTGTAGGAGAAGTGCGGTGTGCGCAGTGACGGAATGCTGCGTCGTGTAGGAAAAGTGCGGTGTGCGCAGTGACGGAATGCGGCGTCGTGTAGGAAAAGTGCGGTGTGCGCAGTGACGGAATGCGGCGTCGTGTAGGAGAAGTGCGGTGTGCGCGGTGACGGAATGTGGCGAGGTGTAGGGGAAGTGTGGCGTGCGCAGTGACGGCATGTGGCGAGGTGTAGGAGAAGTGCGGTGTGCACAGTGAAGGAATTCTGCGTCGTGTAGGAGAAGTGCGGTGTGCGCAGTGACGGAATGCGGCGTCGTGTAGGAAAAGTGCGGTGTGCGCAGTGACGGAATGCTGCGTCGTGTAGGAGAAGTGCGGTGTGCGCAGTGACGGAATGCGGCGTCGTGTAGGAAAAGTGCGGTGTGCGCAGTGACGGAATGTGGCGAGGTGTAGGGGAAGTGTGGCGTGCGCAGTGACGGAATGCTGCGTCGTGTAGGAAAAGTGCGGTATGCGCAGTGACGGAATGCTGCGTCGTGTAGGAAAAGTGCGGTGTGCGCAGTGACGGAATGCTGCGTCGTGTAGGAAAAGTGCGGTGTGCGCAGTGACGGAATGCGGCGTCGTGTAGGAGAAGTGCGGTGTGCGCGGTGACGGAATGTGGCGAGGTGTAGGGGAAGTGTGGCGTGCGCAGTGACGGCATGTGGCGAGGTGTAGGAGAAGTGCGGTGTGCGCAGTGACGGAATGCTGCGTCGTGTAGGAGAAGTGCGGTGTGCGCAGTGACGGAATGCGGCGTCGTGTAGGAAAAGTGCGGTGTGCACAGTGACGGAATGCTGCGTCGTGTAGGAAAAGTGCGGTGTGCGCAGTGACGGAATGCGGCGTCGTGTAGGAGAAGTGCGGTGTGCGCAGTGACGGAATGCTGCGTCGTGTAGGAGAAGTGCGGTGTGCGCAGTGACGGAATGCGGCGTCGTGTAGGAAAAGTGCGGTGTGCGCAGTGACGGAATGCTGCGTCGTGTAGGAAAAGTGCGGTGTGCGCAGTGACGGAATTCTGCGTCGTGTAGGAGAAGTGCGGTGTGCGCAGTGACGGAATGCGGCGTCGTGTAGGAGAAGTGCGGTGTGCGCAGTGACGGAATGCGGCGTCGTGTAGGAAAAGTGCGGTGTGCGCAGTGACGGAATGCTGCGTCGTGTAGGAAAAGTGCGGTGTGCGCAGTGACGGAATGCGGCGTCGTGTAGGAGAAGTGCGGTGTGCGCAGTGACGGAATGTGGCGAGGTGTAGGGGAAGTGTGGCGTGCGCAGTGACGGCATGTGGCGAGGTGTAGGAGAAGTGCGGTGTGCACAGTGACGGAATTCTGCGTCGTGTAGGAGAAGTGCGGTGTGCGCAGTGACGGAATGCGGCGTCGTGTAGGAGAAGTGCGGTGTGCGCAGTGACGGAATGCTGCGTCGTGTAGGAAAAGTGCGGTGTGCGCAGTGACGGAATGCTGCGTCGTGTAGGAGAAGTGCGGTGTGCGCAGTGACGGAATGCTGCGTCGTGTAGGAAAAGTGCGGTGTGCGCAGTGACGGAATGCTGCGTCGTGTAGGAGAAGTGCGGTGTGCACAGTGACGGAATGCGGCGTCGTGTAGGAGAAGTGCGGTGTGCGCAGTGACGGAATGTGGCGAGGTGTAGGGGAAGTGTGGCGTGCGCAGTGACGGCATGTGGCGAGGTGTAGGAGAAGTGCGGTGTGCACAGTGACGGAATTCTGCGTCGTGTAGGAGAAGTGCGGTGTGCGCAGTGACGGAATGCGGCGTCGTGTAGGAGAAGTGCGGTGTGCGCAGTGACGGAATGCGGCGTCGTGTAGGAGAAGTGCGGTGTGCGCGGTGACGGAATGCGGCGTCGTGTAGGAGAAGTGCGGTGTGCGCGGTATCGGAAAGCGGCGGCGTGTCGTAGAAGTGCGGTGTGCGCGGTATCGGAATGCGGTGTCGTGTCGTAGAAGTGCGGTGTGCGCGGTATCGGAAAGCGGCGGCGTGTCGTAGAAGTGCGGTGTGCGCGGTATCGGAAAGCGGCGGCGTGTCGTAGAAGTGCGGTGTGCGCGGTATCGGAAAGCGGCGGCGTGTCGTAGAAGTGCGGTGTGCGCGGTATCGCGTCGTATAGGAGTTGGACTCACCTGTGTTGGCTCCGGTAACGATGGCGGTTTTCCCAGTCAGGTCCACGCGGCACTTTTTGGGGTCCCACCTGCCCTTCTTCTGAATGCGGAGGATCGCCGCCAGCACCAGGGAGCAGAGGAACCACAGCGGGTTACTGAGGAGGGGCAGCAAGTCCATGGCACTGAGAGGTGGGGAGGACGACAACTACTGGGCACTGACGCGCTGCACCGTCCCTCTGTACTGCACTACTGCTATGTAAGCGCTTCTCTCTACACTCAGGAGGGAGGAGAGCACCGCACACACCTACTGTGCACCACCCCCCACCCCAGGGTCCTAGTGCCTGCACCACACTAACCCTCTACAACTCCACCCAGTGGAATTCCTGACCCCTCCGATACACTAGAACCCGATATCGGCAGGAAACCCAGAACCAGAAATGTCAGGTGTTGCAGCTCGCTGATCATTGGATGGGGCGGCTGCATTAGTTTTCTCTTTGTAAGCTTTGTTTTCACCTGGTGATCTGCTCAATAACACACCTCCTGTATTAGAGCACCCCCCACTCTGGAGGAAGGAGCACAGGGGGCACCTAGAACAGCAGCATTGTCAGTCTGTGGGGGGGGGGGGGAGTATTAGGAAATGTAATTACACTAATTGAATCCAAACTCCAACTCACACTTTATAATCAGTTACATTTTATTTCTTCCTTCTGATATAAAAGGTTATACCTAAATGTAGAGGGGGATGGGAGAGTCGTGTCGCTCTCATTCATGTGATTTGTGTAAATTTGACTTTCTGCATACCTCCCAACATTAAAAAAATTCCCTGTGGGACATTTTTGTTTAGCGGAGGGGCGGGGGGGGGGGGCGGTTTGGAGTTGTTGAGCGGGGGGGGGGGGGGGGGTGCCACGGATTGGAGTTGTTGGGCGGGGGGTGGGTGCCATGCCATGGATCGGAGTTGTTGGGCGGGGGTGGGTGCCATGGATCGGAGTTGTTGAGCGGGGGGTGCCGCGGATTACAGTTGTTGAGCGGGGGGTGGGTGCCATGGATCGGAGTTGTTGAGCGGGGGGTGGGTGCCATGGATCGGAGTTGTTGGGCGGGGGGTGGGTGCCATGGATCGGAGTTGTTGAGCGGGTGGGTGCCACAGATCGGAGTTGTTGAGCGGGTGGGTGCCACAGATCGGAGTTGTTGAGCGGTGGGGTTGGTGCCATGGATCGGAGTTGTTCAGCGGGGGGTGCCGCGGATTACAGTTGTTGAGCGGGGGGTGGGTGCCATATGGATCGGAGTTGTTGGGCGGGGGGTGGGTGCCATGGATCGGAGTTGTTGAGCGGGGGGTGCCGCGGATTACAGTTGTTGACGGGGGGTGCCACAGATCGGAGTTGTTGAGCGGTGGGGTGGGTGCCACGGATCGGAGTTGTTGAGCGGGGGGTGGGTGCCATGGATCGGAGTTGTTGAGCGGGGGGTGCCGCGGATTACAGTTGTTGAGCGGGGGGTGGGTGCCATGGATCGGAGTTGTTGAGCGGGGGGTGGGTGCCATGGATCGGAGTTGTTGGGCGGGGGGTGGGTGCCATGGATCGGAGTTGTTGAGCGGGGGGTGGGTGCCATGGATCGGAGTTGTTGAGCGGGGGGTGCCGCGGATTACAGTTGTTGAGCGGGGGGTGGGTGCCATGGATCGGAGTTGTTGAGCGGGGGGTGGGTGCCATGGATCGGAGTTGTTGGGCGGGGGGTGGGTGCCATGGATCGGAGTTGTTGAGCGGGGGGTGGGTGCCATGGATCGGAGTTGTTGAGCGGGTAGTGCCGCAGGTTGGAGTTGTTGAGGGGGGAGTGCCGTGGCTTGGAGTTGTTGAGGGGGGGTGGGTGCCACAGATTGGAGTTGTTGTGGGGGGAGTGCAGTGGCTTGGAGTTGTTAAGGGGGGGTGGGTGCCACGGATCGGAGTTGTTGAGGGGAGGTGGGTGCCACAGATCGGAGTTGTTGAGCGGGGGGTGCACGGGTCGGAGTTGTTGAGGGGGTAGTGCCGCGGCTTGCATTTATTGAGCGGGGGGGTTGGTGCGGGTCGGAGTTGTTGAGGGGAGGTGGGTGCCACAGATCAGAGTTGTTGAGCGGGGGGTGCCACGGGTTCGGAGTTGTTGAGTGGGGGGTGGGTGCGGATCGGAGTTGTTGAGCGGTGGGGTGCCGCGGGTCGGATTTGTTGAGGGGGTAGTGCCGCGGCTTGCAGTTATTGAGCGGGGGGGTTGGTGCGGGTCGGAGTTGTTGAGGGGAGGTGGGTGCCACAGATCAGAGTTGTTGAGCGGGGGGTGCCACGGGTTCGGAGTTGTTGAGTGGGGGGTGGGTGCGGATCGGAGTTGTTGAGCGGTGGGGTGCCGCGGGTCGGATTTGTTGAGGGGGTAGTGCCGCGGCTTGCAGTTATTGAGTGGGGGGGTTGGTGCGGGTTGGAGTTGTTGAGGGGGGAGTGCTGTGGCTTGGAGTTGTTGAGGGGGGGTGGGTGCCACAGATTGGAGTTGTTGAGTGGGGAGTGCCGTGGCTTGGAGTTGTTGAGGGGGGTGGGTGCCACAGATTGGAGTTGTTGTGGGGGGAGTGCAGTGGCTTGGAGTTGTTAAGGGGGGGTGGGTGCCACGGATCGGAGTTGTTGAGGGAGGGGTGCCACAGATCGGAGTTGTTGAGCGGGGGGTGCCACGGGTCGGATTTGTTGAGGGGGTAGTGCCGCGGCTTGGAGTTGTTAAGGGGGGGTGGGTGCCACGGATCGGAGTTGTTGAGGGAGGGGTGCCACAGATTGGAGTTGTTGAGCGGGGGGTGCCACGGGTCGGATTTGTTGAGGGGGTAGTGCCGCGGCTTGCAGTTATTGAGCGGGGGGGGTTGGTGCGGGTCGGAGTTGTTGAGGGGGGAGTGCCGTGGCTTGGAGTTGTTAAGGGGGGGTGGGTGCCACAGATCGGAGTTGTTGAGCGGGGGGTGCCACGGGTCGGAGTTGTTGAGGGGGGGTGGGTGCCACGGGTCGGAGTTGTTGAGGGGGGGTGGGTGCCACGGGTCGGAGTTGTTGAGCGGGGGGGTGCCACGGGTCGGAGTTGTTGAGCGGGGGGGTGGGTGCGGATCGGAGTTGTCCCGGGATCATGTTGGTGACTGAAGCTGTGATTGGCCCCAGTGACTTATTGGGTCCCGACTTCTAAGAGAAGATCCCAAGCGAGTTGTGCTGTTCGGTGGGGAGTCGGTCTGAGGGGAGCCCGGAGGCCGGCGATCCAATAAGGCCCAGACAGGACCGAGGTGACCGGACACCGGGAGTTTGTCTGGTGGCAACCTGTCAGCCGGTGACCCAAAACCAAGAACTACCTGAGGGAGATTCCGGCAACAACAATCTTGAGAAGGAATCACCTCATGAACTGTGAACTCTAACGCAACGGGCCTGTGGCAGAGGTTTGTCTTCCTTCTCAGGAACCCCCCTGCTCAACAACTCCGATCCGAGGAACCCCCCCCTGCTCAACAACTACAATACGAGAAACCCCCCTGCTCAACAACTCCGATCCAAGGAACCCCCCTGCTCAACAACTCCGATCCGAGGAACCCCCCTGCTCAACAACTCCGATCCGAGGAACCCCCCTGCTCAACAACTCCGATCCGAGGAACCCCCCTGCTCAACAACTCCGATCCGAGGAACCCCCTGCTCAACAACTCTGATCTGAGGAACCCCCCTGCTCAACAACTCCAATACGAGGAACCCCCCTGCTCAACAACTCCGATCCGTGGATCCCCCCCTGCTCAACAACTCTGATCTGAGGAACCCCCCTGCTCAACAACTCCAATACGAGGAACCCCCCTGCTCAACAACTCCGATCCGAGGAACCCCCCTGCTCAACAACTCCGATCCGAGGAACCCCCCTGCTCAACAACTCCGATCCGTGGATCCCCCCCCTGCTCAACAACTCTGATCTGAGGAACCCCCCTGCTCAACAACTCCAATACGAGGAACCCCCCTGCTCAACAACTCCGATCCGAGGAACCCCCCCCTGCTCAACAACTCTGATCTGAGGAACCCCCCTGCTCAACAACTCCAATACGAGGAACCCCCCTGCTCAACAACTCCGATCCAAGGAACCCCCCTGCTCAACAACTCCGATCCGAGGAACCCCCCTGCTCAACAACTCCGATCCGAGGAACCCCCCTGCTCAACAACTCCGATCCGAGGAACCCCCCTGCTCAACAACTCCGATCCGAGGAACCCCCCTGCTCAACAACTCTGATCTGAGGAACCCCCCTGCTCAACAACTCCAATACGAGGAACCCCCCTGCTCAACAACTCCGATCCGTGGATCCCCCCCTGCTCAACAACTCTGATCTGAGGAACCCCCCTGCTCAACAACTCCAATACGAGGAACCCCCCTGCTCAACAACTCCGATCCGAGGAACCCCCCTGCTCAACAACTCCGATCCGAGGAACCCCCCTGCTCAACAACTCCGATCCGTGGATCCCCCCCCTGCTCAACAACTCTGATCTGAGGAACCCCCCTGCTCAACAACTCCAATACGAGGAACCCCCCTGCTCAACAACTCCGATCCGAGGAACCCCCCCCTGCTCAACAACTCTGATCTGAGGAACCCCCCTGCTCAACAACTCCAATACGAGGAACCCCCCTGCTCAACAACTCCGATCCGAGGAACCCCCCTGCTCAACATCTTAGATTCCGCTAACAACTCCGATCCGAGGAACCCCCCTGCTCAACATCTTAGATTCCGCTAACAACTCCGATCCGAGGAACCCCCCTGCTCAACATCTTAGATTCCGCTAACAACTCCGATCCGCGGCACCCCCCGCTCAACAAGTTTGATCTACGAAACCCCCACCCCCGCTCAACAACTCTGATCCGCTGCACCCCCCCTGCTCAACAACTTCATTGGGAGGTATGCTCATTTGTCCCTCATTCTGAAGTTGGAAAGTTGGGAGGTATACTATAGGCAACACTTTTTTCTTCCTTTTGGGTAGAGTAAGGGGGGGTTAGAGCCCCTGTCAGTTTATTTTTTACCATCCCTGTCCCATTGTGAAGATTTCCCTTCACTTCCTGCTCTTTGGGCAACCAGGAAGTGAGAGGAAATCTTAGGGGTGCACAAGTTTAGTCAGGCCTAGGGCAGCACAAAACCTAAATACACCTCTGTCAGCGTCATACCCCTAGACCTATCACAGAGGTAACACGCCGACCCAAATCTATCCAGCGCCTCCTGAGGGGGTAGCGCTACACGTGAATTAAAAAGAAGCTGATCCTTGTAAGCACACAGGGCCGGTGCTACCACTAGGCAGAAACCTAGGGGGCGCCCGGCCAATGGTGTTCCTACTCTCTTCTCTCGGCTGCAAACAACTAAGTCTCAGCATCCGCAGGCAGCGGGCACTCCGTGCGCACCTAGTGTGCGAGGCGCAGCGATGGGGGAGGAGTCTGTCTGTGTCCCGACTCACAAATCAATGGAAGCAAGCAAACATTCACTGATGGGCACTGGTGAGGCTGCATTGATGTCCATGCCTCACTGTGTCCATGCCTCACTGTGTCCATGCCTCACTGTGTCCATGCCTCACTGTGCCCATGCCTCACTGTGCCCATGCCTCACTGTGTCCATGCCTTACTGTGTCCATGCCTCACTGTGTCCATGCCTCACTGTGCCCATGCCTCACTGTGTCCATGCCTTACTGTGTCCATGCCTCACTGTGTCCATGCCTCACTGTGTCCATGCCTCACTGTGTCCATGCCTCACTGTGTCCATGCCTCACTGTGCCCATGCCTCACTGTGTCCATGCCTTACTGTGTCCATGCCTCACTGTGTCCATGCCTCACTGTGTCCATGCCTCACTGTGTCCATGCCTCACTGTGCCCATGCCTCACTGTGTCCATGCCTCACTGTGTCCATACCTCACTGTGTCCATGCCTTACTGTGTCCATGCCTCACTGTGTCCATGCCTCACTGTGTCCATACCTCACTGTGTCCATGCCTTACTGTGTCCATGCCTCACTGTGTCCATGCCTCACTGTGTCCATGCCTCACTGTGTCCATGCCTCACTGTGTCCATGCCTCACTGTGTCCATACCTCACTGTGCCCATGCCTCACTGTGCCCATGCCTCACTGTGTCCATGCCTCACTGTGTCCATGCCTCACTGTGTCCATGCCTCACTGTGTCCATGCCTCACTGTGCCCATGCCTCACTGTGTCCATGCCTCACTGTGTCCATACCTCACTGTGTCCATGCCTCACTGTGTCCATGCCTCACTGTGTCCATGCCTCACTGTGTCCATGCCTCACTGTGTCCATACCTCACTGTGTCCATGCCTCACTGTGTCCATGCCTCACTGTGTCCATGCCTCACTGTGCCCATACCTCACTGTGCCCATGCCTCACTGTGCCCATGCCTCACTGTGTCCATGCCTCACTGTGTCCATGCCTCACTGTGTCCATGCCTCACTGTGTCCATGCCTCACTGTGTCCATGCCTCACTGTGCCCATACCTCACTGTGCCCATACCTCACTGTGCCCATACCTCACTGTGTCCATGCCTCACTGTGTCCATACCTCACTGTGTCCATGCCTCACTGTGTCCATGCCTCACTGTGTCCATGCCTCACTGTGCCCATACCTCACTGTGCCCATGCCTCACTGTGTCCATGCCTCACTGTGTCCATGCCTCACTGTGTCCATGCCTCACTGTGTCCATACCTCACTGTGTCCATGCCTCACTGTGTCCATGCCTCACTGTGCCCATACCTCACTGTGCCCATGCCTCACTGTGTCCATGCCTCACTGTGTCCATGCCTCACTGTGTCCATACCTCACTGTGTCCATGCCTCACTGTGTCCATGCCTCACTGTGCCCATACCTCACTGTGCCCATGCCTCACTGTGTCCATGCCTCACTGTGTCCATACCTCACTGTGCCCATGCCTCACTGTGTCCATGCCTCATTGTGCCCATGCCTCACTGTGTCCATGCCTCACTGTGTCCATGCCTCACTGTGCCCATGCCTCACTGTGTCCATGCCTCACTGTGCCCATGCCTCACTGTGTCCATGCCTCACTGTGCCCATGCCTCACTGTGCCCATGCCTCACTGTGTCCATACCTCACTGTGTCCATGCCTCACTGTGTCCATGCCTCACTGTGCCCGTGCCTCACTGTGTCCATGCCTCACTGTGCCCATGACTAGACTGACGTTTAACATGGGAGTCTATGGAAGGGGTGCCTAAATTCGAAAAATCGTTGCTCCCCGGCCTTGGGTCCCCCAGACAACACACGTTGCACACGTGTAGATGAGAACTGGGGCTACATGTGTGCCAAGATTGGGGTACCGGATCCCCAAAGTTCCCGGGAGATCAGGCACAAAAGGGTGACTCGAGTACAAGCCGAGGGGGGCATTTCAGCACCAAAAAAATGTGCTGAAAAACTTGGCTTATACTTGAGTATATACAGTATATAGAGAGTGTATATAGTATATGGGGTATATAGGGAGTGTATATAGTATATGGGGTATATAGGGAGTGTATATAGTATATGGGGTATATAGGGAGTGTATATAGTATATAGGGTATATAGGGAGTGTATATAGTATATGGGGTATATAGGGAGTGTATATAGTATATGGGGTATATAGAGAGTGTATATAGTATATGGGGTATATAGGGAGTGTATATAGTATATGGGGTATATAGGGAGTGTATATAGTATATGGGGTATATAGGGAGTGTATATAGTATATGGGGTATATAGGGAGTGTATATAGTATATGGGGTATATAGGGAGTGTATATAGTATATGGGGTATATAGAGAGTGTATATAGTATATGGGGTATATAGGGAGTGTATATAGTATATGGGGTATATAAGGAGTGTATATAGTATATGGGGTATATAGGGAGTGTATAGAGTATATGGGGTATATAGATAGTGTATATAGTATATGGGGTATATAGGGAGTGTATAGAGTATATAGAGGGTGTATAGAGTATATACTGTATATAGAGAGTGTATAGAGTATATAGAGAGTGTATAGAGTATATAGAGAGTGTATAGATTATATACGGTATATAGAGGGTGTATAGAGTATATAGAGAGTGTATAGAGTATATACGGTATATAGAGAGTGTATAGAGTATATAGAGTATATAGAAAGTGTATAGAGTATATAGAGAGTGTATAGAGTATATACGGTATATAGAGAGTGTATAGAGTATATACGGTATATAGAGAGTGTATAGAGTATATAGAGTATATAGAAAGTGTATAGAGTATATAGAGAGTGTATAGAGTATATACGGTATATAGAGAGTGTATAGAGTATATACGGTATATAGAGAGTGTATAGAGTATATACGGTATATAGAGAGTGTATAGAGTATATAGAGTATATAGAAAGTGTATAGAGTATATAGAGAGTGTATAGAGTATATACGGTATATAGAGAGTGTATAGAGTATATAGAGAGTGTATAGAGTATATAGAGAGTGTATAGAGTATATACGGTATATAGAGAGTGTATAGAGTATATAGAGAGTGTATAGAGTATGTAGAGGGTGTATAGAGTATTTACGGTATATAGAGGGTGTATATACAGTGCAGAAAATAAATATTTGAACACCCTGCTATTTTGCAAGTTCTCCCACTTGGAAATCATGGAGGGGTCTGAAATTGTCATCGTAGGTGCATGTCCAATGTGAGAGACATAATCAAAAAAAAAAAATTCCAGAAATCACAATTTATGAATTTTTAACTATTTATTTGTATGATACAGCTGCAAAGAAGTATTTGAACACCTGTCTATCAGCTAGAATTCTGACCCTCAAAGACCTGTTAGTCTGCCTTTAAAATGTCCACCTCCACTCCATTTATTATCCTAAATTAGATGCACCTGCTTGAGGTCATTAGCTGCATAAAGACACCTGTCCACCCCATACAATCAGTAAGAATCCAACTACTAACATGGCCAAGACCAAAGAGCTGTCCAAAGACACTAGAGACAAAATTGTACACCTCCACAAGGCTGGAAAGTGCTACGGGGAAATTGCCAAGCAGCTTGGTGAAAAAAGGTCCACTGTTGGAGCAATCATTAGAAAATGGAAGAAGCTAAACATGACTGTCAATCTCCCTCGGACTGGGGCTCAATGCAAAATCTCACCTTGTGGGGTCTCAATGATCCTAAGAAAGGTGAGAAATCAGCCCAGCACTACACGGGAGGAGCTGATCAATGACCTGAAAAGAGCTGGGACCACCGTTTCCAAGGTTACTGTTGGTAATACACTAAGACGTCATGGTTTGAAATCATGCATGGCACGGAAGGTTCCCCTGCTTAAACCAGCACATGTCAAGGCCTGTCTTAAGTTTGCCAATGACCATTTGGATGATCCAGAGGAGTCATGGGAGAAAGTCATGTGGTCAGATGAGACCAAAATAGAACTTTTTGGTCATAATTCCACTAACCGTGTTTGGAGGAAGAAGAATGATGAGTACCATCCCAAGAACACCATCCCTACTGTGAAGCATGGGGGTGGTAGCATCATGCTTTGGGGGTGTTTTTCTGCACATGGGACAGGGCGACTGCACTGTATTAAGGAGAGGATGACCGGGGCCATGTATTGCGAGATTTTGGGCAACAACCTCCTTCCCTCAGTTAGAGCTTTGAAGATGGGTCGAGGCTGGGTCTTCCAACATGACAATGACCCGAAGCACACAGCCAGGATAACCAAGGAGTGGCTCTGTAAGAAGCATATCAAGGTTCTGGCGTGGCCTAGCCAGTCTCCAGACCTAAACCCAATAGAGAATCTTTGGAGGGAGCTCAAACTCCGTGTTTCTCAGCGACAGCCCAGAAACCTGACTGATCTAGAGAAGATCTGTGTGGAGGAGTGGGGGGCCAAAATCCCTCCTCCAGTGTGTGCAAACCTGGTGAAAAACTACAAGAAACGTTTGACCTCTGTAATTGCAAACAAAGGCGACTGTACCAAATATTAACATTGATTTTCTCAGGTGTTCAAATACTTATTTGCAGCTGTATCATACAAATAAATAGTTAAAAAAATCATACATTGTGATTTCTGGATTTTTTTTTTTGGTTATGTCTCTCACATTGGACATGCACCTACAATGACAATTTCAGACCCCTCCATGATTTCCAAGTGGGAGAACTTGCAAAATAGCAGGGTGTTCAAATATTTATTTTCTGCACTGTAGTATATAGAGAGTGTATAGAGTATATAGAGTATATAGAGAGTGTATAGAGTATATAGAGAGTGTATAGAGTATATAGAGTATATAGAAAGTGTATAGAGTATATAGAGAGTGTATAGAGTGTATAGAGTATATAGAGAGTGTATATAGTATATAGAGAGTGTATAGAGTATTTACGGTATATAGAGGGTGTATAGAGTATATAGAGAGTGTATAGAGTATATAGAGTATATAGAGAGTGTATAGAGTATATAGAGAGTGTATAGAGTATATACAGTATATAGAGGGTGTATATAGTATATAGAGAGTGTATAGAGTATATAGAGTATATAGAGAGTGTATAGAGTATATAGAGAGTGTATAGAGTATATAGAGAGTGTATAGAGTATATACAGTATATAGAGGGTGTATATAATATATAGAGAGTGTATAGTGTATATATAGGGTGTATATAGTATATAGAGAGTGTATAGAGTATATAGAGGGTATATAGAATATATAGAGGGTATATAGAGTGTATACGGTATATAGAGGGTGTATAGAGTATATAGAGAGTGTATAGAGTATATACGGTATATAGAGAGTGTATAGAGTATATAGAGGGTGTATAGAGTATATAGAGAGTGTATAGAGTATATAGAGAGTGTATAGAGTATATAGAGGGTGTATAGAGTATATAGAGAGTGTATAGAGTATATAAAGAGTGTATAGAGTATATAGAGAGTGTATAGAGTATATACAGTATATAGAGGGTGTATATAATATATAGAGAGTGTATAGAGTATATATAGGGTGTATATAGTATATAGAGAGTGTATAGAGTATATAGAGGGTATATAGAATATATAGAGTGTATACGGTATATAGAGGGTGTATAGAGTATATAGAGGGTGTATAGAATATATAGAGGGTATATAGAGTGTATACGGTATATAGAGGGTGTATAGAGTATATAGAGGGTGTATAGAATATATAGAGGGTATATAGAGTGTATACGGTAGTGACATCGTAGGTGAGGTTGAAAAGCGACACAAAGTCCATCAAGTCCAATCTGACGGACGATATCATCCGAAGCTCCGCCCCTCTATGATTTCTCTTTCCCTTAAGGGTGCAACACGAATCCAATAAAAGACTTTTAACAAGAAATTCCCCACATTTGTATCTTGTTACAACATGTATTTTATTGGGATTTTATGTGAGAGACACACAGTGTCACATGATTGTGAAGGGGAAGGAAAATGATACAAATAAATATGTTAAAAGTGTGGGGGGAGGGGAATTTGTATGGCGCCCCCTGTACTCTAGAGGAACCAATCGCCTTCAGAAGTCCCCTAATTAGTAAATAGAGTCCCCCTGTGTGTCATGTAATCTCAGTATAAATACAGCTGCCCTCAGAGGTTTGTTAGAGAACATTGGTGAACAAACAGCATCATGAAGGCCGAGGAACACACCAGACAGGTCAGGGATAAAGTTGTGGAGAAGTATAAAGCAGGGGGGGGTATAAAAAAATCTCCCAAGCTTTGAAGATCTCACGGAGCTTCTGTATAATCCATCATCGGAGAATGGAAAGAGTACGGCACAACCGCAAACCTACCAAGACATGGCCGTCCACCTAAACTGACCGGGCCGGGCAAGGAGAGCATTCATCAGAGAAGCAGCCAAGAGGCCCATGGTAACTCTGGAGGAGCTGCCCAGGAGCCGCACAGCTCAGGGGGGAGAATCTGTCCACAGAACAACTATTAGTGGTCTCTCCACAGGACAACTATTAGTGGTCTCTCCACAAATCTGCCCTTTATGGAAGAGTGACAAGAAGAAAGACATAAGAAGTCCTGTTTGTAGTTTGGAAGAAGCCATGTGGGGGAGGGGCTCTGGTCACATGACACCAAAATTCAACAAAAAACGCTATGTGTGGGGGAAAACTAACACTGCACATCACCCTGAACACACCATCCCCACCGTGAAACATGGTGGTGGCAGTAATTCAACAAGTACCCAAATACAAATATGAAGGCATGGATCCATTCATATAACTGTGTGAAAGTCCAATCAATATACCAATAAGTAGGGCTAAGTATCAAAAAATCAGGTCCATGAACTCCCCCATGCGTGTTGTCAACGCGTTTTGGAAAAATTTGCTTCCTCAGGACAGATTTTGTATAGGTGCTGATTGACCTTTCAACACTGGGCCGGGAAAGAATCCACCATCCATAGTGGCCAGAAAAAAAATGGTGGCCACTCTAGGAGAGCTTCAATTCTAGATGTCTACAGTATGGAGGAGCTCCAAAAAGTAGAATATTCTTAAGGCACACACGCCCAAGGCTGAATTATAACCATATACAGCCACAGCGCAAAAAAAACGCTCCTCTAAAAATATGCAAAATTAGATATGTGCACTGCCGGGAATTTTTTTTTCCATTTTATTCATTTTTGGGCTTTTTTCGAAAATTCGGAAATTCGAAAATTCTGAAATTTGAAAATCCAATTTTAAAAATTTCCCATTTTCGAATTTTACAATTTTGAATCTCGATTTTTTTTCGAAATTTCCCATTTTCGGAATCTTACAATTTCAAATCTCAAACTTTCGAAGATTTCCAATTTTCGGAAATTTGGAAAATTTGGAAATGCAAAAATTTGGAAATTCAAGAAATTCAAAAAATTTGAAAATCCAACTTTCAAAATTTCCCATTTTCGAATTTTACAATTTCAAATCTCGATTTTTTTTGAACTTTCCAATTTTCCAATTTCCAATTTTTTAATTTTCAGAAATTCCGAAATTAGAAAATTCAGAAATTCGGAAAATTTGAAAATGCGAAAGTTTGGAATTCGGAAATTCGAAAATTCAGGAAATTCAAAAAATTCGGAAATTCGAAAATCCTATTTTTCGAAGTTTCACATTTTCGGAATCTTACAATTTCAAATCTTAAACTTTCGAAGCTTTCCAATTTTCGGAAATTTGGAAATTCGGAAAATTTGGAAATGCAAAAATTTGGAAGTTCGGAAATTCAGGAAATTCTAAAAATTTGAAAATCCAATTTTCAAAATTTCCCATTTTCGAATTTTACAATTTCAAATCTCGAATTTTTTTTGAACTTTCCAATTTTCCAATTTCCAATTTTTTAATTTTCAGAAATTCCGAAATTAGAAAATTCAGAAATTCGGAAATTTTGAAAATGCGAAAGTTTGGAATTCGGAAATTCGAAAATTCATGAAATTCAAAAAATTCGGAAATTCGAAAATCCAATTTTTGAAGTTTCACATTTTCGGAATCTTACAATTTCAAATCTCAAACTTTCGAAGATTTCCAATTTTCGGAAATTTGGAAATTCGGAAAATTTGGAAATGCAAAAATTTGGAAATTCGGAAATTCAGGAAATTCTAAAAATTTGAAAATCCAATTTTCAAAATTTCCCATTTTCGAATTTTACAATTTCAAATCTCGAATTTTTTTTGAACTTTCCAATTTTCCAATTTCCAATTTTTTAATTTTCAGAAATTCCGAAATTAGAAAATTCAGAAATTCGGAAATTTTGAAAATGCGAAAGTTTGGAATTCGGAAATTCGAAAATTCATGAAATTCAAAAAATTCGGAAATTCGAAAATCCAATTTTTGAAGTTTCACATTTTCGGAATCTTACAATTTCAAATCTCAAACTTTCGAAGATTTCCAATTTTCGGAAATTTGGAAATTCGGAACATTTGGAAATGCAAAAATTTGGAAATTCGGAAATTCAGGAAATTCTAAAAATTTGAAAATCCAATTTTCAAAATTTCCCATTTTCGAATTTTACAATTTCAAATCTCGAATTTTTTTTGAACTTTCCAATTTTCCTATTTTAAATTTTTAAATTTTCAGAAATTCCGAAATTAGAAAATTCCGAAATTCCGAAAATTTGAAAATGCGAAAGTTTGGAATTCGGAAATTCAGGAAATTCAAAAAATTCTTACAATTTTCAAATGTCAAATTTTCGAAAATTTCCAATTTTCACATTTTCGTAAATTTCAGATTTTCAAATTTTCGAAAATTTTCAAATTTTCGAAAATTTTCGATTTTCAAATTTTCGTAAATTTCCAATTTTCAAATTTTCGTAAATTTCAGATTTTCAAACTTTCGTAAATTTCCAATTTTCAAATTTTCGTAAATTTCAGATTTTCAAATTTTCGAAAATTTCCAATTTTCCAATTTCTGAAATTCAAGATTTCTGAAATTCCGAAATTCAAAATTTGGAAATTTCGGAATTAACAAATTTGTCAAAATTCACGATTTCGGAACTAAACAAATTGCACATGTCTAAAGCAAATGAGGTTTGATGATCACCGGATGAAAAGGTGCCTCATCCTTATAGGCTGTACCCTGTCAGAATGTTTATACTGAAATAATAAAATAATATTGTATTTATGGAATTATGGAAATCTTTATTTTGGGAGATTTTACATTTTTTTCCACAATTCAAGTTAGTTTATCTGTGGGCGTAGCGTATCTGATTTACGCTACGTCGCCGCAACTTTGAGAGGCAATTGCCGTATTCACAAAGAAGTTGCGCCCAAAGTTACGCCGGAAAAATTTTACGCTGTCCCGACGTCCATACTTAACATTGCCTACGCCTCACATAGCAGGGGTAACTTTACGGCGGACTTACGCTTACGCAAAAATACGACGCCCGGGCGCAAGTACGTTCGTGAATCGGCGTATCTAGCTCGTTTGCATATTCGACGCGTAAATCGACGGAAGCGCCACCTAGCGGCCAGCGTAAATATGCAGCTAAGATACGACGGCGTAAGAGACTTACGCCGCTCGTATATAAGCAAAATTCCGGCGTATCTTGTTTTCTGAATACCGAAAATAGATACGCAGGCGCATCTTTGATGTTACGCGGTGTCACTCGAATTACGCCGACGTAACTGCTACGAGAATCTGGCCCACAGTGTAAAATAATATCAGGTATATTTTGTGATAAAGCTTTGGAGTTTATCGGCTTTTTTCTGAACGCCCGAAATTTTCGTTCAAAGCACCGTTTTTCGGTGGGGAAAACCGCAAAAAAGCGCAAAATGCTCAAAGACGCTGGCGCCTGCGTTTTTTGGCGTTTTTTTTTTAAATCTATTGAAAAAAAAAGCTTAAAAACGCTACACTGAAAAACGCTAATAATCGCTATTGCGAAAATGCTAAAAAAAAACGCCGAAAGGCTCCCTGCAAAGCTACTGGCGTTTTTTATAGCTTTGTTTTTTTTTTAGCTTTTTTTTAGCTTGCGGTGTGCGCCGGAATTTAGCTAAGGTACGAGCGCTGTAAGTCTCTTACGCCTTTGTGATCAGCTTTCCGCGGCTTCACAGACTTGTGTAAACATAATGTGGTGTTGATTTTAGCTCTGCGATTCCTTCTCAAAACAAACGGGCCTCCTAACTTACACTTTAACCCCTTGCTTACTGGGCACATATACCCCCCCCCCCCTTCCTGCCCAGGCGAAATTTCAGCTTTCGGCGCCGCGTCGTTTTAACTGACAATTGCGCGGTCGTGCGACGTGGCTTCCAAACAAAATTGGTGTCCTTTTCCCCACAAATAGAGCTTTCTTTTGGTGGTATTTGATCACCTCTGCGGTTTTTATTTTTTGCGCTATAAACAAAAATAGAGCGACAATTTTGAAAAAAATCTCAATATTTTTTACTTTTTGCTATAATAAATATCCCCAAAAATATATAAAAAAAAATTTTTTCCCTCAGTTTAGGCCGATACGTATTCTTCTACCTATTTTTGGTAAGAAATAAATCGCGATAAGCGTTTATCGGTTGGTTTGTGCAAACGTTATAGCGCCTACAAAATAGGGGATCGTTTTGTGTCATTTTTAGTATTTTTTACTAGTAATGGCGGCGATCTGCGATTTTTATCGTGACTGCGACTTTTGGGCGGACACATCGGACACATTTTTGTGACCATTGTCATTTATTCAGCGATCAGTGCTATAAAAAAATGCACTGATTACTGTGTAAATGACACTGGCAGGGAAGGGGTAACCCGTAGGGGGCGGGGAAGGGGTTAAGTGTGTCCTAGGGAGTGATTTTAACTGTTACGGGGCGGGGAAGGGGTTAAGTGTGTCCTAGGAAGTGATTCTAACTGTTAGGGGGCAGTGAGGGGTTAAGTGTGTTCAGGGAGTGCTTCTAACTTTTAGGGGCAATGAAGGGGTTAAGTGTGTCCTAGGTAGTGATTCTAACTGTTAGGGGGCAGGGAAGGGGTTGATTGTGTCCTAGGGAGTGATTTTAACTGTTAGGGGGCAGGGAAGGGGTTAAGTGTGTTCAGGGAGTGCTTCTAACTGTTAGGGGGCAGTGAAGGGGTTAGGTGTTTCCTAGGGAGTGATTCTAACTGTTAGGGGGCGGGAAGGGGTTGAGTGTGTCCTAGGGAGTGCTTCGAACTTTTAGGGGGCAGGGAAGAGGTTAAGGGTGTCCTAGGAAGTGTTTCTAACTGTTAGGGGCACTGAAGGGGTTAAGTGTGTCCTAGGGAGTGCTTCTAACTGTTAGGGGGCACTAAACTTTTATTTTAGTGTTTGACAGTGAATAGTTTTCTCTACCAGCAGCTGTTGCCTAATAGGAATGTCATCATACCGGGAATGTAAAGCCGCCCAAGGCAATGAAGGAAATTCCTTTTTTTTTGTAGCCTGAAAGCCGATGAAAGGGGTTTGAGGCCCCTTTCACACGGACAGCTGTTCTGCATTTAGCCGCGACATGATACTGTACGGGGATCCGACTTGGATCTCTGCCAATATCAAGCACTGTGTCTGGTATGAATCTTGAGGGGGAACTCCGTGCCAAATTTCAAATAAAAAACCGGCGTGGGTTCCCCCTCCCCCTCCAAGAGCATACCAGGCCCTTGGGTCTGCTGTGGATCTTAAGGGGAACCCCCGTACACCGACAAAAACGGCGTGGAGGTTCCCCCAAAATCCAGACCAGACCCATATGCAAGCACGCAGCCCGGCCGGTCAGGAAAGGGGGTGAGGACAAGCGTGCGCCCCCTCCTTAACCGTGCCAGGCCGCATGCCCTCAACATGGGGAGGTAGGTGCTTTGGGACCCCCGCACCCCAAAGCGCCCTGTCCCCATGTTGATGAGGACAGGGCCTCTTCCCGACAACTCTGGTCGTTGGTTGTCGGGGTCTGCGGGCAGGGAGCTTATCGGAATCCAGATCCCGGCCCCCCCCTACCCTAGGTGAATGAGTATGGGGTACATCGTACCCCTACCCATTCACCTGGCGGAAAAAAAATGTAAAAAAAAAAAACACACTACACAGGGTTTTTAAAGTAATTTATTAATCAGCTCCGGAGGGCCCCGCTTCCTTCTTTTAAGCGCTCTTACGAGGGAGGGCCCTGGGCTTCTTCGGCATCCTCTGTGCGGGGGGGGGGAGTTGCAGTCTTCACCGCCGCCTGGTTCTCTTCTGCCGGGGGGCGCTTTCCTTTTTTAGCTCTTTTACGAGGGCCCCCCCCCCCCCCGGGCTTCTTTGACGTCTTCTGCCGGGGGGGTCCCGTCGTCTGGTTCTCTTCCGCCGGGGGGGGGGGGGGTTCTTCTTTAGCTCTTTTACAAGCGCCCCCACCCCTGACTTCTTCAAGGTCTTCTGCCGGGGGGGTCCGGTCTTCACCGCCATCTGGTTCTCTTGCGCGGGGGTCCCCCGCTCTCTTCTTTAGCCCCTTTACGAGCGGTGGGGCCCCGGGCTTCTGTTGCCTTCTGCCTTCTTCTTCTCTTCTCTTCTCTGATGTTCGCAGAAGACGTCGAAGAAGCCCAACATGAGGACAGGGTGTCCCCCTGCCCCAAAGCACCTACCTCCCCATGTTGAGGGCATGCGGCCTGGCACGGTTAAGGAGGGGGGGGCGCTTGCTCATCCCCACCCCCTTTCCTGACCGGCCGGGCTGTGTGCTCAGATACGGGTTTGGTATGGAACTCCCTGCAGGTGGTTGTTCCCTCTATGAGCACCTGGTGGCGCTTGGGTACCCATAGATGGCCCCACACAGCAGTCTCATACCACTGCTGTCTTTGAGTGTCCAAGGTATGGAAAACGTATCCCGAAACCTTGGGGAATTCCAGACCGTAAAGCTCCCCCACATCCCGAATCAAGTGGCATTGCAGTTGCGACAACCAAGGAGGTGGCTCTATCCTTGCTTCAGAGGCAGACAGGGAGGGACTGGCCATTGGGACTACTAGGAGTTTCCCGGTGGGCTGATGGCTCAGTGGGTCGGCTTCAGTGACAGTGGACCGCCGCCCTCCTCCGCTCCTCTGTCTCTCCCTCCCCGAAGCGCTCACCTGGGTGTGAATAGAGAAGCAGGGGGAGAACCAGACGAGCAAGGACGACGACAGAGGAGCATGGGGGGGACCAGAAGCCTGTGCGTTTCTCACTTCTGCCTAATCTTGTCCCATAAGGGGGGGCACCAAACTGATTCTTTGCCCCGGGTAAAATAATGTCTAGCTTCCCCACTGGTACTGCCTAAAAGAGTACCAGTACCAGGCGTTCTACTCTAATAAAGTAGAACGGCTAATGGCTAGCGAAGGGAGAGAGGGGGCTTGGGTGGCCATCGGAGTTGGCCGGCCGGGGGGCGGGTTTGTCCGGCCGCCATGGGAGAGACCTGTCAAAGTGGGCCAGTCTGGATGAAGTCCTGGGCCAAATTTTTTTCCCAGTCAACCCCCGGGGGCAGATAAGATGGTGGATGTCTGGGGGTCTCCTTCTCTGGCTCCATTTACAGAAGAAGCCTGGTCTCCCATGGATTTGGGGCCTTCCGATAGCGCCCCTTCTCAAGCAGCACAGTGGTGGGTGAGGATGCTCTAGATCAGTGGTTCTCAACCAACTAGTGCCGTGACCCCTTGATAAAATTTCCCAGGTTGTGGGGACCCCTAACAGTAAAATTATTTTCCTAGCGTGGGTTGTGAGCACCCAAGGCCAGACAAGTAATTTGCGCCCCTAACCCATTAACGTTAAGAGTTCCTTCCACTTGTACAATATTAATACCCCTTTGTGGTGTCTCGTAGCAGTGACACCTAAAGCGAAATCAGGAGATAGGGTCTCCTCCAGCCCCTCCCACTTCACATTCATCACCAGTCAGCTGACCTCTAGTCTCTGCCCCCCAGCCATTCCATGAACTGAATGGGCGCATGAGAAGAGGCCGAGTGGGCAAAAGTGCTGGGAGAGCGGTGAGGGCTTTTGGAACAGCCCAGGATTTGGTGACCCCTGGAAAATCATCATTCGACCCCCGAGGGGGTCCCGACCCCCAGGTTGAGAACCACTGCTCTAGGGCAAGTGGCATGCGCATCAAACTCCAAATGCTCCTCCGTCGGGGCAGCACCCATTTGGGGCATCCCACAAAGCCCCAGGCCACCCCACGGGCTTCTTCTCTTCCTAGAGTGGGAACACAATCACCGCCTCCACACTTGGCAGCTCCGCATCCGATGGAACAAGCACTAGTGGGCGTTGATGCTGTGGCACTCGGCGAAGCAGCATGGGCCCCAAACTGCACAGGCTCCTCCACGGTGGCAGTACCCTTCAGGGGCATCCCTTAAAGCAGGGGAGGGCTGGCAGCCTTAGGCCTGGGGGGCAGGTTTAGTCAATTGGCCCATTGAACCGCCGAATCAGCTCACCATCTATGGTCCATATGGTTTTTCAATGCAGCCTCGCCAGTGCAGCCAACTCTAGTGCCCATCAATGCAGCCTGTTAACTGGGGCAGGTTACATGGGGTGTATGGGGGGAGTCAGCTATGGGTGTCAGGGTCTCTCACCACAGTGATCTCAGCATGTCCTTGCACACCACAGCCTCCTGGAGGAGAAATGCTCCTGGGCCTGGGGTCAAGTTGCAGCCAGCACCCAGCCCTGCGTCCCAACTCCCTGGCGCACCCTGCTTCCAAGAATCCGGTCCACCCACCGGGAGCTTGAGCGTGGACTAGCACTCCCGGAATGCAACAGCTAGTGGCCGAGCTCCAGGCCCAACTTCCTAGACCAGAATAAAAAATAAATGGTAGTGGGCAGTGGCTGCTGGCCGTAAGTCAGGGCGGCCAGGGAGGCAATTGCCACCCTGCCCCCCGGCCCAGCCCTCCCCTGCCATAAAGCCCCAGACCACTCCAAAGGCATTTTCTCTCCCCAGGCTGGGGGACACAATCCCCGCCTTCACACTTGGCTTCTCCACACCAGATGGAACAAGTACCGGTTGCCTCGCTGGCACAGACTGGGAGCACCTCAAAGAGGAAGACACGACAGCCCCCCCCCCCCCGCAATGGGCCCAAGGTGTCAGAGCGTAGGATAGGGCACACAGGAACCGGGGTTTCAATGGCTCCCATGCGGCTTACTACTAACCCGGCACATGACAGCCCAGACTGGTAAAAAATGCTTTAGCCGGGGCTCCTACTGGAAGCTTCTCCGCTCTTCGGAGTGGTGAGGGCCTCATGTCTTCTGGCTCCTAGAAAGGTTCCCTGATGGCCTCTCCGCGACCTTTTGTTGTCCTTACTTCCCTACTGCACGCTGTCATATGACGTCCCGGCGTTTGTGCGGTGATATCTGAATGATGGGTGGAGCTACATGCATCATTCAGATATCATTCTTTCCAGCTGGTGATTCTGCGCACCATAAGAATGATCATAGCGACAGTACCGACGCATGATCGTTCTTATAGGCGGCAGGAGGGGACATCTCCCCCCTCCACCGCCTCTGGTACTTCTCCTGCCTCTCCCGCGCCATCGGAGAAAGAATCGTCTGGGGCCGGCTGACGACGATAGAGATTTCCGGTGACCAGATGGTCCACCAGCCATCTCTATGACCATCGGAGGCCCGGGCGGGTTCCCAGAAGTAAACAAAGCTGCGATCGCGATTCTGCGCACCATAAGAATAATCAAAGCGACGCTTCCACTGCTCGATTGTTCTTATAGGCGGCGGGAGGGGACATCCCCCCTCCCGCCGCCATCCGGTGCTTCTCCAGGCTCTCCCGTGCCATTGAGGGCCCGGAGAACGAATCGGCCGGCGCAGGCAGGAAGCATAGAGATGACTGGTGACCAGATGGTCACCAGTCATCTCTATGACCGTCGGAGGCCCGGGCGCGACGTGATGACGTCACGCCCGGGTTCTCGGAAGTAAACAAAGCTGCGATCGCGGCTGTCGGCATGAGATCGGTGGATTTTGTATTCCGGATCTCATGCTTTCCAGCCTGGAGGAGAAATGTGGGGGGAGGGGAAGGTCTTATTGACCCCGCCTCTCTCCATAAAGAGGACCCGTCACACACTATTCCCATTACAAGGGATGTTTATTTTAATAGGAATAAAAGTGATAAAAAAAGTAAAAAAAAAAAAATTAAAATGCCCCTGTCCCCGGTAGCTCGCGCTCAGAAGCGAACACGCACGCAAGTCCCGCTCACATATGTAAACGCCGTTCAAACCCCACATGTGAGGTGTCGCCGCCTGCGTTAGAGCGAGAGCAACAATTCTAGCACTAGTTTAGTAACTCAAAAATAGTAAAAATTGAGATTTTTTAAGTAACAAAGTTTGGCGCCAATCCACAAGTGTGCGCAATTTTAAAGCATGACATGTTCGGTATCTATTTACTCGGCGTAACATCGTCTTTATACAAAAGAAATTGGGCTAACTTTACTGTTTTGTTATTTTTTTTAACTTGTTAAACCGTTTAATTTCCCCCAAAAAAAGGCATTTGAAAAATTATTGCGCAAATACCGTGCGAGATAAAAAGTTGCAATGACCGCCATTTTATTCCTTAGGGCGTCTGCTAAAAAAAAAATATGATTTTTACATGAAGGAGAGAAGTGTCAGGGCGAGAAGTGGGAAAAGTTTTTTGCGGTGGTTCCTCCGGATCCTCCCGGCCAACAGCGTTCTTCACCGCCTGGATGAATGGCCTTACCAAAGAAAAACCGAAACCAGACGATTCAGAATCTTCTGAAGATTCCTCAGAAGGATCCTCCAGGGGAGAATGCCGAGCCGTCCTTCCAGAGGAGTGCTGAGAGCTCGGGGCCCCCCGGGATATGGGTTCTAGGTCCTGCACTTGAGTAACCGGTGGAACTGGATGGGCGGGGAATATAGCCGCCGGCTTTGAAAAAGAGTCCTTCATGGTTCTGAGTAGATCGACCGCCTACTGGCTTTCCAGTTCTTGGTTTGCCGCGTAGTCCCCGAGACAGTCCAATCTATCGGGGAGAGATATAGCCCAGGGGCGGACGGATCATTGAGGCGCTCGGACACTGCCCGAGGGCCCCATGCCACTAGGGGGCCCCATCAGGGTTGCCAGGCTCAGTAAAACCGGGGATAGTATGTACAAATCTGTGTTTTTGTTTACATCTTTGCCTGATATGACCGAAACAGACATGCTTTTGATGTGAAAATCCAGAGATTTTAGCTGCCCCGCTTCTGCAGTGCCTCCTGTCATCTGTAAGCCCGGGGGCCCCATAATCTTCTATTGCCCGGGGGCCCCATGAGTTGTCAGTCCGCCCCTGATAGCGCCACATGTAGGGTGACCACATTTCCAAACTGCCATTCAGGGACACGCCCCCTGCACACGCCATCTTCCCCCGTGCACGCCCTCACCCCCACGCGTGCCCTCTCCCCCTGCCATCTTCCCCCGCACGCCCTCCGCACACGCCATCTTCCCCCGTGCACGCCCTCACCCCCACGCACGCCCTCGCCCCCTGCCATCTTCCCCCGCGCTCCCTCGCCCCCCGCACACGCCATCTTCCCCCATGCACGCCCTCACCCACGCCCTCGCCCCCCGGCATCTTCCCCCACGCGCCCTCGCCCCCTTTACACGCCATCTTCCCCCATGCACGCCCTCACCCCCACTCACGCCCTCGCCCCCCGCCATCTTCCCCCGCCATCTTCCCCCGCGCACCCTCGCCCCCCGCACACGTCATCTTCCCCAGTGCATGCCCTCACCCCCACGCACGCCCTCGCCCCCGCCATCTTCCCCACGCGCCATCTTCCCCCACGCACGCCCTCACCCCCACGCACGCCCTCGCCCCCCGCACAACCTCGCCCTCCGCACACACGCCATCTTCCCCCGTGTACGCCCTCACCCCTTGCGCACGCCCTCCTGCACACGCCATCTTCCCCCGTACACGCCCTCACCCCCATGCACGCCCTCGCCCCCCTGCACATGCCATCTTCCCCCATGCATGCCCTTGCCCCTGCACACGCCATCTTCCCCCGCGCGCCCTCACCCCGCACACGCCATCTTCCCCCATGCATGCCCTCACCCCCATGCACGCCCTCGCCCCGCACACGCCATCTTCCCCGGCACGCGTCCTCACCCCCTGCACACGCCATCTTTCCCCGTGCACGCCCTTGCCGCCGCACACGCCATCTTCCTCCGCGCGCGCCCTCGCCCCCCGCACACGCCATCTTCCCCCGCGCACGCCATCTTCTCCCGCGCACGCCCTCACCCCTGCACACACCATCTTCCCCTGTGCATGCCCTCACCCCCACCATCTTCCCCCGTGCGCACCCTCACCTCCGCACACGCCATCTTCCCCGTGCACGCCCTCAACCCCCGCGCACGCCTTTGCCCCCCTGCATACGCCATCTTCCCCCGTGTAAGCCCTCACCCCCCACGCTCGCCCCCCCCGCACACGCCATCTTCCCCTGTGCACGCCCTCACCCCCACGCACGCCCCCGCACACGCCATCTTCACCCATGCGAGCCTTCACCCCCCGCACACGCCATCTTCCCCCATGCATGCCCTCACCCCGCACGCACACCCTCGTCCCCCGGACACGACATCTTCCCCCATGCGCGCACGCCCTCGCCCCCCGCGCATACTTTTTTTGCCAATTTTTGGAAAAACAAATGATTTATTGCCCCCACTTGTCAGTCTCATTTTTTTTATTGCCCCCACTTGTTAGCTCCTTTTTTTATTGTCCCCACTGGTCAGATTCATTTTTTATTGCCCCTCCCCCTGTCAGCCTCGTTTTTTTTATTTTAATTTCATCGCTGGTTTATACCCTGACTGGTGACAGTATGGAAACAAAATGTGAATCATTTTTTTTTTTTTTTACAATTTATTTTTTATTTTTTATTATTTTACCACACAGTGCTCAGAGAAATATAACATTACCATTAGTGCTACTGTGGGGAAGTGATCAGGATTTATTTAATTTATTACACATTATGATTGCTTATAGCAGTGCATTACATTGCTATAAGAAAGCATTTCACTGAAGAAAACTGATTCATTCAGTCTGCTTTTTTTGTGATTAATTGTGATTGGTTACAGCTAATCACATGGTCGAGATGGGCTGTGATTGGCCCTGGCTGTACCATGTGGGTTTCGATCCGGGAAGACGAGAGGCCCGGCCAGCCTTCATCTTGTTATAGGCCGGCCGGGAAGTGGTTAAAAGTAGTCAATGTGCTCTTGTTTGCACCCCTTGTGTATCCAGGGGAGACATAGTTCTAGATGATATAAGCTCCTCCTCTCATTCAGCTCTCACATACACCAAATTGGTCTAAAAAAAAGAAAAGTTTCTCATAATGTAGCAAATTTATCGCAGTCTGCTTCCTGAAGACGTCATTGTGACGAAACGTGTAGAGGCGGAGCTAGCAAAAGCTTTATTTGCTGTTTTCTGCATAATATGAATGTCTCCTGTGATTATTAGCACCATCTAGTGGCCAGTATGCTTTTATTGAGGTATTTAAAAAAGAAATACTGTATTGTGGCCACTAGATGTCGCCTACGATCAAAGTAATGGTTGAGGTGAGACAGGTCCTCATGTAACAAGTAAAGAGGACAGAAGAGTCTTCCTAGTGAATCGGGGGTGGGTGGGGGGTGTATGCAGACCTCGGGGGTCACAGTAACCCTCAGCTTTAGCTCTGAGTTATGACTTTTCAGATATGAGATTGCTGGTGTCGGTCGCCATCATTGTCCAGGTCCTCCAATCCGATTGGTTGCAGCCTCACTCGCCTCGCCGGAGGAGGGGAGACGGGACGGGGAACGGAGGAGGGGAGACGGGACGGGGAACGGAGGAGGGGAGACGGGAAACGGAGGAGGGGAGACGGGACGGGGAACGGAGGAGGGGAGACGGGACGGGGAACGGAGGAGGGGAGACGGGACGGGGAACAAAGAGGGCAAGACAACCAGAAAACAGAGTTGGTGGCTCCACCTACCTTGAAGAAGAAGAATCCGATGACGTTGAAGATGAGTCGGAATATCAGGTTGTAGTGACGCATGGCATCCGTCATCAATTCCGGGACTAACGCTGGTCACTGTCACACCTGAAGTCACATCACACCGTCATTTATAATTATCGACATTTTGTATCAATATTCAATATTCTCTAAATCGGTCACTCACCAGTGTACTTCAGCCTCTCAGCCAGCTCTCTGACGTTCATGAGTTTGGTGCAGTTGTAGGCTTCATAAATATTCTGTTTCTCCATGTTCTTCCCGTACAGGTTGTTGGTGTCTATGTAGCCCTGGTTATGCTTGAAGGAAGCCAACGTTTCAGGAGATCTGCAGGGGAGGCGCAATATGGACAGTTATAGTCTATGAACGTCACCGCCCTGAACTCTCATCACTGTGTCCCAAAAATATCCCATATACATCGAGAGGCGAGATCACTTAAAGCGTAACTCCACTTTGGTGGGAAAAAATAAAACAAATAAAGAAACGGTATAACATATTGCTACATTGTTATTAAATGTTATTAGAAATGACCTTTCCCTCCCATTCAGAAATCAGACCCTCCCATTCAGAAATCAGACCCTCCCATTCAGAAATCAGACCCTCCCATCCAGAAATCAGATCCCGCCCAGTCAGGAATCAGACCCCCCAGTCAGGAATCAGACCCCCCAGTCAGGAATCAGACCCCCCAGTCAGGACTCAGACCCCCCATTGGGAAATAAGAACCTCCTGTTCAGGAAATATGACCCTCCCATTCAGAAACCAGACCCTCCCATTCAGAAATCAGACCCTCTCATTCAGAAATCAGACCCTCCCATCCAGAAATCAAACCCTCCCATTGACAAATCAGATGATCCCAATTAGGAATCAGACCCTCCCATTGAGAAATCAGACCCTCCCATCCAGAAATCAGATCCCCCCCATCCAGAAATCAGATCTCCCCATCCAGAAATCAGATCCCCCCACCCAGAAATCAGATCCCCCCCAGTCAGGAATCAGACCCCCCCCCAGTCAGGAATCAGACCCCCCCCAGTCAGGAATCAGACCCCCCCAGTCAGGAATCAGACCCCCCCCCCAGTCAGGAATCAGACCCCCCATTGGGAAATAAGAACCTCCTGTTCAGGAAATATGACCCTCCCATTTAGAAATAAGACCCTCCCATTTAGAAATCATACCCTCCCACTGAGAAATCAGACCCTCCCAGTCAGGAAACAGACCCTCCTAGTCAGGAAACAGACCCTTCCACTGAGAAATCAGACCCCCCCAGTCAGGAGACAGACCCTCCCAGTCAGGAGACAGACCCCCCCATTGGGAAATAAGAACCTCCAGTTCAGGAAATCAGACCCTCCCACTGAGAAATCAGAACATAGATATACAGTGTAGTAGACCCTGGGCCCTGCTCAGGTCATGTGACTACTAACAATCCTCAACCAAAAAGGCACAATAATATCAAATGTGTCAAGTGTATGAATTCTTAGTGCAAAAATCAAAAGTCCAAATCAGAAAAAAAAGTAGGAGAAATCCCAAAAGTCCAAAACTTATATTGCAGTATGGCTCCTTCTCAGAGGGAAAACAGTTCCCCATGTGTAAGTCACCCTGTGTCCATTAGGGGCGCGGGGCAACCGAGCAAATAACGGACAACTACTTGATGGACACCGAGAATGTGGCCTGGATTACTTCAAATGGGACGGTAATATTTATCAACAATATCCCTCGAGAAATATAAGAAGACTATTCCTGGCTTATTTGATTCTGAACTATACATGTTCATTGAAAGACCTGGCCTCACATTGGCCTCTGTTCCATGGTCTTCAATGTAGGAGCCGGACAGTCTGCTACTGGGGCCTTCTTGTCAAGTCTCTGGTGTGAGGCCGGATTGCTGAGAGAGCACCCCTTGTGGCTAAGTGCACCACACCCCTGGGGATGAGACAGGTAGTGCGGGGGGCCCAAAGGTGCACGGATTGCCGGTACTGCTGCTGTCTGAGTAGATTCAGGCAGAAGGTAGCTGGGGTGTGCTGGAGAAGCGGACTCAGTAGCCGTGCAAGGAAGGGTTCTGGTGCGGTACCGTAGGTAATTCAAGAACGGAGTCTGGAGCCAGGCCAGGGGTCATACACAGGAATCAGTCCAAGGGAATTTACAGGAACAAGCCGGGTCATACACAGGAGCAGAAGATAATAGAGTAGTCAGCCAAGCCGGGGTCAGATGTGAGGAGATAAGCGGAGTCACAGGCTCAGACGTAAGCCAAGGGTCAAGCCAAAGGTTCAGGATACACAGGATACAGGAGACACAGGAAGCTGATGATAATCCAGGTGACAGGTTTATATAGGCCGGGCGGTGCACCCACACAGTCATGGCCTGCCTTCGCGCCTGGGAGTAAGTCTGTCGCGGCCCATGATGGACACTGGCAGAAATGCCAATAACTTGGCTATTTCCCTGACACTCCTGCTACTGTGTGATAGTGTTCTGTGTTTACACCTATGATAATGTGTATTGTGCCAGCAAGTCTGACCTGAAGTGGAGATCTCTGAATAGTAATAGTCTGGGTGGGCCTTCAATCATCCAGGTTGCTAATTAACGTCACATGTATAGTATATGACAGTTGTTTCAATTATATTCCTGTGTACAGTTTGTCTTGTTAGGGTAATATGATCAGGAGGAGGGGGGGGGGGTGTCCTCCTGTGGTGTATATATTCTGTATTCTTGTTCAAATAAAGAGTTCTTATTCTGGTTTACTCCAAACCTGGCGTTGCCTAGTTCTTGGGGTAACTGAACTACACATGTTCATTGAAGGAGCTGATCCCATTGGCCTCTGTTCCATGGTCTTCAATGTAGGATAGGGTGACCAGACAACCCCTGTTTCAGGGGACAGTCCCCTGATTGAGGACACTGTCCCTGGACCAAGTCTGTCCCTGGTTTTGTCCCTAGATTGGATTTAATAGGGGGCAGGGGCAATTTCAAAGACAGTCAGTGCAGAATAAAAAAAAAAAAATAGAATTACACCCCCCGCTCCGCCGTGCCTACTAGCATAGGGGGGTTGTATTTTTCCCATTATCTGTGCCCCTTTCTGATGATTATGTGCTGGTCGGAGTGGAGGGAATATTTCTTCACTTTCGGGCGCATGCCAATTTAGCTTCGCTCGCATGTTCTTCTGCCTTGGGACAAATCTTGGCCAGCCACCTGCTTATCTTCTTGCCTTTCCTGGGGGAGTGATCTTCCTCCGCTCCCCATCCAGTAGTAGCCGGGGCACGAAGAGTAAGACTTGAGAGGCTGTGAGGCGGGCGGCAATGGGCAGAGAGTCGCTGATTGTTGCCATTACTAGTAAACAAAAAATATGTCCCCGGATTTCATTTTCAAAATCTGGTCACCTTAATGTAGGAGCCGGACAGTCTGCTACTGGTGGCCTCCTGCTATTGTCTGAAGGTGTTCTGTGTTTATACTTATGTAGCGCTCACCCCCGAAGGGGCCGCTGCTTAGTTTGGGACCGGCATGTTAGGTTACCAGAGATTCTTGTCTAGGGATAATATTACTGAAGGTGGATAAAGAGCAAGTGTCCAGACGTCAACTTGAGTTTTCAATGCTTTATTCCAAGGCCCAACATGGCCGACATCATCATGACACACGATAGAGAAAAGGTTGATGAGCAAAGAGAGAACTGTAGTATCAGGCCTTGGATATCAAAGAGAGAGCAAGCCTGCTCTCAGCATCGTCAAGTTCAAACGTCGCCACTCTCCTCAGAGTGGGCAAAGTGCCCCCTGACAGGCGATTTACTCGAGCCTGGCAGCCGAAGGGCCACTTTTGAACAAAGTCACTGGGAGGAAACAGGGCCTCTGCCACAGGCCTGGTGAATTATCTTAGGTTTGTCAACGGTTAGAACCAATGAATCCTCCCAGTAAGTCCAATTTCAAGGTCACCAATTGACAGCTGGAGTGTACCTGTCATGTGGCGTGGTGACCGGATCACCGTGGTTCGTCCAGGCCTCGCAGACAACCTCTGCCTCTGGGTTCTCCCAAGCCGATTCCCCACCGTTCAGCTCCCGGCTTAGGATCTGGGACCCAGCAAGCCGCTGGGGCCCCTCTCTGCATCAGAATGAGGTTCCGCTTGGTACGCAACCTCGGCCAGGCGGGCCTCGATGGCGCACCGTGAAGGTGGATGCCGCACCTGGAACTCGGGCCCCGCATAGCACAACTCTCACAGGCCACTGCCCCAGATATACCCTCCCACCAGCATGTCCAGAGAAGAAAACCGCTCCTCTGATTGGCTGCTGGGAGAAGGTAGGTCTGTCAGAACCCCTTCTAGCGCCGACTGTCACTCAGGGGTAACAACACCCCCCTGACATGCAGACCGACCTACAAGGCAGTTCCAAATGGCAGCAGCCCAAATTTAGGCAATTTGTGAATGAGAGCAACTTAACTCTCCCATTCCCCACCAACTTTAGCGTAGCGCCCCACCAATAGGGGGGGGGGGGGGCGCTACACTTATGATAATGTGTATTGTGCCAGCAAGTCTGACCTGAAGTGGAGATCTCTGAATAGTAATAGTCTGGGTGGGCACTGAGTCACCCAGGTGACTAATTAAGTTATAGTATATAACGGTTGTTGTAAATAATACCTAAGATACTGACCTATTGGAGTTTTCTCTGTGACGGACTCGGGGGGACCTTGACTGGGTATCTCCATCAAGAAGCTGCTTCCCAAGCCCTGGAACACGAGACCTGTGAATCTGGCTACAGTAACCCCAAGAACTAGGCAACACCAGTTTTGGAGTAAACCAGAATAAGAACTCTTTATTTGAACAAGAATACAGAATATATACACCACAGGAGGACACCCCCCCCCCCCCCGATCATATTACCCTTAATGAGCCGTTTAAGCAAAAAGACTCCAAGCAGATTTCTCACTTACTACACCGGCTAGAGATGTGTTTTTTACTTTGTAGTGTTAGGGTAATATGATCGGAAGGGGGGGGGGGGGGTGTCCTCCTGTGGTGTATATATTCTGTATTCTTGTTCAAATAAAGAGTTCTTATTCTGGTTTACTCCAAAACTGGTGTTGCCTAGTTCTTGGGGTTACTGTAGCCAGACAGTAGAGGGCTGTACCTGAGTCCCCCCAGACTTCTCCGGACAAATGGGGGTACCACCTGGGTCCCATTGGTTTCCACCAGACTTCTCCGGACAATAGATGGGGTACCTGGGTCCAACTGGTTTCCTCCAGACAGTAGATGGGGTACCTGGGTCCCACTGATTTCCACCAGACTGTAGATGGGTGTACCTGGGTCCACTGGTTTCCTCCAGACAGTAGATGGGGTACCTGGGTCCAACTGGTTTCCTCCAGACAGTAGATGGTGTACCTGGGTCCAACTGGTTTCCTCCAGACAGTAGATGGGGTATCTGGGTCTACTGGTTTCCTCCAGACAGTAGATGGGGTACCTGGGTCCACTGGTTTCCTCCATTCAGTAGATGGGGTACCTGGGTCCCACTGATTTCCACCAGACAGTAGATGGGTGTACCTGGGTCCACTGGTTTCCTCCAGACAGTAGATGGGGTACCTGGGTCCAACTGATTTCCTCCAGACAGTAGATGGGGTACCTGGGTCCAACTGGTTTCCTCCAGACAGTAGATGGTGTACCTGGGTCCAACTGGTTTCCTCCAGACAGTAGATGGTGTACCTGGGTCCAACTGGTTTCCTCCAGACAGTAGATGGGGTATCTGGGTCTACTGGTTTCCTCCAGACAGTAGATGGGGTATCTGGGTCTACTGATTTCCTCCAGACAGTAGATGGGTGTACCTGGGTCCACTGGTTTCCTCCAGACAGTAGATGGGGTACCTGGGTCCAACTGATTTCCTCCAGACAGTAGATGGGGTATCTGGGTCTACTGGTTTCCTCCAGACAGTAGATGGGGGTACCTGGGTCCACTGGTTTCCTCCAGACAGTAGATGGGGTACCTGTGTCCAACTGATTTCCTCCAGACAGTAGATGGGGTATCTGGGTCTACTGGTTTCCTCCAGACAGTAGATGGTGTACCTGGGTCCACTGGTTTCATCCAGACAGTAGATGGGGTACTTTGGTCCCACTGGTTTCCTCCAGACACTAGATGGGGGTACCTGGGTCCCACTGATTTCCTCCAGACAGTAGATGGTGGACCTGGGTCCACTGGTTTCATCCAGACAGTAGTTGGGGTACTTTGGTCCCACTGGTTTCCTCCAGACACTAGATGGGGGTATATACAGTATGTGGGGTCAGTTATATACAGTATGTGGTGTCAGTTATAGTATTGATTGTACGTGGGGTCAGTTTTGTGGGGTCAGTTATATACAGTATGTGGGGTCAGTTATATACAGTATGTGGGGTCAGTTATATACAGTATGTGGGGTCAGTTATATACAGTATGTGGTGTATTGTTGTTGGGTGAGGTGTCATTGACTTTCGGAGCGTCAGCTCCTGGCACACACTCAGCAGTTTGTTATCTCCCGGCGGCCATGCACTGGTGTGCCCGGCGTGGTCAGTGTTATCTCCTGACTGGCCCCTCTTATCTCTCCCAGACCACAGGCACCATACATGGAGTCAGAAATGACCTCAACTTCCAACAGCAGGAAAATCATGTATGTACTGCGCCACTGCAGACGTCGGCGCTACACAGAATATTTTGTTCTTTGTTACAACTGATAACACAGTTATAATAAGTAACAGATGAATGCCCCCCCCCCCCACCCCCCACAGAGGTCCTCAGCACCCCCAGCCCCCCACAGAGGACCTCAGCCCCCCCCCCACCACCCACAGAGGACCTCAGATCCCCCTCCCCACCCCCCACAGAGGACCTCAGACCCCCCACAGAGGACCTCAGACCCCCCACAGAGGACCTCAGCCCCCACCACCCACAGAGGACCTCAGACCCCCCACAGAGGACCTCAGACCCCCCACAGAGGACCTCAGACCCCCCACAGAGGACCTCAGCCCCCACCACCCACAGAGGACCTCAGACCCCCCACAGAGGACCTCAGCTGGGCCCCCACCCCCCACAGAGAACCTCAGACCCCCCACAGAGGACCTCAGACCTCAGACCCCCCACAGAGGACCTCAGACCCCACCACCCACAGAGGACCTCAGACCCCCCACAGAGGACCTCAGACCCTGCCCCCCCCCCTTATATATATTCCCGGGAATGATCTTTAGAATCTTCATATCCAAAAGCACACGTTCTCTTTTAATTATGTTTAGGTTAGTATAATTAATATGATAGAATAAAAATAATGCGCAACCTAAAAGATCGCATTAAAAGCGAATATAAATGTGCATATGAAAAATTGATAAACTCAACAAGGTGAATAGTGAAAAAAAAAAAAAATATATATAAAAATAAATATATGGGCCCGGAGTCACACAGAGATGGGCGCACACAGTACGCTACGCCGGCGCAGCACTGCATTCAGCGAGCCATTTCTCACCAAGATGCGCCAGCGTAGCGGATTTTCAAAGGCGTAGGCCGGCGTAAGTGGAAGTGGGCGTGATCTATGCAAATGAGACAGGACCCCATGCAAACGATGGGCCGAGCGCCAGACAAGTACGTATAACGAACTGCGCATGCGCCGCGCATGCTCACAACCACGTCGGAACAACTGCCTAAGATACGCCGGATCGATGTGTACGCCGTGCACGTAACCTACGCCCAGCCAGACCCAAGTCCAGCTTGTGTGTCCCTGGTGCAGACCTGAGCGTGTCTGTTGCTGAGTTACACCTCCTTTATGGGGAATAACTTTACCCCGGACGTACAACTTACGCGCACCGCGGGTAGCCTGCGTCAGGCACACGTAGGTTCGTGAATCGCCGTATTTACCTCATTTGCATATTTGAATGGCTAATCAATGGGAGCGCCACCATGCGTCCAGCCTAAATGTACGCCCACGCTACGCCGGGGTAAGCAAGTTACGTCGGCGGGGTGTAGCCTGGTTTTAGGCGTATCTCCGTTTGTGGGTCCGGCGCACAGATACGACGGCGCACATTTGCACTTACGTCGGCGTAACTTGTTAAACGCCGGCGTAAGTGCTCTGTGAATCCGGGCCATAGAAGGGATTAACGCCCACTTTCAGTTGGAACAGTGAAAGCAAAACATATGGATTGCTGCACACAATATAACCACTTCAGATCCGCGCTGTGGACAAAAGACGTCAACAGCGCGGGCCTGAGGCGCCGGGGTCACGTCTTTGGACGTCATTGTTATTGTAATTCCCCGCGCGCACCACTGGGTGGCGCGCAGCGGGGAAAAACAGTGCCGTCGCATCGCGGAGGATTCGATGCGTGCACCCGGCGGCCGCGGTGTCACCGTCAGGTACACGCGATCGGCGGTGACAGTGCAGGGACGTGGAGCTCTGTGTGTAATGATGAGGTGTAAACACAGAGCTCCACGTCCTGTCAGGGAGAGAGGAGACCGATCTTGTGTCCCTTGTACATAGGGACTAGTGTTGCTCACGAATATTCGTATTGCGAATATTCGGCTCGAATATGGCATATTCGAGTATTCGCGATATATTGCGAATTTCGCGGTGAATATTCGCTATTTCGAATATTCGTATTTTTTCAATTTTTTTTTTTAGAACAGATCACATCCTAGAGATCCCCATCGACGTCTAAAAGCATTGCTGGTATGATTAGAGACCTTGGGCCGAGTAGCTGCAGCGATCATTTTATATTGCCGAAAAATCGCAATGCGATTATTCGGCAATAGCGATATCGCGCGATTATTTTCGAGAAATTCGCAATATTGTTTTTAGCTAAAATAACACATATATTCGATTTCAGAGTGTTACTGTCGAAATTCCGCAATCAATTTCTCATTCGCATTTTTGCGAAATTACGATAAAATATCAAGAATATTCTGAGCCAATCAGATTGCTCCATTCCGCATGGCTTGAATATTCGCAATTATTTTATATTGTAATATATCACGAATATTCTGAGCCAATCAGAGTGCTCCTTCCGCATTTGCCGAATATTCGCAATTATTTTGTATTATAAAATATGTTACGAATATTCTGAGCCAATCAGAGTGCTCCTTCCGCATTTCTCGAAATTCGCGTTCGCATTCGCATTCGCATTCGCAATAGCGAAATTTCGCAATCATTTCATTTCGAAAAAAAATATCACGAATATTCGCATTTAGCGAATATATCTTGAATATTCGACTATATATTCGAGATATATCACGAAATCGAATATGGCATATTCTGCTCAACACTAATAGGGACACAGCATCGGTCACCTCCCCCAGTCACCCCCCTCCCCCCACAGTTAGAACACACCCAGGAAACACACTTAACCCCTTCCTCACCCCCTAGTGTTAACCCCTTCCCTGCCAGTCACATTTATACAGTAATTAGTGCATATTTATAGCACTGGTCGCTGTATAAATGTGAATGGTCCCAAAAATGTGTCAAAAGTGTCCGCCATAATGTCGCAGTCCCAATAAAAATCGCAGATCGCCGCCATTACTAGTAAAAAAAAAAAATCATAATTCTGTCCCCTATTTTGTAGGCGCTATAACTTTTGCGCAAAGCAGTCGCTTATTGCGTTTTTTTTTTTTTTTACAAAAATACGTAGAAGAATACGTATCGGCCTAAACGGAGAAAAAAAATTGTTAAAAAAAAAAAAAAAATGGGATATTTATTATAGCAACAAGTAAAAAATATGGGCCAGATTCAGAAAGGAATTACGCCGGCGTATCTACAGATACACGGGCGTAATTCGAATTTCCCGCCGGCGTATCTTTGTTTTCTATTCAGAGAACATGAGACGCCGGATTTACGCTAAGATCCGACTGGCGTAATAATCTTACACCGTCGGATCTTAAATGTAATCTTCCGCCGGCCGCTAGGTGGCGTTTACGTCGGTTTCTCGCGTAAAATATGCAAATGAGCGATTTACGCCGATTCAGAAACGTACTTGTGGCGGCGCGTCGTATTTTACGTCGTTTGCGTAAGCGGTCGAGCGGCGTAAGGCTGCCCATGCTATAGCAGGCGCAGCCAATGTTAAGTATGGACGTCGGGACCGCGTCGAATGGAACGTCGGTTACGTCGTTTGCGTAAATCGTTCGGGAGTGGGGCTCGACGTTAGTTACTTTCACGTCGTTTACATTGTGAAAAAGCGTCGTGATTTCGCGCATGCGCACTGGGAACGTCCACGGACGGCGCATGCTCCGTCCAAAAAAAAAACGTCAATTGCGTGGGGTCTTGATTCATTTACATGAATCACGCCCCCATCTTCCGAACTGCGCGGCCTTCCGCCGCCACAGATACACTACGCCGCCGTAACTTACGGCGTAATTAGTTTCTGAATAAGGAACCTGACGCTGATAGTTACGGCGGCGTGGTGTATCTGGGATACGCTACACCTGCCTATAGATAGGCAGAGCTTTCTGAATCTGGCCCTATATACAGTATATATTTTTAAATTGTCGCTCCTTTTTGTTTATAGCGCAAAAAATAAAAACCGCAGAGGTGATCAAATACCACCAAAAGAAATCTCTATTTGTGGGGGAAAAGGACACCAATTTTGTTTGGGAGCCACGTCGCACGACCGCGCAAATGTCAGTTAAAGCGGCGCAGTGCCGGAAGCTGAAATTTCGCCTGGGCACGAAGGGGGTTTATGTGCCCAGTAAGCAAGTGGTTAATTAATAATAATAATAAAAAAGATATACAGGTATATATGAATGAATGAATGAATGAATGAAAAACTTATATAGCGCAGCACATGCGAAGTAAATCGCCTCTGGGCGCTTGTTGTTCCTGTCTCCTTTGAGATCAAAAGAGATGAGTCTTAATCTTTCTCCTGAAGACTAAGTAGTTCTCCTCCAGCCGAATAGTCTGGGACCTTGGACAGCGAATCTCCTGTCTCCTTTGGACTTGTAGTTGGCTTTCGGTATCTGAAGCCGATTTTGATTGGTGGATCGTAGAATACGATTGGGATTGTGAACTTTTAATTTTTCGCATAGATAATGGGGGGCATTCCCATGGATACATCTATGCGTTAGACAGAGAGCTTTAAAAGTGATTCTGTCTTTTACTGGTAACCAGTGAAGGGATCTCAGTGAAGGTGAGATGGATTCCCAGGGTTTTTTCCCAGTCACAAGTCTGGCGGCCGTATTTTGAACGACTTGAAGACGAGCGATTTGGTACTTGGGGAGTCCGAGGTAAAGGGCATTTGCATAGTCCAGTCTGGAGTTTACAATCGCTCCTACCACGACCGCTATGTCTTTCTTGGGAATGAAAGGCGTGAGTCTGCGTAGTAGGCGCAGCAGATGGTGCGATCCGCTGACTACTGACCCTATTTGTGCGTTCATTGTCATGTCGGAGTCAAAGATGACCCCAAGACTTTTGACTTTGGCGCTAGGGGTGATGATTTTGCCCAGAATGGGCGGGGGCAGGGCCGGCCTTTGGGGTGTGCAAGCTGTGCGGCCGCACAGGGCGCTATGGGCAACAGGGGCGCCGTGCGGCCATCACAGCTTGCAGAATGTGAGTCGCAGTGGCGTAGCGTGGGGGGTGCGAGGGGGGCCTAGGCCCAGGGTGCAACATTTGGGGGGCGCAATCCCGCGCCCTACCCACAGACCACTACACAATACACACACTGACCGCTACACAATACATAGTGCCCCCTTATATCATAGGTCCCGATCAAAAGTGCCCCCTTACATCAGATGTCCACACTGACCGCTACACAATACACACACTGACCGCTATATAATACACTACCCACAGACCACTACACAATACACACAGACCACTACATAATACACACTGACACTACAGCTTTGGTGCATTTTACGATAGATGCATTGGTGAACTACTACAAGGTCCAGCATATTGTATAGCGGTCAGTGTGTAGCGGTCTGGGGGGGGGGGGCGCCACAGGATTAGCTTGCACAGGGCGCCTAAACACCTAAGGCCGGCCCTGGGCGGGGGGATCCAGGTTGTTGCCGATTGATTCCTGCGCTTGGCGTGAAACAGGAGAAGTTCTGTTTTCGCTCCGTTGAGTTTAAGATAACTCTTTGTCATCCAGTCCTCTATCAAAGAGAGGCATGTCTCTAGGTTGAGGTGGTGATCCTTTTTATTGCAAATGCGGAAGTACAGTTGCGTGTCGTCTGCATAAGAGTGATATAGCAGTTTTTGGCTGCTGATGATTTCGAAAAGAGGACGCACATAGATGTTGAATAACATTGGCGATAGGGGAGATCCTTGAGGGACCCCGCACGATAACGTGCGTTGTTCAGAAGTGAAGGGTCCTAGCTTCACTATTTGCGATCGGTTCTCCAAAAAAGAGGAGAACCAAGATAGATCGCTTTCTGCGACTTTGGCTATTTTGGCCAGTCGAGTCAATAACAGCTTGTGATCTACTGTATCAAAGGCTGCGCTAAGGTCCAGCAGAACCAGAAGAGAAGATTCTCCTTCGTCTGCGGCCTCGATAACGTCGTCCCATATCTTAAGCAATGCTGTTTCCGTCCCGTGTCCGGGACGGAATCCTGATTGAAATGGGTCGAGTAAGTTGTGGGTATCTAGATGCTGTTGCAGTTGCTGTACCACTGCTTTCTCCATTACCTTGGAGAGAACATTTAGGCCTGTTATGGGGCGCCAGTTGAGTGGATCCTTAGGATCCAGGGTGGCTTTCTTCAAGATGGGTTGAATAAAGCCCTCCTTCAGCTGGGAGGGCATTATGCCCTCCCTGAAAGATTGGTTGATAAACTGCGTGACAGGAGGTGCCAGGATGTCGGCGCATTCCTTCAGCAGTTTGGTGGGGATAATATCATTTGGCGCAGTGCTGTTGCGCAGAGTGCCGATGATATTTTTTGTGGTCTGAATGGAGATGGGTTCCAGCGTGAACTCACCTAACTGTGGTGAATTACTGCCGGTGCTGTGTAAATAACTACGGGGGGGGGCTGGGAGAGCAATTGTTTTGCTGAATGCTTTGCCGCATTGCCTCAATTTTGTTAACCACTTAACCCGCACGCACATATACGGCCACAGAATGGCACGTACAGGCACAAGGGCGTAAATTTACGTCCCCGCCTAAGTGCGGTTCGGGGGTCCCATCGTGACCCCCTCCGCGGCGTGCGGGGGTCCCCCTGGCTCCGGGAGCGATCCGGGATCAGCGGGCGGATGTCGGCGCTTACCCGCCCCCCCGCGATCGCTCCCAGCCAATGGGAGCGCGCTCCCATCCTGTCAGTTCCTCCTCCTGTGTTTACACAGGAAGGAGGAAATGATGTCACCTCTCATCGCAGCGCTGTTTCCCAGCGCTGCTGATGAGAGAAGACATGACAAGTAAGTGTGCACCAACACAACACTGACACACACTCACATAGGCATATTAACCCCTTGTGATCGTACCCCCCACCCCCCTGTCACAGTGTCACTGAATGCAGTGATCTAATCACTGCATTTAGTGTCAGTGTGACAGGCAGTGTAAAAAACAGTTAGTGTTAGGTTCAGGATAGCCCCCCCACCCCCCCTAATAAAGTTTTAACCCCCTGATCACCGCCCTAGTTAACCCTTTCACTCCCTATTGCCAGCGTCACTAAGCGATCATTTTTCTGATCGCTGTATTAGTGTCGCTGTTCCCGCTAGGTAGCTATTTTTTTTTATTGCGATTTTTTTTTTTACTAAAGACATGTGGCTAAATAAATTTTGGCCTAAATGTTTGACTAAAATTTAGTTTATTTGATTTTTTTTTAACAAAAAGTAAAAAATAGTGTTTTTTTTTCAAAAATGTCGCTCTATTTTTGTATATAGCGCAAAAAATAAAAATCGCAGAGGTGATCAAATACCACCAAAAGAAATCTCTATTTGTGGGAAGAAAAGGACACAAATTTTGTTTGGGAGCCACGTCGCACAACCGCGCAATTGTCTGTTAAAGCGACGCAGTGCCGAATCACAAAAAAACCTTGGGTCATTTACCAGCGTATTGGTCCGGGTCTTAAGTGGTTAATGAAGCAATCCGATAACTCATCGCAAAATTCTTGTGTATCCAAGTTGGGGGCTTCGAGACATCCTGGATTCATGGTCTGCGTGACCAGCTTGAAGAGTTCGCGGGGGCGGTTTAGGGCACCGTTGATAGCCTCAGAAAAATAGTTTTTCTTGGCTTCGAAGATTTGCTTGTAGTATTTTCTGGTTATTGCCTTGTAGATCGAGAGGTTCTCATCTGAAGAGCTTCTTTTCCAGGCTGCTTCTGCCCTTCTACGCTCTTGCTTCAGTAACGCCAGCTGGTTGTTGAACCAGCCGGAGTTATTTTTCCTGATCTGGGTCTTTCGTTTCGGCGCTATCAAGTCAGCTGACTGCAATAGTGCTGTGTTTATGGCCTCCAGTGTTTCTTCCGCTGTTTGGTGCGGCTGAATTGTGTTTATTTTTTCCCCTAACGTGGCTTTGAAGAGTTCCGAGTGGAGCTTCTTCTGACATCTAGTCCAGTGTGTTGTCACTGGATTTGATGTTTTTGTTAAGGGGGGGAATTCGGAAATAATGAATTTAATTGCATGGTGATCTGTCCATGGCAATGGTTCATTTTTCCAAGATTTTTGTCTGAAAATAAGATCGAGCGTATGACCTGAAGCATGTGTGGGCCCACATACTAGTTGCTGAAGCCCTAATCCTTCCAGGTGGTTGATGCAGGCGTCGGCAATGGGGTCATGCGGGGAGTTGGCCCAGAGATTGAAGTCCCCGAGCAGCAAAAGGTGTTTGCTGTTGAGGGTGTAAGTGGAGACAAAGTCCGTCAAAGATGGGAGCAGCTGCGACTTGGGGCCGGGTGGCCTATAGCAGAGTAGAATCCGGACGGTCTCCTGGCAGTTTACTTGCAGTTGGAGAGTAAGGGTTTCCATGAATGGAAGAGGGTTTTGGAGGCTTGGTTTTGTGATCGCAAGACGCGTCTTATGGATCACCGCCAGTCCTCCTCCTCTTTGCCCTATTCTGTTTTCCATTATAATACGGTAGTTTTCTGGCACCAATTCTCCTAGAATGGTGTTACAGTCGGCTGTGAGCCAGCTCTCTGTAATAAAGAGGCAGTCTAAGTCATGTTGCAATAAGAAATCATGGATTTCTAATCGGTGTTTTACTGCCGATCTGGTGTTGATCAAAGCACATGATATGTGCTTAGCCTGGGGTAAATGGCTGCGACCCTTGGTAATCGATCGTCGATCGATCCTCAAAAGTCGCAGGTTTCTAAGGGCTTTTTTGGTGGCGGCCGGCAGAATTGCGGCAAATCGATCCAAATCCCAAATGTTCTCCGCCGAGTATTGCCGATTGACCATGGCCGCCGTGGACAAAAGGGATGGATTCTCAAGGATAACTGAATCCTCTGATCCTAGCTTAGTCCAGAGGAAGGCAAAAAAAACCTGACCACGCTGCGCCAATATGCTGTGGTAGGGAAAAAAATTCCTTCCTGACCCCTGAAGAGGCGATCGGGTTAAGCCCTGGATCAAGTTTTAAATGAATTTGAGAGGGGGAAGATAGGGCTGGGTGGAGCAAGATGGCCGCCGACCTGGCAGCCAGGATCCAGGTTGGGGGGGTACCAGACTAAGTGGACCACTGTCTGTGCCGCCTGGGGGGCTGAGAAGAATAATCGGGGGGCAGGGGGGCTCTACTGGGGTAGGGGGGGGCTTTCTGGCCCGATTGGAGCAATAGGTGCCGATCGTTGGGGGTGGGGAGCGGCGCGCCGCTAGGCCGCGGATGAAGCCGCGGCCTTTCCTGAGTCGCGGCTGCCGCGAATCCCCAGCGACCGGCACGGAGGGAGAAACACAGCGCCTGAGGGTAGCGGAGGCTGGTGGGGATGGGTGGCCTATTAAGCAGAGTTGGCAGCGTGTGGGAAGCGGCGCGGCGTTTAGGCCGCAAGTGAGCCCGCGGTCTTTCGTAGATCGCGGCGCCCGCGATTCCCTTCAGGCTGGCGCGGTTGTCTAAGAAGAAGCACCCGAAATGGCGGGGCTGTTGGCGGGCCGGTGGTTCTGGGTCCGAAATAGACTGCGGCTTGTCCTGAAAAGGACGGCCGCTCTTGATCCCAGGGGGGCAGGCAGATTTTACCTGTCAGATGGTGTCCAAAGAAGGGGAGGAGAAAGTCTGCAGGAGTGAAGGCTGGAGGGGGTCCAGGCCAAGATGGGGGCTGAGGCTGGGCTGAGCTGGGCTGGACTGGGAAGACCCTGCCTGCTAGCCTGCTGCCTAAGCCTGCCTGGAGCTAAAGCAGCACGCTCCTACTCCTAGGAGCGAGTGCCGATGGGGGCTCCTGCTGCTACTCCGCTGCCTGACTGACTGTCTAACTGACTGATCCAGTACGTGATCCAGTCCTCAAGGGGGCAGTGTGAGACTATAATGTGATGGGGAAACCTCTGATATTATCTATATATATATATGTAGCGCCCCCTTACTTTCAGTATGGACACTACGCTAAAGTTAGTTGGAATGGGAGAGTTACGTTGTGCCCATTCGTGATTTATCTAAATTCTGACCTGGGCCAGACTGCATTCTAGGGATGTGGTATCATCTCTGGCCAGCAGTGGGCGCCAGCGGGGTTTCTGGCAGAGCAAGTCTTCCCCAGCAGCCAATTGGAGGAGTTCCTCCCTCGCAGGGCATGCTGGGGAGGGGTATATCTGTGACAGGTGTCACATGTTCTAAAATCTTTGCGGGGTCCCGGTGCTGGGTGCGGCATCCACCTTTAGGGTGAGCTGTGCCCTGATTGGCTGATCTGGCTTGTGAATGTGGAGATAAAATAGATAAAAGGTCGTGCTCTTCACTCATGTAGATACAAAAGTAAACATTAGGGGCCAGATTCACGTACCTGGCGGCGTAGCGTATCCTACTTACACTGCGCCGACGCAACTTACAGACGCAAGGGCCCTATTCTCAAAGCACTTGCTCCGTAATTTGCGTAGTGTAAATGGCCCGGCGTATCCCCGCGTAATTCAAATTGGGAATGTAGGGGGGCATGTAGTATTTAAATTAAGCGCGCCCCCGGAACCGAGCGAACTGCGCATGCGCCGGCCATAAACGTAGCCCAGTGCGCATGCTCCAAATCACGTCGCAAAAAGTCAATGAAACCGACGTGAACGTGACTTACGCAAAGCCCTATTCGAGAACGAGTTACGCAAACGACGGAAAAACACGACGCTGTCCCGACGTCCATACTTCAACCTAATCACCCCCCCCCCAATGCTCCACACCTCAACCTAATCTAATTACCCCCCCCCACTATTCCACACCTCAACCTAATCTAAATACCCCCCCCCCCCAATGCTCCACACCTAAACCTAATCTAATTACCCCCCCCAATGCTCCACACCTCAACCTAATCTAATTACCCCCCCCCCAATGCTCCACACCTAAACCTAATCTAATTACCCCCCCCCAATGCTCCACACCTCAACCTAATCTAATTACCCCCCCCCCAATGCTCCACACCTAAACCTAATCTAATTACCCCCCCCCCCCAATGCTCCACACCCTCAACCTAATCTATTTACCCCCCCCCCCCCCAATGCTCCACACCTCAACCTAATCTATTTACCCCCCCCCCCCAATGCTCCACACCTCAACCTAATCTAATTACCCCCCCCCCCCCACTATTCCACACCTCAACCTAATCTAATTACCCCCCCCAATGCTCCACACCTCAACCTACTCTAATTACCCCCCCCCCCAATGCTCCCACACCTAAACCTAATCTAATTACCCCCCCCCCCCCAATGCTCCACACCTTAACCTAATCTATTTACCCCCCCCCCAATGCTCCACACCTCAACCTAATCTAATTACCCCCCCCCCCACTATTCCACACCTCAACCTAATCTAATTACCCCCCCCCCAATGCTCCACACCTCAACCCAATCTAATTACCCCCCCCCAATGCTCCACACCTCAACCCAATCTAATTCCCCCCCCCAATGCTCCACACCTCAACCTAATCTAATTACCCCCCCCCCCAATGCTCCACACCTCAACCCAATCTAATTACCCCCCCCCAATGCTCCACACCTCAACCTAATCTAATTACCCCCCCCCCAATGCTCCACACCTCAACCCAATCTAATTACCCCCCCCCCCCCCAATGCTCCACACCTCAACCCAATCTAATTACCCCCCCCCCCCTCCCAATGCTCCACACCTCAACCCAATCTAATTACCCCCCCCCCCCCCAATGCTCCACACCTCAACCTTACCCCCCCCCAATGCTCCACACCCTCAACCTAATCTAATTACCCCCCCCCCCAATGCTCCACACCTCAACCTAATCTTATTACATCCCCCCAATGCTCCACACCTCAACCTAATTCTAATTCCCCCCCAATGCTCCACACCTCAACCTAATCACCCCCCCAATGCTCCACACCTCAACCTAATCTAATTACCCCCCCCCCCCAATGCTCCACACCTCAACCTAATCTAATTACCCCCCCCCCAATGCTCAACACCTAAACCTAATCTAATTACCCCCCCCCCCAATGCTCCACACCTCAACCTAATCTTATTACCCCCCCCCCCAACCCCCCCCCCCCAATGCTCCACACCTCAACCTAATCTAATTATCCCCCCCCCCAATGCTCCACACCTCAACCCAATCTAATTACCCCCCCCAATGCTCCACACCTCAACCTAATCTAATTACCCCCCCCCCCAATGCTCCACACCTCAACCTAATCTTATTACACCCCCCCCCCCCCAATGCTCCACACCTCAACCTAATCTAATTCCCCCCAATGCTCCACACCTCAACCTAATCACCCCCCCCCCAATGCTCCACACCTCAACCTAATCACCCCCCCCCCCAATGCTCCACACCTCAACCTAATCTAATTACCCCCCCCCCCCAATGCTTCATACCTCAACCCAATCTAATTACCCCCCTCCAATGCTCCACACCTCAACCCAATCTAATTACCCCCCCCAATGCTCCACACCTCAACCCAATCTAATTACCCCCCCCCCCCAATGTTCCACACCTCAACCCAACCTAATTACACCCCCCCCCCCAATGCTCCACACTTCAACCCAATCTAATTACCCCCCCCCCCAATGCTCCACACCTCAACCCAATCTAATTACCCCCCCCCCCCAATGCTCCACACCTCAACCTTACCCCCCCCCCAATGCTCCACACCTCAACCTAATCTAATTACCCCCCCCCCCCAATGCTCCACACCTCAACCTAATCTTATTACATCCCCCCAATGCTCCACACCTCAACCTAATCTAATTCCCCCCCAATGCTCCACACCTCAACCTAATCACCCCCCCCAATGCTCCACACCTCAACCTAATCACCCCCCCCCCAATGCTCCACACCTCAACCTAATCACCCCCCCCCCCAATGCTCCACACCTCAACCTAATCACCCCCCCCCAATGCTCCACACCTCAACCCAATCTAATTACCCCCCCCCCCATGCTTCATACCTCAACCTAATCTAATTACCCCCCCCCAAATTCTCCACACCTCAACCTAATCTAATTACCCCCCCCTCTCAATGCTCCACACCTCAACCTAATCTAATTACCCCCCCCCCAATTCTCCACACCTCAACCTAATCTAATTAATTACCCCCCCCCTCTCAATGCTCCACACCTCAACCTAATCTAATTACCCCCCCCCCCCAATGCTCCACACCTCAACCTAATCTTATTACACACCCCCCCCCCCCAATGCTCCACACCTCAACCTAATCTAATTCCCCCCCAATGATCCACACCTCAACCTAATCTAATTCCCCCCCAATGATCCACACCTCAACCTTATCTAATTCCCCCCCAATGCTCCACACCTCAACCTAATCACCCCCCCCCCAATGCTCCACACCTCAACCTAATCTAATTACCCCCCATGCTCCACACCTCAACCTAATCTAATTCCCCCCCAATGCTCCACACCTCAACCTAATCACCCCCCCCCCAATGCTCCATACCTCAACCTAATCACCCCCCCCCCCCCCAATGTTCCACACCTCAACCCAACCTAATACAATACACCCCCCCCCCAATGCTCCACACTTCAACCCAATCTAATTACCCCCCCCCCCCCAATGCTCCACACCTCAACCCAATCTAATTACCCCCCCCCAATGCTCCACCACCTCAAACCTTACCCCCCCCCCCAATGCTCCACACCTCAACCTAATCTAATTACCCCCCCCCCCCAATGCTCCACACCTCAACCTAATCTTATTACATCCCCCCAATGCTCCACACCTCAACCTAATCTAATTCCCCCCCAATGCTCCACACCTCAACCTAATCACCCCCCCAATGCTCCACACCTCAACCTAATCACCCCCCCCCCCCAATGCTCCACACCTCAACCTAATCACCCCCCCCCAATGCTTCCACACCTCAACCTAATCACCCCCCCCCAATGCTCCACACCTCAACCCAATCTAATTACCCCCCCCCAATGCTTCAACCTCAACCTAATCTAATTAACCCCCCCCCCCCCCAATTCTCCACACCTCAACCTAATCTAATTACCCCCCCCTCTCAATGCTCCACACCTCAACCTAATCTAATTACCCCCCCCCCAATTCTCCACACCTCAACCTAATCTAATTACCCCCCCCTCTCAATGCTCCACACCTCAACCTAATCTAATTACCCCCCCCAATGCTCCACACCTCAACCTAATCTTATTACACACCCCCCCCCCCCCCCAATGCTCCACACCTCAACCTAATCTAATTCCCCCCCAATGATCCACACCTCAACCTAATCTAATTCCCCCCCAATGATCCACACCTCAACCTAATCTAATTCCCCCCCAATGCTCCACACCTCAACCTAATCACCCCCCCCCAATGCTCCACACCTCAACCTAATCTAATTACCCCCCATGCTCCACACCTCAACCTAATCTAATTCCCCCCCAATGCTCCACACCTCAACCTAATCACCCCCCCCCCAATGCTCCATACCTCAACCTAATCACCCCCCCCCCAATGCTCCACACCTCAACCTAATCTAATTACCCCCCATGCTCCACACCTCAACCTAATCTAATTACCACCCAATGCTCCACACCTCAACCAATTCTAATTATCACGCCCCCCCCCCAATGCTCCACACCTTAACCTAATCTAATTATCACGCCCCCATGCAATACGTCACACCTCAACTTAGTCCAATAATAACCACTTACCTGTGAGAGACCTAACCAGGCTTTTGGAGAGGACCAGGGGGGGGGGGGCAAGCCTCTTACCCACTGACTATGGCCCGTGGCTTTTGGGGGAACACTGCTCTTTGGGAGGTGTGTGCCTGGGGGGGGATCCTTGGAGTGGTCTTGTTTCTGATTCGGATCCCCCCAGAACACACAGACTCTAGGCCCGGGGGCCATGTTAAGGGACTGGATGTAATATTTCCAGCAATGACTGCTCCACCCCGTGGGACTCAAAGACGATGGTGATCTCATCAGCTCGAGCCACCTGTCTTTCAGCCATTGGTAATTGTGCCAATTACCTCACCTATTGTCTCTTAGTACACCACTGTGGGGATGAGAAACTTATGACAATGTTTAGTCTACTTTGTGAGCTCAGTGACGGCCAGTCTGACCTGGAACGAGAGCTCCGAATAATCACAACATTCTCCAGGTGGCTAGATGCATAGTTGCCAACAGTCCCGATTTTCCCGGGACAATCCTTCGTCACGATTGGAGACCTTCCTGATTAAAATCCCGGGATTTTGCCTTTCGAAATCCGGATATTTTTGGGCTCCGCAGCTGCTTCTGGCTCCAAGAAAATGGCCGCCACCGTGAGATCTCTCTATGGGCTAGCAGGTTTTTTCCCTTGTGTTCAGTGGAGAGGGGAGGGGCCTCGATCCGTGCAGCCAATGAATCGGCCTCTCTTTACTATTCTCCTGCACACTGAAGCCGGGGTTAGCTGCACGGAAAGGCCCCTCCCCTCTCCAATGAACACGAGGAACCAAACAAGACAGACGCATGGAGCTGCAGCCAACCAGCCATGTAAGAGGACACCTGATGTAAGAGGCACTCCGCTGGGGACACCTGATGTAAGAGGCACTCCGCTGGGGACACTGATGTAAGAGGCACTCCGCTGGGGACACTGATGTAAGAGGCACTCTGCTGGGGACACTGATGTAAGAGGCACTCCGCTGGGGTCACCTGATGTAAGAGGCACTCCGCTGGGGACACTGATGTAAGAGGCACTCCGCTGGGGACACCTGATGTAAGAAGGGACTCTGCTGGGGACACCTGATGTAAGAGGCACTCCACTGGGGTCACCTGATGTAAGAGGCACTCCGCTGGGGACACCTGATGTAAGAGGCACTCCGCTGGGGTCACCCGATGTAAGAGGCACTCCACTGGGGTCACCTGATGTAAGAGGCACTCCGCTGGGGTCACCCGATGTAAGAGGCACTCTGCTGGGGACATCTGATGTAAGAGGCACTCCGCTGGGGTCACCCGATGTAAGAGGCACTCCGCTGGGGACACCTGATGTAACAGGCACTCCGCTGGGGTCACCTGATGTAAGAGGCACATAGCTGGGGACACCTGATGTAAGAGGCACTCCGCTGGGGACACCTGATGTAAGAGGCACTCCACTGGGGTCATCTGATGTAAGAGGCACTCCGCTGGGGACACTTGATGTAAGAGGCAAGAAAAAAGGGGTGGGTGGAAAAATGTCTCCCGACTACGATTGATAAGAACTCACAATCCTATAAAAGAACGTATAAAAAAATGAAACAAGGAAGGTAGAGGGAGCTCCTCTTCCCAACTCGAAGGATTTTATTGTGAGATATCAATCGTGGTAATAAGGTAGGCACACCAAACACGTAGGTTATATATCAAAAATAGAAAGTTTAATTTACATAAAATTATTATACATATAAAACAGATCAATTGAAAAACGACCACAGTATTTACAGAATAGCAAAGACAGAGTTCTTGTGCACTAATTGCCAACTAGTTTCGCACTTGCGTGCTTCTTCAGGGCTTTACACCTCGGTCTCTTCTGAGAAATAGTCGTCTGTGTATAACAATAGATGCCATTAGTACAGAACAGCAAATATGGCAGATTGTATAATACAATTCTTTCAGAATTATCAATATTTAATATAAGAAATACATTTATATACAACAAAAATCTGGAAATAATATATGAAAGTGTGCTTACCAATCCTGTTCTAAAAAATGTGACTAGATATGAAGTCAGAACGCCTTTATTATCCCGACAGCGTAGGATAGAACTGGGAGCGGGAAAAACCAGTGGAAGCCAGATCCACTTGGCTATCAAATGTGGATGATAAGGTGATGAGGTTTTTTACCATATAGCAGAATAGAATTCTGAAAATTATTAAAATGGATATATAAACAATTTCATTCTAAATTCATAAGTATATATCTGTAGTCTATAATTTGATAGAAAACTGTACAAGTACATGTCATATTTTATTTTATAGCAAAACTGAAAATATCCAGATTTGCTAATAGAATGAATAGGGCAGGCATCCTCAAACTACGGCCCTCCAGCTGTTGCGGAACTACAAATCCCATGAGGCATTGTGAAACTCTGACATTCACAGACATGACTGAGCATGATGGGAAATGTAGTTCCTGAACAACTGGAGGGCCATAGTTTGAGGACCCCTGGAATAGGGTTTTAGAAATATTTAGGTAGTGGCCATACTATAATATGATATAAAGATCTTGGATTAACATTCAACAGCCATATCCTAATTTGCCACCAGGGGTGCTTGGAACAGTATATTTATGTTCCCTGACTATGTTTTAGACTAACTAATATACATCCTTTCAAAAGAGAAAGAGAGAGAAAAAAAAAAAGAGAAAAAAAAGTCTCAGAAATTCCCAAACCTTCAAACATCACCTGCGGTTTGGGCCTTCCTGAAACACACTAAAAAACAAATTGAGAATCTTGTCCTTCCACCAAAAATTGAGAAAAATCTATCTTGGGGCCAACAACAGGCATTAACCCTTTTGATGGCCAACAGTGAACTAATCATAAAACCCTCCGACAAGGGGGGGAATGTCGTGGTCATGGACAGAATGCAATATGTGAAAATGTGTGATAGATTGCTAAACAATAAAGATTGGTATAAACTAATATCTGAGGAGGATGTCCCCAAAGCGAGGTCCCATTATCTATCAATCATCACAGAAGCATACCAGGAGAACCTTATTGATAAGGATCTACGGGAATATTTAGAAATAAAATGGCCTATAATTCCAATGTTCTATGCATTACCAAAAGTGCACAAAAATATTGAGGACCCTCCAGGCCGTCCAATAATATCGGGTATAGGAAGCCATACCGAAACGGCGAGCAAATATGTGGACACCCAGTTGAGACCTCACGTAATGGGCTTACCCTCCTACCTCAAGGACACTCTTGAGTTACTCAAGGTCATTGAGGGCATGGTTGTGCCACCAGGTGTAATCTTGGCGGCAATAGACATAGAGGCACCCTACTCTAGTATTCCCCATACAAAGGGGGTAGAAGTGATCTCTCGCTTCTTACGGGAGCAAGATCACAACAATTGGAAACTCTGTCGATTTGTTACTACTTTGTTGGAACATGTTCTGATGAATAACATGTTTCTATTCAATGGCGCCACTTACCTCCAGGTACAGGGGGTTTGCGATGGGGACTTCTTGTGCCCCATCGTATGCCAACCTGTACCTGGGGGGGTGGGAAAGGGCCATCTTCTCAGATGACGCCGCCATGATATACCTCCGCCATATCCTTCTATGGCGGAGGTATATCGATGATGTGTTAGTCATCTGGACAGGATCAGCAGAATTGCTGTCTCAGTTTATGCAGTATTTATCCATCAATGAATTTAACCTTAAATTTACTATCCAGTCGGATACCAGAAGCATTCCGTTTCTGGATCTGAGACTGTTTTTGAATGAGGATGGTACAGTTTACAGCAATTTATACAGGAAGGAGACAGCCGGCAATACAATTTTACACTATTCAAGCTCCCATCCACGACCATTGATACAAAGTATCCCTTACAGTCAGTATCTTAGGTTACGTCGCAACTGTACGAGAGAGGAGGACTTTGAGCAAGAAGCACGTGCCCTCTATAACCGCCTTTTAAAAAGAGGCTATAGCATAAAAGTTTTGAAAAGGGCCTATGCAAAAACAAAATTGAGTACACGTGAAACATTACTTTTCAAGAGTAGGAAAAAACAATCTAACTCCACTACCAAATTGATTACAACATTTAGCACTCATCAGGAAATCTTTCGTCAACGAATCCAGTGTTTTTCAACTCCACTCCTCAAGGCACACCAACAGGTCATGTTTTCAGGCTTTCCATTATTTTGCACAGGTGATTTGATCAGTTTCACGGCCTTAGTAATCACCACAGCCATTTCATCTGAGGGAAATCCTGAAAACGTGACCTGTTGGTGTGCCTTGAGGACTGGAGTTGAAAAACACTGAACTAATCAATAACAATTGGCATTTCCTTGCAGAGGATCCTCTACTCTTTAAATATGTTTCTGATAGACCGCAAATTGTCTATAGAAAATCCAGATCAATCAAAGACAGCTTAATACATAGTCATCTTACCCCTGATGCAGTGGGTATAGAAGCATCTGGGGGATGTGGAACCTATAGATGTGGGAACTGTAAACAGTGCCCATGGATCCAAGAGGGCGATGGATGCCCACTGCCGAGAGGAAGATTCTTGAAATCTAAGACCTTTGCGGACTGTACCACTATCGGCATTGTGTATTTAGCTAGGGGCCGATGTGGTGCATTCTACATCGGTAAGACCAAACGCCCCTTTGCCAAGAGAATCCAGGACCATCTGTATTTTTTGGATGCTGGTCTTCTGTACACTCCAATTTGTAAGCATGTAGGATTACATCACAGTTATGATCCCTCCTACATATCATTTTTTGCGTTAGAGGTAATTTCCATTCCAGAGAGAGGTGGTGACTTCGATAAAAAGATCTTGCAACGCGAAGCACGTTGGATATATAACCAGAGAGCAACCTACCCTCCAGGCCTGAATACCTCACTATCATATCGGCCGTTCCTTTAAAAACACTTTAGATACTGGGACTGTATAATATGTGGATAATTCAAACCATATATTAATTAAGTACTAATACACCTTTGTCCCATAGATATTGGTTATTTGTGTATTTGAATCTGTTTATCCTAGTATACGGTCACTCAGTATCTATTTATTGTTTATCCTTATTAGTTTAATTTTTTGTGTTACAGTATGTGTATGTGCATCTCTGTTCCCTTACTTGCTGACAAAATTTTTGTCTATTCTGTCAATATACTGAAATCTGAAGGTTCTACCAACCCAAGATTGAGTCCATCGATCAAAAATACTGCATTAAATATCTGTTCCATATTATGGTGATGTACTATTCTGTGTTAAAATAATGTATCTATTTGTAAAGAGATTTAAATGAATGAATGAATGAATGAAAAACTTATATAGCGCGACACATGCGAACTAAATCGCCTCTGGGCGCTCGTTGTTCCCGTATCTTATAACCTCAAAAGAGCAGAGTTTTAATCCGTCTTCTGAAGGTCAGGTGGTTTTCCTCCAACCGAATGCTGGCTGGTAAAGCGTTGCATAGTCTGGGACCTTGGACCGCAAACCTTCTTTCTCCTTTGGACTTAAATCTGGCCTTGGGTACTTTGACCAAATTTTGGTCGCTGGATCGCAGAACGCGATTGGAATTGTGGGCTTCTATTTTATCGCAAAGATATTGCGGGGCTTTTCCATGGATGCATTTATGAGTCAGACAGAGGGCTTTAAAAGCAATTCTGTCCTTTACTGGCAACCAGTGAAGGGTTCTCAGAGAAGGGGAGATTGACTCCCAGGGTTTTTTTCCAGTCACAAGTCTGGCGGCCGTGTTCTGAACGACCTGTAGACGAGCGATTTGGTACTTAGGAAGTCCGAGGCAAAGGACATTTGCATAGTCCAGTCTGGAGTTCACAATTGTTCCTACCACGACTGCTACGTCATCTTTGGGGATAAATGGGGTAAGTCTGCGTAGTAGGCGCAGCAGATGGTGAGATCCGCTGACTACTGACCCTATTTGTGCATCCATTGTCATGTAGGTGTCGAAAATGACTCCGAGGAAATGGAAGACCTAATTCTACAGGCTAAAGACTCCCCCACAGAGTTTTACGAAAAATGGGCTTGCTGGACACTCTTTACTAAAACTGATGAATTTAAGGCAATGTCTCTTCAGCCTTCCTCGAATCAGACTTGAGGTGATAATTCTTTTTTTTTTTTTTATCTTCCCCTACTTCCTCCCCCTCTTACCCTTTGTTTATTACATTTCTAATTTAATATTGTTATTTTAGATTCATTCCATGATTTCCAATTTTTATTCTCTTGTTTTTGTTGCCTCAAAGTTCGAAAACTACTGATGTATAAGTTAACATTTACTTTAATTTTAAACAAAAATATGTACTGATGTTGTTGCTATTCTTGTTTTCTCTTATTTGATATTACAATTCTACTACCTATGATACTTTATTTTTTTTTATTTATTTTTTTTTAATTTCAGGAAACCGGTCCCAACCGACCAACAACAGAGTAATGGAACAACACAGTGTGGCGCCACGCAGGGCACTGACATTCAATATACAGGATATTATAGACTATTCACATGAGAGAGAAAAAAAAAAAACGTTCCACCTGTGCATAGTCATGAGCATGTGGCTGGTAAATATAGTGTAAGTTATGTTCCATCTACTGGGCCCAAAAGGGTCCCACATATATCTACCCTGCTGGCATGACCCTGGACATCTTGTCCTCTGGTCCAGAGCGGAGGGGTCCGGCCCCCAGTGTTTTACTTTTATATTGGAAAGGGAAAGTGAGTTCAGGTAGGGGATGTTGGGTGGGGGGTGGGAGGGAAACCCCTGAGATATTCGGGGTTCGATGAATAGAGCGGGGCCTAGATTAGGCTAAAGGAGAGTGAGGAGGAGAAGAAAGGGGGGTGGGGCAGGGGGGAGGAAGACTCGCGTGCATGTCCCCTCCATCAAGCTTAGGCATCTCCCCTAAGGGCCTGGCCTTCTGTCGAGTATTTAAAAAGGTTCCAAAGCTGCCACGTCTCTTTGTAAGTCTCATTTCTGTCGTGGCTGGAGAGGACAAGATCCTCCATTAGGTTGATCTCATCCACCCTCTTTAGCCACATGGCTATGGTCGGGGGTCGTTGTGATTTCCACAAAAGTGGAATGCAGGACTTCGCTGCGTCTAGTAGGTGTCTTATCACTGATTTTTTGTAGGCGCGGGTCGGGATGTCGGTGGAGTGTAAGAGAAAGTACTCCGGCTTGTCCGGGACCTGGCGGTCTGTGAATTTCTGTACTATTCTGCGGACCTCTCTCCAGTACGTCTGTATCTCTGTACAGGACCAGAAAATGTGAAGTAGCGTGCCTTCCTCTTTTTGGCATCGCCAGCAAACCTCCGCAGTGACGGGGAAGAATTTATGTAGAAGGTCTGGAGTCCTATACCAGCGCATAAGGATTTTGTAATTAGTCTCCTGTACTTTAGAGCACAGGGAGGACTTGTGTGTGAATTCAAGGATACTTTGACGTTGACTGGCAGAGAGGTGGCAGTCCAGGTCCCCTTCCCATTTAGCTAGGCTTGGGAGTTGAAAGTCCCCGGTTGGTGTCACCAGCATGTTATACACCTGCGAGAGTGCGTGTGGTAGCACCCCAGTGTCTGTGCACATTGCCTCCAGCGGAGTAACGGGATGTGTGGTCGGGGGTGTCTGGAGGGTGAGGTAGTGTCTGAGTTGTAGTGTCCTCATAAAGTCTAATCTATATTGCCCGTCGGGGTCTAACAATTCATCAGTTGTTCTCCACCGACCACTGCAACTAAAGTGGACTGCCTGGCTGATTCCCGCCTCACTGAGATTTTGGAATCGCTTATCGCTGATGCCCGGGTCAAATTGGGGATTCCCCAATACGGGGCGTAGTGGTGAGTGCCGGGAGAAAAGGGAGTGGTTGGATGTCAGTTGTGAGCAAATCCTAGCCGTGGTACCTATCAAAGGGTGCCGCTTAAGGTCAGGGTGGAGGTTTGTGTAACACCATGGAGTCCCCTGCAGTGATACCGCCGTCTGAGCCTGTTCCAGATTTGGCCAAAGTTTGGTTTCTCTGTGTCTGCACCAGTCTAGGAGTCTGTTAAGATGTACTGAGTAGTAGTAGGAACGGATGTCTGGCATTGCCAGGCCACCGTATCGTTTGGGGTATGTTAGAATTTTTTTTTGTATGCGTGGTCTCTTCCCTGCCCAGATGAATTTTATGAAGGTGGAATCTATTTGCCTGAAATATTCTGCCGGTATCCGGACTGGGAGGGCTTGGAGCAAGTAGAGAAATTTTGGTAGGACGGACATTTTAAGTATATTACAGCGTCCAAACCATGAGTGGAGGCCTCTGCCCCACCTATCTAGGAGTTTTTGCACCTCTTTCAGGAGGGGTGGGAAGTTAAGTTGGAAAAGTTGGTTGATTCTGGGTGGGATCTGTGTACCCAAGTATTTCAAGGCCGTGTCAGTCCATTTTAGGTGAAAACTATCCCGGAGGTGCATGAGCCGCGGTTGTGGGACATTCACCCCCATCGCCGCGGATTTGGTAAAATTTATCTTGAGGTTGGACAGCTTCCCGTATCGTTCAAACTCTCGCATCAGGTTAGGGAGCGATACCGTAGGGTTGGTGAGGGAGAATAAAAGGTCGTCCGCATATGCGGACACCTTATGTTGCAAGCCGTCGACCAACACGCCGGTGATGTCGGGGCTTCGTCTGATGTGGCACAGAAAGGGTTCAAGGGATAGGGCGAAGAGTAGTGGTGACAGCGGGCAGCCCTGTCTGGTGCCATTAGTTATCTGAAACGGGTCGGACAGTACACCGTTCGCCCTGACCCTCGCCGAGGGAGCATGGTATGCCGCCGAGACCCAGCTCAGCATGTTGCGACCCACCCCTATATGGTTCAGAGTGGCGAACATAAAGTCCCAACTGATGCGATCGAATGCTTTCTCCGCGTCTGTCCCAAGGAAGATGCAGGGTGTTTTCTCGCTATTAACTACGTGGAGGAGATTCAACACCTTAATGGTGTTGTCCCTAGCCTCTCTGGACGGAACAAATCCCACCTGATCCCAGTGGACTAAGTGTGTCAGGTGTGTTTGCAGTCTAGTGGCGATAATCTTGGTGAATAGTTTAAGGTCGACATTCAAGAGGGAAATCGGGCGGTAGCTTCCGCATTGGGAGGGGTCTTTATCTTCTTTAGGTATCACCGTGATATGGGCCTGGGTTGTGGAGGGGTGAAAAGCATTTCCTGAACTAAAGCTGTTGAAAAGTTTGGCCATATGGCTGCCTAGATTTGGCAGCAAGGCCTTGTAGTAGGGGATGGTAAAACCGTCTGGTCCCGGGGCCTTCCCCGGTTTTGTGTTCCGGAGGGCTGACTGGATCTCCGGTACCGTGATGGGTTCGTCCAGTACCTCTCTGGCACCGGGGGGGAGGGAAGGCATGGTGGATGAGGCAATATATTCCGATGCGGCGTCGCGGTCAAGTTGTCTCACTGGTAGGTTATAGAGGGAGTCATAGAATGTCTTAAATTCTTGGGCGATTTGTTGGGGTAGGGATATCTGCTGCCCTGTGCGAGAAGTAATGTGCGGAATGTACGACGCGAGTCTCTGTTCTCTCAGCGTGTGGGCCAGCCACCTCCCGCACTTGTTCCCCGACTCATATACTAACCTGCGGCCTATCTGCATTGCTGCCTTGGCTTTAAATTGCAGCAGTTCCGTCACCTGAGCCCGTGCCGTGTCTAGTTCCACCCCTAACTGCCTGGTAGGTGTCAATTTGTGGGCTGTCTCTAGTGTCTGCAGTTTCAACAGACACCGATTCAGCTGTTCGGTTCGAATTTTCTTCAGTCGAGAGCCATGTTTAATCAGGACCCCCCGGACCACCGCCTTATGGGCCTCCCACACCACGCCAGGGTCACTGTCTGGGGTGCTGTTGGCGGTGAAATAATGTCCCAGCTCTCCCGTCACATCCGCCAGCACCTCCGGATCCCCAAGCAGACCTGCGTTTAGTCTCCAAGGTGGCCGCGGCCCCGAGCGGATGTCCGAGAGAGCGTAGCGTAGGGTGATCGGGGCATGATCCGACCAAGTTATGGACCCGATGGAAGTATTTCTAACCGCCTGTAGGCATCTATGGGGTATGAGGAAATAGTCTATGCGCGAATAGGTCTGGTGTGGTCTGGAGAAAAACGTGTAGTCTCTTTCGCCTGAGTGTAGGAGTCGCCATATTTCTATCATCTGTGTCGCGTGGAGCGCCGAGCTTATCCGTTTACGCATGTCGCGTGAGGTCGAGGACAGCCCCGTGGAGGTGTCTTCGTGCGGTGCTAGGGGGATGTTAAGGTCTCCGCCTACTATCAGTTGACCCTCCGAATACTGTGAAATTCTGGTAAGGTGTCTCTGCAGGAAAGTGTCTTGGTGCTCGTTAGGTGCATAGAGATTGGCGAAAGTCACCTTTTCCCCCCCTATTCGGCCCTTCAATAGGAGGTATCTCCCCCCTGTATCCGTTCGGGAGTCTATGTGTGTCCAGGGAACCCTAGCTGAGATGAGGATGGAGACTCCTCTAGATTTTGCCTCCGTATACATGGAATGGTATGCTAGTGGGTAAAATCTGTTTTTTAACAGTGGGAGGATGTTCTTTCGAAAGTGAGTTTCCTGCAGGAACACTATGTCTGCCTTCATGCGACGCATGTCGTGGAGTAGCATCTTCCTTTTTTCTGGGGTGTTAAGGCCCTTTGCGTTCAAGGAGACTACGGTAAGTGCGTCCATGCTCGCGAGTCTAGTTCGGGGAGGGGGGGGGTCTCGGGAAGGTGGGGGGTGGTCTCGGGTGGGTGGGGAGGGGGGGAGGGTGGTCAAATGGTGGGAGGAGGAATGGTACAGAAAGGAGGAAAAAGAGTGAGAGAAGAGAGGGCCGTCACTAGGGCGTGCGGTCCTAAGGAAGTCTAAAAGAGGCCAAATTGGCTAAGGCGCTCGCCAGAATAAACCTGGGAATTGAGCGCAGTCCTAAGTGGGTAATGAGTTGAGCAGAGCCAGGAAGCGAGCTCCCGACTCCCTCCAACCACGCCCGCAGTCAGTTAGTGGTGCAATCAATACGGTAGCAAATCACAGTAACAATTAAAGAAATAAAAAAAAAAAAAAAAACACAATTATAAAAACACAACATAGGATAGATGTGCCATCCGACCGCCAGGGGGCAGACGGCACACCCACAGCAGCAACTAATAATGAACGGTGCAAACAGCGCAAGTATCAATTAAGGTAGTGAGGGATGCATAGTGCAACGTGTGGTAACCTGGGGTGTCCTATCAGAACTTTCTACCTGGCTGTGGGGCATACAACTCCCAGGGTTTCTACCTGTTTAGGAACGGATGGTGTCCAAACCGAGCCCCACATTTATATCTATTCATGCAGCCCTGAAGTGCGTGATCCCCCCCATATGGGGTCCCTAAAATCCCCTCGTGCCTCCCCGTGTGGTGTTCCCCTCCCTCCCATGGGTGAAAGTAGTGTCTAGCTCCCTCTTTCAGATGGGACATGTCTCCCCCATCCATCCCGGACCGTTTTTAACCATACGGGTGATCTACTTCTTGATCCTATGAGTCAGGAGTATCATCCCACCCCACCGGGTCTGCTAGTAAGGACTGCATATCGCCCGCGGGTAACAACCGATGAAAGCCCCCTCGGGTGGGTAAAGCATGAAAAATGGGGGGGAAAAGCCGAAGCACACGTCCACCCAGGCTCCCGCCACCCCCCCAATCTCCCCCAACCCCGGAACCCCCTGCGAATATGGTCAAACATCAGATGGGGGATATCCAACGTTCCCGGGCAGAGTATCGGGTCTGGAGTCCTCTGTGGATCCCCCCCACAACAGTCAGCAGGGAACGTACCTCCTGGGGTCCTCTCACAGGATGGGGCCCGGTATCGGGGTGGGGGGGGTGGCCGCAGGGTGTGCAGGCAGTTCCGAATCCTTCACGTTGTCCCCCATGGCCGGGCATTTAGCAAGGGGGTGGGGGAGAACTGCATGTGCTGGGATCAAGTCAATGAACGTATGCTCCAGTCCAGGTGGGCCCTCCGGAGCGCCGGTACATTGGGTCTATAGGCGGGACTCTCCTCTAGGCTCCTCCGGGAATGGGTGGTACTTCTCAGGGGGGACTGTGGTAGGGTTATGTTCTGGGGGGGGGGGGTAGCGTGTATGAGTTTCTGGCAGACTATGGGGGACGGCACTATCAGGGACATATGGCCTAAGAGGCCTACTCACGGCGTTCTCCTCCCGACCCGGTTCTGCGCCTCCGTCTGCCTCTCTGCTGGCGTGGTTGCGGCGGTCCCCGGGGTGCTGACAGGCCCGACCGGCCTACCTGGCGTGGCAGGAGCTGCAGCCAGTCCGGGACCGGGACTGGGTCCGTCTCCATGAATCGGAAAAGGGCCGGGAGGTCTGCGGTGGATTGCAACGTGAAAGCCTCGTTGTCCTTGCGGATGGTGACAGCAAGAGGGTATCCCCAGCGGTATGTCATTCCTCGCTGGCGTGCGAGATCCAGCACTGGGCGCAACATGGCCCTGCGCTTCAGCGTAGCTCTCGACAAGTCCGGGAGGATTCTCACGTTCGCCTCGTTTAGCGACACATCTCCATGTTCCCAGGCCCGGCGTAGGACATTCTCCTTCTGCAGGTAGCGGTGGAACCGGATCACTACGTCTCTTGGTCTGTCCGGGTCCGTCGGTCTCGGGCCTAGCGCTCTGTGGACTCTGTCCAGCTGTATTTCTGCATCCTGGTCTTCCAATACCGTGCGGAGGATCCCGAGGACCGTGTCTCCCAGCGTTGCCGCCTCATCATCCTCCGGTATACCCCGCAGGCGAAGGTTCTGTCTGCGGCTCCTGTCCTCCACATCTTCCAGGTGAAGCTGCAGGGCGATCGCCGCGTCTCTGTGCTGGTCGCGGGATCTCTCAAGCGCCGACACCCGCCTCTCGAGGGTGGCGACCGATTCCTCTCCCGACGTGATCCTGTCAGCTAGGGTGGACACCTCGCCCCTCACCTCCTGGATGTCGCGTCTGTGTGTTTCCTCCAGCCGGAGGATTAGCGCCTCGATATCCGTCTTGGTAGGTAAGGCCTGCAGGAGCGCCCGTATGTCCTGGTCCACCCCGCCGTTGTCCGGAGACTGTGGGGGCGACATCTCGGTCTGTTGCTGGTGGTCCCCCGGATCCCCCGGTGGGCTCCGTTGGTTGGGGTGGTCCGCCGGGCTCGGAGTATCCGTTACCGTGGTTGGGGCCTTCTGTGCTGGTGCACGTGGGGTGCCTCGTGGTGCCGATACTATGGCGCCAGGTGAGGCCTCCTGTAATTGCCTGAAATATCGCTGGATGTCCCCCCTGTTTTGTTTGAGGGGGGTGCTGCGGGTTACTGCTCTCGTCCTGTGTCTTTTGGTAGATTGCATACCGAGTGGGTAAGTTAATTAGCGGGTCAGTGGAGGCTGAGGCCGGGAGCTCTAAGAAAACGCTGCTTCACTCGGCCATGTCCAAGCCACGCCCCCATGATACTTTATTTTATCTACATTTAATTATATGTTTACTATGTTATTTATTCTGAAATACCAATAAAATCTTTTAAACGAAAATGACTCCGAGACTTTTGACTTTGGTGCTAGGGGAGATGATCTGGCCCAGAATGGGTGTCCAGGTTGTTGCCAGCTGACTCTTGCGACTGGCCTGAAACAGAAGAAGTTCTGTTTTGGAATTGTTGAGTTTAAGATAACTCTTAGGCCTCGTACACACGAGCGGATATGTCCGCTGAAAACGGTCCGATTGGACCGTTTCAGCAGACATCTCCGATCGTGTGTATGGGCTAGCGGACAGATTTGTCACCCCGACAGATTTCAAAGCATGCTTTGAAATCTATCGGGTGGGAATGTGTCCGCCCGACATGTCTGCTGGTTAGTACACTTACCAGCAGACATGTCGTCCCGCACCGCCGCCGCGCCGCCGCCGAATGGATTCGGCGCATGTGCGGAAGTGTTTTACTTCCTGGTGCGGTGACGTGGGGGCGTCAACGTCACCGCCACGTCACCGCGCCGTCCGCCGGTGGGGAATTTGATCCGATGGTGTGTACACGCCATCGGACCAAACTCCAGATCGGACATATCCGATGGAAACGGTCCGCGGACCGTTTTCATCGGATATGTCCGATCGTGTGTACAAGGCCTTAGTCATCCAGTTTTCTATCAAAGAGAGACAATTCTCTAAGCTGAGATGATGATCCTTTCTATTGCAGATGCGAAAATAGAGTTGCGTGTCGTCTGCATATGAGTGATAAAGTAGTTGTTGACTACTGATGACTTCAAAGAGAGGTCGAAGATAGATGTTGAAGAGCACCGGTGACAGGGGTGATCCTTGGGGGACTCCACATGACACTGTGCGTTTTCCAGAAGTGAAAGGTCCCAATTTCACGGTTTGTGATCGGTTTTCCAAAAAGGAGGAAAACCATGGTAAATCACCTACTGCGACTCCGGCTACCTCAGCCAGCTGAGTCAGTAGCAGTTTGTGATCTACTGTGTCAAAGGCTGCACTTAGGTCCAGCAGAACCAGGAGAGAAGATTCTCCTTCGTCTGCGGCCTCAAGAACGTCGTCCCATATTTTGAGCAGTGGGTCAAGTAGGTTGTGGGTATCTAGATGCTGTTGCAGCTGTTGTACCACTACTTTCTCCATTACCTTGGAGAAAACGTTTAGCATTGTTATGGGACGGCGGTGATTTGGGTCCTTGGGATCCAGGGTAGGTTTCTTCAAGATGGGCTGTATTGTGCCTTCTTTCAGCAGGGAGGGCACTATGCCTTCCTTAAATGACTGGTTTATAAGCTGCGTAATGGGAGGTGCCAGGATATCGGCACATTCCTTTAGCAGCTTAGTGGGGATGATATCATTAGGCGCTGTGCTGTTACGCAGAGCGCCGATGATATTTTCTGTGGCATCGATGGAGATTGGTTCCAGAGTGAACTTTGTTGGTTGTAGAAGGTTCCTCTGGGTGTTGTGTGGTTGGTCAGGGGTATTGTTTTGCGGAATGCTTTCCCGGATTTTCTCAATTTTATTGATGAAGAAATCCGACAATTCATTGCAAAATTCTTGGGTGTCTGAGTTGGGGCCTTTAGACAGCCTGGATTCATGGTCTGCGAGACCAGCTTAAAGAGTTTCCGGGGGCGGTTTAAGGCACTGTTGATAGCCTTGGAAAAATAGTTTTTCTTGGCTTTGAAGATTTCTATGTGGTTTTTTCTTGTTGCTACTTTATAGATGGAGAGGTTCGCCTCAGAAGCGTTTCTTTTCCAGGCAGCTTCTGCCCTTCTACGCTCTTGCTTTAGTAGCGACAGCTGGTTGTTGAACCAGCCTGCCTTGTTTTTCTGGGTAGGGACTTTGCGTTCTGGTGCTACTAAGTCAGCTGACTGTAGTAGGGCTGTATTTATGGCATCCAGTGTGTCTGCGGCAGTTTGACCTGGTTGAATAGTTTTCATTTTATTTCCCAAGGTAGATTTGAAGAGTTCCGAATGGAGCTTCTTCTGAGATCTAGTGCAGTGTGTTGTCACCGGCTTGGGTGTTTTTATCGGTAGGGCAGTTTTGGAAATTATGAATTTAATTGCATGGTGATCTGTCCATGGCAATGGTTCATTTTCCAAAATACTTATTTTCAGATTTTGTCTGAAGATAAGATCGAGTGTGTGACCTGAAGCATGTGTGGGCCCACATACTAGTTGCTGAAGGCCTAATCCTTCCAGATGGTCGATACAGGCGTCGGCAATGGGATCTTGTGAGGAGTTGGCCCAGAGGTTGAAATCCCTGAGCAGCAAAAGGTGTTTGCTGTTCAGGGTGTAAGTGGAGATGAACTCCGTCCATGAGGGTAAAAACTGCGATTTAGGCCCGGGTGGCCTATAGCAGAGAAGAATGTGGAAGGTCTCCTGGGGGTTTGTTTGCAGTTGCAGGGTAAGGGTTTCCATAGCTGGAAGTGAGTACTGAAGGACTGGTTTAGAGATCACAAGATGCGTCTTATGGATCACCGCCAGCCCTCCTCCTCTTTGCCCTATTCTGTTTTCCGTTATAATACGGTAGTTTTCTGGCACCAGTTCTCCTAGAATGGTGTTACAGTCGGCTGTAAGCCAGCTCTCTGTAATAAAGAGGCAGTCTAAATTGTTTTGTAGAATGAAATCGTGGATTTCTAATCGGTGTCTTACTGCCGATCTTGTATTGATCAAAGCACATGATATGTGCTTGGGTTGGGGTGGGTAGCTGAATTTTATGACTGTTGATCGTCGATCGATCCTCAAAAGTTGCTCCAATCTTAGGGCCTTTTTGGTGACGGCTGGTAGCTTTGTGGCAAATTGCCTCAGGCCCCAGATGATTTCTGCAGAATACTGCCAAATGGCCATAGTGGCCCGTGAAGGGTGTAGTTGCTGCTGGGGGGGGGAGTACCAAGCTGGCCAACGGCCTGGCCCAGGGCCCAAGCCGTGCCTTCAACTGGCTGGAATTAACCCCAGAGAAAGGGGGGGGGGGTGGTTGGCTGACCCGGAGGTGGATGGGGACTTCCACGGGTAAGGGGGGGTGTGTTGGGCGAAACACTGGGGACGATGCAGTGTGCTGAAGCTGCGCGGCGCGCCGCTAGGCCGCAGTTGAAGCCGCGGTCTTTACTAAGCCGCGGCTCCCGCGGACCTAGCGTGGCTGGCGCGGACCAGCGAAAACAGCCGAGAAACCAGCGGCGGGGAGGGGGGGACGAGGGGGGAGCTTCGGTTGAGGTCTGCGGTGAGGTGAGCTGATTCCTCGGGTTAAAATGCCGCGGCTATCCTGAAAAGGACGGCCGCCCTTGATCCTGGGGGGGACAGGCAGGATTTACCTGTAAGATGGAGCCAGATGGTGCACAAAGGAGGGGGGGAAGGAGTGCTGGAGACGGCTGGAGGTGGAGGTGATCCGGATCAGATGCGGCTGTGCTGGAGTGGGGAAGCCTGTCTGCCTGCTAGCCTACACCTGCCTGGAGCTATAGCACGCACGCTCCTACTCCTAGGAGACGTATGCCGTTGTGAGCTCCTGCTGCTAATCGTCTGCCTAACTCACTTTGTTTAAATTCTGTTCTAACTTTGGTGACAAGCGTCTCCTTGTTCCCTGATGGTGCTGGGTTATTATTGGAGTGGGAAGCGTTTTTGTGTGGCTGTTTGTGCGTCCCAGGGGGAGGCTAACCTGATCCTCAGGGAACGCCCCTATTCCTCTGTCGTTTCTGACGGAGGGAATGCGACGCCTACTGGATAATGTTTGGCTGTTCGCCAATCAACTATGGTTGTTCATGGCGGCGTGCTGCGCTTCTCCTTGCGTTTCACGCCGACATGGGTATGCCTGGTTCCGGGTATGCGTGCGCACCTGCTGGGACGCACAGACCGGAAGTGATGTCAGAGGTCACTCGTGACCTTTCACTTCCGGTGAGGGTGAGCATTTAAAAAACGGCGCTGACACCATCCATGTCAGACGCCGCTTTGGATGCGGGAGGCTTACCATGTATTAACAGAACTAGTGGCACTTCTGAATTGGAAGGATTTTATATCTCAAGACTTGCAATATCTCCATCTTTAAAGGCAAGGTACAAATCTTTGTTTATGTACACAATTATATCGTTTGTAATCAGTGTTGCTCATCTTACTTTAAAAAAGTAATTAGTTACAGTTACAAATTACTTCTCTGAAAAAGTAATTGTGTTAGTGACTCAGTTACTACATTGTAAAAGTAATTAGTTACTCAGCAAAGTAACTGAATTTTTTTTATATTCTACAATGCTTTGTTGAGAAGCAGATGACAGGCGCTTGCCAGGGAGCAGTGAGTTAATACTCCAAGACAAAAGAATGCCAGATCCTTGAGAGAAGAAAACTGGAAACAAACGGTGATCTCGTGTATATCCCAGCCTAGGTGCCTCCGTCCCACCATGTATATCCCAGCCTAGGTGCCTCCGTCCCACCATGTATATCCCAGCCTAGGTGCCTCCGTCCCACCATGTATATCCCAGCCTAGGTGCATCCGTCCCACCATGTATATCCCAGCCTAGGTGCCTCCGTCCCACCATGTATATCCCAGCCTAGGTACATCCGTCCCACCATGTATATCCCAGCCTAGGTGCATCCGTCCCACCATGTATATCCCAGGCTAGGTGCATCCGTCCCACCATGTATATCCCAGCCTAGGTACATCCGTCCCACCATGTATATCCCAGCCTAGGTGCATCCGTCCCACCATGTATATCCCAGCCTAGGTGCCTCCGTCCCACCATGTATATCCCAGCCTAGGTACATCCGTCCCACCATGTATATCCCAGACTAGGTGCCTCTGTCCCACCATGTATATCCCAGCCTAGGTGCATCCGTCCCACCATGTATATCCCAGCCTAGGTGCCTCCGTCCCACCATGTATATCCCAGCCTTGGTGCATCCGTCCCACCATGTATATCCCAGCCTAGGTGCATCCGTCCCACCATGTATATCCCAGCCTAGGTGCCTCCGTCCCACCATGTATATCCCAGCCTAGGTACATCCGTCCCACCATGTATATCCCAGCCTAGGTGCATCCGTCCCACCATGTATATCCCAGCCTAGGTGCCTCCGTCCCACCATGTATATCCCAGCCTAGGTGCATCCGTCCCACCATGTATATCCCAGCCTAGGTGCCTCCGTCCCACCATGTATATCCCAGCCTAGGTACATCCGTCCCACCATGTATATCCCAGCCTAGGTGCATCCGTCCCACCATGTATATCCCAGCCTAGGTGCATCCGTCCCACCATGTATATCCCAGCCTAGGTACATCCGTCCCACCATGTATATCCCAGCCTAGGTGCATCCGTCCCACCATGTATATCCCAGCCTAGGTGCCTCCGTCCCACCATGTATATCCCAGCCTAGGTACATCCGTCCCACCATGTATATCCCAGACTAGGTGCCTCTGTCCCACCATGTATATCCCAGCCTAGGTGCATCCGTCCCACCATGTATATCCCAGCCTAGGTGCCTCCGTCCCACCATGTATATCCCAGCCTAGGTGCATCCGTCCCACCATGTATATCCCAGCCTAGGTGCATCCGTCCCACCATGTATATCCCAGCCTAGGTGCATCCGTCCCACCATGTATATCCCAGCCTAGGTGCATCCGTCCCCCCATGTATATCCCAGCCTAGGTGCATCCGTCCCCCCATGTATGTGCAGCTAATAGGACTTAAAACCCTTATCCATCTGCTATATATTACATCCAAATTATAAGCTGGATTAAAATGTATGTTTATAATATACATTCCCTTGACGTTTACAGAGTCTGTAATTCAAAACCTTATATTAGGCTTTATTAGAATTTTATATAGTTTATTGTTTATTATTTTATTTATCTTATATAAGCTTTATTAGATGCAAGGGATCTGGAATGGGGATGTCAGATTTTTCTTTGTTGTCTGATGAAGAGATGAAATCACTGACCAAAAAAACCCCGCTGATCATTGGTCTGTATAGGTGTCCTGCACTTACCATGTTGACCACTAGATGTCGCTGTGTACACTGTGTTGTATAAGGAACGTTTGTTCTGTGGAACATTTTGTTCCGGCCATGTGTTCCCCGGATCATTGATTAGGTTGCGCACACAGTGTGTGTGATTGATATGAGTTGTTCCCTGGCGATAGGTCAGTGTGAGGCGGGTGGGGCTCATTGTATCCAGGTCTCCTTGCGATTGGGAGTTTTCAGACCGCTGTGACAGGCCATCACAGCGGTCACATGATTCTAAAGCAGAGTTCCCACACATATTTATGCTCACAGTGCCGGCAGAAGCAATTACTCTGCTGCCATCTAGTGGCGGTAGATGTAATTGCGGTAATGCCGTCCAAGTAATGGGAACTGCGTTACCGTGAGGGGAAGAGTAATCAGGTAGATTACTCGTTACCCTCAAAAGGGGCTGCGTTAGGTAACTGCGTTTATTCTAACTCCGTTACTTACAACACTGTTTGTAATACATCTTATTTCCATACCATGTGTACCTATGGCGATACTTTATCACCCGCTAGCTAATATTGACACAAAGTTTGCCCTTATTGGTAATGTCTAGGTCTAGTTGTTATTATTATTATTATTATTTTTTATCTAAATGATTATCATCATCATTCGAATCTATACCAATTTTCCTTGACCCATTCTACTTAAGAAATATATATATATAACAGTAGACCTTCTTTTTTTTCTCTTTCTCTTTTGAAAGGATGTATATTAGTTAGTCTAAATCTAAAACATAGTCAGGGAACATAAACATAAATATACTGTTCCAAGCACCCCTGGTGACAAATTAGGATATGGCTGTTGAATGTTAATCCAAGATCTTTATATCATATTATAGTATGGCCACTACCTAAATATTTCTAAACCCCTATTCATTCTATTAGCAAATCTGGATATTTTCAGTTTTGCTATAAAATAAAATAAAATAAAATATGACATGTACTTGTACAGTTTTCTATCAAATTATAGACTACAGATATATACTTATGAATTTAGAATGAAATTCTTTATATATCCATTTTAATAATTTTCAGAATTCTATTCTGCTATATGGTAAAAAAAACCATCACTAGGGATGAGCCGAACACCCCTGGGTTCGGTTCGCACCAGAACCTGCGAACACACCAAAAGTTTGTGTGAACATTAGAACCCTGTTAAAGTCTATGGGACTCGAACGTTTGAAATCTAAAGTGCTCATTTTAAAGGCTAATATGCAAGTTATTGTCCTAACAAGTGTTTGGGGACCCGGGTCCTGCCCCAGGGGAGTGTTTGGGGACCTGGGTCAATGCAAAAAAAGTTTTAAAAAACAGCCGTTTTTTTCAGGAGCAGTGATTTTAATAATCCTTAAAGTGAAACAATAAAATTAAATTATTCCTTTAAATTTCGTACCTGGGGGGGTGTATAGTATGCCTGTAAAGTAGTGCATGTTTCCTGTGCTTAGAACTGTCCCTGCACAAAGTGTCATTTCTGAAGGAAAAAAGTCATTTAAAATCATTCACCTTAGGGTCTGGTATGGATATTAAGGGGAACCCTGCGTCAAATTAAAAAAAAAAATGACGTGGGGTTCCCCCCAAATATCCATTCCAGACCCTTCAGGTCTGGTATGGATTTTAAGGGGAACTCCAACCCAATTTTTTTTTAAAAATGCAGTGGACCCCCACACATTTTTTTTTATGAATGACTTTTCTCTGTATTGCTGGGAGCCGACAATTCATTAAAGCCGCAAGTAATTTTAAATTAGTTTTTTTCCTTCAGAAATTACACTTTGTGTTCTAAGCATGGGAAACAAGCGCTACTTTACAGGCATACTATACACCCCCCTAGGTACGAAATTTAAAGGAATATTTCACTTTTATTGTTTCACTTAAAGGAATTATTAAAATCACTGCTGCCAAAAAAACTGCAGTTTTTAAAACTTTTTTTTGCATTGATACATGTCCCCTGGGGCAGGACCCGGGTCCCCAAACACTCCCCTGGGGCAGGACCCGGGTCCCCAAACACTCCCCTGGGGCAGGACCCGGGTCCCCAAACACTCCCCTGGGGCAGGACCCGGGTCCCCAAACACTCCCCTGGGGCCCCAAACACTCCCCTGGGGCAGGATCCAGGTCCCCAAACACTCCCCTGGGGCAGGATCCAGGTCCCCAAACACTCCCCTGGGGCAGGATCCAGGTCCCCAAACACTCCCCTGGGGCAGGACCTGGGTCCCCAAACACTTTTTATTACAATAACTTGCATATTAGCCTTTAATATTAGCACTTAAGATTTCAAATGTTCGAGTCCCATAGACATTAACAGGGTTCTAAAGTTCACACGAACTTGCCGCGAACACCCCAAATAGTTCGCTGTTCGGCAAACAGGCAATGTTCAAGTCGAACATGAGTTCTAGTCCAACTCGAAGCTCATCCCTACTCATCACCTTATCATCCACATTTGATAGCCAAGTGGATCTGGCTTCCACTGGTTTTTCCCGCTCCCAGTCTCTGAATTCATGTCTAGTCACATTTTTTTAGAACAGGATTGGTAAGCACACTTTCATATATTACTTCCAGATTTTTGTTGTATATAAATGTATTTCTTATATTAAATATTGATAATTCTGAAAGAATTGTATTATACAATCTGCCATATTTGCTGTTCTGTACTAATGGCATCTATTGTTATACACAGACGACTATTTCTCAGAAGAGACTGAGGTGTAAAGCCCTGAAGAAGCACGCAAGTGCGAAACTAGTTGGCAATTAGTGCACAAAACTCTGTCTTTGCTATTCTGTAAATACTGTGGTCGTTTTTCAATTTTTATATGTATAATAATTTTATGTAAATTAAACTTTCTATTTTTGATATATAACCTACGTGTTTGGTGTGCCTACCTTATTACCACGATTGATATCTCACAATAAAATCCTTAGAGTTGGGAAGAGGAGCTCCCTCTACCTTCCTTGTTTCATTTGATGTAAGAGGCACTCTGCTGGGGACACCTGATGTAAGAGGCACTCTGCTGGGGACACCTGATGTAAGAGGCACTCCGCTGGGAACACCTGATGTAAGAGGCACTCCGCTGGGGACACCTGATGTAAGAGGCACTCCGCTGGGAACACCTGATGTAAGAGGCTCTCCGCTGGGGACACCTGATGTAAGAGGCACTCCGCTGGGGACACCTGATGTAAGAGGCACTCCGCTGGGGACACCTGATGTAAGAGGCACTCCGCTGGGAACACCTGATGTAAGAGGCTCTCCGCTGGGGACACCTGATGTAAGAGGCACTCCGCTGGGGACACCTGATGTAAGAGGCACTCCGCTGGGGACACCTGATGTAAGAGGCACTCCGCTGGGGACACCTGATGTAAGAGGCACTCCGCTGGGGACACCTGATGTAAGAGGCTCTCCGCTGGGGACACCTGATGTAAGAGGCACTCCGCTGGGGACACCTGATGTAAGAGGCACTCCGCTGGGGACACCTAATGTAAGAGGCACTCCGCTGGGGACACCTGATGTAAGAGGCACTAGGCTGGGGACACCTGATGTAAGAGGCACTCCGCTGGGGACACCTGATGTAAGAGGCACTAGGCTGGGGACACCTGATGTAAGAGGTACTCCGCTGGGAACACCTGATGTAAGAGGCACTCCGCTGGGAACACCTGATGTAAGAGGCACTCCGCTGGGAACACCTGATGTAAGAGGCACTCCGCTGGGGACACCTGATGTAAGAGGCACTAGGCTGGGGACACCTGATGTAAGAGGTACTCCGCTGGGGACACCTGATGTAAGAGGCACTCCGCTGGGGACACCTGATGTAAGAGGCACTAGGCTGGGGACACCTGATGTAAGAGGTACTCCGCTGGGGACACCTGATGTAAGAGGCACTCCGCTGGGGATACCTGATGTAAGAGGCACTCCGCTGGGGACACCTGATGTAAGAGGCACTCCGCTGGGGACACCTGATGTAAGAGGCACTCCGCTGGGGTCACCTGATGTAAGAGGCACTCCGCTGGGGACACCTGATGTAAGAGGCACTCTGCTGGGGACACCTGATGTAAGAGGCACTCCGCTGGGGACACCTGATGTAAGAGGCACTCCGCTGGGGACACCTGATGTAAGAGGCACTCCGCTGGGGACACCTGATGTAAGAGGTACTCCGCTGGGGACACCTGATGTAAGAGGCACTCCGCTGGGGACACCTGATGTAAGAGGCACTCCGCTGGGGACACCTGATGTAAGAGGCACTCCGCTGGGGACACCTGATGTAAGAGGCTCTCCGCTGGGGACACCTGATGTAAGGAGGGACTCTGCTGGGGACACCTGATGTAAGAGGCACTCCGCTGGGGACACCTGATGTAAGAGGCACTCCGCTGGGGACACCTGATGGCATCTGGTGACAGGCGACACGCTCGGGACTCCCACCGATTCTACATTATGATGAGTTGAACTATTTCATTTTATATTACGATGTAATAATAATGCACTTCAATCATCCTGACACCATAACAGCCATGGTGCCGGGATGATTGAAGCGCCAACACCAGGTGATTGGAGGATCTTTATCTGCCGATTGTTAAACTTCATGGAATACACAGATTTCTAGTGTGATGAAGGATCTGGGCCGGCTGTCCCTCCATCCCTCTTTCTTTCCTTCCTTCTCTCTCCTTCCCTCCCCCTATTTCTTTCTTTCTCCCTCCATCTCTCGTTCATCTCAGACTCGGACCACACTCCCTTTGAGGCACTCCCTTTTGCGCGCCATATTTTCCTTCCCCCTCTACGCCACGCCTCGCCTTAACACGCATACCCCACCCCCTAATTATAATATAACCCCGCCTACAAACCAAAAAATGTCCCTATATATTTGTTTACAATGTTGGCAACTATGTAGTTGTTTAATTAACTTAATGTTTATGTCGGTTGTTTAGCTATGGTAATTATATTTCAGGTTACAGTTTGTATTGTTAGGGTAATGTGATTGGGGGAGGGGTGTCCTCCTGTGGTGTATAAAGTATTTGTCTGAGTTTCAATAACAAGTCTTTCCTTTGGCTTTTACCTCCCTCACATCCTGTCTGTGTACGATGTTTGGGGTAAAAAGGGGCTGGGATTAGCTACCGATCTGCTCGAAACGATTTGAAGGGCAGGAAGCATCTAATTGGGGTGCCCAAGTGGTTCCATCACGAGGGAATAAATCCGCTGAACATGGTCCGACGGACCATTTCAGCCGAAAAATCCGCTCGCGTGTAGGGGTAAACGGACCGTTTCATGCTTTGAAATTTTTCCGCCGGATAGCTGCCCGTCAGATATGTCCGCAAAAGTACGGCAAACCAGCGGACATATCTGCCCGCACATGCGTCGTATCCTGTGAATGGATCCGACGCATGCGCGCGGAAGTGTTTACTTCCTGGTGCGGTGACGTGGCGGTGACGTGGCGGCGTCAACGTCACCGCCGCGTAACCGCGCTGTCCGCCGGCGGGGAATTTGATCCGATGGTGTGTACAGCCATCGGATCAAACAGTCCGGCGGACATATCCGATGGAAACGGTCCGTCGGACCGTTTCCATCGGATACATCCCATCGTGTGTACAAGGCCTCACATATGGTGGTCGTGGTGGGACACCTTCCTGCAGTCTAGGACCACCATCTTCTCCTACGATCCCCAACCACCACCAACTTCTCCTACGATCCCCGACCACCATCTCCTCTTAGGATCCCCGACCACCATCTTCTCCTACGATCCCCGACCACCATCTCCTCTTAGGATCCCCGACCACCATCTTCTCCTATGATCCCCGACCACCATCTTCTCCTATGATCCCCGACCACCATCTTCTCCTATGATCCCCGATCACCATCTTCTCCTATGATCCCCGACCACCATCTTCTCCTACGATCCCCGACCACCATCTTCTCCTACGATCCCCGACCACCATCTTCTCCTACGATCCCCGACCACCATCTTCTGCTACGATCCCCGACCACCATCTTCTCCTACGATCCCCGACCACCATCTTCTCCTACGATCCCCGACCACCATCTTCTCCTACGATCCCCGACCACCATCTTCTCCTACGATCCCCGACCACCATCTTCTCCTACGATCCCCGACCACCATCTTCTCCTACGATCCCCGATCACCATCTTCTCCTACGATCCCCGACCACCATCTTCTCCTACGATCCCCGACCACCATCTTCTCCTACGATCCCCGACCACCATCTTCTCCTACGATCCCCGACCACCATCTTCTCCTACGATCCCCGACCACCATCTTCTCCTATAATCCCCGACCACCATCTTCTCTTAGGATCCCTGACCACCATCTTCTCCTATAATCCCCGACCACCATCTTCTCCTATAATCCCCGACCACCATCTTCTCTTAGGATCCCTGACCCCCATCTTCTCCTACGATCCCCGACCATCATCTTCTTCTCCTATGATCTCCGACCACCATCTTCTCTTAGGATCCCCGATCACCATCTTCTCCTATGATCCCCGATCACCATCTTCTCCTATGATCCCACAGACCACCATCTTCTTCTCCTATGATCCCCGACCACCATCTTCTTCTTCTATGATCCCCGACCACCATCTTCTTCTCCTATGATCCCCGACCACCATCTTCTTCTCCTATGATCCCCGACCACCATCTTCTTCTCCTATGATCCCCGACCACCATCTTCTTCTCCTATGATCCCCGACCACCATCTTCTTCTATGATCCCTGACCACCGTCTTCTTCTCCTATGATCCCCCACCACCATCTTCTTCTCCTATGATCCCCGACCACCATCTTCTTCCCCTATGATCCCCGACCACCATCTTCTTCTCCTATGATCCCCGACCACCATCTTCTTCTCCTATGATCCCCGACCACCATCTTCTTCTCCTATGATCCCTGACCACCATCTTCTCCTCTGATCCCCGACCACCATCTTCTTCTCCTATGATCCCTGACCACCATCTTCTCTTATGATCCCTGACCACCATCTTCTCTTAGGATCCCTGACCCCCATCTTCTCCTACGATCCCCGACCATCATCTTCTTCTCCTATGATCTCCGACCACCATCTTCTCTTAGGATCCCCGATCACCATCTTCTCCTATGATCCCCGATCACCATCTTCTCCTATGATCCCACAGACCACCATCTTCTTCTCCTATGATCCCCGACCACCATCTTCTTCTTCTATGATCCCCGACCACCATCTTCTTCTCCTATGATCCCCGACCACCATCTTCTTCTCCTATGATCCCCGACCACCATCTTCTTCTCCTATGATCCCCGACCACCATCTTCTTCTCCTATGATCCCCGACCACCATCTTCTTCTATGATCCCTGACCACCATCTTCTTCTCCTATGATCCCCGACCACCATCTTCTTCTCCTATGATCCCCGACCACATCTTCTTCCCCTATGATCCCCGACCACCATCTTCTTCTCCTATGATCCCCGACCACCATCTTCTTCTCCTATGATCCCCGACCACCATCTTCTTCTCCTATGATCCCCGACCACCATCTTCTTCTCCTATGATCCCCGACCACCATCTTCTTCTCCTATGATCCCTGACCACCATCTTCTCCTATGATCCCCGACCACCATCTTCTTCTCCTATGATCCCTGACCACCATCTTCTCTTATGATCCCTGACCACCATCTTCTCTTATGATCCCTGACCACCATCTTCTCTTATGATCCCTGACCATCATCTTCTCAAACAAATCCAGCCATCACATCTAATGACTGTAAAGCTTCCCATATAACGTGTTTCCTATCAGGTTTAGATATAGATAGCCTGTGTTTTTTGGATTTATAAGCCCAGAACTGCTGAGCCCAGTGTAGTTTGTATCATGAAGGTAAAGCAAGCATTTCAGACATACATTTCTGCTGTAGAACTTTAATTTATTCAAAGAAATTAAATTTTTTTCCCCAGTGTTTACTGGTATTTATGACAGTTTAATTCATTACATATATGAAACATCAAACTTCAAAAATATACCAATAGCTTAACATAATCATGGATGACATTGACTTTTTAGATGCCCCGGTGCCTGACATGCAGCCTGGGGTAACCATGTGGCCCTTTGGCACTTTTTGGGTGGCCCTTGTGATACCTGCAGAGTGTAATTTGTGTTTGCCCATTGTTCTTTAATAGCAGTGACCTTCAGCAGTCTTGTGTAAGGTGTCTCCTGAAGGATGTCCCCAGTCACCAACAACTCCTATAGCATGCCCCCAGTCACCAACAACTCATATGGCATGTCCCCAGTCACCAACAACTCATATGGGAAGTCCCCAGTAACCAACTCCTATGGCATGTCCCCAGTCACCAACAACTCCTATAGGAAGTCCCCAGTAACCAACTCCTATGGCATGTCCCCAGTCACCAACAACTCCTATAGGATGTCCTCAGGCACCAACAACTCCTATAGGAAGTCCCCAGTAACCAACTCCTATGGCATGTCCACAGTCACCAACAACTCCTATAGGATGTCCTCAGGCACCAACAACTCCTATAGGATGTCCTCAGGCACCAACAACCCCTATAGCATGTCCCCAGTAACCAACAACCCCTATAGCATGTCCCCAGTCACCAACAACCCCTATAGGATGTCTGCAGTCTCTGGCAATTACTTGTAGCACTATCTATAGCACCTTCTTCCGTTACATGTGTCACCAGTCTCTGAAAGGTATATGTAGCATTACATTTACATATGTGGCCCTCTGGTACCATCAGGGGCCTTACTTAAGGTCACTTATATCAGTAGAGTTGACCATCACTGTTCTAGACCATTCTACTTTAAGACACTTCTCTTGGGCTAATGTCACACAAGTGATGGTGTCACTCGTGAGAACTTCCTGGCTAGAAGAAGTCTTTGAAGGACATGGGAGGGGGGTGACATGCTCACCCGTTTGTGTCACTCAGTCTGCAGCAGTTTTAGCAGCAAGGAAAGCCATAGGTACAAAGCAGGTGAGTGTCCTCCCTGCATATTCTAGTGCTAGTGTCACACCGGCCCTTACAGTGCTAATAAGAAAAAACATTTCTAGATATAACCGTATTTCTCCATAAATAACACCAAACCGGAATAAGAACACTCCAGAACTTGGCTTATCCTATGAAGTGGTGAGGTATTTGTGAATTTACCAATTAAATAATTTTCATTCCTAAACATCAAAAATATATGAACAAAAAATTCAAAAATCAGAGGTGAGATAATATGAAGAAGCAATGGGGTACATGGAGCACACGAGGAGTTGGAGGACAGAAGGTGAGGAGCATGGAGCACACAAGGAGCTGGAGGACAGAATGAGGAGCATGGAGCACACGAGGAGCTGGAGGGCAGAAGGTGAGGAGCGTGGAGCACACAAGGAGCTGGAGGGCAGAAGGTGAGGAACGTGGAGCACACAAGGAGCTGGAGGGCAGAAGGTGAGGAGCGTGGAGCACACAAGGAGCTGGAGGGCAGAAGGTGAGGAGCGTGGAGCACACAAGGAGCTGGAGGGCAGAAGGTGAGGAGCGTGGAGCACACAAGGAGCTGGAGGGCAGAAGGTGAGGAGCATGGAGCACACCAGGAGCTGGAGGACAGAATGATGTGCATGGAGCACACAAGGAGCTGGAGGACAGAATAAGGTGCATGGAGCACACAAGGAGCTGGAGGACAGAAGGTGAGGAGCATGGAGCACACAAGGAGCTGGAGGACAGAATGTGAGGTGCATGGAGCACACAAGGAGCTGGAGGACAGAAGGTGAGGAGCACAGAGCACACAAGGTGCTGGAGGACAGAAGGTGAGGAGCACAGAGCACACAAGGTGCTGGAGGACAGAAGGTGAGGAGCACAGAGCACACAAGGTGCTGGAGGACAGAAGGTGAGGAGCATGGAGCACACAAGAAGCTGGAGGACAGAAGGTGAGGAACACGGAGCACACAATGAGCTGAAGGACAGAAGGTGAGGAGCACGGAGCACACAAGGTGCTGGAGGACAGAAGGTGAGGAACACGGAGCACACAAGGAGCTTGAGGACAGAAGATGAGAAGCACGGAGCACACAAGGAGCTGGAGAACAGAAGGTGAGGAGCACGGAGAACACAAGGAGCTGGAGGACAGAAGGTGAGGAGCATTGAGCACACAAGGAGCTGGAGGACAGAAGGTGAGGTGAATGGAGCACACAAGGAGCTGGAGGACAGAAGGTGAGGTGAATGGAGCACACAAGGAGCTGGAGGACAGAAGATGAGGAACACGGAGCGCACAAGGAGCTGGACAGAAGCTTAGGATAACATCAAGTGCATGTGTTGCTAAATAACAGAAGGTTAGGATGGCACCATAATATACCAAGTCCTACACAAAAGTTTAGGCTGGCATGAAGGTCCTAAGTGGCTGGACCTGGGGGATGTTGTTCTTTATTAGCTGATCCACGGATAGACTCGGTAGAGTTATGGAAGATCGGATCGGCTGTAACTGCCTGGTGCTTCCCTCCCTCCAGGCCAGCTCTCTCTGTCTCAGGCTTTGTATAGAGCCTCGTTCTGTTGAGTTGCCCTCTCGTAGAATGACTCCATGGGAAAGCTGTATGGTATCCAGAATGAGGCCCGCAGTGGTGGCCCCCGGGCCCTTCATGGGATCTGCTGTGGTAAAGGTGAAAGCCTGAAAAGTCTGAGAGTCAAATGTTGAAGGGCCACGCTTCTGTCCAGTAATCTGAGATCGTTTAGGTGGTCCCTTGTCTCTGGTTCTCTTCTCTTTCTGTGGTTGGTGGATGGGACTTCGTACATCCGCCAGACCCGACTTTCTAACCCGACACTCAGCTTCCTTGCTGCAGTCCACCACCTCGATGCGGGGACGTACGTGATGTTGGGGGAGCTTGGCCAGGTCCAGTTTGGGCACAGAAAGAACATTGCCTTCATCATCGTAGACAACGTCTTTTTTCTGAGGTGGCCTCCCAAGCTGGATCTTCAGGATGTTGTGCAGGGAAGTCGGCAAGAGGTTGATGTTTTCATTGAAGCCGCTCTCTCCTTTCACTTTCAAAAATTCTTCCAAAATAATATCCTTTTCTGTGTCCTCCAAGGACTTTGTGAGGTTCTTCAGCCCGGCTGAGCGTAGAGGTCCCCGGTATGGACGATATCCCGCCGTCTTCTTTGGAGGGTTAGGTGGTGGGGTTGGCTGGATGACCGATGGGGACTTTTGAGTCACCGAAGCCTCTTTTTCTGTCTCTTCTTCCGGAGGGGGCTCTAGTTCCGGAGGGGGCTCTAGTTCCGGAGAGGGCTCTAGTCCTCCGGAGGTTGGAGGCCGATCCTCAGAAGGAGCAGGAGATTTGGAGACTTCCACCTCCTGGGGTTGTGTTTCTGCTTCTCCCTCAGGGATAGATGTAATGGGGTGTTCGGATGATGCCTGATTGGGATCGGAAAGACAGAATTAACAAAGCAAGCGGCTGATGGGTTAAACTCAACAAATGTGACCAAAGAACTAAGAAGTACATTGGAGGAGAATGTCCTGGTGCACAGACAACGTACTTTACTTCAAGGCCACGTACACACGATCAGTCCATCCGAAGGACCGTTTTCATTGGCTAACCGATGAAGCTGGCTGATGGTCTGATGTGCCTACACACCATCGGTTAAAAAAACGATCGTGTCAGAACGCGGTGACATTTACGTGTTTTAACATAACGACATGCTGAAAAAAAAGTTCAATGCTTCCAAGCATGCGTCGACTTGATTCTGAGCATGCGCGGCCTTTTAACCAATGCTTTTGCATACCAACGATCGGTTTTGTCCCATCAATCAGGCATCCATCGGTCAAATTTTAAAACAAGTTCTCTGTTTTTTTTGACCAAAGGATAACTGACCGATGGGGTCCACACACGATCGGTTTGGACCGATGAAACGGTCCTTCAGTAAGTTTTCATCGGTTTTGACCGATCGTGTGTACGCGGCCTTACACCCTTAAGGTAAACCAGAGACCCCAACCCAAATAAAAACCAACAACAACAAAAAAAGGAGGGGGAAGAAGGGGGAGGGGGAAGAAGGGGGGGGGGGGAGGGGTGAGTACTAGCTCCGGGACCAATATAACTGTCGGTAGGGTTGTCCCGATACCGATACTAGTATTGCTATCGGGACCAAGGGGGAGAAGAGCAGTCCTCAGAGAGAAAGCCAAGCCCTCCCTGCCCCCCCCCCCCTGTCTAGTTAATCAGTGTGGGGAACAATACAGCTTTCATTTGAATAGCTGTGTGTTCCCCGCCGCGCCATATACAGCCCCTTCCCCTTGTCCGGCACTTTGATAGACAGATCACCCATCCAATCCTGGGACGGGTAATCTGTCTATCAAAGTGCCGGACAAGGGGGAGGGGCTGTATATGGCACGGCGGGGGAACACACAGCTATTCAAATGAAAGCTGTATTGTTCCCCACGCTGATTAACTAGACAGCAGCGGCGGGGCTTGGCTTTCTCTTTGGGGACATGGCTGCATCTGTAGGGGGACATGGCTGCATCTGTAGGGGGACATGGCTGCATCTGTGGGGGGACATGGCTGCATTTGGGGACACATTTTAAAAAAGTATCGGTATTCGGTATCGGTGACTACTTGAAAAAAAGTATAGGTACTTGTATTCGGTCCTAAAAAAGTGGTATCGGGACAACCCTGTCGGCAGGGGAGGTGGAGGACCCAACAGGCCCCCTCCGTCCGTGGGTCTCCCCCAGCACCAACCGTCCGTGGGTCTCTCTCCCCCAGCACCAACCGTCCGTGGGTCTCTCTCCCCCAGCACCAACCGTCCGTGGCTCTCTCTCCCCCAGCACCAACCAGCAACCGTCCGTGAATGAATGGGCGCTTGTTTTTCCGGTCTCCTTTGGTATCAAAAGAGATAAGTCTTGATCTTTCTCCTGAAGGCCAAGTGGTTCTCCTCCAACCGAATGCTGGTTGGTAAAGCGTTCCATAGTCTGGGACCTTGGACGGCGAACCTTTTTTCTCCTTTGGACTTGTAGTTGGCTTTCGGTATCTGGAGTAGATTTTGATTGGTGGATCGCAGAATGCGATTGGGATTATAAGCTTTTATTTTTTCGCATAGATAATGGGGAGCATTCCCATAGATACATCAATGCGTTAGACAGAGTGCTTTAAAAGTGATTCTGTCTTTTACTGGTAACCAGTGAAGGGATCTCAGTGAAGGTGAGATTGATTCCCAAGGTTTTTTCCCGTCAAGTCTAGCGGCCGTATTTTGAACGACTTGTAGACGAGCGATTTGGTACTTGGGGAATCCGAGGTAAAGGGCATTTGCATAGTCCAGTCTGGAGTTTACAATTGCTCCAACCACGACCGCTACGTCTTCTTTGGGGATGAAAGGAGTAAGTCTGCGTAGTTGGCGCAGCAGATGGTGAGATCCGCTGACCAATGACCCTATTTGTGCTCCATTATCATGTAGGAGTCAAAGATGACCCCGAGACTTTTGACTTTGTCGCTAGGGGTGATGATTTTGCACAGAATGGGCGGGGGGGTCCAGGTTGTTGCAGGTTGATTCCTACGCTTGGCGTGAAACAGGAGAAGTTCTGTTTTTGCTCCGTTGAGTTTAAGATAACTCTTTGTCATCCAGTCCTCTATCAAAGAGAGGCATGTCTCTAGATTGAGGTGGTGATCCTTTTTATTGCAAATGCGGAAATACAGTTGCGTGTCGTCTGCATATGAGTGATAGAGCAGTTTTTGGCTGCTAATAATCTCAAAAAGAGGACGAAGATAGATGTTAAACAGCACCGGTGACAGGGGGGATCCTTGAGGGACTCTGCATGATAATGTGCGTTTTTCAGAAGTGAAAGGTCCCAACTTCACTACTTGCGATCGGTTTTCCAGAAAAGAGGAGAATCAAGATAAATTGCCTTCTGTGACTCTGTTACTGACTAGGCTAGCTGAAGTAGCCAGTCTATGGTCTACAGTGTCGAAGGCTGCACTTAGGTCCAACAGAACTAGAAGACAAGATTCTCCTTCATCTGCGGCCTCGAGAGCGTCATCCCATATCTTGAGCAATGCTGTTTCCGTCCCGTATCCAGGCCGGAATCCCGATTGAAATGGATCAAGTAGGTTGTGGGTATCTAGATGCTGTTGCAGCTGTTGTACCACTACTTTCTCCATGACCTTGGAGAGAGCGTTTAGGCCTGTTATGGGACGGCGGTGGAGTGGGTCCTTGGGGTCCAGGGTGGGTTTCTTCAAGATGGGTCTAATTACGCCCTCTTTCAACTGGGAGGGCACTATGATCTCACTAAAAGACTGGTTAATAAGCTGCGTGATAGGAGGTGCCAGGATGTCGGCACATTCCTTCAGCAGTTTAGTGGGGATAATATCATTTGGCGCAGTGCTGTTACGCAGAGTACCGATGATATTTTTAGTGGCTTGGGTAGAGATGGGTTCCAGTGTGAACTTACCCGGTTGTGGTGAATTACTGCAGGTGTTGTGTAAATTATTATGGGGGGGGGGGCAACGGGGGGAATTGTTTTGCTGAATGCTTTGCCGGATTCCCTCGATTTTATTGATGAAGAAATCCGATAATTCATTGCAAAATTCTTGTGTGTCCAAATTGGGGGCCTCAAGACATCCTGGATTCATGGTCTGAGTGACCAGCTTGAAGAGTTCGCGGGGGCGATTGAAGGCGCTGTTGATGGCCTCGGAAAAATCAAGTTAGTCTTACCGGTAACTTGTTTTCCATGAGTCTTTCAGGACAACACCTCCACCAAACTTCTTAAAAGGGAGGTTCCCTCCACTTATCAGTAGTAGTAGAGAAACCTCCGGCCCAAACTGGAACACATAAACAGAGTATGGTTAGTCACAGTATAATATTCCTAAAAACATTAAGGGCGGGTTGCCGCTGTCCTGAAAGACTGGAAAACAAGTTACCGGTAAGACTAACTTGATTTTTCCCTTATCGTCTTTCAGGACAGCACCTTGAGAGGATAATAGAGACTTACCCACTTTAGGGAGGGACCACAGCTTGCAAGACCTTTCTGCCGAAAGCCTGATCGCTTGCTGACAGAGGATCCAGTCTATAATGACGGACAAACGTAAGGTAACTTGACCACTTAGCCGCTTTGCAGATCTGATCTGGGGTGGCACCAGCTATTTCTGCCCATGTAGTGGCCTGAGCTCTAGTAGAGTGTGCTTTAATACCCAGCGGGGGAGATAGTCCTGCTTGGGAATAGGCTTCCAGAATAGCGGTTCTTAGCCATCTAGCAATTGACCCCTTAGATCAGGGGTGTCCAAACTTTTTTCAAAGAGGGCTAGATTTGATGAAGTGAACATGCGTGAGGGCCGACCATTTTGTCTGACATTCTTTGAAACATTAAAATTTGGTCTAAGTGTGTTCCTCCGAGCAACTAATACACGGCCCAACAAGAATTCTCTTGCCTTTGTGGCTGTGTGTGGTGAAGAGATGAGCTCCAGCGTGTTATTTGGATACACTGTATATATTTATTTTGTGGCCCCAACGAATGCCAGAGTGCTGCTCAGGACCAAGGATGAGCTTGGGCGTGTTATTTGGATATACCGTATTTATCGGCGTATAACAAGCACAGGCTTAGCATTGCCATGAATGCAGCCATACCATTGCCATGAATGCAGCCATACCACTGCCATGAATGCAGCCATACCACTGCCATGAATGCAGCCATACCATTGCCATGAATGCAGCCATACCACTGCCATGAATGCAGCCATACCATTGCCATGAATGCAGCCATACCACTGCCATGAATGCAGCCATACCATTGCCATGAATGCAGCCATACCATTGCTATGAATGCAGCCATACCATTGCCATGAATGCAGCCATACCATTGCCATGAATGCAGCCATACCATTGCCAAGAATGCAGCCATACCATTGCCAAGAATGCAGCCATACCATTGCCAAGAATGCAGCCATACTATTGCCATGAATGCAGCCATACCATTGCCATGAATGCAGCCTCACCATTGCCATGAATGCAGCCTCACATGTGCCATAAATGCAGCCTCACATGTGCCATAAATGCAGCCTTACCATTGCCATCAGTGCAGCCTGATCAATTCCCATCTGCAGCCTCGGAGGGGAGAGGGACGGGGAGGGACGAGTGCCGACATGGCATCCCAGTAGACGGGACTTCCAATACAGACGCTGCTGAGTAAACAGGAGATTCTCTTCATGTAATCTGACGGCGCTCGTCCTGTCCCCTCCAAGGTAGCCCAGATAAATACGGTATATATCTTTTGTGGCCCTGGGGGCCACAAACAATATAAATATCCAAATCCCCAGGGGGGCCATAATAAATCAACAGGGGGGCCGCATTTGGCCCGCGGGCCGGACTTTGGACATGCCTGCCTTAGATGCTTGGTGGCCCTTCCTTTTTCCTGAGAAAAGTATGAACAAGGAGTCTGAGGATCGAAAATCCTTGGTCACTTCGAGATAATGTAGTAACGTTCTTTTCACGTCCAACATATGAAATTGTCGCTCCTTTTCCCCTGATGGATTGGAGCAGAAGGTTTCCTGCGCCCTATTAAGGCTTGACGCTACCTTCGGTAAAAAGGCTGGATCAGTCTTTAGTACAACCCGGTCCGTGAAGACGGATAGGAAGGGTTTCTTTATTGACAGGGCGTGCAGTTCGCCAATCCTTCTGGCTGTTGTAATTGCCACTAAGAATACGGTTTTGAGAGTAAGGTACTTCAGAGAGACATCTTGTAAAGGTTCAAAGGGCTCTTTCGTCAAAGACTGCAGAACTACTGATAAATCCCAACTCGGGAAGTGTCGTACAGGAGCTGGTCTGGACCTAGAGAGTGCCCTGAAAATCTGGCCATCAAAGGTTCTGAGGATATCGGCCTCTCCAGAAAGACTCCTAATGCGGCTGTTTGTACTTTGAGTGTACTGCTTGATAAGCCCTTTTCTGCCCCAACCTGAAGAAATTCCAACACTGATACTAGGTTCTTTACCACTCTATTAGACGAGTGACACCAGGAGTTGTAAACCTTCCAGTATTTTTCATAGATTTTTCTGGTAACCGGCTTTCTACTAGCAAGTAAGGTAGTCACCAGTGGTCGGGACAGACCTTTCCGTATCAATAACTGCCTCTCAGATACCACGCTGTGAGGTTTAGAGAGGCCACCCCCTGATGGCATACTGGCCCCTGCAGAAGTAGGTCCTGTCGAAGCGGTAGTCACCAAGGTGGCTTGACCGCCATTCGAAGAAGGGAGGTAAACCAAGCTCTTTTTGGCCAGAATGGAGCGATTAGGATTACTTCCGCTTTCTCCTTCTAAATCCTCCTTATCACTAGCGGAATTAGCTGAAACGGAGGGAAAGCGTAAGCTAGTTGGAACTTCCAAGGCTGTATTAACGCATCTGTTCCCTGGGAACTGTCGTTTCTGTGATTGGAGAAAAAGGCTGGAAGTTGCGCATTTTCTTCTGACGCAAAAAGATCTATTTGTGGTTGACCCCAGGCTTGGGTGATTAACCTGAAGATCTCTGGATTTAGGGTCCATTCCGCTTCCCGAATCCGTTTTCTGCTTAGAAAATCTGCTACTATGTTTAAAGTGCCCTTGAGGTGGACCGCTGATAAGGACAGCAAATGATTTTCTGCCCAGTTTAGGATGTCCAAGGCGAGAAGCTGAAGTAATCTGCTTCTTGTGCCTCCTTGCCTGTTTAAGTAAGCAATGGTAGTGGCATTGTCCGAGAACACTTGAACATGGGCACCTTGAAGGTCTGCGGAGAAGGCATCTAAAGCTAAAGCTACAGCCCTTAGCTCTCTCCAATTGGAGGATTTTCCTGCTTCTGACTGGGACCAAACTCCCTGAACATAGTTCTGACCCAAGTGTGCCCCCCATCCCCATAGACTGGCATCTGTTGTGACCACTCTTTCTACTGGGAATGACCAAGACAGGCCTGCTGACAGATTGGTCTGACTTCTCCACCACCATAGTGACCGTTTCACTTTGGAGGGGACCTTTACTTTTGTTTCCAGAGATTTCGTCCTGCGATCCCAAACCTTCGTAAGAAGCCCGCCCCTTCCGGTTACCTCACTTCCGGGGGAAGCAGCTGGATGTGGGTTTTATGTTTCGGCGCTATTAAGTCAGCTGACTGCAATAGTGCTGTGTTTATGGCCTCCAGTGTTTCTTCAGCCGTTTGATGCGGCTGAATTGTTTTTATTTTTTTCCTTAACGTGGCTTTGGCCGTGGGTCTCTCTCCCCCAGCACCAACCGTCCGTGGGCCGCTCTCCCCCAGCACCAACCGTCCGTGGGCCGCTCTCCCCCAGCACCAACCGTCCGTGGGTCTCTCTCCCCCAGCACCAACCGTCCGTGGGTCTCTCTCCCCCAGCACCAACCGTCTGTGGGGGTCTCTCTCCCCCAGCACCAACCGTCCGTGGGTCTCTCTCCCCCAGCACCAACCGTCCGTGGGTCTCTCTCCCCCAGCACCAACCGTCCGTGGGTCTCTCTCCCCCAGCACCAACCGTCCGTGGGTCTCTCTCCCCCAGCACCAACCGTCTGTGGGGGTCTCTCTCCCCCAGCACCAACCGTCTGTCTCTCTCCCCCAGCACCAACCGGGGGTCTCTCTCCCCCAGCACCAACCGTCCGTGGGTCTCTCTCCCCCAGCACCAACCGTCCGTGGGTCTCTCTCCCCCAGCACCAACCGTCCGTGGGTCTCTCTCCCCCAGCACCAACCGTCCGTGGGTCTCTCTCCCCCACCGTCCGTGGGTCCCCCAGCACCAACCGTCCGTGGGTCTCTCTCCCCCAGCACCAACCGTCCGTGGGTCTCTCTCCCCCAGCACCAACCGTCCGTGGGTCTCTCTCCCCCAGCACCAACCGTCCGTGGGTCTCTCTCCCCCAGCACCAACCGTCCGTGGGTCTCTCTCCCCCAGCACCAACCGTCCGTGGGTCTCTCTCCCCCACCGTCCGTGGGTCTCTCTCCCCCAGCACCAACCGTCCGTGGGTCTCTCTCCCCCAGCACCAACCGTCCGTGGGTCTCTCTCCCCCAGCACCAACCGTCCGTGGGTCTCTCTCCCCCAGCACCAACCGTCCGTGGGTCTCTCTCCCCCAGCACCAACCGTCTGTGGGGGTCTCTCTCCCCCAGCACCAACCGTCTGTGGGGGTCTCTCTCCCCCAGCACCAACCGTCTGTGGGGGTCTCTCTCCCCCAGCACCAACCGTCCTGTGGGGGTCTCTCTCCCCCAGCACCAACCGTCCGTGGGTCTCTCTCCCCCAGCACCAACCGTCCGTGGGTCTCTCTCCCCCAGCACCAACCGTCCGTGGGTCTCTCTCCCCCAGCACCAACCGTCCGTGGGTCTCTCTCCCCCAGCACCAACCGTCCGTGGGTCTCTCTCCCCCAGCACCAACCGTCCGTGGGTCTCTCTCCCCCAGTACCAACCGTCCGTGGGTCTCTCTCCCCCAGCACCAACCGTCCGTGGGTCTCTCTCCCCCAGCACCAACCGTCCGTGTCCCCCAGCACCAACCGGTGGGTCTCTCTCCCCCCAGCACCAACCGTCCGTGGGTCTCTCTCCCCCAGCACCAACCGTCCGTGGGTCTCTCTCCCCCAGCACCAACCGTCCGTGGGTCTCTCTCCCCCAGCACCAACCGTCCGTGGGTCTCTCTCCCCCAGCACCAACCGTCCGTGGGTCTCTCTCCCCCAGCACCAACCGTCCGTGGGTCTCTCTCCCCCAGCACCAACCGTCCGTGGGTCTCTCTCCCCCAGCACCAACCGTCCGTGGGTCTCTCTCCCCCAGCACCAACCGTCCGTGGGGGTCCTCTCTCCCCCAGCACCAACCGTCCGTGGGTCCCTCTCCCCCAGCACCAACCGTCCGTGGGTCCCTCTCCCCCAGCACCAACCGTCCGTGGGTCCCTCTCCCCCAGCACCAACCGTCTGTGGGTCTCTCTCCCCCAGCACCAACCGTCCGTGTCTCTCTCCCCCAGGTCTGTGGGGGTCTCTCTCCCCCAGCACCAACCGTCCGTGGGTCCCTCTCCCCCAGCACCAACCGTCCGTGGGTCTCTCTCCCCCAGCACCAACCGTCCGTGGGTCTCTCTCCCCCAGCACCAACCGTCTGTGGGGGTCTCTCTCCCCCAGCACCAACCGTCTGTGGGGGTCTCTCTCCCCCAGCACCAACCGTCTGTGGGGGTCTCTCTCCCCCAGCACCAACCGTCCGTGGGTCTCTCTCCCCCAGCACCAACCGTCCTGTGGGGGTCTCTCTCCCCCAGCACCAACCGTCCGTGGGGGTCTCTCTCCCCCAGCACCAACCGTCCGTCCCCCAGCACCAACCGTCCGGGGTCCTCTCTCCCCCAGCACCAACCGTCCGTGGGGGTCTCTCTCCCCCAGCACCAACCGTCCGTGGGTCTCTCTCCCCCAGCACCAACCGTCCGTGGGTCTCTCTCCCCCAGCACCAACCGTCCGTGGGTCCCTCTCCCCCAGCACCAACCGTCCGTGGGTCCCTCTCCCCCAGCACCAACCGTCCGTGGGTCCCTCTCCCCCAGCACCAACCGTCCGTGGGTCTCTCTCCCCCAGCACCAACCGTCCGTGGGTCCCTCTCCCCCAGCACCAACCGTCCGTGGGTCCCTCTCCCCCAGCACCAACCGTCCGTGGGTCCCTCTCCCCCAGCACCAACCGTCCGTGGGTCCCTCTCCCCCAGCACCAACCGTCCGTGGGTCTCTCTCCCCCAGCACCAACCGTCCGTGGGTCTCTCTCCCCCAGCACCAACCGTCCGTGGGTCCCTCTCCCCCAGCACCAACCGTCCGTGGGTCTCTCTCCCCCAGCACCAACCGTCCGTGGGTCTCTCTCCCCCAGCACCAACCGTCCGTGGGTCTCTCTCCCCCAGCACCAACAACCGTCCGTGGGTCTCTCTCCCCCAGCACCAACCGTCCGTGGGTCTCTCTCCCCCAGCACCAACCGTCCGTGGGTCTCTCTCCCCCAGCACCAACCGTCCGTGGGTCCCTCTCCCCCAGCACCAACCGTCCGTGGGTCTCTCTCCCCCAGCACCAACCGTCCGTGGGTCTCTCTCCCCCAGCACCAACCGTCCGTGGGTCTCTCTCCCCCAGCACCAACCGTCCGTGGGTCTCTCTCCCCCAGCACCAACCGTCCGTGGGTCTCTCTCCCCCAGCACCAACCGTCCGTGGGTCTCTCTCCCCCAGCACCAACCGTCCGTGGGTCCTCTCTCCCCCAGCACCAACCGTCCGTGGGTCCCTCTCCCCCAGCACCAACCGTCCGTGGGTCCTCTCTCCCCCAGCACCAACCGTCCGTGGGTCTCTCTCCCCCAGCACCAACCGTCCGTGGGTCTCTCTCCCCCAGCACCAACCGTCCGTGGGTCTCTCTCCCCCAGCACCAACCGTCCGTGGGTCTCTCTCCCCCAGCACCAACCGTCCGTGGGTCTCTCTCCCCCAGCACCAACCGTCCGTGGGTCTCTCTCCCCCAGCACCAACCGTCCGTGGGTCTCTCTCCCCCAGCACCAACCGTCCGTGGGTCCCTCTCCCCCAGCACCAACCGTCCGTGGGTCTCTCTCCCCCAGCACCAACCGTCCGTGGGTCTCTCTCCCCCAGCACCAACCGTCCGTGGGTCTCTCTCCCCCAGCACCAACCGTCCGTGGGTCTCTCTCCCCCAGCACCAACCGTCCGTGGGTCTCTCTCCCCCAGCACCAACCGTCCGTGGGTCTCTCTCCCCCAGCACCAACCGTCCGTGGGTCCTCTCTCCCCCAGCACCAACCGTCCGTGGGTCCCTCTCCCCCAGCACCAACCGTCCGTGGGTCTCTCTCCCCCAGCACCAACCGTCCGTGGGTCTCTCTCCCCCAGCACCAACCGTCCGTGGGTCTCTCTCCCCCAGCACCAACCGTCCGTGTCTCTCTCCCCCAGCACCAACCGTCTCTCTCCCCCAGCACCAACCGTCCGTGGGTCTCTCTCCCCCAGCACCAACCGTCCGTGGGTCTCTCTCCCCCAGCACCAACCGTCCGTGGGTCCCTCTCCCCCAGCACCAACCGTCCGTGGGTCCCTCTCCCCCAGCACCAACCGTCCGTGGGTCTCTCTCCCCCAGCACCAACCGTCCGTGGGTCTCTCTCCCCCAGCACCAACCGTCCGTGGGTCTCTCTCCCCCAGCACCAACCGTCCGTGGGTCTCTCTCCCCCAGCACCAACCGTCCGTGGGTCTCTCTCCCCCAGCACCAACCGTCCTGTGGGGGTCTCTCTCCCCCAGCACCAACCGTCCTGTGGGGGTCTCTCTCCCCCAGCACCAACCGTCCGTGGGTCCCCAGCACCAACCTCTCTCCCCCAGCACCAACCGTCCGTGGGTCTCTCTCCCCCAGCACCAACCGTCCGTGGGGGTCTCTCTCCCCCAGCACCAACCGTCCGTGGGTCTCTCTCCCCCAGCACCAACCGTCCGTGGGTCTCTCTCCCCCAGCACCAACCGTCCGTGGGTCTCTCTCCCCCAGCACCAACCGTCCTGTGGGGGTCTCTCTCCCCCAGCACCAACCGTCCGTGGGTCTCTCTCCCCCAGCACCAACCGTCCGTGGGTCTCTCTCCCCCAGCACCAACCGTCCGTGGGTCTCTCTCCCCCAGCACCAACCGTCCGTGGGTCCCTCTCCCCCAGCACCAACCGTCCGTGGGTCTCTCTCCCCCAGCACCAACCGTCCGTGGGGGTCTCTCTCCCCCAGCACCAACCGTCCGTGTCCCTCTCCCCCAGCACCAACCGTCTCTCTCCCCCAGCACCAACCGTCCGTGGGTCTCTCTCCCCCAGCACCAACCGTCCGTGGGGGTCTCTCTCCCCCAGCACCAACCGTCCGTGGGTCTCTCTCCCCCAGCACCAACCGTCCGTGGGTCTCTCTCCCCCAGCACCAACCGTCCGTGGGGTCTCTCTCCCCCAGCACCAACCGTCCGTGGGTCCCTCTCCCCCAGCACCAACCGTCCGTGGGTCTCTCTCCCCCAGCACCAACCGTCCGTGGGTCCTCTCCCCCAGCACCAACCGTCCGTGGGTCCCTCTCCCCCAGCACCAACCGTCCGTGGGTCCCTCTCCCCCAGCACCAACCGTCCGTGGGTCCCTCTCCCCCAGCACCAACCGTCCGTGGGTCCCTCTCCCCCAGCACCAACCGTCCGTGGGTCCCTCTCCCCCAGCACCAACCGTCCGTGGGTCTCTCTCCCCCAGCACCAACCGTCCGTGGGTCTCTCTCCCCCAGCACCAACCGTCCGTGGGTCTCTCTCCCCCAGCACCAACCGTCCGTGGGTCCCTCTCCCCCAGCACCAACCGTCCGTGGGTCCCTCTCCCCCAGCACCAACCGTCCGTGGGTCCCTCTCCCCCAGCACCAACCGTCCTGTGGGTCCCTCTCCCCCAGCACCAACCGTCCGTGGGTCTCTCTCCCCCAGCACCAACCGTCCGTGGGTCTCTCTCCCCCAGCACCAACCGTCCGTGGGTCCCTCTCCCCCAGCACCAACCGTCCGTGGGTCCCTCTCCCCCAGCACCAACCGTCTGTGGGTCTCTCTCCCCCAGCACCAACCGTCCGTGGGTCTCTCTCCCCCAGCACCAACCGTCCATGGGTCTCTCTCTCCCCCAGCACCAACTGTCCGTGGGTCTCTCTCCCCCAGCACCAACCGTCCGTGGGTCTCTCTCCCCCAGCACCAACCGTCCGTGGGTCTCTCTCCCCCAGCACCAACCAGCTGTGGGTCTCTCTCCCCCAGCACCAACCGTCCGTGGGTCTCTCTCCCCCAGCACCAACCGTCCGTGGGTCCCTCTCCCCCAGCACCAACCGTCCGTGGGTCCCTCTCCCCCAGCACCAACCGTCCGTGGGTCTCTCTCCCCCAGCACCAACCGTCCGTGGGTCTCTCTCCCCCAGCACCAACCGTCCGTGGGTCCCTCTCCCCCAGCACCAACCGTCCGTGGGTCTCTCTCCCCCAGCACCAACCGTCCGTGGGTCTCTCTCCCCCAGCACCAACCGTCCGTGGGTCTCTCTCCCCCAGCACCAACCGTCCGTGGGTCCCTCTCCCCAGCACCAACCGTCCGTGGGCCTCTCTCCCCCAGCACCAACCGTCCGTGGGTCCCTCTCCCCCAGCACCAACCGTCCGTGGGTCTCTCTCCCCCAGCACCAACCGTCCGTGGGTCTCTCTCCCCCAGCACCAACCGTCCGTGGGTCCCTCTCCCCCAGCACCAACCGTCCGTGGGTCCCTCTCCCCCAGCACCAACCGTCCGTGGGTCCCTCTCCCCCAGCACCAACCGTCCGTGGGTCCCTCTCCCCCAGCACCAACCGTCCGTGGGTCCCTCTCCCCCAGCACCAACCGTCCGTGGGTCTCTCTCACCCAGCACCAACCGTCCGTGGGTCTCTCTCCCCCAGCACCAACCGTCCGTGGGTCTCTCTCCCCCAGCACCAACCGTCCGTGGGTCCCTCTCCCCCAGCACCAACCGTCCGTGGGTCCCTCTCCCCCAGCACCAACCGTCCGTGGGTCCCTCTCCCCCAGCACCAACCGTCTGTGGGTCCCTCTCCCCCAGCACCAACCGTCCGTGGGTCTCTCTCCCCCAGCACCAACCGTCCGTGGGTCTCTCTCCCCCAGCACCAACCGTCCGTGGGTCCCTCTCCCCCAGCACCAACCGTCCGTGGGTCCCTCTCCCCCAGCACCAACCGTCTGTGGGTCTCTCTCCCCCAGCACCAACCGTCCGTGGGTCTCTCTCCCCCAGCACCAACCGTCCATGGGTCTCTCTCTCCCCCAGCACCAACTGTCCGTGGGTCTCTCTCCCCCAGCACCAACCGTCCGTGGGTCTCTCTCCCCCAGCACCAACCGTCCGTGGGTCTCTCTCCCCCAGCACCAACCAGCTGTGGGTCTCTCTCCCCCAGCACCAACCGTCCGTGGGTCTCTCTCCCCCAGCACCAACCGTCCGTGGGTCCCTCTCCCCCAGCACCAACCGTCCGTGGGTCCCTCTCCCCCAGCACCAACCGTCCGTGGGTCTCTCTCCCCCAGCACCAACCGTCCGTGGGTCTCTCTCCCCCAGCACCAACCGTCCGTGGGTCTCTCTCCTCCAGCACCAACCGTCCGTGGGTCTCTCTCCCCCAGCACCAACCGTCCGTGGGTCCCTCTCCCCCAGCACCAACCGTCTGTGGGTCTCTCTCCCCCAGCACCAACCGTCCGTGGGTCTCTCTCCCCCAGCACCAACCGTCCATGGGTCTCTCTCTCCCCCAGCACCAACTGTCCGTGGGTCTCTCTCCCCCAGCACCAACCGTCCGTGGGTCTCTCTCCCCCAGCACCAACCGTCCGTGGGTCTCTCTCCCCAGACAGACGGTGTATTATTCTCGGGGAAAGGCGGTCTGATCTGTCACTCCCTTTCTATTGGAATATAAAATGTTCTATTCTACTCTTTTCTATTCTCTGCCGTTTCATTCTAATCTATTCTTTTCGAAAAATTTGAATTTCAGAAAACATTCTATTTTTTATTCAATTTTTTTTGTCAATTTCATTTTATTTTATTATTTTATATTCTGTCCCGTCACTCTTTTTCCATTTTAATATTTTATTTTCTATTCTTTTTTTTTTATTTTATTCTATTATTTTCTACTCTACTGTATTATATTCTTTTATTTACTATTCTGTTCGGTTTTAGGCCGCGTACACAGGAGGAGACATGTCCGATGAGACAGGTCCGACGGACCGTTTTCATCGGACATGTCTCCTGGGATGTTTTGGTTTGATGTGTGTACACACCATCAAACCAAAATCCCTGCGGACAGACAGCGCGGTGACGTCACCGAACCAGGAAGTAAAACACTTCCACGCATGCGTCTAATCCATGTTTGATCGCGTGTACGCGGCCTTACACGTATCTTTTCTCTTTTATCCTTTTCCATTCTTTTATTTTCTAGTCTATTCTTTTCAAAAAATTAGAATTTTGGAAAATATCATTTTTTTTCTATTTTTTCCCAATTCCACTTTATTCTATTCTTTAATCTTCTATTCTGTTCTGTCACTCCTTTCTTTTTAATCTTTTTTTTTTTTTTTTATGCTATCCTTTTCTATTTTCTATTCTACTCTTGTATTTTCTATTCTGTTCCGTTTTACTCTTATCTTTTCACTTTTATCCCTTTTCTATTCTGTTTTATTCTAGTCTATTCTTTTCAGAATTCTAATTTTGAAACATGGCTATATTCAATTTTTTCAATTTCATTTAATTCTATTATTTTATCTTCTATTCTGTTCCTCCTTTCATTTTTTATTCTATCCTTTTCTACTCTATTCTTTTATTTTCTATTCTGTTCCGCTGTACTGTAATCTTTTCTATTCTCTTTTACCCTTTTCTATTCTCTTTTACCCTTTTTCTATTCTCTTTTATTCCTTTCAAAAGTCAAATTTCAGAAGACGGCTATATTCTATTCAAATTTTTTTTCAATTCTATTCTATTCTTTTATTTATTTTCTGTTCTTTGTTACTTTATTCTTTTTTTATGCCTTTATTTGCAATGCTATTTTATCTTTTTCTATTCTATCCTTTTCTACTCTAGTCTTTTCTAGTCTACTGTATTCTATTCGGGTTTACGCTATTCTTTTCCATTCTCGTTTATCCTTTTCTATTCTATTATTTTCTATTCTGTTTAATTTTATTCTATTCCTTTTGAAATTCAAATTCAGGAAGACGGCTGTGTTATAAAAAAAAATTCAATTCTATTCTTTTATTCTATTCTGTGTTCCTTTTATTCTTTTCTATTCCTTTATTTGCTATGCTATTTTTATCTTTTTCTACTCCATTCTTTTCTATTCTACTCTATTCTGTCCTTTTATTTTCTATTCGGTTTTTACACAACACTTTTCTATTCTCTATTTTTATCTTTTTCTATTATTTTCTATTTCTTTATTGTATTCTATTCTTCACACAGAATTTGAATCGCCCGATCGTTTTTCGACTGATCCGAATCCAAAAATTGTTCTCCGAAAATTTGGAATCCGTTACAGAAAATTATTAAATGAAAACCAAAATAAACGTATTACCATTTCAGTCAGAGATTTGGATACATCCGGATATCCTATCGTACGCGCCGGACCCACAAACCGACATACGCCCAATAACTGGCCACCCTCCCCCGACGTAGCTTACTTACCCCGGCGTAGCGTGGGGCGCACTATTCGTCTGGACGCATGTTGCTGCTCCCATTGATTAGGCATTCAAACATGCAAATGAGGGAAATACGGCGATTCACAAACGTACGTGCGCCCGACGCATGCCGCGCATAAAATTCTACGTCCGGCGTAAAGTTATTCCCCATAGATGAGGCGCAACCCGGCAACAGACATGCAAAGGTCTGCCTCAGAGAACACCGGCCGCCGTATTGGGCGTACGCAGGGCCGCCACCAGGGGGGTACAGGCAATACACCTGTAAGGGGCCCGGGGGTCCCCAGATGGCAAGCCCTTTTTTTTTATAAAAAAAATATATTTTTTTATAAAAAAATATTGTTTAATATATTTTTCTTTTATTTTTTATTAAAGGGCCAATTTTTTTTCTTTTTTTTCTTTTTTTAGAGGTCCCGAGGCCCCCAGGGCACAGGATGGCAACCCCCCTTTTTTTAATTTATTTTCTATAAAAAAATATATATATATTTTTTAATATATTTTTATTATTTTTTTTTTTAAAGGGCCATTTTTTTAGGGGTCTAGGGGCCTGTAGGCCACCCCCTTGTTTTTTTTATATATAAATGTTTATTTCTTTTTTATATATATTTTTTTTATTTCTTTTTTTTTTTTTTTTTTAAAGGGCCCAGAGGTTTCTTTTTATTAAAGGGCCCAGAGGTTTCTTTTTATTAAAGGGCCCAGAGGTCCCAAATGGAAAGCCCCCCTTTTTTGTAATTTCCTTTTATAAAAAAAAAAAAAAAAAAAAAAAATGGAGGTCCCCGGGGGCCCCAGTTGACAATCTCTCTTTTTATTAAAGGGCAGAGAGGGCCCCGGATGGCTACCCCCCTTTTTTATACATATTTTTCTTTATTTCTTCTTTTTGTAAATGGCCCCCCCTGGAGGGGGGATGGTGGACACTGAGGGGGGCACCTACCTGAGGGAGACTGAGGACGGGCTGGGTGATGGGTACACACCCCTGTGCCCAGGAATCATTAGGACAGGGCTGAGGTTCTTCTTGCCGGGGCTCCTCGGGGGCGGTCTCATCTTCTCCCTCATCCCGAGGAATGAAGGTCCACTCCACCATCTGGGTCATGACGTCCCGTAGTCGGCTGATGGTGTACGGGATCAGCTGAAATCACAGAAATAGGAGGCTATAAATCTATATACCCCGCCTCCGTGGTTTTCTATGGCCCCTCCTACTTTCTTTGACTCCTCCCACTTCTTCCAATGATGGGAAGGGAGTAACGGGGTGGAGAAGAAAGTGGTGGGGAAGGGAATGACAGGAAGGGAATGGAATGGTGGGAAGGGAAGGGTGGGAAAGGGAAAGGAATGGTGGGAAAGGGAAGGGGAATGGTGGGAAGGGGAAGGGTGGGAAAGAGTGGGAAAGGGAAAGGAATGGTGGGAAAGGGAAGGGAATGGTGGGAAGGGGAATGTTGGGAAAGGGGAAGGGTGGGAAAGGGGAAGGGTGGGAAAGGGGAAGGTAAGGGGAAGGGTGGGAAAGGGAAGGGTGGGAAAGGGGAAGGTAAGGGGAAGGGTGGGAAAGGTAAGGGGAAGAGTGGGAAAGGGTAGGGAAGGGTGGGAAAGGGAATGGTGGGGAAGGGAAGGGGAATGGTGGGGAAGGGAAGGGTGGGAAGGGGATTCGTGGGAAAGGGGAAGGTAAGGGGAAGGGTGGGAAAGGTAAGGGGAAGAGTGGGAAAGGGTAGGGAAGGGTGGGAAAGGGAATGGTGGGGAAGGGAAGGGGAATGGTGGGGAAGGGAAGGGTGGGAAGGGGATTCGTGGGAAAGGGGAAGGTAAGGGGAAGGGTGGGAAAGGTAAGGGGAAGAGTGGGAAAGGGTAGGGGAATGGTGGGGAAGGGAATGGTGGGAAAGGGGAAGGGTGGGAAAGGGGAAGGTAAGGGGAAGAGTGGGAAAGGGAAGGGGAATGGTGGGGAAGGGAATAGTGGGAAGTGAATGGTGGGAAGGGAATGACGGGAAGGGAATCGGTGGGGAAGGGAGTGGTGGGAATGATGGGAAGGGAGTGGTGGGAAGGGAATGTGGCGCTGTGATTGGCTCACCTGTCTCTGGATGTAGACTTTGTAGCACTCGTCCATCACACGACCAATCAGAGAGTCCACGATCTCCCCCACCACCTCCTCCCCCTCCTCTGTGGTCACCATAGAGTTCCATTCCTCCTCGGTGAGCCGGCCGGGAATGACGTCCACACTGAGCGGGGGGATGGGAGCCGCCGTCACTGTCCGGGTCTTATCAGCGCGAGACTTGGAGGCCGCCACCCGGGACACGCCCTACGGAGAAAAAGGGGAGGAGTTACAAAGATCCCACCCCCACCTCATATACCTCTGGGATGGACTGCAGTGTCCGGTCACATGACTCTGTCCTCATACAGTGCCGTGAAAAAGTATTCGTACCCCTTGATATTTTCCAAACATGTAAATGTATTTTATTGGGGGTATGAATACTTTTTCCAAGCACTGTAGATCTCTGGGGGAGGACTGCAGTCTCCTGTCACATGACTCTGATAATGATGACCCCCCCCCCCCCTGTGTGTATATATATATAAATATATATATATAGGAGATGATTATATATCCCCTCCCCCTCTGTACCTGTCCCGGGGTGGCGGTGGATCTCCCGGGCGCTCCGCTCCTCGTTCCGCTCATCTCCCCCTCTCAGTGTTGTGTACGGAGGTTGCCGGGTGACGGGTCGCGCAGTGATGACGTCAGATCGGCGTCTGATGTTGCCGCGGTGACAGGGGCGGGATCGTGTCGCTTGTTTAATGACGTCATCATTACTAACTAATATGTGAAAGGTAGGAGGAGTCCCATGACAGTGACATCTATGCGGGCCGTATCTGATGACGTACGGCTGCCGGTTTCCATGGATACCCGATCCGCACAGCAATCATAGACATACCCGGAGAACGGTAAGAGCGTCTCCTCCACCCCCTCCCCCCCCCATAGAGGATCTCCCACCCCTCCCCCTCCCCCCATAGAGGATCTCCCACTCCTCCCCCCCCCCCATAGAGGATCTCCCCCCTCCCCCCCATAGAGGATCTCCCACTCCTCCCCCTCCCCCCATAGAGGATCTCCCACCCCTCCCCCCCATAGAGGATCTCCCACTCCTCCCCCTCCCCCCATAGAGGATCTCCCACCCCTCCCCGCCCCCCATAGAGGATCTCCCACCCCTCCCCCCATAGAGGATCTCCCACCCCCCCCCCCCCCATAGAGGATCTCCCCCCCCCATAGAGGATCTCCCACCCCTCCCCGCCCCCCATAGAGGATCTCCCACCCCTCCCCCCATAGAGGATCTCCCACCCCCCCCCCCCCCCCATAGAGGATCTCCCCCCCCCATAGAGGATCTCCCACCCCTCCCCCCCCTAGAGGATTTTTTTTTGCATATTTTGGGGGCAGGGGCGTATCATTAAATCAGCGGGCCCGTTTGCAAGATCAAAAGAGGGCCCTAGGCCCCGTCTAATGCCATCACTGTGCCCCGTCTAATGCCACCACTGTGCCCCGTCTAATGCCCCCACTGTGCCCCGTCTAATGCCATCACTGTGCCCCGTCTAATGCCATCACTGTGCCCCGTCTAATGCCATCACTGTGCCCCGTCTAATGCCACCACTGTGCCCCGTCTAATGCCCCCACTGTGCCCCGTCTAATGCCATCACTGTGCCCCGTCTAATGCCATCACTGTGCCCCGTCTAATGCCCCCACTGTGCCCCGTCTAATGCCATGCCCCCACTGTGCCCCGTCTATCACTGTGCCCCGTCTAATGCCCCCACTGTGCCCCGTCTAATGCCCCCACTGTGCCCCGTCTAATGCCATCACTGTGCCCCGTCTAATGCCATCACTGTGCCCCGTCTAATGCCCCCACTGTGCCCCGTCTAATGCCATCACTGTGCCCCGTCTAATGCCCCCACTGTGCCCCGTCTAATGCCCCCACTGTGCCCCGTCTAATGCCCCCACTGTGCCCCGTCTAATGCCCCCACTGTGCCCCGTCTAATGCCATCACTGTGCCCCGTCTAATGCCATCACTGTGCCCCGTCTAATGCCACCACTGTGCCCCGTCTAATGCCACCACTGTGCCCCGTCTAATGCCCCCACTGTGCCCCGTCTAATGCCCCCACTGTGCCCCGTCTAATGCCCCCACTGTGCCCCGTCTAATGCCATCACTGTGCCCCGTCTAATGCCATCACTGTGCCCCGTCTAATGCCCCACTGTGCCCCGTCTAATGCCCCCACTGTGCCCCGTCTAATGCCCCCACTGTGCCCCGTCTAATGCCCCCACTGTGCCCCGTCTAATGCCCCCACTGTGCCCCGTCTAATGCCATCACTGTGCCCCGTCTAATGCCATCACTGTGCCCCGTCTAATGCCACCACTGTGCCCCGTCTAATGCCCCCACTGTGCCCCGTCTAATGCCCCCACTGTGCCCCGTCTAATGCCCCCACTGTGCCCCGTCTAATGCCCCCACTGTGCCCCGTCTAATGCCCCCACTGTGCCCCGTCTAATGCCCCCACTGTGCCCCGTCTAATGCCCCCACTGTGCCCCGTCTAATGCCCCCACTGTGCCCCGTCTAATGCCCCCACTGTGCCCCGTCTAATGCCCCCACTGTGCCCCGTCTAATGCCCCCACTGTGCCCCGTCTACCACTGTGCCCCGTCCCCCACTGTGCCCCGTCTAATGCCCCCACTGTGCCCCGTCTAATGCCCCCACTGTGCCCCGTGCCCCGACTGTGCCCCGTCTAATGCCCCGACTGTGCCCGTCTAATGCCCCGACTGTGCCCCGTCTAATGCCCCGACTGTGCCCCGTCTAATGCCATCACTGTGCCCCGTCTAATGCCCCCACTGTGCCCCGTCTAATGCCCCCACTGTGCCCCGTCTAATGCCCCCACTGTGCCCCGGCTAATGCCCCCCCTGTGCCCCGTCTAATGCCCCCACTGTGCCCCGTCTAATGCCCCCACTGTGCCCCGTCTAATGCCCCCACTGTGCCCCGTCTAATGCCCCCACTGTGCCCCGTCTAATGCCGCCACTAATGCCGGGGGCGGGATGAGGAGCGTGTAATGTACAGGGGGGGGTGAGGAGCTTGTAATGTACGGGGGGGGGTGAGGACCGTGTAATGTACAGGGGGGGTGAGGAGCGTGTAATGTACGGGGGGGGGGGGGTGAGGGGCGTGTAATGTATGAGGGGGGGGGGTGAGGAGCGTGTAATGTACGGGGGGGGGGGGCTGAGGGGCGTGTAATGTACGAGGGGGGGGGGGTGAGGAGCGTGTAATGTACGGGGGGGGTGAGGAGCGTGTAATGTACGGGGGGGGGGTGAGGAGCGTGTAATGTACGGGGGGGTGAGGAGCGTGTAATGTATGGGGGGGGGTGAGGAGCGTGTAATGTACGGGGGGGTGAGGAGCGTGTAATGTACGGGGGGGGGGTGAGGAGCGTGTAATGTACGGGGGGGGGGGGTGAGGAGCGTGTAATGTACGGGGGGGGGGTGAGGAGCGTGTAATGTACGGGGGGGGGGGTGAGGAGCGTGTAATGTACGGGGGGGTGAGGAGCGTGTAATGTATGGGGGGGGTGAGGAGCGTGTAATGTACGGGGGGGGTGAGGAGCGTGTAATGTACGGGGGGGGTGAGGAGCGTGTAATGTACGGGGGGGGTGAGGAGCGTGTAATGTACGGGGGGGGTGAGGGGCGTGTAATGTACATGGGGGGGGGGGGGGGGGGTGTGAGGAGCGTGTAATGTACGGGGGGGGGGGTAAGGGGCGTGTAATGTACATGGGGGGGTGAGGGGCGTGTAATGTACATGGGGGGGGTGAGGAGCGTGTAATGTATGGGGGGGGGTGAGGAGCGTGTCATGTACGGGGGGGGGGGTGAGGAGCGTGTAATGGAGGGGGTGGTGAGGGGCGTGTAATGTACATGGGGGGGGGGGGTGAGGGGCGTGTAATGTACATGGGGGGGGGGGGGGGGCGTGAGGAGCGTGTAATGGAGGGGGGGGGGGTGAGGGGCGTGTAATGTACATGGGGGGGGGGGGGGTGAGGAGCGTGTAATGGAGGGGGGGGGTGAGGAGCGTGTAATGGAGGGGGGGTGAGGGGCGTGTAATGTACATGGGGGGGGGGGGGTGAGGAGTGTGTAATGGAGGGGGGGGGGGGTGAGGAGCGTGTAATGGAGGGGGGGGGTGAGGGGCGTGTAATGTACATTGGGGGGGGGGTGAGGAGCGTGTAATGGAGGGGGGGGGGTGAGGAGCGTGTAATGGAGGGGGGGTGAGGGGCGTGTAATGTACATGGGGGGGGGGGGTGAGGAGCGTGTAATGGAGGGGGGGGGTGAGGAGCGTGTAATGGAGGGGGGGGTGAGGGGCGTGTAATGTACATGGGGGGGGGGTGAGGAGTGTGTAATGGAGGGGGGGGGGGGTGAGGAGCGTGTAATGGAGGGGGGGTGAGGGGCGTGTAATGTACATGGGGGGGGGGGGGGGGGGGGTGAGGAGTGTGTAATGGAGGGGGGGGGTGAGGAGCGTGTAATGGAGGGGGGGGTGAGGGGCGTGTAATGTACATGGGGGGGGGGGTGAGGAGTGTGTAATGGAGGGGGGGGGGGGGGGGTGAGGAGCGTGTAATGGAGGGGGGGTGAGGGGCGTGTAATGTACATGGGGGGGGGGGGGTGAGGAGTGTGTAATGGAGGGGGGGGTGAGGAGCGTGTAATGGAGGGGGGGGTGAGGGGCGTGTAATGTACATGGGGGGGGGGGTGAGGAGTGTGTAATGGAGGGGGGGGGTGAGGAGTGTGTAATGGAGGGGGGGGGGGTGAGGAGCGTGTAATGGAGGGGGGGTGAGGGGCGTGTAATGTACATGGGGGGGGGGGGGTGAGGAGTGTGTAATGGAGGGGGGGGGGGGGGTGAGGAGCGTGTAATGGAGGGGGGGTGAGGGGCGTGTAATGTACAGGGGGAGGAGCCTGTAATATATGGGGGAGGGGCCTATAATGTACAGAGTGAATTGTCACAGAGGCATGCTGGGTTTGACCCTTCCTCCCCCCAGGAAGCCCCGCCCACCAGGAAGCCCCGCCCACCAGGAAGCCCCGCCATGTATCGGAAGGATAAGAGCATCCAGATGAAGAGCAGTGCCTCGGCGCTCTACAACAATCTCAGCGTCTTGCCCATCAGCGACAAGAGCCTCACCTACTTCACCGTCGTCCACGGCAACACCGTCAACATGGTGAGCGCCTCCGCCGACGGACTCAACTTCTCTCACCGCCAACTGCAGTCCAAGGAGGGGAGTGTGGCCCTGAGCTCCTCCCTCATCACACAGGTAGGTGGAGTCATTTCAGATTACCCAGAGTCCTGTGGAGTTTCACCCACCCACAGATGACTTGTACCCGTCTCTTGTGTGGCTTGCCACGGTCCCTTGTAGCATGCAGCAGTGTGGCAGGCATCGGGGGACGGGTAGCGGTTGGGAATCGGGGGGACAGGTAGCGGTTGGGAATCGGGACGGACGGGTAGCGGTTGGGGATCTGGGGGACGGGTAGCTGTTGGGGATCTGGGGGACGGGTAGCTGTTGGGGATCTGGGGGACGGGTAGCTGTTGGGGATCTGGGGGACGGGTAGCTGTTGGGGATCTGGGGGACGGGTAGCGGTTGGGATCTGGGGGACGGGTAGCGGTTGGGAATCGGGACGGACGGGTAGCTGTTGGGGATCTGGGGGACGGGTTGGGGATCTGGGGGACGGGTAGCGGTTGGGATCTGGGGGACGGGTAGCGGTTGGGAATCGGGACGGACGGGTAGCTGTTGGGGATCTGGGGGACGGGTAGCTGTTGGGGATCTGGGGGACGGGTAGCGGTTGGGATCTGGGGGACGGGTAGCTGTTGGGAATCAGGGGACGGGTAGCTGTTGGGAATCAGGGGACGGGTAGCGGTTGGGAATCGGGACGGACGGGTAGCTGTTGGGGATCGGGACGGACGGGTAGCTGTTGGGGATCTGGGGGACGGGTAGCGGTTGGGATCTGGGGGACGGGTAGCTGTTGGGAATCAGGGGACGGGTAGCGGTTGGAAATCGGGGGATGGGTACCGGCTGGGTATTGAGGCGCACTCCCCTCTCTAACCTCTCTGTCTTCTCCAGGCCTGCTGGTGTGTCCTGCCGTCCCGTGTTTTGCTGGTACTGACCTCCCAGAAGGGCATTCAGGTAAGTGGGTCACATGATCTCCCCATCACCCCTGTATTGTATCCTGTCGCTCACCCCTCCCCCTCCTCTCCCCTATAGATGTACGAGTCGGATGGGTCCATCATGGTGTACTGGCACGCACTGGACGCTCTGGAAACTCCGCAGGGTCAGTAGAAGAAATGGGTCACTGCAAGTGGGAGGGGCCAAGTCCAATCACTCCCTTCTGTCCCCCTGAAGAGGGAGGGGCTAAGTGAAGAACCTCCCTCCTCAGTGGGGCAGATATATTGTATGTGGGATATTCATTGTCTGGGTATCTTCTGTTTATCTGATTGTGTTCTCTCTGTGCGCAGCTCAGGCGGTGTTTGCCCGCGGTATCGCTCCGGCCGGGGGACAGTACATCTGTGTCGGTGAGTTCACCTCTCTGTTCCTGGACAATATTTCTTCCACCAGACTCTCTGACCTTCTCCTGGAGCATGCCCATGGTCTCTGACCTTCTCCTGGAGCATGCCCATGGTCTCTGACCTTCTCCTGGAGCATGCCCATGGTCTCTGACCCTCTCCTGGAGCATGCCCATGGTCTCTGACCCTCTCCTGGAGCAGGCCCATGGTCTCTGACCCTCTCCTGGAGCAGGCCCATGGTCTCTGACCCTCTCCTGGAGCATGCCCATGGTCTCTGACCCTCTCCTGGAGCAGGCCCATGGTCTCTGACCCTCTCCTGGAGCAGGCCCATGGTCTCTGACCCTCTCCTGGAGCAGGCCCATGGTCTCTGACCCTCTCCTGGAGCAGGCCCATGGTCTCTGACCCTCTCCTGGAGCAGGCCCATGGTCTCTGACCCTCTCCTGGAGCAGGCCCATGGTCTCTGACCCTCTCCTGGAGCAGGCCCATGGTCTCTGACCCTCTCCTGGAGCAGGCCCATGGCAGTGATATTGTTGGTACTTTTCCTGTGCAGGAACCTCCTCCGGTCTGGTCCTGGTCTTCGACGTTCCATCCAAAGGCACCAACATCACACTGGCGGAAGTCCTGGCAGAGCACAGAGACTCCATCACTGACATCGCCAGTGAGACGTGCGGGGGAGGGCAGGTAAGAGGCCGTAGTCCTGTACAGACCCTCCCCCGTCACATCCTATGTACTTATCCCGGCCTGTGTTACAGGACAGAGCGGCCGACCTGGTGACCGCCGACGACTCCGGCCTGCTGTGTGTCTGGAAGAGCGGAGAGGACTTCCGATTGGTCAGCAAGATCTCTGCGTACGGGTGAGTGGCCATACACTGCCAGATGGGGCCCAACAAAGGAAGACCCCTCCCCCCTCCATCTATCATTCCCTGCCATACAGAGAGGGCGTCACGCGACTTCCCTGCCATACAGAGAGGGCTTCACGCGACTTCCCTGCCATACAGAGAGGGCTTCACGCGACTTCCCTGCCGTACGGAACATTGGAACATCCGATTGTTGTGTGATCTCTCAGTGACGCTGATCTCTGTTCTGTCCTGCAGGGTGACGTGTTCCTCAGTGAAGCTGTGGGATGGAGTCATTGCAGCCGCCTATGGAACCGGTCAGATTCGGGTGTATGACGCCGCAACCGGGACTGTATGTGCGGAGCTGGATGCCCACGCCCGATGGATCTACACTCTGGATGTGGCACCTGAGACTGGCAGAGTATGACTCTCCTCACCTCCTCTTCCTCTCCTCTCTTGTCCCTCATCTCATTTCTCTCCACATCTATCACCACACTCTTCTCTTCTCATTCTGTCCATCTTCCACTCTCTCCTCCTCCTTTTCCTCTCCCTCTTCCTTATCTTTCCTCATCACCTCTTCCTCTCTTCTCTTCTCTTTTCCTCCCCCTCTGTTCCTCGTTTCTATCTTGTCCCTCTTCTCCCTTTTCCCTCCTCCTTTTTTTTCCTCCCTCCTTTTTTTTTTCTTCTCCCTCTTTTTTCCCTTTTTCCCTCCTGTAACAGAACGTCCCACACTCTGAGGCGGCGTACACACGATCGGATATATCCGATGAAAACGGTCCGCGGACCATTTCCATCGGATATGTCCGATCGGGAGTTTGATCCGATGGCGTGTACACACCATCGGATCAAATTCCCCGCCGCCGGACGGCGCGGTGACGTTGACGCCGCCGCGTCACCGCCACGTCACCGCACCAGGAAGTAAAACACTTCCGCGCATGCGCCGAATCCATTCGGCAGCGGCGCGGCGGCGGTGGGGGCCGACATGTCTGCTGGTAAGTGTACTAACCAGCAGACATGTCGGGCGGACAGATTCCCACCGGATAGATTTCAAAGCTTGCTTTGAAATCTGTCGGGTGGAGAAATCTGTCCGCTAGCCCATACACACGAGCGGAGATGTCTGCTGAAACGGTCCATCGGACCGTTTTCAGCGGACATATCCCCTCGTGTGTACGCGGCCCTAGTGCTTTAGTCATATACCTCTTCCTATCAGTCTGGATATAGATATCAGATATTCCAGCTGCTCTCAACACACAACGAGACTTGTTTGTCTGCTGAACATGGAGTGTTTAATAGAACCAAGAATACAGCCTTGTATACAGTTAGAGGAGGTAACCAGAACATAAATTAATATGAGCTAATTAACTAATCATTTACCCAGAGAGGTGACTCCGAGATATGACCTTTCAGAGTAGATGTCCTGTCTCCTCGCTCACCTGCTATACAATACACCTTAACATAAGTGTAAACACAGGACATCTTCACACAATAGCAGGGTCAATTAGCACAGAGAACGGAGAGATTGCTGGAGGTGACAGCATTAGAATATATGAATAAGTCACTCTTACAATTAACCCGTTGAGTTCAGAATCAACAACCAGTAAATATATTTACAGATATCCTGGAATATATTGTGGATAATAATTACATAATAATCCCATCTCAGGTAGTCCAATATATCATTGCTCAGTCATCCTATGCCCCTAGTGGACATAGGATGATTTTAGACATAAGAGGGTCCGAGTCTGTCACACCCTCTTTTTTTCCCTCCCCTCCTTCTTTCCTTTTTTTTTCTCTTTTTCTCCTTTTTCTTTCTCTCCCTCCCTTTTTTCCCCCACCCTCTTTTTCCCTTTTTCTCTCTCTCTCTCTTTTTTTTTTTTCCTTTTTTCTCCTCCCTCTCCCTCCTTTTTTTTTTTTCTTTTCCCCCCTCTCCCTCCTTTTCCCCCCCTGTAACGGGATGACCTGTGATGCCCAGATACTTTTGAGGGATGGGGGATTCTCCTGTGCCAACGGCCCTACGGACTCTTGTGTCTAAGTTCACCCATTGCCCCTTTTGTGCATAGGGTGGCTAATAAATCATAATTCATGTTTGCAGGATATACTGGAATATTACAAGTGGTTTATGTTGGCCTGACCAGGTCAACGGGACAGTGAAGCCCCGTACACACGGCCGAGGTTCTCGGCAGAAACCAGCGAGAACCTGGGAGCCGCATTCTGCCGAGAACCTCGGCCGTGTGTACGCTCTCGGCGAGCCCCGCCCGTCGGGAAACCCGTCGAGCAAATAGAGAAATTGTGTAAGGCTGTAGAGGTGTTAATTCAGGTCTGCTCCTAAATTGTGTGATAACAGGGTTTAAAGCCTATTGATGCCCAGGTGGGAATACCTTTCTGTCGGAGACAGGCCGTCTGTCTAAAGATGTGGATTAAGTAGCAGTCTCCCGTCAGGTGTATTGAATTAGCATGTCAATTATAGCCCGGTGTCAATGTCTGGATACTAATTAGCCTTAGTGTGTGAATAGGGGGGGTGGAGACTTCATTGTCTCTTTGATTACTGTCACATGCTTGTTACTGCATAAAAAGCTGAGAAGAAACCATTAAAGCGTTCATTCATTTTGAAACCAGAAGATAGAGCTGTCAGTCTCATTTTCTGGGGAATTGATATGGATCGTGTCTGCTGGATTGGGTTGATGGAAGGTCGTAAACGGTGGGGACCGTTTCCCCCCCCCCCTTCCTTCTTCCCCCCCCCCCCCTCTCCCTTCCCCCCCCGCCCCTCTCCCTCCTTTTCTCTTTCCCTCTCCCTCCTTTTCTCTTTCCCTCTCCCTCCTTTTCTCTTTCCCTCTCCCTCCTTTTCTCTTTCCCTCTCCCTCCTTTTCTCTTTCCCTCTCCCTCCTTTTCTCTTTCCCTCTTTCCCTCTCCCTCCTTTTCTCTTTCCCTCTCCCTCCTTTTTCTCTTTCCCTCTCCCTCCTTTTTCTCTTTCCCTCTCCCTCCTTTTTTCTCTTTCCCTCTCCCTCCTTTTTTCTCTTTCCCTCTCCCTCCTTTTTTCTCTTTCCCTCTCCCTCCTTTTTCTCTTTCCCTCTCCCTCCTTTTTCTCTTTCCCTCTCCCTCCTTTTTCTCTTTCCCTCTCCCTCCTTTTTCTCTTTCCCTCTCCCTCCTTTTTCTCTTTCCCTCTCCCTCCTTTTTCTCTTTCCCTCTCCCTCCTTTTTCTCTTTCCCTCTCCCTCTCCCTCCTTTTCTCTTTCCCTCTCCCTCCTTTTTCTCTTTCCCTCTCCCTCTCCCTCCTTTTCTCTTTCCCTCTCCCTCCTTTTTCTCTTTCCCTCTCCCTCCTTTTTCTCTTTCCCTCTCCCTCCTTTTTCTCTTTCCCTCTCCCTCCTTTTTCTCTTTCCCTCTCCCTCCTTTTCTCTTTCCCTCTCCCTCCTTTTCTCTTTCCCTCTTTCCCTCTCCCTCCTTTTTCTCTTTCCCTCTCCCTCCTTTTTCTCTTTCCCTCTCCCTCCTTTTTCTCTTTCCCTCTCCCTCCTTTTTCTCTTTCCCTCTCCCTCCTTTTTCTCTTTCCCTCTCCCTCCTTTTTCTCTTTCCCTCTCCCTCCTTTTTCTCTTTCCCTCTCCCTCCTTTTTCTCTTTCCCTCTCCCTCCTTTTTCTCTTTCCCTCTCCCTCCTTTTTCTCTTTCCCTCTTTCCCTCTCCCTCCTTTTTCTCTTTCCCTCTCCCTCCTTTTTCTCTTTCCCTCTCCCTCCTTTTTCTCTTTCCCTCTCCCTCCTTTTTCTCTTTCCCTCTCCCTCCTTTTTCTCTTTCCCTCTCCCTCCTTTTTCTCTTTCCCTCTCCCTCCTTTTTCTCTTTCCCTCTCCCTCCTTTTTCTCTTTCCCTCTCCCTCCTTTTTCTCTTTCCCCTCTCCCTCCTTTTTCTCTTTCCTTTTTCTCTTTCCCTCTCCCTCCTTTTTCTCTTTCCCTCTTTCCCTCTCCCTCCTTTTCTCTTTCCCTCTCCCTCCTTTTCTCTTCCCTCCCTCTTTCCCTCTCCCTCCTTTTCTCTTTCCCTCTTTCCCTCTCCCTCCTTTTTCTCTTTCCCTCTCCCTCCTTTTTCTCTTTCCCTCTCCCTCCTTTTTCTCTTTCCCTCTCCCTCCTTTTTCTCTTTCCCTCTCCCTCCTTTTTCTATTACCCTCTTTCCCTCTCCCTCCTTTTTCTCTTTCCCTCTTTCCCTCTCCCTCCTTTTTCTCTTTCCCTCTTTCCCTCTCCCTCCTTTTTCTCTTTCCCTCTTTCCCTCTCCCTCCTTTTTCTCTTTCCCTCTTTCCCTCTCCCTCCTTTTTCTCTTTCCCTCTTTCCCTCTCCCTCCTTTTTCTCTTTCCCTCTTTCCCTCTCCCTCCTTTTCTCTTTCCCTCTCCCTCCTTTTCTCTTTCCCTCTCCCTCCTTTTCTCTTTCCCTCTTTCCCTCTCCCTCCTTTTCTCTTTCCCTCTTTCCCTCTCCCTCCTTTTCTCTTTCCCTCTTTCCCTCTCCCTCCTTTTCTCTTTCCCTCTCCCTCCTTTTCTCTTTCCCTCTTTCCCTCTCCCTCCTTTTCTCTTTCCCTCTTTCCCTCTCCCTCCTTCCTCTTCTCCAACTTTTCCTCCATCTTCCACCCTCTCCCTCCTTCCTCTTCTCCAACTTGTCCTCCATCTCCCACCCTCTCCTCTCTCTTCTCCAACTTTTCCTCCGTCTTCCACCCTCTCCTCTCTCTTCTCCAACTTTTCTTCCCTCTTCCACCCTCTATCCTACTTTTTACCCCTTCTCTCCCTCATATACAAAGAAATCTGTGTGTCCCGACTCCCCTCTCTCTTCCTTTCCCTCTCTATCTTTACTCCTCTCCTCCCCCCCCCCCCTAGAAATAGATCTGTGTCTGTCCTCACCTTGTCTGTGTGTGTCCCCAGCTTCTCTCCGGAGCCGAGGATTCCTTCGTCCAGATCTGGCAGTTGAATCGCTGTGCAGAGTCCGGCTCTGTCGAGGTAAGGGGGGGGGGGGGTCTCTTCTACTTCTGAAGGGTCTATCGGTGGAAAGGTTTTACATTCGATCCATTCTTTCTATTCCAGGTGGAGCACCGCCATTCGGAATGTGTGACGGACACTCAGATCTGTGGAGCGCGATTCTGCGACCCTCAGGGGTCGTCCTTCGCCGTGACGGGATACGATCTGAGCGAGATCATTCGCTATGTGCAGATATAGGACGTTTTGTAGCATTAGGTGTACACTGATGGGTGGAGCTATGACCAAAGACTCCGCCTACACTCCCCGCTCTTCTCTGTGCGTATAGAAGTTCTACCTGTAGGAATGCCGTCACCTGTACACCTTTTTATCCATCGAAAACATCTGGCAATGCAGCGTCTGTTGTGTGGTTGGAGCATCTGGTAATGGGACTGACGACACCCCAGAGTACCGACCATAGGAAACGAGGGGTGAAAATTGGACGAAACCCCCCCCCCCCCCCCCCCCCGCTCCGGGGTCCCTCTGGTGCTGCTCACATGATGAGGTTCTGGTCATGTGATCTCATCTAAACATACCAATGTCAACAACAACTCTGCCTGAACACTCCCGTATCCTTCAACTGAGATCACATGACGTCGCTGCTGGGGTTTGGTCATGTGACTGTCACCAGACGGAGAGCGATATGAATTAAAGCCCCTCCTATATTATCAGTGTGAAGGCATAATGAGGTATTGGTTTGCTTTTACCCAAACTGCAGGTGACACGTAGACAGAAATCGGATGCTGTTAGGTTATGCTGCCACCTTCAGAAGGATTTGGACACCGGCAACAAAAATAAATGCATGCATTGGTTGGCCCCTGGGTAACCCCTCCTCTACCCAGCATGCCTCGGTGTTTTTTTGCTAGTGTCCTAGAAGAATGGCCTTTTTTTTTTCCTTCAGTTGTCTTTTTGTTGTAAACTTGGATTGTGGACTCCTCCTCTTCCCTTCGTAGTGGCTTGTTGACTCCTCCTCTTCCCTTCGTAGTGGCTTGTGGACTCCTCCTCTTCCCTTCGTAGTGGCTTGTGGACTCCTCCTCTTCCCTTTGTAGTGGCTTGTGGACTCCTCCTCTTCCCTTTGTAGTGGCTTGTGGACTCCTCCTCTTCCCTTTCTAGTGGCTTGTGGACTCCTCCTCTTCCCTTTCTAGTGGCTTGTGGACTCCTCCTCTTCCCTTTGTAGTGGCTTGTGGACTCCTCCTCCTCTTCCCTACGTAGTGGAGTGTGGACTCCTCCTCCTCTTCCCTTTATAGTGGATTGTGGGATGAAAGCCAGGTTGCCCCTGACGTAGTCGCTCAGGAATCTAACTCTGGAGTTGAAAAAGTCCTTCCATTGTCTTCAAGATATTCATGATGGACGCCGACTTTTCCGGGAGGAGTCCTGGAAACCTTGGTGGTGTCGGAGACTTGGACTTTACATGAATCTCATCTCCAGAGCCACCTTCTGAAGCTTTAGGCGTTTTAGTTGTTCCTAAAACCACAACCTTATGACTGGAAGGTCCTTGGATCCGGATGCAGTTGGTTGGACACTCCCACAGCCGCATCCTTCAACCTTCAGGGGGGACCAGAAGACTCCCCATGACAAGAAAGGTAGAAGGATTGAATCTTGGGCAGAACTTCATGTTCCGGCGTTGTCCTCCCCGGACTTTAGACACGGAGGCTCCACCACCTCCAGATGTCTTTTTATTTTTTAACCAGTGTCCAAGTCCTCCTGTAGATGGCAGTATAACCCTACAGTCATTGGATCCTTGTGTCCCTCAATGAGCTGCAAGAAACAGGAAGTACACAATTCACATTTTACTTTTCTATAGACCAGGGGTCTCCAAACTACAACACAGGGGCCAAATGTGAACCGGCGCTTGCCTTTATCCAGCTTTTGGGGCACCATTCCTCCCACTGACACCAATGACGGGATACTGTTCTTCCCACTGATACCAATGATGGGACACTATTCCTCCCACTTATACCAATGATGGGACACTATTCCTCCCACCAATACCAATGATGGGACACTATTCCTTCCACTGACACCAATGATGGGACACTATTCCTCCCACTGACACCAATGACGGGATACTGTTCTTCCCACTGATACCAATGATGGGACACTATTCCTCCCACTTATACCAATGATGGGACACTATTCCTCCCACCAATACCAATGATGGGACACTATTCCTTCCACTGACACCAATGATGGGACACTATTCCTCCCACTGACACCAATGATGGGACACTATTCCTCCCACTGATACTAATGATGGGACACTATTCCTCCCACTGATACCAATGATGGGACACTATTCCTCCCACTGACACCAATGATGGGGCACTATTCCTCCCACTGACACCAATGATGGGGCACTATTCCTCCCACTGATACCAATGATGGGACACTATTCCTCCCACTGACACCAATGATGGGACACTATTCCTCCCACTGACACCAATGATGGGACACTATTCCTCCCACTGACACCAATGATGGGACACTATTCCTCCCACTGACACCAATGATGGGACACAATTCCTCCCACTGACACCAATGATGGGACACAATTCCTCCCACTGACACCAATGATGGGACACAATTCCTCCCACTGACACCAATGATGGGACACAATTCCTCCCACTGACACCAATGATGGGGCACTATTCCTCCCACTGACACCAATGATGGGGCACTATTCCTCCCACTGACACCAATGATGGGGCACTATTCCTCCCACTGACACCAATGATGGGGCACTATTCCTCCCACTGACACCAATGATGGGACACTATTCCTCCCACTGACACCAATGATGGGGACACTATTCCCCCCACTGACACTAAGAATTGGGCATTGTTTACTCTCACTGGTCTTAGTCCGGCCCCCCTAAAGTCTCCCTTTGTTCAGAAGGTTTGGAGACCCCTGGTATATACTGTACTGTATATAAGGTGTATTCTGTGTATATACTATAAATGGGGCAATAATGGGGACTTTGTTGCTTTTGCAGTTTATATCATATATGTGTGGGGGGTCAGGACAGCATTTATATCACATATAGAGACACACAGAGTCCTTTACTATGTATATATATTTATGTCACTCATGTGTTGTATGATTGCAAAGTAAAATAACTATTTGTAGCTGTGAATGGAGAATTATTATGTTCATTAAGCCCCTCCCCTCTAGGCGATGGTGGGAACCCCTCGTAATGGGGCACAGCGGGTGTACAGACCCAGGAACTCAGCACAGGGATGGTGGGAACCCCTCATAATGGGCACGGCGGGTGTACAGACCCAGGAACTCAGCACAGGGATGGTGGGAACCCCTCATAATGGGCACAGTGGGTGTACAAACCCGAGAACTCAGCACAGGGATGGTGGGAATCCCTCATAATGGGGTACAGCGGGTGTACAGACCCAGGAACTCAGCACAAGGATGGTGGGAACCCCTCATAATGGGGTACAGCGGGTGTACAGACCCGGGAACTCAGCACAGGGATGGTGGGAACCCCTCATAATGAGGTACAGCGGGTGTACAGACCCGGGAACTCAGCACAGGGATGGTGGGAACCCCTCATAATGGGCACAGCGGGTGTACAGACCCGGGAACTCAGCACAGGGATGGTGGGAACCCCTCATAATGGGGCACAGCGGGTGTACAGACCCGGGAACTCAGCACAGGGATGGTGGGAACCCCTCATAATGGGGTACAGCGGGTGTACAGACCCGGGAACTCGGCACATAAGAGTGACCTATGACCCCAGGTCTAAAAGAGAAGAGAATGACCTATGACCCCAGGTATAAAAGAGAAGAGAATGACCTATGACCCCAGGTCTAAAAGAGAAGAGAATGACCTATGACCCCAGGTCTAAAAGAGAAGAGAATGACCTATGACCCCAGGTATAAAAGAGAATGACCTATGACCCCAGGTATAAAAGAAGAGAATGACCTATGACCCCCAGGTATAAAAGGGAAGAGAATGACCTATGACCCCAGGTATTAAAGGGAAGAGAATGACCTATGACCCCAGGTATTAAAGGGAAGAGAATGACCTATGACCCCCAGGTATAAAAGAAGAGAATGACCTATGACCCCCAGGTATAAAAGAAGAGAATGACCTATGACCCCAGGTATAAAAGAAGAGAATGACCTATGACCCCAGGTATAAAAGGGAAGAGAATGACCTATGACCCCAGGTATTAAAGGGAAGAGAATGACCTATGACCCCCAGGTATAAAAGAAGAGAATGACCTATGACCCCAGGTATTAAAGGGAAGAGAATGACCTATGACCCCCAGGTATAAAAGAAGAGAATGACCTATGACCCCCAGGTATAAAAGAAGAGAATGACCTATGACCCCAGGTATAAAAGGGAAGAGAATGACCTATGACCCCAGGTATTAAAGAAGAGAATGACCTATGACCCCCAGGTATAAAAGAAGAGAATGACCTATGACCCCAGGTATTAAAGGGAAGAGAATGACCTATGACCCCCAGGTATAAAAGAAGAGAATGACCTATGACCCCCAGGTATAAAAGAAGAGAATGACCTATGACCCCAGGTATAAAAGAAGAGAATGACCTATGACCCCAGGTATAAAAGGGAAGAGAATGACCTATGACCCCAGGTATTAAAGGGAAGAGAATGACCTATGACCCCCAGGTATAAAAGAAGAGAATGACCTATGACCCCCAGGTATAAAAGAAGAGAATGACCTATGACCCCAGGTATAAAAGGGAAGAGAATGACCTATGACCCCAGGTATAAAAGAGAATGACCTATGACCCCCAGGTATAAAAGAAGAGAATGACCTATGACCCCAGGTATTAAAGGGAAGAGAATGACCTATGACCCCCAGGTATAAAAGAAGAGAATGACCTATGACCCCCAGGTATAAAAGAAGAGAATGACCTATGACCCCCAGGTATAAAAGAAGAGAATGACCTATGACCCCAGGTATAAAAGAAGAGAATGACCTATGACCCCAGGTATAAAAGAAGAGAATGACCTATGACCCCCAGGTATAAAAGAAGAGAATGACCTATGACCCCAGGTATAAAAGAAGAGAATGACCTATGACCCCAGGTATAAAAGAAGAGAATGACCTATGACCCCCAGGTATAAAAGAAGAGAATGACCTATGACCCCAGGTATAAAAGAAGAGAATGACCTATGACCCCAGGTATAAAAGAAGAGAATGACCTATGACCCCAGGTATAAAAGAAGAGAATGACCTATGACCCCAGGTATAAAAGGGAAGAGAATGACCTATGACCCCAGGTATAAAAGAGAAGAGAACAAACTTTGTGGCACAATTAAAAAAAAACACAAGGAGACTTCTGGTTCCTGCTTTTCCCCCCTCAGTTTAGGCCGATACGTATTCTTCTACATATTTTTGGTAAAAAAAAAGTTGCAATAAACGTTTATCGATTGGTTTGCGCAAAAGTTTTAGCGTTTACAAAATAGGGGATAATTGTATGGAATTGTATGCGGTACTGCGACACTGTGGGGGGACAGTTTTGACACATTTTCAGGACCACTGACATTTATACAGCTATAAAATTGCACTGATTACAGTGGAACCTCAGATTACGAGGATAATCTGTTCCAGGAGAATGCCCGCAATCCAAAGCACTCGCATATCAAAGCGAGTTTCCCCATTGAAGTCAATGGAAAACGAAAATAATTTGTTCCACATTGACTTCAATGGGATGCAATACCGAATGTGGCCAGAAGTGGCAGGTGCCAGAGAGTGCCAAAAATGCCAGAGGGTGCCAGAGTGCCAAGGACACTTCGGCTTGGATCCTGCGCCCCCTTACCTCAGGCCAAATAAGGTACTGCAGGCCAATGTTCGGCTCTGCTGGTGTCCAGCGCCCCCGTACCTCAGAAAAAAGACGAGACAAGCTTCGTTCTCTCTGGTTTTAAAATGTATGAACGCTTTAATGGGCAGCTCTCAGCTTTATATACAGTACAGGCATGTTACAGGGACAATGAAACTCTCCACCCCCCCCCTCATCACACAATGGGGGAGCTTCAATACACCTTCAGATTGGCTATTTACTAATCGGTATCCAGACATTTCGGCACCGGTCTGACATAATTAACATTACTACACCTGAGAAGTCACATTCCACACCTATTCATCAATGGACTTTAGCATACACAATGAAAAGGTCTGTAGAGCGGACTCAATTAACACCTCACAGTTAGACATCTGACCTGTATAGACTTACTTAATACAATAGACACAAAACAGTATTCAATCAGGTAAACTTAATTAGCATTTCAACAGCCTGTTACACAGAGGAATGAGTCACTGTCCTATTGACCTGTTCGGGTCAAAATAAACCACTTGTAATATTCCAAGATATCCTGCAATACATGAATTATCATTAATGTCCCATCTCATGTAATCCGAGATATAATTTCTCAGTCACCCTATGCCCCTATCGGACATCGGGGACCCTAGAGTCATTGGTGAAGCTGGCACAGGAGTACACTGCCCCCTTCAAAAGTCTCTGGGTGTCACGGGTTAATCCGTTACACTCGCAAATCAAAACACTCTCAAACCAAGTTACTCTTAAACCGAGGTTCCACCGTACTGTGTAAATGTCACTGGTAGGGAACGAGTTAACATTAATGGTTAAACGTGTGTTCCCTCAGTGTGTTCTAACTGTATGGGGATAGGACTGACTGGGGGAGGAGACATATCGTTGTTCTTACTTAGTCGAAACAAACGACACGTCTCCTCTCCCCTGACAGAACAAGGATTTGTGTGTTTACACACAAACCGCTATGCCTGGCTCTCGTGCACGGGATGGTGCGTAGCCGACGCCGGACATGTGCATAGAGTCCCCTGCTGTGCAGCGGGCTCACGTGCGTGCCTTCTGGCGGCACTTAAAGGGAACCCCCATAAAAAGACACGAGCCAGTCGGGAAGCAGTTAATTGATTTGGTATATTTCACAGTCAACGCAGAGTCTAAACATAAGTGCAGGAATTCGATTGAATTCATTAATCACAGAGAAACCTGGGAAAAGGACTGACAGACGGACGGGCACCGAGCACGCGCGCACGCTTTGTTCTACACAAACAATGGATATGGAGTTCTGCCGTCTCCTGACAATGATAAAATGTTTATTCTATGTCTCGGCTCTCCGGGTCGTGTCGCCCTGATGTCTCATAATATTCCGATCGTGATGGGAATGAGTTACGTGGAGATTCTTCATCAGTCATTCTGTGCGAGATCAGTGATCTCCCATCCCCCGGGGTCACTACTGAGACACAATACTACATCACTCAGTGTATCACCTCAACCCCAAGAGCTCACCATCTATGTCTATGGGAAGACATTGAAGAGCCGTCATGTAAGTACAATTCTCTACCGGGACAAAAACACGTTCATAGGGTTCTGACATATACCGCAGCGCTGTACTCTGAGCCAGTCACGTCTAGTCTCTGTACCAGGGGAGCTTACACTCTAATGTCCCTGTAACAGACTCAGACCCTCTTATGTCTAAGATCATCCTATGTCCAATAGGGGCATAGGATGACTGATGAATGATATCTTGGACTACCTGAGATGGGATTATTATGTAATTATTATTATCGACAATATATTTCAGGATATCTGTAAAGAACTATTTACTGGTTGTTGATTCTGAACTCAACGGGTTAATTGTAAGAGTAACACATTCATAATGTTAGATGCTAATGGCCTCACCTCCAGCCATCTCTCTGTTCTCTGTGCTAATTGAACCTGCTATTGTGTGAAGATGTCCTGTGTGTACACTTATGATAATGTGTATTGTATAGCAGGTGAGAGGAGACGTGACGTCTACTCTGAAAGGTCATATCTCGGCGTCACCTAGTCTGGGTAAATGATTAGTTAATTAGCTCATGTTAATTTATGTTCTGGTTACCTCCTCTTTAACTGTATATAAGATTGTATTCTTGGTTCTATTAAACACTCCGGCCCAGATTCAGAAAGAACTTACGCTGACGTATCTCAAGATGCGTCGCGTAAGTGTCAATATGCGCCGTCGTATCTATGCGCCGTACCCAGAAAACTAGATACGCCTGAAAATAGGCTTCTTCCGACCAACATAACTTTCCTACGCCGGCGTATCGTGGGTGCATATTTACGTCGGGCGCTTCTGGCGCACCAATTGATTTCCTATTCAAAAATGCAAATGAGGGAGATAAGGCGATTCAGAAATTTACGTTTGGCCGGCGCAGGCTGTGCGTGTAAGCTGTACGTCCGGCCTAAAGTTACCCCTCATAAAGCAGGGGTAACTTTGCACCAGACTTGCACAGGTCAGCTGGAGAGCAGCTACAGCAGCACCGTAACGGACGAGCTGAGCAACCACACTTGCAGGACACACATCTGTATGCCAACATGCCAGGGGCAGCCGTGGTCATAGCACTACTTTGTCTACGGGCACATAGAAGGTCACGGGAGAGGATATACCGAACGTGTTTGGCATGGGTGATTCGGAGGTGTATCGCATCTTCAGATTCAGCTCTGATGCCATCCTGGAAATAGCCACAGCCCTGCATGATGACATCACCAGCCAGACAGATCGCGTACATGCAGTGCAGCCACTGGTCAAGGTACTGGCAACACTGCATTTCCTCTCCAGTGGAGCTTTTCAGTGTACAAGTGGAGTGGTGGCTGGGATGTCACAATCCACCATGAGCAGATGTGTGCACCAGGTTGTCCCCGCAATCCTCACACGCATGTCCCACCACATCATCAGACACACCTATGAGCATCTGCGGCAGAAGGCAATGACAGATTTCTACAGAATTGCCGGATTCCCACACACCATCGGGGCCATTGATTGAACACATGTGGCACTACGCCCCCCCCCCCCAGGCAACAGAGCACATATACCGCAATAGTAAGCAATGGCATTCCATCTACGTACAGGTGATAGCCGATGCCCAATGCCTTATATGGCACGTCCGTGCCAAACACCTCGGGTCCTGCTACGACAGCTACATATACCGTCAAAGCCCCATCCCAACAGAATTCGAACAGAACGTGTATGGGGACAGCTGACTGGTTGGTGAGTGACATGGGAGTCAGGCATGACTGTCCGACCCCATGATGCAGACCTCATGAGGGGCACATGGTGTCGCTGTCCATTCATACCACATTCAAACGGCCGTGGGGATAACTTCTCCCCGACGACCCAGGGTGACACACCTTGCTGGCAGGTATGTCACCCCCACATTCACACACCAGTCACACTGTAGCAGCACTACTGACCGTGTGCATACACAACAGAAATAAAGAAACTCATAACCTGAGTATCAAACATAAAATTATAAACTCATAACCTGAGTATACAAAGAAACAAAAAAACTCTTCACATGAGCAAAAAAAAAGGCACTCATCTGCCCTGTTGTGGGCTACGCCTGGTGCCAAGGCTCCTGGTCCTCAGTTGCCTGGGGGGAGCCTCGGGTGGGGGGGTGGGGCATCTGGAGGAGGATCATCCCACGGTTTCTCCCTGGCTGCCTGTCTGCCCTTCAATGCCAGGGCAATGCGGGTGAGGACCACATTAGTCTGCCTCCCCTCCGCCTCAATGGCAGCTGTATTGGCCTGTATGGCCACAGCCAGGCTCCGGACCTCTGCCACAAGGCCTGATGTTGTGGCCTGCAGCTCCCCCAGGCAAGTAACTATCGCTGTGCAGTTTGCACTGACATCCTGCAGGCTGTCAGTGATGGAGGTAGTCTGAACAGCCTGCTGGACAGCCAGTGTGCAGGCAGCCTGGGTCTGGGCCGAGGAGGCCAGGCTCTCTGCCACATGGCGCATGTCACCCGCTATAGAATCCATATGGTGGGTCTGCCTGGTCCCTCGACAGATTATCTTCTAAGGCATCTGGGTCACCCCTGGTCTTCCTCGTAGCCTTCCTGGGGGCAGGAGAGGCTTGGGTCTGTCTGTATGGGAAGGCCCTTGAGGGGAGTTCCCTGATGAAGGGGGAGGATGAGGGGCTTCCCCTGATGGGGAGGAGGCCCTTGAGGGACTATCCCTTATGGAGGAGGCCCTTGGGGGTCTATCCCTGATGGGGGTGGAGGTTTGGGAGGGTCCTGGGATGTGGATCTCCTCCACAAGTTAGACACCTTCCTCCAGAGTACGGTTCTCCTCCTCTACTTTCTCGAGAGGTGAGGTGTGGGCAAACTCATCCCTGGATGGCGTAGGTCGCCCAGCAGCCGACGACGGCCCAGCTCCCTCCAGCACATCTGTGAATGACACAAAACATTCACATGTTGGTGGACCCACACACTTGACACATATTCCCTTCCAACCCCTCACATGCTACACACTGGATAGGAGATAAAACACACTTACCTGTCCTCAAGACCTGATCCACGGAGTCATAGCCCTCCAGGCCCTCCACCTGCTCACTCTCCAGGCACTGGGCATTGACCTCCTCATCAGGAGTGAGGCTGATCTTCCTGGCTGGTCCACCTCCAGTGCCCCTGGCATGCCTCCACATCTTGCCCACCTTGTCTTTGACCAGACGACGCAGGTCCTTTATTTTTTTTGCAATGTCCATTGAGGACCGAACCTCATGGCCAAGGGCATTGACCTTCGTTGTTATCTCCTGCAAGATCTCCTCCCTCCGGACCTTGCTGGTCGAGCTACTCTCAGCACCATGGAGGTACTTGTTGTGCCTTGAGATAGCATTGATAATAATTTCCTTCCCCTCTGGTGAAAAGTTTTGTTTCCTCCTCTCCTTAGGCTCAGTCACTGGAGCAGACATGGCTCAGAAATCAGGAAGCAAAAGTAGCTACACCAAAACACCAAAAGCTGCTGGTGTACTTTTGCGCTTGACGGGCGCATGTCTGGGCGTATTTATGCACTGGGTGTAGGCAGTGGGCCGGCGTATCTTAGGGGTTACGCTGGGCGTAGTTGTGAGCATGCACAGAGGGGTGCGGGACATACGTTCACGTCATGGCGCATGCGCCGTTTGTTCGGCCCTTCATTTGCATGGGGTCACGCTTCATTAACATAGATCACGCCCACTTTCCTACTACTTTGAATTTCGCCGGCTTACGCCTACGAATTTACGTTACGCCGGCGCATCGTTGGGAGCATTTGCTTTCTGAATACCATGCTTGCCTCTCCGCACTGCGCCGGCGTAGTGTAAAAAAGATACGCTACACCACCATAAATATGCGCCAATGTATCTGAATCCGGCCCTCCATGTTCAGCAGACAAATAAGTCTCGTCTCGTTGTGTGTTGAGGGCAGCTGGAATATCTGTTCTCTATATCCAGACTGATGGGAAGCAGTGTATGACGGAGGCACTCGTCGGAGTGTGGGGCATTCCATTTCTGCAGTCAGGGACATCCAACCTCCACTTGGATCCAAGGTCCGGATAGCAGGAGAGGAGAGGTTCATGTAACGGTAACCACCGTTTACGACCTTCCATCCAACCACTAGTGTTGCTCACGAATATTCGCATTGCGAATATTCATTACGAATATTGCATATTCGAGTATTCGCTAATAACTCGAATATCGCGGTGAATATTCGCTATTACGAATATTCGTATTTTTTCAAATTTATTTTTAAAACAGATCACATCCTAGTGATCTCCATCGACGTCTAAAAGCATTGCTGGTATGATTAGAGACCCTGGGCCGAGTAGCTGAGGCGATCCTTTTATGTTGCCGAATATTCGCAATGCGATTATTCGTATTACGAATATTCGGGAATGCGTTCTCTGCCCTTCTGTGTTTTGTGTATAAAAAAAAAAAAAATTAGCTTTAGTTTAGTCATATAAGTTTGTGTAAGTAGAGTTAGTGTTTAGTGCCTATTAGTTTAGTAATCCAGGAAATGATCTCCGTTTTCGCGTGTTGACAAGAATTTCGCAATCGATTTCGCATTCGCACTAGCGAAATTTCGCAATTTTTTTTTTTTGATAAAATATCACGAATATTCGATATTAACAAATATTCGCGAATATTCTTCTATATATTCGTGAAATATCGCAAAATCGAATATGGCGTATTCCGCTCATCACTACCAACCACGACAAGCTTATCTGACACACTACGACAATCTTGCATACACGATCCAATCCATTTCCCAGAATCAAGACGAGACTCTGCTCTGTACTTGTTCTTAGCTTTTTATACAGTACAAGATGTTACAGTTAATCACAGGACAATGCAATCTCCACCCCCCTATTCACACACTGAGGCTAATTATCTAATCAGTGGCTAGACATTTGGGCACTGCATCATCAATAGACTTCAATTAACCTTTTGAATAATACACAATCACAGATAATCTTCACACACATACAAGGAACCTCAATCACATTCTAAAATACAATTACACAATGCCTTGACCTCAATCCACATATCTAGACAGACGTACTGTCTCTGACACCTGGGCATCAATAGGCTTTGAAACAGTTTTATCACACAATGAAAAGGTCTCTCAGGAGCCGATGCAATTAACACCTTTCCACAGAATGTGTCCACACATTGAAGAGCCAACCTCACTTAACATTTCAATAGCCGGAGCTAAGCATTAAATAAGCTTGTAATGTCCCTCTCCTGTGTAATAGATGTCAAGTAGGAACACCTTAATATCTCAGTATCCTGCCATATGAAGTATCAATAATGTCCCATCTCATGTAATATATGAATTATGATCCTATTAGCCACCCTACACCCAAAAGGGCACAGGGTGGATTTAGACCCAGGAGTTATTAGTGTCCCTGGCACAGGAGTATCTCTCATCCTTCCAAAGTCTCTGATTGTCACGGTTCATTCCGTTACAGTACAGATACCAGCCGCCATGGAGGAGGAATTCGGAAGGAAGTTGTGAGAGAAGCAGATACAGCATAGAGGACCAGTATCAGAGCAGGTCCTGGTGAGATGGTCTGATTCGATCCGCTGCGAACTCTGGAAGGAAGCGCTAGCCCCGTGGGCAGCGACACCAGGGAAAAGTTCTCCCCTCCAACTGGGATAGGTACTGGTCGCAGTATGGATTGTGGGTGCTGTTGTTGGGAGAAAAACCGCACAAGGAACAGACAGCTGAATTAAAGGGGTTGTAAAGGCACAAGTTTTTTTACCTTCATGCATCCTATGCATGAAGGTAAAAAAACATTTAGTAGCACCGGCCCCCCCCGAGCCCCCGTTGTACTTACCTGACCGTTCGAATGTCCCGGGCGCGTCCACGTCGTCCTCTTCGGTTCCCAGCCTGGCCGTTGATTGGCTAGGCTGGGCGGATTGATAGCAGCGCAGCCATTGGCTAGCGCTGCTGTCAATCAGGGCGGATGACGCGGCGCGCTGGCGGGCGGAGCCGAGTGATACAGTCGGCGGCTATGGCCGCCGCTGTATCACGGGAGCGCGCTCGCAAAAGCTTTCCTCCATGCGAGCGCCCTCGCATGAAGAAGGAAAGCTTTTGCGAGGAGGAGCCCAGACAGCCGCCGAGGGACCCCAGAAGACAGGTTTCCGGGCCACTCTGTGCAAAACGAACTGCACAGTGGAGGTAAGTATCACATGTTTGTTATTTTTTTTTTAACAAAAAACCTGACTTTAGTGACCCTTTAAGCAGGCTGGTCTGGGCAGAGATGCGACTGGATGAAAGCTACAGAGCCCTTCGGTGTCCCAAGCATGTCCCTGGATAGCGGATGACAACTCAACGGAAGGCTTAAGCTACGGCGGCCTGGGACTGTTGTATGTGAAGCTGACAGGGGACTCTAACTTTGGGAGTGATTTGGAGTGGCGGTTGGACGAAATCATGGATTTCAGAGAAGGGCTACTGAACGTCTCGGAAGTGCACTGGGCACTGGAAGATTTGGAGCTTCTGGCCATTCAGGAATGGGAGCTAAAGATTGCCTACAGACGGCTGCTAGACTCTGCTCAGCGCCAGGGCTGGGCTCCCTTTGCCTGGGACTATCAGGAAATACCAGTGGACAACACTGAAATCCTGGCTGAAGAGTCGGCAATGTGGCAGAGTATCAGTGTGCTTTGCCAACCTGCCCCCGCAGCTATGGATTCAGAGGTGTTATGGCGGATGCAGCAAGTGCTGACTGACGTTGATGATCCTGTTTCTGCATGGGATGATCTTGGATGGAGGAATGTGCCTGTCCAGCAGCATGCCAGAGAATCAGCAGTGGAAAATCTGGATATTGCCATTCCCAAAGCTAGATTTCTGACAGCAGGGCAGAGTACTGCTAACCTCTGCCCAGCACCAATAGCATCTTCTGGGTTCCATGGACAGGAGATGGTGAACCCCTATCCCCAGACACCAGTTGCAGAGACAGGGGATTTAATAGACTTTTCTGCTGAGGAAGAACAACCTGAGGAGCCTCCAGCAAAAGAGCTGGTATCAGGGCCACACTTCACTGTGCTCTGCCCAGCACCAACAGCAGTATCTGTGGAGTTGCAAGGAACTTCCCCATCTAAAGCGCTGGTCTCCGGACAGAGGGTTCAAAACCTCTGCCCCACCCCTGTGGCAGTTCCGGAGGCTCAGGGTGAGAAGGTGGCGATCACTTCCCAGCAGCCGATACAGGGGGAGAAGGGAGAGGAGGTGTGCATCGTCCCTCCTCAACAGTTGGCCAGGGTGGAGAACGTGGTCTTTCCTCCCCAGCAAAGATCCATGCATCTGGGAGACAGTATCACAGGCATGTTGTCCCAGCAGCCAGATGAGGGAACGGAAAAGGAAGTGAAAAAAGGTTCAACTCATGTAGGGTGCCATGTGGTTGCCATCACTCCTTTAACGTGTTAAACAATTGAAATAACCTCAAAAGGGGTTGGGATTGTATAGGCAACAAATAATAAATCCAAATTGAAAAAAGAATACCAATTTATTACATAATTATATAAATATTACAATACAAATCAGATAAAATAAATACTGTTAAATATGTATAGTCTACGTAGTGAGAATACTGTCCGTCATAAGCTACCATCCTCAGATGTTAGATGGTAGACTGGAGCGGATACCGACGCGTTTCGATTAAAAAACAATCTTCATCAGGGTGTGTAACAGTATAGCATCTATAACGAATCAAAATATCAATATTAAACATCATACAAAAAAGAACCCTCACCATCCCACATGGAATTTTGTAAAGGGAAACTCACTTTTGTCTAAAAAGTCTGGGCTGAAAAGGTCATGCAATTTACAGCGTCATCAGATGCGGATGCCTCCATATTATGTAAAATGCGCTATAAAGAGTAGATCTTCTTGTCCCTGCCACCCATGGGGTGGACTGAATCAAACGATTCAAAGATCAGTGTAAAAAATCCTCACCATCACTACAAAGGAAACAAACAGAGGGAAGGGCAAAAAAACAAAAAGAACACAAGAAAACCCAAAAGGCAAAAATCAAAAGAATCAAAAAAATCAAAAAAATGGGGGGAGAGAGAAAAAAAGAGAAAAAAAACCACAATGATTATCATGAAAAGGTGGTATAGGTATATAAGAAGGGAGTAATGAACAGCCCCCTATCTACACTTACCACAGAAATAGAGGATCAAAATTCTCCCAAAGGCCTGAGTTCAAATGGAAAGGTCCCTATTCAGCCAAGGATACCATTCATTGCCCAGTAGAGAAATACCTCCTTAGTCTCCAGAGTGTGGGGAGGACATGGCACTAAACGTCCCCCCTGGCCTTCCTTTTATACTCACCTGTCCTACGTTCCTAGATGGTGGGCCACTCCTATCCCTAGCCAACACCTGTGTGTAAACCAACTGATGTCTGCACTAGGATGCACACACCTGTTGGTTTACACACAGGTGTTGGCTAGGGATAGGAGTGGCCCACCATCTAGGAACGTAGGACAGGTGAGTATAAAAGGAAGGCCAGGGGGGACGTTTAGTGCCATGTCCTCCCCACACTCTGGAGACTAAGGAGGTATTTCTCTACTGGGCAATGAATGGTATCCTTGGCTGAATAGGGACCTTTCCATTTGAACTCAGGCCTTTGGGAGAATTTTGATCCTCTATTTCTGTGGTAAGTGTAGATAGGGGGCTGTTCATTACTCCCTTCTTATATACCTATACCACCTTTTCATGATAATCATTGTGTTTTTTTTTCTCTCTCCCCCCCATTTTTTTGATTTTTTTGATTCTTTTGATTTTTGCCTTTTGGGTTTTCTTGTGTTCTTTTTGTTTTTTTGCCCTTCCCTCTGTTTGTTTCCTTTGTAGTGATGGTGAGGATTTTTTACACTGATCTTTGAATCGTTTGATTCAGTCCACCCCATGGGTGGCAGGGACAAGAAGATCTACTCTTTATAGCGCATTTTACATAATATGGAGGCATCCGCATCTGATGACGCTGTAAATTGCATGACCTTTTCAGCCCAGACTTTTTAGACAAAAGTGAGTTTCCCTTTACAAAATTCCATGTGGGATGGTGAGGGTTCTTTTTTGTATGATGTTTAACCACTTAAGGACCCCCGCACGCACATATACGGCCACAGAATGGCACGTACAGGCACAAGGGCGTAAATTTACGTCCCCGCCTAAGTGCGGTTCGGGGGTCCCATCGGGACCCCCTCCGCGGCGTGCGGGGGTCCCCCTGGCTCCGGGAGCGATCCGGGATCAGCGGGCGGATGTCGGCGAATACCCGCCCCCCCCGCGATCGCTTCCAGCCAATGGGAGCGCGCTCCCATCCTGTCACTTCCTCCTCCTGTGTTTACACAGGAAGGAGGAAATGATGTCACCTCTCATCGCAGCGCTGTTTCCCAGCGCTGCTGATGAGAGAAGACACCACAAGTAAGTGTGCACCAACACAACACTGACACACACTCACATAGGCATATTAACCCCTTGTGATCGCCCCCCCCCCCCCCCACCCCCCTGTCACAGTGTCACTGAATGCAGTGATCTAATCACTGCATTTAGTGTCAGTGTGACAGGCAGTGTAAAAAACAGTTAGTGTTAGGTTCAGGATAGCCCCCCCACCCCCCCTAATAAAGTTTTAACCCCCTGATCACCGCCCTAGTTAACCCTTTCACTCCCTATTGCCAGCGTCACTAAGCGATCATTTTTCTGATCGCTGTATTAGTGTCGCTGTTCCCGCTAGGTAGCTATTTTTTTTTATTGCGATTTTTTTTTTTACTAAAGACATGTGGCTAAATAAATTTTGGCCTAAATGTTTGACTAAAATTTAGTTTATTTGATTTTTTTTTTAACAAAAACTAAAAAATAGTGTTTTTTTTTCAAAAATGACGCTCTATTTTTGTATATAGCGCAAAAAATAAAAATCGCAGAGGTGATCAAATACCACCAAAAGAAAGCTCTATTTGTGGGAAGAAAAGGACGCAAATTTTGTTTGGGAGCCATTTTGCACGACCGCGCAATTGTCTGTTAAAGCGACGCAGTGCCGAATCGCAAAAACACCTTGGGTCATTTACCAGCGTATTGGTCCGGGTCTTAAGTGGTTAATATTAGTGTTGCTCACGAATATTCGCATTGCGAATATTCGCTACGAATATTGCATATTCGAGTATTCGCGAATAACTCGAATATTCGCTATTTCGAATATTCGTATTTTTTCAAATTTCGCAATCAATTTCGCATTCGCAATTTTTTTTTTTTTATAAAATATAGCGAATATTCGTGATATTTTATAAAAAAAAAAAATTGCGAAATTTCGCAATCATTTTCGCTTTCGCATATGCGAAATTTCCCTATTTTTATTTTTTTTATAAGAATATTTTATCCAAAAAAAATAGCGAAATTTAGCATTTTTTTTTTTTTTTTTATAAAATATCACGAATATTCGATATTAACGAATATTCGCGAATATTCTTCGAAATATTCGCGAAATATGGCGTATTCCGCTCATCAATATTTAATATTGATATTTTGATTCGTTATAGATGCTATACTGTTACACACCCTGATGAAGATTGTTTTTCAATCGAAACGCGTCGGTATCCGCTCCAGTCTACCATCTAACATCTGAGGATGGTAGCTTATGACGGACAGTATTCTCACTACGTAGACTATACATATTTAACAGTATTTCTTTTATCTGATTTGTATTGTAATATTTATATAATTATGTAATAAATTGGTATTCTTTTTTCAATTTGGATTTATTATTTGTTGCCTATACAATCCCAACCCCTTTTGAGGTTATTTCAATTGTTTAACACGGAAAAGAAAGTAGCCAACTCGCCTCCCCAATGGCAGCTACACTGTTTGGGTGTGGAGAAATCCAGCCATCCTTCCCCAATGGTTAGCTGGAGCGGATGATGGTAAGCTTGTGTGGTGCTGTGAGTGACATGAATGTCTCAGTGTTATCTGTTCTATAAATGTCGGGTAATAGCGCATGACTCTAGAGGAATAATAGAGTGTAAGCTCTTCTGGTTGAGATAACGATGGGGCGGGGTCAATGTTCTCTGTATGGTGGTATTGAGGAGCCATTCACTTACTTTTTACATTACAGTTACAGGGCCAGATTCAGGTAGAGTTACTCTGGGGTATCAGTGATACTCCAGCCTAACTCTCACTTTGAGCCGGCGTTTCTGTTTTCAGTAAGCAGAAACCAAGAAACGCCGGGTTGGAGTTCCGATACGAGCGGCGTAATTGAATTTCGCCGTCGCATCGCAACTGCAATTTAAAAATTGGCGCCGAAAATATGTTAATCAGCGGGAGTCGGCAATTCACGATCGTATTCGGGCGCGACGCAGTGACTTTCCGACGTTTCCGTAAGCGATACGTGGCGTAAAGATAAAGCAGCCCCCTAGTGGAGTATCCTATGTTAAGTATAGCCGTCGTCATCACGTCGAAAAAAATAAAATTCGCGTCGCTTGCGTAAAACGTCCATGAATGGGGATTTGACGTCATTGACGTTCACTGACAGAATTTGGAGCATGCGCACTGGGATGCATTGACAGTCGACGCATGCGCAGTACGTTCGCCGCGGGATCGCGCCTAGTTTAAATAATACACGCCCCGTACCCGCCCAATTTGAAATACTCCAGCTCATTTTTGCTACGCTGCCGCAACTTTAGGAGCAAGTGCTTCATGAATAACAGCACTTGCTCCTAAAGTTTCGGCAGAGTAACGTAAATGAGAAACGTTACTCCAGATTAAAGATGCTCCCATCTACCTGAATCTGGCCCACAGATTTCATATCTCACTGAACTGATTTTATGCTCTTACTCTCTCTTTCTTATCTTTTTTCCAGCTGTGATCACCTGATAGGACCAGAATGTGGACATCTAGATACACGCTCTGCACATTGTCTGTATTTGTGAGCGTTGCTGTCAGTTTTTTCTCCTACCATATAAAATTTAGGCATCAGAAGACGAGATCTCAGGAACTTCCCATTGCCACAGACACCATCACAGCTCTGGACAATCAAACGTTTATCATCTCCCCGTATTATGAGCCTAGAGTTGGCCAATTAGTCCGGGTCATCGCCATCATCCATGTGTCTGTGAAGGAACTCTACTGTATCTTCCGTTGTTCCTCCAATCAGAATGTCTTCATCAGGGCAGAAATAGATCTTCACCGTGACAGATTTGGGTTCTCGTATGGAACAGCAGATCTTCTATGTGCAGAACCTTCCGGGTGTGATTACACTTATATGTCTTTCTCTTCCATAATTTCCACAAACACAAGTCGGAGCCACCTCTTTGAAGTCAGGAACCGCCCACCACAGCCAATCTCTTCTAATTTCACCGTCTGTATCTCTACTTTGTATGGAAACTACAACAATGTCCTCCAGATGATCCAGAGTATTGAGATGTACAAGATTCTGGGGGCCTCCAGAGTCACCATCTATAAAACCAACTGTTCCCGGGATGTAGATAAGGTGTTACAGCATTACATTGATGAAGGAACTCTAGAGGTGATGCCATGGCCAATAGACCGCCATCTTCGGACATCGAAAGAGTGGCGATATTCCAAAAGACTCAACGCTGAGATTGGATATTTTGGACAAACTGCGGCCCTAAATGATTGTCTATACAGGAACATGTACAAAAGTAAATTTGTTCTCCTCCATGACATTGATGAAATTATTCTTCCAGTCGAGGACTGGGACTGGTCAGCCCTGATGGAGAATCTTCAGAACAAACACCCAAATACAAGCGTCTTCCGCATTGACAATCACTTCTTCCCCGCTTCAGTCAACATCTCTGGATTTGACATGTGGTCTCATGTTCCCGGGGTCAATATTCTCACTCACCTTCTTCGACGCCCTAACAAAAACTTTAATATCCCCAAAATGATTGTGAATCCCAGAGACGTATTTCAGACCTCCATTCACTTTGTTCTGAAACGCAGAAGAAACTCAAAGGCTTTAGAACGAGATATGGCCATTGTCTTCCACTGTAAAGAGATGGAGAACGTCAACGTGAAGGACCTCATTCCCGATGATAGGTTGATGAGATACAATCTGTCCTTGGTGCCCAATGTAGATAAGGTGATTCAGAAACTTTTCCCTCAGCGATAGACCCCCCCCCATGCCGTATGTCCTGTAATGTAGAATGAAGACTGGTATTCTGTATGTAAATGACTCCTAACTCAACCTTTACACATTACTTTATTTATTAAAATATTGCTAAGAAAAGCCTTGTTCTGTGTTGGTGAATGTGAACAATGTGAAGGTTTATTACAGAGCGCTTCTATTTCATTTATTTAGTGCCGACAAGGGGATTGGGGATTGTGACTAACCCTCGTCCTCAAACCGGACTAGGTCCGCCGTCAATGCCGCACCAAGTTTTGGGGTTGTGTCAGTAAAGACCAAAGTCCTATCCACTACCACAGGAACTCCCTCTTCTGTTAGTTGACAGGGAGAAAGCCTTGCATTACGGTGTGGAGTTACAGACAGGAGAACAGGAAGTGAGGATTTCTCAGAAGAAATAAGGACATTTAAAAGCAAAATGGAAGGATGAGGTAAGTGAAGGAGGACTGCACTGAGGGAAAGGAAGCTATTTAGGGGATTTTTTTTTTTTACCTTCACAAGCCCTTTAAGTTGTGCAATCTTCTTTGTCCATATCCTGTATAAGAGGTACAACTTGCCCACGCTGACAATAAACTGGAGCATTCTTGGGATATCACTTTGTCTTGTGTTCATTTGCATGTTTGTGTCCCAGGGCTCCAAGATTCTCGCTGGTTGGCAGAATTAACTCGAATAGGGGGTAGAGTAGAGAGAGAAGAAAAGAGAGCAGAAAAAGAGAGAAGAGAGCAAGAGGAGAGGGGAGAGAGAGAGCGAGGGAGAGAATGAGAGAAAAGTAGAGAGGGAGAGAGAGGAACAGAGAAAGAGGGGAGAGAGAGAGAGAGTGAGAGTGAATGAGAGAAGAGTAGAGAGGGAGAGAGAGGAACAGAGAAAGAGAGGAGAGAGCAAGGGGAGAGAGGGAGAGAGAGAGAGTGAGAGAGAATGAGAGAAGAGTAGAGAGGGAGCAAGAGGAACAGAGAAAGAGGAGAGAGCAAGAGGGGAGGGAGAGAGAGAGAGAATGAGAGAAGAGTAGAGAGGGAGAGAGAGGAACGGAGAGAGAGAATGAGAGAAGAGTAGAGAGGGAGAGAGAGGAACAGAGAAAGAGGAGAGAGCAAGAGGGGAGGGAGAGAGTGAGAGAGAATGAGAGAAGAGTAGAGAAGGAGAGAGAGGAACAAAGAAAGAGAGGAGAGGGGAGAGAGAGAGCACGAGGGAGAGAATGAGAGAAGAGTAGAGAGGGAGAGAGAGGAACAGAGAAAGAGAGGAGAGAGCAAGAGGGGAGGGGAGAGAGAGAGTGAGAGAAGAGTAGAGAGGGAGAGAGAGGAACAGAGAAAGAGGAGAGAGCAAGAGGGGAGGGGAGAGAGAGAGAATGAGAGAAGAGTAGAGAGGGAGAGAGAGGAACAGAGAAAGAGAGCAAGAGGAGAGGGGAGAGAAAGAGAGGAGTAGAGAGGGAGAGAGAGGAACAGAGAAAGAGAGGAGAGGGCAAGAGGAGAGGGGAGAATGAGAGAAGAGTAGAGAGGGAGAGAGAGGAACAGAGAAAGAGAGGAGAGAGCGAGGGGAGAGAGGAACAGAGAAAGAGAGGAGAGAGCAAGAGGAGAGGGGAGAGTAAGAGAGAATGAGAGAAAAGTAGAGAGGGAGAGAGGAAGAGAGCAAGAAGAGAGCAAAGGGAGACGAAGAAAAGCAGAGTAGAGTAGAGAGAGAAGAGCAGAGATAGGGGAGTAGAGAAGGAGAAAAGAATGGAAGAGGAGAGAGAGAGAGAGAGAGAGAGAGAGAGAGAGTAGAGTCAGGAGAGTCTGAGCATGAAAGGAGGAGAGCATATTGAGAGAAAAAGGTAGGATAGCGAGAGTGAGGAAAGAGAGAAAAGGAGAGAAGTGAATAAGAGAAGAGAGCAAGGGAGTAGAGTACAGTGTGGAAAGTGTGAGAGTGAGGTGAGGAGAGAGGAGAGAGAGAGAGAGAGAGATATAGGAAAATAGAGAGAGGGAGAGAGAAAAGTAGAGAGAATGGAGCAGAGAAAGAGGGAGAGTAGATTAGAGAGAGAAGAGCGCAAGAGGAGGAGTAGAGAGATAGAGGAGCAGAGAAAAAGAGAGAGCAAAAGGAGGAGGAGAGAGCAAAAGGAGGGGGGATCAAAGAGAAAGCAGAGAGAGAGAAGAATAGAGAGAGAGAAGCAGAGAAAAAGAGAAGAGAGCAAAAGTAGAGCAGAGAGAAAAGAGAGGAGAGCAAAGAGAACAGAGAGTGGGTCGAGTAGATTAGAGAGAGAAGAGAAGAGAGCAGAGGAAAAGAGAAGAGAGAAAAAGGACAGTAGAGAGAGAGAGAGAGAGGAGCAGAGAAAAAGAGGAGAGCAAAAGGAGAGAAAAGAGAGGAGAGAGCAAAGAGAGAGATAGAGGGGGGTAGATTAGAGAGAGAAGATAACATAACAGATAGAGAAGAGCGCAAGGGGAGAGAGAGAGACAAGTAGAGAGATAGAGGAGAGTAGAGAGAGAGAGTAGATAGGGAGAAGGAAAAGTAGAGAGGAGAGTAGAGAGAGAGAGAGAGAGAGAGAAAGAAGGAAGAGTAGATAGGAAAATAGAGAGAGAAGGAAAAGTAAAGCGAGAGGAGAGAGAGAAAAAGGGGGAGAAGAGAGAGAGAGAGAGAGAGAGAAAAGGAAGATTAGAGAAAGAGGGGGGAAGAGGAGAGAGAAGAAAGAGTAGAGAGAGAGAGAAGGAAGAGTAGAGAGGAGAGCGAGAGATATGAGAGTAGAGAGAGAGAGAGAGAGAGAGAGAGAGAAGGAAGAGTAAAGAGAGATGAGAGAAAGAGAAAGAAGGGAGTAGAGAAAGAGGGGGAAGAGAGAGAAGGAAGAGGAGAGAGAGAGCGAGAAGGAAGAGTAAAGAGAGAGGAGAGAGAGAGGAGAGAGAGAAAAAAGGGAGTAGAGAAAGAGGGGGAAGAGGAGAGAGAGAGAGAAGGAAGAGTAGAGAGAGAGAAGGAAGAGTAGAGTAAGAGGGGGGAAGAGGAGAGAAGAGAGAAGTGTAGCGCTACCCCCGCAGGAGCCGCTGGTTAGATTTGGGATCTACTCTCACTAATTTATTCACCCCCTTTAAGTGGCTCGAACCCTCCCTTGGCACACCAGGCAAAGGCAATAGTATTGTGTCCCCCACTTGGCTGGAGCCACAATAGCACATATAAAATATGCAATGCAATACAATAATGTGATTACCTTCTTCAACTTACAGCTCCAGGAGTAAACACACCTCACACAATCAATATAGTAAACCAGAAAGGTAACTTTACTTGGCATATAGTAAAAAAAAAAGGGTAAAATGAGGTTGAACAACAGGTTAAGCATACACAAGTAGTCATATAAGAATGACTCTGCAAGGGCCCTTTGCAAGAGTCAGCAAATAAAGAAAGAAACTTGAACTAAACCGTTAATATTGCTAAACATAAGAGTTGCTATAGACAGTCTATGCTCGCGAGCTCCCCCTAGTGGGCAGGTCTGTAAAAGACAAATGCAGGAAACCATGGCCAGGCCTTGCTCAAACAGCTTTAGAATGTTCCTACAGGATGAAGTCCACGTTGAGAACGTTGGTGCACTTAATTGAATTGTGATCCAACGAGAGAAGTTAAACTCAGTCAAAGGGGTATGAAGAACACAAATGCCCATGGACCGATCGTCCAGTCAGCGTCAGTCAATCCTGCTAGCGTGACTTTCAGATGTTAGGCCTCTTTGTTAAAACAGTGAATAGTACGTAGCTCTGTCTGATGGAGTACTGTTAACTTATAAGCTGAGGGAATATTGAAACTTGGGCAGGTGCCCTCTCACCCGAACAGACTCAGTCCGCCTGAGGCCTTCACGAAAAAACGTGCCAACCAGTCACCGCTTCGCAACACGCGATCTCCGGATCAACAGCTCCCCACTGTTACGTTAGTCAGCTGGTGAGTTCCTCCGATCTTCTGGAAGCACGAGCTGGAAGCACTCGGGTTTGTTCCTCTCCATATGGTTGGTCTCCGGATGGATTCCCTTCCAGGCTTCAGGCCTAGCTTCTTGGCTGTAGAGCTCTCCCCTGCTCCGCAGAGGGAAGAACGCAGATCCCAAGAGAGCGAAAACAGCTCCTCCCTTCCTTTAAGTATCCTCCCCCATAAGGCTGTGCAGAGGTGTCATGTGCTCCAGGAAGGCAAAGCATTGTGGGAAATGTAGTCTGTTCCTACTTATTGTCATCAATGGAGTCCGTTTCTCCTGGTACCTGTAGTCCCACAATGCACTGCTGTTAAGAAATACAAACACATATATACAATACGACTGGAACACTGGTGGGGATTCAGGTCTGCATTGCTATCAATGGTCCATGATGGCAGGACCCCGCTACACAAGGAAGAGTAGAAAGGGAGAGGAGAGAGAGAGAAGGAATAGTAGAGAGAGAAGGAAGAGTAGAGAGAGAGGAGAGAGAGAGGAGAGGAGAGGAGAGGAGAGGAGAGAGAGAGAGAGAGAGAGAGAGAGAGAGAGAAGAATGAGTAGAGAGAGGAGAGAGAGAGAAGGAAGAGTAGAGTGAGAGAGAGAAGAAAGAGTAGAGAAAGAGGGGGGAAAAGAAGAGAAAGACAGAGAGAGAGAGAGAAGGAAGAGTAGAGAGTGAGAGAGGAGAGAGAGAAGAGTAGAGAGAGGGAGAAGAGAGGGTGGAGAGAGAAGGAGAAGTAGAGAGAGACAGAAGGAAGAGTATAGAGAGAAGGAAGAGTAGAGAGAGAGAGGAGAGAGAAGGAAGAGTAGAGAGAGAGAAGGAAGAGTAGAGAGAGAGGAGAGAGAGAGACAGGAGAGAGAGTGAGAAGAGAGGGAGGAGAGAGAAGGAAGAGTAGAGAGAGAGAGAGAGAGAGAAGGAAGAGTAGAGAGAGAAGGAAGAGTAGAGAGAGAAGGAAGAGTAGAGAGAGAAGGAAGAGTAGAGAGAGAAGGAAGAGTAGAGAGAGTGAGAGAGAGGAGAGTAGAGAGAGAGAGAGAGAGAGAGAGAGAGAAGGAAGAGTAGAGAGAGAAGGAAGAGTAGAGAGAGAAGGAAGAGTAGAGAGAGAGAGAGAGAGAGAGAGAGAGAGAGAGAGAGAGAGAGAGAGAGGAGAGTAGAGAGAGAGGAGAGGGAGGAGAGAGAAGGAAGAGTAGAGAGAGAGAAGGAGGAGTAGAGAGAGAAGGAAGAGTAGAAAATGAGCGGAGAGATGAGGGGGGTGTGTTTGGGCCATGGGGGGTATAATGGTGTAGAGAATCCCTCCAGTGCTGCTAACGGGAAGCAGAAAAGCAGCTGGAATTGGGATAATGAGAGATTCATAACTCCACATTATAATAGATAATCACAGAAAAAGCCGAGGGAAGGGCTGTGTGGGGTCACATACACACCAAGGACCGACAGACCGGAACACTTTGTTCTACACTAACAATGGGGATGGAGATCTGCGGCTCCTGATAAAGATACAATCTTCATATAATAGACTCTTCTCATTGGATGTCTCGGCTCTCCGGGTCATGTCGCCCCAACATCTCATAATATTCCGATTGTGATGGAAATGAGTTACGCAGAGTTTCTTCATTGGTCACTCTGTGCGAAATCAGCGACCTTCCATCCCCCGGGGTCACTACTGAGACACAATACTTCATCACTCAGTGTATTGCCTCAACCCCAAGAGCTCACCATCTATCGGGATACCTCTGTCTATGGGAAGACATTGAAGAGCCGTCATGTAAGTACCATTTACTACCGGGACAAAAACACGTTCATAGAGTTCTGACATATACCGCAGCGCTGTACACTTAGCCAGTCACATCCAGTGGTGGCTGGTGCTCAATATTTTTTTGGGGGGTGCAAACAACTGAAAAATTCTGGGGAATCAAACGCAGCCACTGTGCCCATCAAACGCAGCCACTGTGCCCATCAAACGCAGCCACTGTGCCCATCAAATGCAGCCACTGTGCCCACCAATTGCAGCCACCGTGCCCATCAAACACAGCCACTGTGCCCACCAAATGCAGCCACTATGCCCATCAAACACAGCCACTGTGCCCACCAAATGCAGCCACTATGCCCATCAAACACACGTCACTTCCTGTACATCGAGTGATGTCGGATCACTATAGCGCGTGCACCCGACCCGGCCATAATAATACAGTCCAGTCCATCGCGACATATTTTAATAAAAAAAAAAATGTTTTCGATTTTTTTTTTTATATATATATATATTTTTTTTTTTACTGACTGGGGGTGGGGGGGCGGCGCCCGGGCGCCCCGATGGACGGGCCGCCACTGCATAGTTACATAGTTAGTCAGGTTGAAAAAAGACACAAGTCCATCCAGTCCAACCACAAAAAAATAAACAAACAAAATAAAAAAACACAGTACATCCCATCCCCCAACTCCATACTCACAGTTGATCCAGAGGAAAGCCCAGCAGAGCATGAGATCCAATTTGCTACCGGAGGGGAAAAAATTCCTTCCTGATCCCCCGAGAGGCAATCGGATTTGCCCCGGATCAACTTTACCTACACATCTTAGTGCTCAGTTATATTATGTGCATTTAGGAAAGAATCCAGGCCTTTCTTAAAGCAATCTACTGAGCTGGCCAGATCCACCTCTGGAGGGAGTCTGTTCCACATTTTCACAGCTCTTACTGTGAAGAAACCTTTCCGTATTTGGAGGTGAAATCTCTTTTCCTCCAGACGTAAAGAGCGCCCCCTTGTCCTCAGCGTTGACCTTAACCCCCCCTGCCGGTATCCCCGAGCGCGACTCGGGTTGGATTTTTTATGTAAATATCGGTATCCCCGAGTCGCGCTCGGGGTGAATATGCAGAGCCTGCAGCGCACTGGCTTACCTTGTCTCCAGGCGGGGTACTGTACTCACCTTGTCCCTGCTGTGTGAGCGAGTGGCGTTCTCCATTCGACTCACACAGTGCCCGCGCGCCGCCGATCTCCGTTCCCTGCGACGTAACGGCGCACGGGGGCGGAGACCGGCGGCAAATTCAAAAAAGTAAACAAACACATTACATACAGAATACTGTAATCTTATAGATGACAGTACTGTATGTAAAAAGTACACACCCCCCCTGTCCCTAGTGGTCTGCCCAGTGCCCTGCATGTTCTTTTACATAATAAAAACATTTTTTTTGTGCCTGCAAACTGTAGATTGTCCATAGCAACCAAAAGTGTCCCTTTATGTCAAAAGTGATTTTAGAGCAGCTAGAAAACAGCGATAATAAATGATAATCACTTGCAGAATTGAGCGATAGCGATTTGTGGGGAAATTCGTCATAAAAAAATAAAAGTAATGACAGCGACAATTCTGCAACTCAGCAAATTTCAGTGATTTTGATTTGATTACATTAGTGAATAATTTTTATTATAATTACATTATTATTTGTTATAATTATTTATAGTTATTTATTATATTATAATTTTATGATTTTGTGTTTCAAACTTTATCATACCCGGGATGTCTACTAGACTCTGGTTTGGACAAATTTAAGCGAGTTATTCCTAAAAATTGCAGGCCTACAGTATAAAACGCAGAATTTCCATGAAAAATAATTGTACCGCTTTTGGTACGTAATTCCAGACAGAATCATACCGCCAGGGAGGTTAAAGTGAATAACTCAACACCAAGTTCACTATACGGACCCCTTATATATTTGTACATGGTGATCATATCCCCCCTTATTCTCCTCTTCTCAGGAGAGAATAAATTGAGTTCCTCTAATCTTTCCTCATAGCTGAGCTCCTCCATGCCTCTTATCAGTTTAGTTGCCCTTCTCTGCACTTTCTCCAGTTCTCCGATATCCTTTTTGAGAACTGGAGCCCAAAACTGGACTGCATATTCCAGATGAGGTCTTACTAATGATTTGTACAGATGATATCTCTCTCTCTGGAGTCCATACTTCTTTTATACAAGAAAGGACTTTCCTCGATTTGGAAACCGCAGCTTGGCATTGCATGTTATTATTGAGCTTATGATCAACTAAAACCCCCAGATTCTTCTCCACTACGGACCCCCCAGATCCTTCTCCACTATGGATCCCCCCAGGTCCTTCACTATGGATCCCCCCAGTTGTACTCCCCCTAGCATGTATGATGCATATTCTTAGCCCCCAAATGCATAACTTTACATTTATCAACATTAAACCTCATCTGCCACTTAGTCGCCCAATCAGAAAGAGCATTGAGGTCGGCTTGTAAATTGGAGACATCCTGTAAGGACGTTATTCCACTGCATAGCTTGGTGTCATCTGCAAAAACAGAAATGTTACTTTTCATCTCAGACCCAATATCATTTATAAATATATTGAAAAGTAAGGGACCCAGCACTGAACCTTGGGGTACACCGCTGATAACCTTCCACCATTCAGAGTAAGAATCATTAACCACAACTCTCTGAATTCTGTCTTTCAGCCAGTTTTCTATCCATTTACAAACTGATATATCCAATCCTGTAGACCTTACCTTACACATGAGCCGTGTGTGGGGAACTGTATCCAACGCTTTAGCAAAATCCAAGTATACCACGTCCACTGCCACCCCTCTGTCCAAGTATACCACATCCACAGCCACGCCTCTGTCCAAGTATACCACGTCCACCGCCACCCCTCTGTCCAAGTATACCACATCCACAGCCACGCCTCTGTCCAAGTATACCACGTCCACCGCCACCCCTCTGTCCAGGGTTTTACTTACCTCTTCATAAAAGGAAATCAGGTTTGTCTGACAACTTCTGTCTTTCATGAATCCATGCTGTCTGCTGCTTAAATAGTTTGTTTCCAGCAAGAACTCATCCATGTGGTCTTTTATTAACCACTTAAGACCCGGACCAAAATGCAGGTAAAGGACCTTGCCCCTTTTTACGATTCGGCACTGCGTCGTTTTAACTGACAATTGCGCGGTCGTGCGACGTGGCTCCCAAACAAAATTGGTCTTCTTTTTTTTCCCCAGAAATAGAGCTTTCTTTTGGTGGTATTTGATCACCTCTGCGGTTTTTATTTTTTGCGCTATAAACAAAAATAGAGCGACAATTTTGAAAAAAATTCAATATTTTTTACTTTTTGCTATAATAAATATCCCCCCAAAATATATATAAACATTTTTTTTCCTCAGTTTAGGCCAATACGTATTCTTCGACATATTTTTGGTAAAAAAAAAATCGCAATAAGCGTTTATCGGTTGGTTTTCGCAAAATTTATAGCGTTTACGAAATAGGGGATAGTTTTATTGCATTTTTATAAATTATTTTTTGTTTACTCCTAATGGCTGCGATCAGCGATTTTTTTCGTGACTGTGACATTATGGCGGACATTTCGGACAATTTTGACACATTTTTGGGACAATTGTCATTTTCACAGCAAAAAATGCATTTAAGTTGCATTGTTTACTGTGAAAATGACAGTTGCAGTTTGGGAGTTAACCACAGGGGGCGCTGTAGGATTTGTGTGTTCCCTGTGTGTGTTTACAACTGTAGGGGGGTGTGGCTGTAGGTGTGAAGTCATCGATCGGGTCCCCCTATAACAGGGATGACGTGATCGATGCTGCCGCCACAGTGAAGCACGGGGAAGCCGTGTTTACACACGGCTCTCACCGTTCTTCAGCTCCGAGGACTGATCGCCGCACTCCAGCGGCGATCGGGTCCGCGAGTCCAGCGGTCCCAGTCATGGAGCTTCGGACCTGGTCACGGGAGCACGCCGCGGGCGCGCGCCCGTGACCCATGGCTGGGTACTAGAACCAACGTATAAATACGTTGATGTGCCCAGCCGTGCCATTCTGCCGACGTAAATGTGCAGGAGGCGGTCCTTAAGAAGTTAAACGTTCCAGTATCTTCCCAAATATAGAAGTTAAACTAACAGGTCTATAGTTACTTGGTAAAGACTTTGTTCCCTTTTTAAATATGGGCACCACATTGGCTCTCCAGTGGTACTATTCCTGTCATTAATGAGTCCCTAAATATTAGATACAGTGGCTTTGAAATTTCAGAGCTCAATTATTTTAGGATCCGTGGGTGGATGCCATCTGGTCCAGGTGCTTTATCCACCTTTATTCTGTCTAAATATTTCTGGACCATATCACTTTTGAGCCATTGTGGATTTGGGGCTGTGTCACTCCCACCCCCATTATGGACATGAGCCCCTCCCCCATGCTCCATTGTATACACAGAGCTGAAGAAAGCATTTAATAAATTTGCCTTCTCTATGTCCTCAGTCACCCACTCTAGATTATTTTGTAAAGGGCCTACATGCTCAGACTCGACCTTTTTACTATTAATATATTATATTTAAAGATTTTTTTGGGGGTTTGTCCTACTATCTTTTGCAATCTGTCGTTCATTTTGAATTTTTGCATCCTTGATTTCCTTTTTACATATTCTATTATATTCTTTGTAACATTTAAACGACACTAGTGTTCCTTCATTTTTATATTTTTTAAAGGCTATTTTCTTATTGTTTATAGCTTTTTTAACTTTAACCGTGAGCCACATAGGTTTTATCTTTAGCCTTTTAAACTTATTGCCCATGGGAATATACTTTGCAGTGAGATTCCAAAGAGTCTTTTTGAAGAATTCCCATTTCTGTTCTGTGTTCATCGGTGCCAATATTCCCTCCCAGTCCAAGCCCTGGAGAGCAGTCCTCATCCTTGGAAAATTTGCTCTCTTGAAATGAAGTGTTTTTATCTTTCCTGTATGTATTTCTTGCTTATAGTTTACATTAAACAAAATCATGTTATGATCTCTGCTACCCAGGTGTTCCTTTATCTGAACATTAGTAATGAGCTCTGCATGGTTTGAGATTACCAGGTCCAACAGAGCATTATTCCTAGTTGGGGCCTCAATAAACTGGACCATAAAATTGTCCTGCAATAGGTTTTTAAATTTTTGTCCTTTAACTGTCCCAGAAATTCCATTATTCCAGTCAATTTCTGGGTAGTTAAAATCCCCCATTATTATCACCGTACCCAGCCCTTGCAGCCCTTTCCATCTGTGCAAGGAGCCGAGTCTCCACCTCCTCATTAACATTGGGTGGTCTCTAACAAACTCCAATGATTAACTTTGAACTACGCACATCTGTATGCAGTTCCACCCATAATGCTTCAGCTTCATCACACTCTCCATCAACCAGGTCCTCTTTCACGCTTGCTTTGAGGTCACTTCTCACATAGAGACAGACGCCTCCACCTTTCCTTTTTACCCTGTCTTTCCGAAAGATAGCATAGCCAGGAATATTAATAGCCCAGTCATGTGAGGATTGAAGCCAAGTTTCAGCAATACCGATTACATCATAGCTCTCCTCATGCACCAGAGCTTCCAACTCACCTGTTTTGCTTGGAAGGCTTCTGGCATTGGTGAACAAACACTTAAATGTATTGTTACATTTTTCGCTGGTGTTTTTCATATAATTCATATAATTTTTAGTAGTGCAAATGGCACTATAATTTCCAATGGCTGTTTGCAACATGGGAACTTTCTTGTCACCTGCCATAACCCCACCCCCATCTATCCCCATTCCACTCTATATTAATGTCTGACCCCTGACTGACCTGTGTGCCCGATGTAATTCTAGTTCACCCTCCCCCTCAAGTCTAGTTTAAATACTCCTCCAGCATTCCCCTAAACCTCCCCCCCAGCACAGCAGACCCCCTTCCATTCAAGTGCAAACCATCTTTAGCATATAGGTTGCACCCCAATGAAAAGTCAGCCCAGTGCTCTAGAAACCCAAATCCCTCCTTCCTACACCAGGTCTTTAGCCATGCATTCAGCTCTCTAATCTCCCCCTGCCTTTCCTGTGTTGCGCATGGCACAGGCAATATTTCAGAGAATATCACCTTGGAGGTCCTTCCCTTTATCTTGCAGCCTAGTTCTTTAAATTGATTCTTAAGGAGCCTCCACCTTCCATGTATACTGTCATTGGTTCCAACGTGGACCAAGACAGCTGGGTCATGCCCAGCCCCTCCCAGTAATTTATCCACCCGGTCCACCACATGCCGAACCCTGGCACCAGGGAGAAAGCAAACCATTCGGTTGAGGCGATCCTGGCGACAAATTATTCTATCAGTCCTTCTGATTATAGAATCCCCAATTACCACCAACTGTCTAGGCCTACCTGCACTCCCCTCACCACTTCTACTAGATGGGTTGCTCTCCCGGCTGTTAGGGGTAGCAGTAAAATCTAGGGCTGCCACCTCTGTGTTAGCCACCTCCACATCTTCACCCTACTGATGCACAAATACAGGATTGGCCTTCCTTGTCTGCAAGCCCCTTCCACTCCCTCTAACTACATTAACCCATCTTCCTATCTGATAATCCTGGCTTGCCCCTCCACCCTCCACATTAACCCTACTGACCACCTGCTCAGCGAGCAGAGGACCCCTTTCAAGGTTGTGCTTTCTGCCCAGTGTTGCAACTTGCTCTTCCAGATCTCTAATGTGAGCTTCCAGAAGGGCAACCTGTCACAGCGGTATCCATCCTGGAGCTGTTGCACCAATTTTGTATACATGTGACACACTGTGCACTGAGCAAAACCTTCAACCCTGCTAGCACACATTTCCCAGTTACAATATAATTACTTGTAGGAAGTTTAAGATGTTACTTACAGTTTAGAAGACTCCTGTCTTAACTCCTGTTTTCAACTCCTGTCTTAACTCCTGTTTTTTAACTCTTCCACTTCTGTTCAAAAAAATCCACTTCAGTTCAGAAAATCCCCCTGTTCAGTGTGCCCCCCCCCCCCTGCCCGCCGTCTGCCCAGCACTTACCCTGTCCTCCATGTTTCTTGATGTCTTCTCCCGTCCTCTCTTCCCATCCTCTGCTATGATTGGACACCTCATTGGTGTCAGTAGAAAGAATAGTGTCCCATCATTGGTGTCAGTAGAGAGAATAGAGACCCATCATTGGTGTCAGTAGAAAGAATCGTGCCCCATCATTGGTGTCAGTATAGAGAATAGAGACCCATCATTGATGTCAGTAGAAAGAATAGTGACCCATCATTGGTGTCAGTAGAGAGAATAGAGACCCATCATTGGTGTCAGTAGAAAGAATAGTATCCCATCATTGGCGTCAGTAGAAAGAATAGTGACCCATCATTGGTGTCAGTAGAGAGAATAGAGACCCATCATTGGTGTCAGTAGAAAGAATAGAGACCCATCATTGGTATCAGTGGGAATAATAGTGTCCCATCATTGGTGTCAGTAGAAAGAATAGAGACCTATCATTGGTGTCAGTGGGAGGAATAGTGCCCCATCATTGGTGTCAGTGGGAGGAATAGTGTCCCGTCATTGGTGTCAGTGGGAGGAATAGAGACCCATCATTGGTGTCAGTGGGAGGAATAGTGTCCCATCATTGGTATCAGTGAGAGGAATAGTGTCTCATCATTGGTGTCAGTGGGAGGAATAGTGTCCCATCATTGGTGTCAGTAGAGAAAATAGAGACCCATCATTGGTGTCAGTGGGAAGAATAGTGTCCCATCATTGGTGTCAGTAGAAAGAATAGTGACCCATCATTGGTGTCAGTGGGAAGAAAAGTACACCGTTGTCAGTGTCAATGGCATAAACTATGCCTCACTGTTGCTGACAGTGGGGGGGGGGATAATTGCCCAAGGGCCGGATAAAAACACACAAAGGGCCGCATCTGGCCCCCGGGCCACAGTTTGGAGACTACTGCCTTAGATGATAGTATCATTTAAGCTAGGAAAAAACCTGTGCCCAACACAACCTGATCCAATAAGGTTCCTCAGCTCTCCGCACAATAGATGAGAAGGGCTGAGATGGAAGGAATGAGAAAAGAAACACCTCTAATGAAGAGAGTGCTGTGAGCCGCCTGAACCTATAACAAGAATAAAGCACAAGGTCAGCAGAGCAAACGCTCCAAACATCTTAAAATTACTGAATCTCCTTCAAATGTCAAAGATAATGGTGAAATGCTGCATACCTGCACTCACTCTATCACTGGTATGGGGGGGGGGGGGGGGGACATATCACAGGTGGGACAGGAGAGAGCAGTACGGGGGGGGGGGACAGCACAGCACAGTACAGAGGGGCCAGAAGAACACAGCACTGTACAGGGGGCAAGGAGAGCACAGGGCAGCGGGGCCAGAAGAGCACAGGACAGGGGGAGGGAGAGCACAGTACAGTTCAGGGGGGCCAGGAGAACACAGGACAGGGGGCCAGAAGAACACAGCACTGTATAGGGGGGCCAGGAAAATACAGGACAGGGGGTCAGAAGAACACAGCACAGTATAGGGGGGCCAGAAGAGCACAGGACAGGGGGCCAGGAGAGCACAGGACAGTGGGGCCAGAAAAGCACAGGACAGGGGGCCAGGAGAGCACAGGACAGCGGGGCCAGGAGAGAACATCACAGTACAGAGGGGCCAGGAGAGCACAGGACATGACAGGGGGTGAGAAGAACACATCACAGTATACGGGGGCAGGCAGAGCACAGGACAGGGGGGCCAGGAGAGCACAGAACAGTGGGGGCCAGAAGAGCACAGGACAGTGGGGGCCAGGAGAGCACAGGACAGTGGGGCCAGGAGAGCACAGTACAGTGGGGCCAGGAGAGCACAGAACAGGGGGGCCCGGAGAGCACAGGACAGTGGGGGCTAGGAGAGCACAGAACAGGGGGCCAGGAGAGCACAGGGGGCCAGGAGAGCACAGATCAGGGGGCCAGGAGAGCACAGGACAGGGGGCAGGAGAGCACAGAACAGGGGGCCAGGAGAGCACAGGGGGCCAGGAGAGCATAGAACAGGGGGCCAGGAGAGCACAGGACAGGGGGCCAGGAGAGCACAGCACAGGTAGGCCAGGAGAGCACAGAACAGGGGGCCAGGAGAGCACAGAACAGGGGGGCCAGGAGAGCACAGAACAGGGGGGCCAAGAGAGCACAGAACAGGAGGCCAGGAGAGAACAGTACAGTGGGGGAAAAGAGAACAGCACAGTTCAGGGGGCCAGGAGAGCACAGTACAGTACAGGGGGTCAGAAGAACACAGCACAGTATAGGGGGGCCAGAAGAGCACAGGACAGTACAAGGGGTCAGAAGAACACAGCACTGTATAGGGGGCCAGGAGAGCACAGGACAGGGGGGCCAGGAGAGCACAGGACAGGGGGGCCAGAAGAGCACAGGCCGGGGGGGGGGGGGGGGGAGAGGGAACAATACAGGACAGGGAGCCAGCAGAGCACAGTACAAAGGGTCCAGGAGGAAAAAGTACAGGGGGCAGGGGGGAACAGTAAAGAGGGGCAGGGGGAAACTGTATAGGGGAGACAGAAGAGAACAGTATTGGGGGGCCAGAAGAGAACATTACAGTGGGCAAGAGGGAATAGTACAGAGGGACACAAGAAAAAACTACAGGAGTGCAGGAGGGAACTATATAGTACAGGGGGTCAGGAATGAACCTTATAGGGGAACCAGAGAAGGACAAAATGGGGGGCCAGGAGAAAACAGTGCAGGGAGCCAGGAGAGAAGAGTACAAGGGGCAGGAGGGAACAGTACACAAGGGTCATGAGGGTATAGGGGGTCATGAGGGAACAGTACACAGGATCATGAGGGAATAGTATAGGGGGGCCAGGAGGGAACAGTATAGGGGGGCCAGGAGGGAACAGTATGGGGGGCCAGGAGAGAACAGTATGAGGGGGTCAGGAGGGAACAGTACAGAGGAACCTTGAGAGCACAGTACAGTACAAGGGGTCCAGGAGAGAACAGGAGTCTTCGCTATTTGGCCGATCGGAAAACAGGTCTCACACCCACTTCTGATTGGTCAGATTGAAGATCAGTGTTTTAACAGCGAATAGTTGGGCAGCCTCCCGACGGGGTTTGCTGTGAACTGTGATCACGCCTAAAGACCTGAGTATTCTCACAGAACGGTCCTCTGGCCAGTGCGCAGGGTCACTGCCGTGCACACATCTGCAAGTGTGCTCTGATGCAAGGTGGACGTGGCCATGACTTTGGTGGCCAGTGGCTTGACAGCATTCAGGGTCATTGCTGAGTGGTCATCCTCTTCGGAGACCTGTGACCCGACTTACTTTCATTCTGTTGCTCTGTACATGACCCAGCTTGACTTCTATGGCTTGTGTTGAACTTTGTCTTCTGTCTGCTGACTCCGGCACTCCCATTGTCCGCCTGATATCAACTTCTCATCCCACTGCGCCCCCTGGTAATAACTCCAAGGGGTACTGGGCAGGAGGTGTAAGGGAAGCCCTCTCCGGGTACATGACCAGTGCAGATTGGATGTTCCCAACCTTCTATGTCCGCTCGACCACCGTACTCCGCTTCCCCCTTAATATTAATTCCAATTAATGAGACCACACCTGGAATGGAGTACAAATGGCCATAGCAACCTTCTTTATTAAGCAAAACACTAAAATTAACATTATTTCCCATAAACATCGGAAACCAAAATAACAATTTTCAGCCTGATTGGTCTTTTGACGGTACCCAGAATCCAAATACCATTCCACTACCATTACCATATTTCAGTTAACCTCTGTAACGGAACCTCCCACACTCCGCTTGAGTGCTTCTGTCATATACCGCTTCCTATCAGTCTGGATATAGATATCATATATTCCAGCTGCCCTCAACACACAACGAGACGAGACTTGTTTGTGTGCTGAACATGGTGTCTTTATTAGAACCAAGAATACAATTTTATATACAGTTAAAGGAGGTAACCTGAACATAAATTAACATGAGCTAATTAACTTATCATTTACCCAGACTAGGTGACTCATAGATATGACCTTTCAGGGTAGACGTCACGTCTCCTCGCTCACCTGCTATACAATACACATTATCATAAGTGTAAACACAGGACATCTTCACACAATAGCAGGGTCAATTAGCACAGAGAACAGACAGATGGCTGGAGGAGATGGCATTAGCATCTCCTTACACTGTATGTCCCAACAGTATGAATCAGTCACTCTAATATGGCATATACAGGGTCCCCAGGCATACAGCTCACAAAGAGCACCATTCCCCCAAATGCCAGGGCCCATGATCGCAAGGCAAGAGGCTAGCAATCAGTCCCCTCCAAAAGCCTCTGTCATGTGTGAGTCTGTCACAACCTCTTTAACTCGAACACACCAGAGGGGATCATACCACCGATGAGTCCCCCCAACACTTCCATCTCTCAAGTATTTTCTTCCACCGCCAAAAGACCAACCACCTCCACTCGATCAACCGATCAGCTGCCATGACCTCCCCCGCAACTCTTGCACCTGCAATGAAAGAAAACAGACAAACAACACAGGGAGGGTTGGCCTGCCTTTTCACCTGTCCCTCCACTGAATGCCTGGGAGACCCCTCCTCCCTCTTAAATAAACTCCTCATCCTGTTACTCCTGACCAATCCCAACTTTTCCCCTTTTCCACATACACTTCCTTAACCCTATAGTTGCCAACCTTTATCACCCTGTCATGCCGACCCTTTGCTATCCTTTCATTTCATTCCACTCGCTCCGGGCCTTACTTGACAGGGGAACATTAGAGTGTAAGCTCTATTGGTGCTGTGAGTGATATAAATGTTATCCATTCTATAAATGTTGGGTAATGGTGTGTGAGTCTAGAGCACAGGTATCAAACACTAGGCCCGCATGCCGGATCTGGCCCGCCAGGCCATTTAATGTGGCCCTCACACTTCTCCTACAGCTACCCAAGAGCTCCAGCCCTCCTCTGGTCCTCCTTCAGTCCCCTACTTTGTGCTTTCAAGCAATGCATCCAGCTTCTTCCCAGCAGCAGCATAAGGAAAGGGGGGGTGTACTGTGATGTAAGGGAGAGTGGGGGACTCAACTTCTGATGGTGGTGTCATGGCAGAATTGGTTGTATGCAGAGCACACCGCCATTCTGCCTGTGCTAGTAAGCACACACTTCATGTTATTGAAATTGTAACGGTCAGGGGTTAACGCCGTTTACCATCTTCCATTTCACCAACCCATGACAGCTTTTTTCTGACTCTCCAACAATCCAGCAGACACGACCCATTCCATTCCCCAGAATAACGAGAAACAAGCTCTGTTCTCTGCTTCTAAATAAATGAATACTTTAATGGTAAACTCAGGCTTTATACAGTAGAAACTAAGAGTGGACAATGACTCAACTCCACCCACAACATGACACAATGAGCTTCAATACACATTCCGTTAGATAATGACATTCAGATGAGCTAATTACCAATCATTCCCCAGACATCCTGACTCTGCAACAAGCTGTTCTCACCTGATACACAGATGTCTGACCTTTAGAGGGTGCTAAGTCACATTCCACATCTTATCATCAATAGACTTTCACACAATGAAAGGTTCTTGAGAGGCAGACTTAATTAGCACAATAGACAATAGAATGCAATCACAGCAAGCTTTTATCACTACAGCCAGGTAGACTTAATTAGCACCTCAACAGTCTATGTTCCACATTGAAGGAGACACTCTATTGACCTGTTGGATTCAGAATAACTTACAACAACTTGTAATAAATTACAACAACTTGTAATATTTCAAGATATCCTGCAATACATGAATTATCCTTACTGTCCCATCTCATGTAATTCATGATATCATTTCTCAGTCATCCTATGCCCCTAAGGGACATAGGATGACCCTAGACATAAGAGCCATTGGTGAAGCTGGCACAGGCATACCCCGCATCCTTCAAGAGCCTCTGGGTATCACGGGCCATTCCGTTACAGAAATAACCCATCTTTAGGCTAAAAGTTCACTCACCATTCATCCGGTCTGCCATTCAATCAATAACCAAATACCACCATCTTGTTTTCATTTCAGCATCACCGCCATCACTGGCTTTCCCATCTCCTCCTTTTATTCTCACAAACCGGAGGTGATCCCTGCAGCAGCTAATCACCTCCCCCATGGGAGTGGTCATCACAGGATGTCCCCTTCACACAGCAAACACCATATCAGGGCATCCCTCTAACAGGATGTCCAATGCAATACAATACAAGAATACAATGAATACAATACAATACATGAATACAATACATGAATACAATCAATACAATACAATGATTACAATACATGAATACAATGAATACAATGAATACGATACATGAATACAATGAATACAATACATGAATACAATGAATACAATACATCAATACAATTAATACAATACAATTCTGGCTTATGGGCGTGTCCAGGCAGGGTACGCATGTATGCTAGTAGCAAACAAAGCCGCCATGCTTTTAAAACATGGACACCTTCCCTGACTCTGAAAACGCTCACAAGATCTCATATTACCGCTGATAGGAATCCTTATTTAGCACCATTCCATAGAATAACGCATACTCAGATTATACCAATATTTTAGGTGGAATGGAGGCTATCTGCAGGCGTGCGCTACGAATCCCGACCATGCTGATCAGACACAGCAGAGACAAGAGCGCACCTCCGCCTATAACCACTAATGTTCTTGCGGAGTGAGCGTATCCCCTCCTCAACGATCGTCGTCGCTAATGCACAGGGGGCCCCTCGCTGGCGGACATATCCCCATGCCGCAAACATCACACTCCAACCTCAAGACATTTTCTACTACCAGACAAGATTCAACCAGTCTCAGACTGCCCCAGTCAGCTCTTTAGAGCGGGTTGCGGAAGTACTAAGACTGGGTGACACTATGACAATACATATTTGTAACGGACTGAACCGTGACAACCAAAGACTTTGGAAGGATGAGAGACACTCCTGTGCCAGCGGCACTAATAACTCCTGGTAACTAGCCATAGTGTGTGATGAGGGGGGTGGTGCATTGTCCTGTGATTAACTTTCATATGCTGTACTGGATATATAAGCAAGCTAAGAAACCAATAAAGTATTCATTCATTTGGAAACCAGAAGATAGAGCAGTCAGTCTCATTTTCTGGGGAATTGATATGGATCTTGTATGTAGGATTGTCGCAATATGTCGGATAAGCTTGTCGTGGGTGGATGGAAGGTCGTAAACGGTAGTGACCGTTACAATATTACATACATCTTCATAAAATTTCGACGACAGTGGGGGGAGGGGGGGTGCTCTTATCATATAATGTAAGGGGAAGGGACATCTAATCTTACAGATACAACCGGCCCCTTTGAGGACAATCATAATGCTGATGCGGCCCACGATGAAATTAAGTTTGACACCCTTGCTCTAGAGGAATAACAGAGTGTAAGCTCTTCTGGTCCAGAGCCTGATGTGACTGGGTCAATGTTCTCTGTACAACACTACTGAATATATGTGTTATTCATAAGAGAGTGTAAGCACCGCTGGTACATTTGAGCCATTCACCTACTTTTTACATTAGAGTTGCAGATTTCATATCTCACTGAACTGATTTCATGCTCTTACTCTCTCTTTCTTATCTTCTTCCAGCTGTGATCACCTGATAGGACCAGAATGTGGACATCTTCCAGATACACGTTCTGCACATTGTCCGTATTTGTGAGCCTTGCTGTCATTTTTTACTCCTATCATATAGAATTTAAACATTGGAAGATGAGATCTCAGGAACTTCCCATTGCCACAGACACCATCACAGCTCTGGACAATCGAACATTTATCATCTCTCTGTATTATGAGCCTAGAGTTGGCCAATTAGTCCGAGTCATCTCCATCGTCCATATATCTGTGAAGGAACTCTACTGTATCTTCCGTTGTTCCTCCAATCAGAATGTCTTCATCAGGGCAGAGATAAATCTTCATGGTGACAGATTTGGGTTCCCGTATGGAACAGCAGATCTTCTATGTGCAGAACCTTCCGGGTGTGATTACACTTATATGTCTTTCTCTTCAACTATCTCCACAAATACAGGTCAGAATCTTCTGTTTGAGGTCAAGAACCGCCCACCACAACCAATCTCCTCCAATTTCACCGTCTGTATCTCTACTTTGTTTGGAAACTACAACAATGTCCTCCAGATGATCCAGAGTATTGAGATGTACAAGATTCTGGGGGTCTCGAAGATCACCATCTATAAAACCAACTGCTCTCAGGATTTAAATAAGGTGTTACGTCATTACGTTGATGAAGGAACTCTAGAGGTGGTGCCATGGCCAATAGACCGCCATCTTCAGACATCGAAAGAATGGCATTATTACAAAGGACTCAACGCTGAGATTGGATATTTCGGACAAACTGCGGCCCTAAATGATTGTCTATACAGGAACATGTACAAAAGTATGTTTGTTCTCCTCAATGACATTGATGAAATTATTCTTCCAGTCAAGGACTGGGACTGGTCATCAATGATGGAGAATCTCCAGAATAAATACCCAAATACAAGCATCTTCCACTTTGAGAGTCATCTCTTCCCAATTCGAGTCAACAACTCCGTATTTGACCTGTGGCCCCATGTTCCCGGGCTCAATATTCTCACTTACAGTCTCCGACACCCTAACAAGGGGAATAACTTCAATGCCCCCAAAATGATTATGAACCCCCGAGACGTATTTCAAACCTCCATTCACTTAGCCGAGACACGCAAACAAAAAACGAATATAGGAGAAGAGACGGCCATTCTCTTCCACTGTAAAATAAAGTACAAATACACCGTAGAGGACCTTGTTCCATATGATAGGTTGCTGAGATACAATCTGTCCTTAGTGCCCAATGTAGATAAGGTGATTCAAGGACTTTTCCCTCAGCAATAGCCCCCCCTTCCCCCGTATATCCTGTAATGTAGGGTGAGGACTGGAATTCTGTGTCTACATGACTCCAAACTCAACATTTACCAATGAGTTTATAAGAACTTTTGCTCAGAAGGCCCTTGTTCTAAAACACATATTGAAAAATAGTTGGGAGGGGCGTTGTGTAAAATCTACATAAAGACAGAATGCAAGAATTTACAAATCTCCTGAAACCAGAATTTATAAATACAATAAAAAAGATATCAAATGTTTAAACTGAGGAAATTGATCATTTTCAGATAAAAAATATGGTGGGGGGATTATGGTGTGGGGTTGTTTTTCAGGGCTTGGGCTTGGCCCCTCGGGGGGTTGGGCTTGGCCCCTCGGGGGGTTGGGCTTGGCCCCTTAGTTCCAGTGAAGGAAACTCATAAGGTGTCAGCATACCAAGACATTTCGGACAATTTCATGCTCCCAACTTTGTGGGAACAGTTTGGGGACGGCCCACTCTTGTTCCAAAATGACTGCCTACCAGTGCGCAAAGCAAGGTCCATAAAGACATGGATGAGCGAGTTTGGGGTGGAGGAACTTGACTGGCCTGCAGGTCTTGACCTCAACCTGATAGAACACCTTTGGGATGAATTAGAGCGGAGACAGCAAAGCTAGCCCTTCTCGTTCAACATCAGTGCCTGACCTCACAAATGCTCTCCTGGAAGAATGGTCACACATTCCCATAGACACACTCCTAAACATTGTGGACGGCCTTCCCATAGACACACTCCTAAACCTTGTGGACGGCCTTCCCAGAAGAGTTGAAGCTGTTATAACTGCAAAGGGTGGGGCCAACTCAATATTGAACCCTACGGACTAAGACTGGGCTGTCATTAAAGTTTATGTGCGTGTAAAGACCGGTGTCCCAGTACTTTTAAAAATAAAGGGCCAGATTCAGAAAGAATTTACGTCGGCGTATCTGTAAATTCTAGGATGCGCCGGCGTATCTTTTTTCTGTATTCAGAAAGCAAGATATGCCGGAATATTGCTAAGATACGACCCACGTAAGTCTCTTACGCCGTTGTATCTTAGTTGCATATTTACGCTGGTCGCTAAGTGTCGCTTCCGTAGATTTACGTGTTGAATATGCAAATTAGGTAGATACGCTGATTCACGAACGTAGTTGTGCCCGGTCGTATCTATTTGCGTTGTTTACGTAAGGCGTCGGACCGGCGTAAAGTTACCCCTGCTATATGAGGCGCAGGCAATGTTAAGTATGGACGTCGGAACAGCCGTTGAATTTCACGTCGTTTACGTCGTTTGCGTAAGCCGATTCAGAATGGGGCTGGGTGTAAGTTACGTTCACGTCGAAAGCATTGACTATTTGTAACGTGATTTCGAGCATGCGCACTGGGACACGTCCACGGACGGCACATGCGCCGTTCGTAAAGAGCGTCAATTACGTGGGGTCATGATAGATTAACATACAACACGCCCACTACCAGCCAAATTTGAATATATAATGAATTGTCAGGTCCTGGCAATACAGAAAAGTCATTGAAAAAAACAACATGGGTTCCCCCCTAGTCCATTACCGGGCCCTTTAGGTCTGGTATGAATAATAAGGGAAACCCCGAACCAACATTTTAAAAACAAATTGTGTGGGGTCCCCCCAAATTCCATACCAGGCCCTTCAGGTCTGGTTTAGATATTAAGAGGAACCCCATGCCAAAGTTCTTTTAAAAAATGGCGTAGGGTTCCTCCCTCAAAATCCATACCAGGCCCTTCAGGTCTGGTAAGGATTTTAAGGGGAACCCCACACCAAAAAAAAATGGAGTAGGGGTCCCCCCAAAAATCCATATCAGACCATTAGAAAAAGAGGGAGGGGACGAAAGAGGGCCCGCACTGAACCGTACCAGACCACATGTCCTCAACATGTGGGGGGTGCTTCGGAGTCACCCCCAAAGCACCATATCCCCTTGTTGATGGGAACAAGGGCCTCATCCCCATAACCCTTGCCTGGTGGTTGTGGGGGTCTGCGGTTTGGGGGCTTACTGGAATCTGGAAGCCCCCTTTAACAAGGAGACCCCCAGATCCTGCCCCCTCCATGTGAATTGGTAATGGGGTACATTGTACCCCTACCATTTCACAAAGAAAGTGTAAAAATGGGAAAAAACAAGAGCCAGCTTTGGATCCGGGGGTCCCTTTGTTAAAGGGGGCTTCCAGATTCTGATAAGCCCCCCGCCCACAGACCACCACAACCACCAGTCAAGGGTTGTGGGGATGAGGCCCTTGTCCCTATCAACATGGGGACATGGTGTTTTGGGGGTGACTCCGAAGCACCCCCCCATGTTGAGGACATGTGGTCTGGTACGGTTCAGGGGGGCGCTCTCTCTAATCCCTTACTCTTTTCCTGCGGCCTGCCAGGTTGGATAAGGGTCTGGTATGGATTTTTGGGGCGACCCCTACGTCATTTTTTTTTATTTCAGCACAGGATTCCCCTTGAAATCCATACCTGAAGGGCCTGGTATGGATTTTGAGGAGGACCCCTGCGCCATTTAAAAAAAAAAATTGGCGCAGGGTTCCCCTCAATATCCATACCAGACCTGAAAGGGCCTGATAAGGAATTTGGGGGGGGGGGACAGAATTGAGTTTCTTATTTTTGGTTTGGCGTTTCCCTAATATTCATACCAGACCCAAAGGGCCCGGTAATGGACTGGGGGGGGGGGGGGCATGCTGTTTTTTTAATGACTTTTATCTGTATTGCCAGGACCCGACAATTCATTACATCCGTGAGCAGTTTTAAATAACTTTTTTTCTTTAGAAATGTAATTTTGTGCAGAGACTGTTCTAAACACGGGAAACAAGCGCTACTTCACAGACATACTATAGACACCCCCCAGGCACATCCAGTTCAACCATAAAAAAAAATAAACAAACAAAATAAAAAAACACAGTACATCCCATACACCCAACTCCATACCCACAGTTATCCAGAGGAAGGCAAAAAAAAACAGCACAGCATGAGATCCAATTTGCTACAGAAGGGGAAAAAATTCCTTCCTGATCCCCGAGAGGCAATCGGATTTACCCGGATCAACTTACCTACAAATCTTAGTACTCAGTTATATTATGTGCATTTAGGAAAGAATCCAGGCCTTTCTTATAGCAATCTACTGAGCTGGCCAGAACCACCTCTGGAGGGAGTCTGTTCCACATTTTCACAGCTCTTACTGTGAAGAAACCTTTCCGTATTTGGAGGTGAAATCTCTTTTCCTTCAGACGTAAAGAGCGCCCCCTTGTCCTCTGTGATGACTGTAAAGTGAATAACTCAACACCAAGTTCACTATATGGACCCCTTATATATTTGTACATGTTGATAATATCCCCCCTTATTCTCCTCTTCTCAGGAGTGAATAAATTGAGTTCCTCTAATCTTTCCTCATAGCTGAGCTCCTCCATGCCTCTTATCAGTTTGGTTGCCCTTCTCTGCACTTTCTCCAGTTCTCCGACATCCTTTTTGAGAACTGGTGCCCAAAACTGGACTGCATATTCCAGATGAGGTCTTACTAATGATTTGTACAGGGGGGGCAAAATGATATCTCTCTCTGGAGTCCATACCTCTCTATACAAGAAAAGACTTTGCTTGCTTTGGAAACCGCAGCTTGGCATTGCATGCCATTATTAAGCTTATGATCAACTAAAACCCCCAGATCTTTCTCCACTACGGATCCCCCCAGATCCTTCTCCACTACGGATCCCCCCAGATCCTTCACCACTACAGATCCCCCCAGATCCTTCACCACTATGGATCCCCCCAGATCCTTCACCACTATGGATCCCCCCAGATCCTTCACCACTAGAGATCCCCCCAGATCCTTCACCACTACAGATCCCCCCAGATCCTTCACCACTACAGATCCCCCAGGTCCTTCACCACTATGGATCCCCCCAGATCCTTCACCACTATGGATCCCCCCAGATCCTTCACCACTATGGATCCCCCAGATCCTTCTCCACTACAGATCCCCCTAGATCCTTCTCCACTACGGATCCCCCAGATCCTTCTCCACTATGTATCCCCCAGTTGTACTCCCCCTAGCATGTATTATGCATGCATATTCTTAGCCCCTAAGTGCATAACTTTACATTTATCAACATTAAACCTCATCTGCCACTTAGTCGCCCAATTAGACAGAGCATTGAGGTCAATTAGACAGAGCATTGAGGTCAATTAGACAGAGCATTGAGGCATTGAGGTCAATTAGACAGAGCATTGAGGTCAATTAGACAGAGCATTGAGGTCAATTAGACAGAGCATTGAGGGTGTTCAAACAATTTTTTTGCGTGTTCGGCAAGTTCTGGTGCAAACCGAACCCGGGGGATGTTCGGCCCATCCATAATCAGCAAGCATCAGAACGTTCTGGGAAGTTCTACAGAGGAAACAAATAGACTTCTGCATACAGTTTGCAGCTTTGTGCAAATTCTTAAAGGGGTTCTGAGAGCTCCTGGTCCATAAAGGATCCGGTCACTGATCCATAGAGACTGGGATTATTGCGGAAGGGAAGCCAGTCCGGGGTCTTAATTTTTGTACATAGAGAAGGAGGTTTGTCCTCAACTGTTGTTCTTCAAGTCAAGTTTGGCATCCCATAATCCCTTTACCCTATCCAAGCTGTTCTTCCCTAATAAAACAACACAAAAAAACAAACCCATGGACTGATTTCTTGTGTCTGGATGCAAGTTGGAAATGCGTGTTGTCTGGCTGTGCAGGAATAGGGGGAACCCATAACTAGCGGCTCCTGCTGGGGGTAGCGCTATAAATAGAAAGGAAGGGATTGCTGAAATACCTTCACCTTCTTAAAGACGGGAGTCCTGGGAATTCTTAGAAATCGAGACATCGAGACATTGTTGACTATTGTAATAGAACACGATATTCACACACATCCTGGTAAACCAGGGGCGTTGGGAGGGAGGGGCTGGGGGGTCTGGAGCCCCGAATGGGTCCCTAAAAAGCCTGGATGTCAAGAATGCACTGTACAATTGTCCCCCAGCGGCCGTCGTGGAGCGGGGTACGCCATGGTCCTGAGCTCCACCGAGTGCGGCCAAGTGACATAGCAGGTCCCACCTTCTGGAGCCTGCAGCGCCTATGATGGACATCCCACAGGTCTAATTCCAGGACTGTGGGATGTGTGATGTCCATCATAGGCGCCGCAGGCTCCAGAAGGTGGGAATTACAATGCCGCCACATCACTGTGAGATCCCCGCTCGGACGGGTGGCTCTCCTCTCCTCCTCTGGCTGCCTGCCGTGACACATGATGGGCACGCCGAACACTACAGCTGAGGCTGAACTGCAGGACACATGAAGTCTGTCTCTTGGTCAGGTAGGTGACGGTCAGTGTATGTATGTCAGGTAGGTCTATGTATGTCAAGTAGGTGAGGTCAGTGTATGTACTGTATGTCAGGTAGGTCTAATGATGTCAGGTAGGTAAGTGTATGTATGTCAGGTAGATTAAGTCAATGTATGTCAGATAGGTCTATGTATGTTAAATAACTAACACATGGTGAGAGCAAGAGGGGAGAGAGAGAGAGAGAGAGAGAGAGAGAGAGAAGAGTAAAGAAGGAGGAACATAGAAAGAGAGGAAAGAGCCAAAAGGAGAGCAGAGAGAGACAGAGGTGGGAGCAGAGTTAGAGAGGGGAGAGAGCAAAATGAGATCAGAAAGAGAGAGAGAGAGAGAGAGCAAGAGGGAAGCAGAGAGAGGAGTTGTCAGAGATTCTAAATGGACCAGTACTGTGTGCCTACACAGAGGAGACCAACACTGTATATAGTGGATTAAATGGTGTTTTATTTACAAGGGTGAACAAACAGGTGACGACAACCAGTGCACAAATAACACAAAGCATATATACAAGTCCAGGGGAAATGCGGTAATCATAAACCAAAAGCCAAGCCGGCGTCAAATACCAGGAGATCATCAAAGAAGCTGCAGACAGGGAATGGGCAGGAAGGAAATGTCCAGGAGAGGGATCAGGTCGGGACGGATCGGATCGGGTCAGAAGTCCAGAACAGGGACAGCAGGCTCAGGGTCAGAAATCAGGCTCAGGGTCCGGTTAATAGACCCTGAGCTTGAACTTGACGGGTATAAATAGAGGCGTGTTAATTGCTTGAACTTGCCGGGTATAAATAGAGGCGTGTTAATTATGTTCAGGTCACACCTGAACGCAGCAAGGGCCAGGTGCTCCACACTGCCAGGATCCATCCTCTGGTGGAGGCCAGTACTGCGTCCCAAAGGTGATATACCAGCAGGGGGAAGTTCCCCTGACAGCTCCGAACTGAAAGGAGACCCCTGCTGGTGGGACGCAGCACTGCAAGACAGAACATAAATAGCACCAGCGGATGGAACCTTTCCTGACAGTACCTCCCTCTCAAAAGAGTGGCCTCCGGACGCTCCAACTATCCGTTGCCGGGGAAAGTCCAGGGTGACCAACTGGGCAATGGGAGGCTTGAGCCGAGAGGTGGGTACATCCGGGTCGTCGAGCTGGGCAGCGGGCTCTGGGTCGTCGAGCTGGAGAGCAGGCTCCGGGTCGTCGAGCTGGGCAGCAGGCTCCGGGTCGTCGAGCTGGGCAGCAGGCTCCGGGTCGTCGAACAGGGCGGCAGGGTCCAGGTCGTCGAACTGGGTGGCAGGCACTGGGTCATCGACCTGGGCGGCAGGCTCCGGGTCGTCGAGCTGGGCGGCAGGCTCCGGGTCGTCGAGCTGGGCGGCAGGGTCCGGGTCGTCGAGCTGGGCGGCAGGCTCCGGGTCGTCGAGCTGGGCAGCAGGCACAGGAACAAGTGGGCTGGCAAACTGGCACAGGAACAGCAGGCTGGCAAACTGGCACGGGAACAGCAGGCTGGCAAACTGGCACTGGAACAGCAGGCTGACAGACTGGCACGGGAACAGCAGGCTGGCAGACTGGCACAGGAACAGCAGGCTGGCAGACTGGCACAGGAACAGCAGGCTGGCAGACTGGCACAGGAACAGCAGGCTGGCAGACTGGCTGGCACAGAAACATTGGGCTGGCAGGCTGGCACAGGAACATCGGGCTGGCAGGCTGGCACAGAAACATCAGGCTGGCAGACTGGCACAGGAACATCAGGCTGGCAGGCTGGCACAGAAACATAAGGCTGACAGGCTGGCACAGGAACATCAGGCTGGCAGGCTGGCACAGGAACATCAGGCTGGCAGGCTGGAAGAGAAACATCAGGCTGGCAGGCTGGCACAAGAACATCAGACTGGCAGGCTGGCATAGGAACATCAGGCTGGAAGGCTGGCACAGGAACAGCAGGCTGGCAGACTGGCACAGGAACAGCAGGCTGGCAGACTGGCACAGGAACAGCAGGCTGGCAGACTGGCACAGGAACAGCAGGCTGGCAGGCTGGCACAGAAACATTGGGCTGGCAGGCTGGCACAGGAACATCAGGCTGGCAGGCTGGCACAGAAACATCAGGCTGGCAGGCTGGCACAGGAACATCAGGCTGGCAGGCTGGCACAGAAACATAAGGCTGACAGGCTGGCACAGGAACATCAGGCTGGCAGGCTGGCACAGGAACATCAGGCTGGCAGGCTGGAAGAGAAACATCAGGCTGGCAGGCTGGCATAAGAACATCAGACTGGCAGGCTGGCATAGGAACATCAGGCTGGAAGGCTGGCACAGGAACATCGGGCTGGCAGGCTGGCACAGAAACATCAGGCTGGCAGGCTGGCACAGGAACATCAGGCTGGCAGGCTGGCACAGAAACATCAGGCTGACAGGCTGGCACAGGAACATCAGACTGGCAGGCTGGCATAGGAACATCAGGTTGGCAGGCTGGCACAGGAACATCAAGCTGGCAGGCTGGCACAGGAACATCAGGCTGGCAGGCTGGCATAGGAACATCAGGCTGGCAGGCTGGCACAGAAACATTAGGCTGGCAGGCTGGCACAAGAACATCAGACTGGCAGGCTGGCATAGGAACATCAGGCTGGAAGGCTGGCACAGGAACATCAGGCTGGCAGGCTGGCACAGGAACATCAGGCTGGCAGGCTGGCACAGGAACATCAAGCTGGGAGGCTGGCACTGGAACAGGTAGAGCAGTTGGCACAGGGTTGAAAGGTTGAGCAACTGGCACTGGAACAGGCTGGTTGACTGGCACAGGCTGGGCAGCTGGCACTGGGACAGGCTGAACAGATGGCACTGGGACAGGTTGGGTAACTGGCACGATGGTATGGGTTGGGAAGTACTTCTGTTTCTTTTTAGACTTAGTCACTGCAGGTTTGTTAACAGAAGGGGTGTATGAAGGGGATGCATTTAAGTAGGAGGAAGGGTTGGAATATGGCAGAGACACAGGGAAGGTGACTGAAGGAGGGTTTTGTGGAGTTGTTACAGGTGGATTAAAGGCAGGGTAGGTACAATTAGTAGAAACTGGGTAGCAATATTTGGTAGGATGCGGAATTATCTTGGCTGGAGTTGCTATTGGTGATGGATAGATGGATCCTTGGGAAGGCAGGTGGTTAATAGCAGGGCTGGAACGGACAGGTGGATTAAAGGCAGGGTAGGTACAATTAGTAAATGCTGGGAACAAGAGCAATAGTGTTCATCAAAGGAGGTTGGATCATCCTCCATCAACCATACCAGGGATTCAACTTGGTCAGGACTGAAGGGGGGAGAGAAGTCATCACTACCATCGGGAATAACAGACGGAGCCAATTCAACACATAACTGAATTAATGAGTGAATATCGTCAAAAGACATATAACCCTGATCCACCAAAGAATGAGCTGATCGGATGGTTTCCATCAGCTGGTCTCTTGTCCACCCCTCAAAAACCTGGCGACAATACTCCCCATCCTCCTCTGCCAGTAGGGAAAAGTAACAGATTTCATTGAAATCCATGCTTCAGAAAAATGCACCACAACAGGGTGGTTCCTAAATGCAAGCACGTCTGGTCTAGGAGAGCCCTGGTATTCTGTCAGAGATTCTAAATGGACCAGTACTGTGTGCCTACACAGAGGAGACCAACACTGTATATCAGCGCTCAAAATTTCAAGCCCTGAGCTACTAGCCAGGCCTCAAGAGTTACTCGCCACCAGTTGCCCCACCTAATTCATACACTGCCCTGTGCCTAATTGCACCCGTAAATATGCCCTCGTAGATTATCTCATGTAATGACACTGTTAAATGTTTTATGCAGAATGAAGTTACACAATTAAATATTACCAACAACAACTTTAACAAAATGGGACAGGGCACTGGGGGCAGACCAGAGGGACAGGGCACTGTGGGCAGACCAGAGGGACAGGGCACTAGAACTGGGTCTCTTCCCCATTCTCTTGCTGTCTCCTCTGCAACTCCCATCCATTTTCTCTCTCTCTCTCCCTCTCCCTTTCTCCATGTCCCCACTTCTCCCCTTTTATTCAGGCTGCCAGTGAGGAGAGGAGCTGCAACACAGCGGGAGGGAGTACAATCCAGCGCTGAGAACCACACAACTGCACAGCTATTGAGACCAGTCTGTTCACAGTGCTCAAGCTGAACTGTTGGACACTTACATAGAGCACAAGGAGAAGAAAACTGCACAAACTGGATGGCTGACGCTCTCATATCAGGGCAACTTTCAGTAAGCGCTGCACCAGAGTGGTAATTGTAAGGAGAGCTCCTGTGTACTGCTCTACCTGTGCGCGGCTCACCAGACTACTTTTCCCGAGCATGCACCTTTCCTCTTCGGCCGCCAATCTCATCGGGACTCTATATGTAGGTACAGATTGCAGGGAGATTGGTCATGCATCCCTGTCATCACTCGCCCCCAGCTTAAATCCACTCACCAAATGCTAGTAGGCGAGTGGAAATTTTGAGGGCTGCTTTATATAGTGGAATAAAAGGTGTTTTATTTACAAGGGTGAACAAACAGGTGACGACAACCAGTGCACAAATAACACAAAGCATATATACAAGTCCAGGGGAAATGCGGTAATCATAAACCAAAAGCCAAGTCGGGGTCAAATACCAGGAGATCATCAAAGAAGCTGCAGACAGGGAATGGGCAGGATGGAAATGTCCAGGAGAGGGATCAGGTCGGGACGGATCGGATCAGATCGGGTCAGAAGTCCAGAACGGGGACAGCAGGCTCAGGGTCAGAAATCAGGCTCAGGGTCCGGTTAATAGACAGATACCAGGGCAAGTTCTGCTTGAACTTGCCGGGTATAAATAGAGGCGTGTTAATTATGTTAATTATGTTCAGGTCACACCTGAACGCAGCAAGGGCCAGGTGCTCAACACTGCCAGGATCCATCCACTGGTGGAGGCCAGTACTGCGTCCCAAAGGTGATATACCAGCAGGGGGAAGTTCACCTGACAGCTCCGAACTGCCAGGAGACCCCTGCTGGTGGGACGCAGCACTGCAAGACAGAACATAAATAGCACCAGCGGATGGAACCTTTCCTGACAGGAGTAAAGAAGTAGGAGCAGAGAAAGAGAGGAGAGAGCAAAAAAGAGCAGAGAGAGAGAAAGAGAGAGAGAGAGAGATGAGAGTAAAGAAGGAGGAGCGGAGAAACAGAGGATAGATCAGAAGGAGAGCAGAGAGAGAAAGAGGAGAGGGCAAAAGGAGAGCAGAGAGAGAGGGGGGGAGCAGGGAGAAAAGAGTAAAGAAGGAGGAACAGAGAAAGAGAGGAGAGATCAAAAGGAGAGTAGAGAGAGAGAAGGGGAGCAGAGATAGAGAGGGGAGAGAGCAAAGGGAGATCAGAAAGAGAGAGAGAGAGAGAGAGAGGATAGAGAGCAAGAGGGGAGCAGAGTGAGGAATAAAGAAGGAGGAGCAAAGAAAAAGAGGAGAGAGCAAAAGAGAGCAGAGAGAGAGAGAGAGAGAGAGAAAGAGAGAGAGGGGGGAGCAGAGAGAGAAGAGTAATGAAGGAGAAGCAGAGAAAGAGGGCAGATCAAAAGGTGAGCAGAGAGAGAGAGAGAGGAGAGAGCAAAAGGAGAGCAGAGAGAGGAGAGAGCAAAAGAAGAGCAAAGAGAGATGGGGGAGCAAAAGGAGAGCAGAGAGAGATGGGGGAGCAGAGAGAGAGAGGTGAGAGCAAAAGGAGAGCAGAGAGAGAGAGGGGGTGCAGGGAGAAAATAGTAAAGAAGGAGAAGCAGAGAAAGAGAGGAGAGATCAAAAGGAGAGCAGAGAGAGAGAGAGAGGGGGGGAGGGGTAGAGCAGAGAGAGAGAAAGAGAGAGAGGGGAGAGCAGAGAGAGAAGAGTAAAGAATGAGGAGCAGAGAAAAAGAGGAGAGAGCAAAAGGAGAGCAGAGAGAGAGAGAAGAGCAGAAAGAGACATAGAGAAGGGGGAGCAGAGAAAGAGAGGAGAGAGCGAGAAGAGAGCAGAGAGAGAGAAGAGAAAGAGAGAAGAGAGCAAAAGGAGAGCAAAGAGAGAGAAAGGAGACAGAGTGAAAATGATTGGCTGAAGCGTCATCGAGGGCAGGACAAGGGACATCGAGGGATGATAAAAGCACGGCTGACCCCAGAAAGTAAGTGCCGGGGGGGGGGGATTTTACTGGCCACGGTGCTAAAAATTGCGGGGCACAGTGGCTACCATTGGGGGGCACAGTGGCTACCATTGCGGGGCACAGTGGCTACCATTGCGGGGAAACAATGGCTACCATTGCGGGGCACATTGGTAACAATTGATGGGCACAGTGGTGACAATTGATGGGCACAGTGGTGACAATTGATGGCATGGCATAGTGGTGACAATTGATGGCATGGCATAGTGGTGACAATTGATGGCACAGTGGCTGTGTTTGATGTCATGGCACAGTGACTGCATTTGATGGCATGGCACAGTGACTGCGTTTGATGGCATGGCACATTGGCTGCATTTGATGGCATGGCACAGTGGCTGTGTTTGATGGCATGGCACAGTGGTGACAATTGATGGCACGGTGGCTGTGTTTGATGGCATAGCACAGTAGCTGCGTTTGATGGCATTGCACAGTGACTGCGTTTGATGGCATGGCACAGTGGTGACAATTGGTGGCACGGTGGCTGCGTTTGATGGCATGGCACAGTGGCTGTGTTTTATGGCATGGCACAGTGGCTGCATTTGATGGGCACAGTGAGGCTGCAATTGTTTTTTTTTTTTTTGTTTGCGTCCCCCCCAAAATTTTGAGCACCAGCCACCTCTGGTAGAGAGAGTGTCAGTGAAATATGGCTGCACGCTACGCATAATCCACATCTCCTGTGCTAATAAGCACTCATTCCGTCTCTTGGTATAATGCATCTTATCTAGCAATCTATTTCCCGTATATATTCCCAAGTAAACAGACATCACCACAGCTCACGTCCTCATCTCAGCTCCATCGCACGACTGCCTCCACCCAGCACTGCACTATTTTTTTATTCATAGACAATGAAAGCAATGACAAACAGGAAGTGATGGCCCCAACAGCCAATCGCTTCCCCCATGGGAAATTACCTCACAGGATATGACCTCACAGGATATGAATGTCAACACAGGAAATCCTTCCAACAGGATGAGTTTATGCAACAACCAATGAACAACGACTAGGGGAGTGTTATGGGCGTTCCTGGGCAGGGACAGCGTGTATGATTTCCCTCCCCCTGTACCTGGAAGCCATGCTTTTCAACTAGACAAAGGAAGCCGCATGGCTTGCAAACATGGACACTCTCCCTGACCACAAAAATTCAAAAGCTCCCATTTTATCGTTGGTATGAATCCTTATTCTGCGTTGTTCAGAGAACAAGACATACCCGGATTATACTACTGTTCCTGTGGATGGGAGATTATTTTCAGGGGCACGTCCTGGCCTCCCAAATGTGTTGATCAGGCACACAGGGGTGACACAATCGTGCATCTGCTTATAACCGATAATGTCCTTGCAGAGTGAACACCCCCCCCCCCCCCCAAGACGATCGCTTCGTGCATTGCACAGGGGCCCTTTCACTTGTGGACATATCCCAAGCAAACACCCTTTGGCATCCTCAAGAAGCTTTTCACTACTAGACGGGACTCAACCGGCGTCAGTCTGCCCCAGTCAGGGCTGCTGGAGAAAAAACACCGGGGGACACTATGACAGCGCATATTAAATACATCTTCATAAAATTTCCACAACAAGAGCGAGAGGAGAGCAAAGAGAGAGAGATAAATAGGGTGACCACATTTCCAAACTACCATTCAGGGACACCCCCCTTCCCAAAATTCAGCTTGTGCTGTAACGAATCACAGCACAGTGACACAAGAGGCAGGATTTATGATTTCTCCAATCACAAACTGGGGACGGGGATTGTGCTCCTCCAGGCATTCCCGGTCAGGACAAGTATTGTCAGTGAGTAAAGCGGTGATGTGGCGGCCTTTTTTGGGGGCATCAGATTGGCCCAGGGGGGGTGTGGCTGTGCCAGTTTCATTCCAGGACACTGTATTGTCCTGGAATGAAGGTGCCCGGGACAGACCTGCAAAATGCGGGACTGTCCCGGGCAATCCGGGACACGTGGTCACCCTAGATAAAGAATCAGAGAAAAGTATAGAGAGAGGAACTGAGATAAAGAGGAGCAAGCAAGAGGAGAGCAAAGAGAGAGAAAGGAGAGTAAAGAGAGAGTAGGCTAGAGTAGAGTAGAGAGAGAGGACAATAGAGAAAGAGAGAGTAGAGTGAGAAGAATGCGAGAATGAGAGAAGAGTGTAGAGAGAGAGATAGGAAAATAGAGGGAGTGAGGAGAGCAGAGAGAGGAATAGAGAAAGAGAGGAGAGAGCAAGAGAAGAGTGTGTGGGAGAGAGAAAGGAGAGAGAGGAGAGCTGATAAAGGGGTACATGAGCCATGGGGGGTGTAAGGGTGTAGAGAATCCCTCCAGTACTGCTAACATGAAGCAGAAAAGCAGCTGGAATTGGGATAATAAGAGATTCATAACTCCACATTATAATAGATAATCACAGAGAAAGTCGAGGGAAGGGCTGTGTGGGGTCACATTGTTCTACACTAACAATGGGGATGGAGATCTGTCTCATCCACACAGATATGACAATGATAAAAATCTTCATATAATAGACTCTCGTCATTCTATGTCTCGGCTCCGGGTCGTGCCGCCCCAACATCTCATAATATTCCAATAGTTTGTTCATTAGTCACCCTGTGTGGAATCGGCAACCTCCCTCTCCGGGGTCACTACTGAGACACAATGCTACATCACTCAGTGTATCGCCTCAACCCCAAGAGCTCACCATCTATCGGGATACCTCTGTCTATGGGAAGACATCGAAGAGCCGTCATGTAAGTACCATTTTCTACCGGGACAAAAACATGTTCATAGAGTTCTGACATTCAGCACTGTTCTCTGTACCAGAGGAGCTTACACTCTTATGCCCCCCCCCCCCCCACAGTAACTCTAATGGAGGGGCAGGAGAGAATAGTACAGGGGGGCCAGAAGAGAACAGTACAAGGGGGGGAGAAGAGCACAGGACAGGGCCCAGGAGAGAACAGTACAAGGGGAAAGAAGAGCACAACACAGGGGGCCAGGAGAGAACAGTACGGGGGGGGGGAGCACAGCACAGTTCAGGGGAGCCCAGTAGATCACAGCACAGTACAGGGGGGGCAGGAGAGCACAGCATAGGACAGGGGGCAGGAGAGCACAGTAGGGTATGGGGGGCAGATGAGCACAGTACAGGGGGGCAGGAGAGCACAGTACAGGGGGGCAGGTGAGCACAGTACAGGGGGGCAGGTGAGCACAGTACAGGGGGGCCAGGATAACACAGTACAGGGGGCAGGTGAGCACAGCACAGTACAGGGGGGACAGGTGAGCACAGTACAGGGGGGCCAGGAGAGCACAGTACAGGGGGCAGGTGAGCACAGCACAGTACAGGGGGCCAGGAGAGCACCGTACAATACAGGGGGGCCAGGAGAGAACATTACAGGACAGGGGGGGCCAGGAGAGCACAGCACAGTACATGTGGGGGGCAGAAGAGCACAGCACAGTACATGTGGGGGGCAGAAGAGCACAGTACAGTACAGGGGGGTAAGTGAGCACAATACAAGGGGGCCAGGAGAGCACAGAACAGGAGGATCAGGAGAGCACAGCACAGGAGGGGGGGAGAGCACAGTACAGTACAGTACAGGGGGCAGGTAAGCACAGTTCAGGGGGGCCAGGAGAGCACAGCACAGGAGGGGGGGGGGAGAACACAGTACAGTACAGGGGGCAGATGAGCACAGTTCAGGGGGGCCAGAAGAGCACAGCACAGTTCAGGGGGGCCAGGAGAGCACAGCACAGGATGGGGGGCAGGAGAGGACAGAACAGGATGGGGGGGGAGGAGAGCACAGTATAGTACAGTGGAACAGGAGAGAACATTACAGCACAGGGGGGCCAGGAGAGCACAGTATAATACAAAAGGACCAGTTGGGAAGAGTACAGGGGGAGGGGCAGGAGGGAACTGTATAGGGGGGCCAAGTTACAATATGGGGGGCCGGGAGGGAACAGTATAGGGGAGCCAAGTTAGAATATGGGGGGCCAGGAGGGAACTGTATAGGGGGCCAGGAGAGCATAGAACAGTACAGGGGGACAGGAGAGCATAGAACAGTACAGGGGGACAGGAGAGCACAGCACAGAACGGAGGTGTCAGGGGGGAACTGTATAGTACAGGGGGCCAGGAGAGAGAATAATGGGGGGGGGGCAAGAGGGAACCATATAGGGGAGCCAGGAGAGAACAGTATGGGAGACCAGGAGGAAACAGTACAGGCGGGCAAGGAGAGAACAGTACAGGGGGGCCAAAAGAGCACAGTATAGGGGGCCATGATGGAAATGTACAGGGAGCCCAGGAGAGAGACGTATAGAAGCCCAGGAGGACACACTATAGTACAGGGGGACCAGGAGGGAACTGTATACTACAGGGGGGGGGGCTGGTGGAAACTGTATAGTACAGGGAGGCCACCGAACCTTTCTCTCCTGGCCCCCCTATACTGATGTAGCGGTACCCCCGTAGGCAGAGGCGGCTCTAGGCTTTGTGAGGCCTTAGGCAAAACTTGACATGGGGCCCCACTTGCGGCCCATGATGGGAAAAATAATTCAAGGACAAGAGCCTCTTCCCCACAACCCTGGCCGGTGTTTGTGGAGGTCTGCGGGCAGGGGGGCTAATCGGAATCTGGAAACCCTCCAGATCCTGCTCTTTAATAACTGAGGCCTCGTACACACCATCGGACTTATCCGATGAAAACGGTCCGCGGACCATTTCCATCGGATATGTCCGATCGGGAGTTTGATCCGATGGCGTGTACACACCATCGGATCAAATTCCCCGTCGCCGGACGGCGCGGTGACGTGGCGGTGACGCGGCGGTGACGTTGACGCCGCCACGTCACCGCACCAGGAAGTTAAACACTTCCGCGCATGCGCCGAATCCATTCGGCGGCGGCGCGGCGGCGGTGGGGGCCGACATGTCTGCTGGTAAGTGTACTAACCAGCAGACATGTCGGGCGGACAGATTCCCACCGGATAGATTTCAAAGCATGCTTTGAAATCTGTCGGGTGGAGAAATCTGTTCGCTAGCCCATACACACGAGCGGAGATGTCTGCTGAAACGGTCCATCGGACCGTTTTCAGCGGACATATCCCCTCGTGTGTACGAGGCCTAAGGGGCTGGGGCCACCCAGTGATGTCACCTGGTGAACCCGCCCCCTTGTGACGTCATTGACTGAGGGCATGCTTTGGTCATTAATGTCACAAGGGGTGGGGTCACCGATATTCACTATTTGTTAGGGATGCTGGCGGCCCTGCTCCTGGATCTGGGGTCTTAACGCTGCCTGAGCACAGCAGCGTTAAAGTCCCCCCCCCTGTCCCTCAAAACTGGGGTAATGCTTAGGGTAAGTTCAGCAGCCGTGAGGCCCCTGTAAATGCGAGGCCTTAGGCAACCGCCTTATTTGCCTAATTAAAGAGCCGCCTCTGCCCGTAGGGGCTGCTGAAAGTTGTGGTCCACCTGTCACCCAGCCCAGCCTGGCATTCACTTCCCAATCACTTGTGGAAATTAACAATTCATATTCTTGTTTTTTGTACTTTTATTGGGGGATCTAAACTTGGAGGGGGATGGGAATATGTGGGATGCCCAGTAGAACAGTCAGTTTGGGACAGAACTATGTCCACTCTTTGCACCAAACACTTCTCCACACTCCTCCTGCGTAACACTTGCTTGCAGACTATCATGCTCTCTTCCTCCTGCACAACACTTGACTCCAGGCACTGCTAGCACATGGTTGGGCCCAACACTGACTCAGTCAGGCCCTAGGAATTGCCATTTGTAGGCAGGGACCACGGGCCCCTTTTTATATAGAATTTGTCTTTAGTGCTAGATGTCCTATGGTGGACTACTGATCCCACTAATCCCTCTTCAGGCCCTTCCAGTCCTCCTACCCAACTCCACTGCCCATGACATTGCAATCCTCACTGGCTCCACAAACAGCTGTGACTGTTTCCTCTCAGTCCTCTCTGGCATGCCTCTCTAGTCCCCCGAGAGCACATGTCACTCACTAGCCCTTCTGGCTGCGCACACACACCAGTGGTGCCCTCCTGAAGACTTGGCTTGCCTGGCAGCGCGAGCCCCTGTTTCCTCTCTGACTCCACTCTGTGCCTCCTGTCCAGATCCTTCATGCATTAATAAAGGGATACTTCTTGCACCTGAGTCCCAGGCCCAAGGTCACCCCCTAACCCAGAATGGCGAGTGCCCTCAAAGGCACGGACAGCTTAGTACTCCATCCTCAGTTCTTCCCCCGACAACTCCTCCCTAGCTGGGCTGACCCTGGGTATATGAAGGAGGTCTGCCCCCTGCCAATCCTAGTTGGGGATTGGTCAGGGCTCCTTGGACACCTTAGACAGCTCCACTACTCTTCTAGAATCCTCTAAAAGCCAGAGGGAGGTGACCAAGAAGTGATGCTGTCATGGAGATAAGGCTGTACGCAGAGCGCACACCATATCTCCTGTGCTAATAAGCACACATTTTGTCTAATGATATAATGCATCTTACCTACAACTCTAATTCCCGTATATCTAAAATCCAGCAATCCCAGTAAACAGACATGACCATACCTTACGTTCTCAGATCCTCAGCATGACTCCCTGCCGAGCAGCTCACTGGTTCTTTTATTCAAAGACCACAAAAAGAAATTACAAACAGGAAATCCTGGCTCCAACAGCCAATCACCTCCTCTTGCACAGGATGTGACAACACAGGATGTGAATTTATACAACAACCAATGAATAATGGTTAAAGGAGTCCTATGGATGTGTTATGTATGTATTTCCTGTCCTCTGTACCTGGAAGCTAAACAAACAAAGCTTCCAAACATGGACTCCGTCTCTGACCATAACCACTCAAAGACTCTGGTATTTCCGCTCATAGGAATCCTAATTCTATGTTGTTCCAGAGAACAACCCATACCCAGATTATACTACCGTTCCTGTGGATGGGAGGCTATCTGCAGGTGTACGCTACGAACCTCAACATGTGCTGATCAGACACAGCAGAGACAAGAGCGTACATCCACCTATAACCGATAATGTCCTTGTAGAGCGAACATATTCCCCCAGACGATCGTTCTGTTCATTGCGCAGGGGCCCTTTCGCTAGCGGACACATCCCCGCTCTGCAAACATCTCTCTCCAACCTTAAGACGTTTTGCACTACCAGACGGGACTTCAACCAGCATCAGTCTGCCCCAGTCAGTTCTTTAGAGCAGGCTGTGGGAGTAATAACACTGGGCGACACTATGACAATATATATTAAATACATCTTTATAAAATTTCCACAACTATGCTATCTGTGAGTCACCAGCCTACTCTGAGCCACTCCCAGCCCACACAGATCAAAACAAACAGGCCTAGCTTCAAGTTAGGCTTGCCTAAATTTACCTGTACTCACCAAAAATCTACCTCTAGAACCTACCTAAGTAGAAGGTGCTACACTGATATCAGATAGGGGGCCAGGAGAAAAAAGTAGAAGGGGCTAAGAGGGAACTGTATAGTAATGGGAGGGGCAGAAGGAAAGTATCATGCTGGGATCTGTAGTGGTCTACCTCATGGAGAGTAGATTCTAAGCAACGTACCTGTACTTTTCATTGCCTGGCCGTGATATTCTGCCGAAGTATATTTACGTTAGGCAGTTGGCACATGGTTAACGAGACACACAGACTGCCTTTAAGAAGGGTTGCAGGAGAAATCCCCCCCTCGTCTCTAGCTGCTAATTCACATATACATCCCATAATAGGAGGCTCCCAAGGCAGACAGAAACAATAGAACAATGGGATACAGCCACACCTCAAACGATCTAGTAAGCAGTCTATGAGACCAAGCCCATACAATGTTCCACCAGTCAGAAAGGTTGAATTCATTTATCTTCCTATATTTCCTGAGGGATATTATTCAGAAATGTTTCTGTCCCAAGTGAAAGAACCCCTTAATTCTTTCAACACAAACCGACATATAGAACCCGGGATAACAGGCGTAACACGAAATGCTGAGTCCGGTGTGGTTGTACGGTGAGTCTGGTTAGGACAGACCCGACTGGGGTTCTTGGTCACCCTGTGCCCCCAATAGAGACAGGGTCCATAACACAGAAGAGGGGCTGGGGGAGCTGGACAAGGAGTTTCCAGAGCTCTCTAAGGTAAGCTGGGTTCCACAAGCCCCCACAACCAAAGTGATTTGCATCACAGGGTCACAACTCCTTTGGTCAACATTCTGCTTGTACACAAAACGACCAGGCCATATTCTCCTTGTGACAGACCCAAACAGGACGGGGGCTTTTGGAGAGGACTGCAGGGTGGCCTCTTGCCTACTGACTATGGGCCCTGGCTTTTAAGGGAACAATACTCTTTGGGAGATATCTGCCTGGGGGACCCTTGGAGTGATCTTGCTTCAGATTCAAGTCCACATTTCCCCAAAACACACAGACTTTGCGAACTGGAGGGCCCATATACATATTTGGGCTCTCTATGCCCAAACAGGCAAAGACTGCTTTAGACTGTGTGACGTAGATCAGATGTTAATATGATCATCTCAAATCAACCTAATACTGGGGCCTCCTAGGTGTGCATTCCCATTATTAATTGAGTTAATTAAGTCACCTATTGTTTCTGTCTGTTGTCTAATTTGGCTAACTTTTGGAGGTTTCTACATGATGGTATCAGTCTGGTGTCAACTCGTCATTCAACCATTGTGTGATGATTTGGGTAAACATTTGGTTTTATTGTTCATGTGGTGACTGACCTTCTTTTGAAGAGTATAAAAACCTATAGTTCCGTTCAATAAACAGTCATTCCTTTGGTTCTATCCCGACATGTTGTCTGTGTACGATACTTGGGGTAAAGGGCTGGTATTAGCTCTGATTTTATGCCCTTACTCTCTATTTGTCTTATCTTCTTGCAGCTGTGATCAACTGATAGGACCAGAATGAGGACATCGTCCAGAAACATGTTCTGCACATTGTCCATATTTGTGGGCGTTGCTGTGATTTATTACTCCTACCATATAGAAATCAGGCATCAGAAGATGAGATCTCAGGAACTTCCCATTGCCACAGACACCATCACAGCTCTGGACAATCGAACATTTATCATCTCTCCGTATTATGAGCCTAGACTTGGCCAATTAGTCCGGGTCATCGCCATCATCCATGTGTCTGTGAAGGAACTCTACTGTATCTTCCATTGTTCCTCCAACCAGAACGTCTTTCTGAGGGCAAAAATAGATCTTCATGGTGACAGATTTGGGTTCCCATATGGAACAGCAGATCTTCTATGTGCCGAACCTTCCGGGTGTGATTACACTTATATGTCTTTCTCTTCAACTATCTCCACAAATACAGGTCAGAATCTTCTATTTGAGGTCAAGAACCGTCCACCACAGCAAATCTCCTCAGATTTCACCGTCTGTATCTCTACTTTGTTTGGAAACTACAACAATGTCCTCCAGATGATCCAGAGTATTGAGATGTACAAGATTCTGGGGGCCTCGAAGATCACCATCTATAACACAAACTGTTCCCGGGATGTAGATAAGGTGTTACGTCATTACATTGATGAAGGAACTCTAGAGGTGGTGCCATGGCCAATAGACCGCCATCTTCAGACATCGAAAGAATGGCATTATTACAAAGGACTCAACGCTGAGATTGGATATTTTGGACAAACTGCGGCCCTAAATGATTGTCTATACAGGAACATGTACAAAAGCAAGTTTGTTCTCCTCCATGACATTGATGAAATTATTCTTCCAGCCAATGACTGGGACTGGTCATCCCTGATGGAGAATCTCCAGAATAAACATCCAAATACAAGCGTCTTCCGCTTTGAGAGTCATCTCTTCCCCATTCCAGTCAACAACTCCGTATTTGACCTGTGGCCCCATGTTCCCGGCCTCAATATTCTTACTTACAGTCTCCGACACCCTAACAAGGGGAATAACTTCAATGCCCCCAAAATGATTGTGAATCCCCGAGACGTATTTCAAACCTCCATTCACATAGCTGAGACACGCAAACAAAAAACGTATATAGGAGACGAGATGGCCATTCTCTTCCACTGTAAAACGAGGAACGAATACACCGTAGAGGATCTCATTCCCAATGATAGGTTGATGAGATACAATCTGTCCTTAGTGCCCAATGTAGATAAGGTGATTCAGAGACTTTTCCCTCAGCAATCTCCCCTCCACCTGAAAATCCAATAATGTAAAGACTAAAATTGTGTCTACATGACTCCAAACTCAACATTTACCAATGGGTTTATAAGAACTTTTGCTCAGAAGTCCCCTGTTCTACAACCCCAAATCAAGAAACATTGGGGCGTTGTGTAAAATCTACATAAAACAGAATGCGAGAATTTAAAAATCTTCTGAACCCAGATTTTATTCACAATAGAAAATTGTAACGGAGGGCCCGTGGGACCCAGAGGCTCTTACAGGGTGTGGGGTACTCCTGTTTCATCTTCACCGATGACTCTTGTGTCTAAACTCATCCTATGTCCACTAGGGGCATAGGATGACTGAGAAATTATATCTTGGACTGCATGAGATGGGGCAGTAATGTAATCCACAATATATTCAAGAATGTCTGCAAGAACTAATTACAGGTTGTTGATTCTGAACCCAACAGGTCAATAGAAGAGTGACTCCTTCAATGTGGGAACGCAGACTGTTAAGGTGTTTAATGTTGTCTGCTACTGTCATGTAAATGAACCTTAGTCTGGTTCTCAAGAACCGTTCATTGTGGGATGCTAATCGACACTGTATTGTGTGAATTTCTATGGACGATAAATATGTATTGTATAGCAGGTGAGAAGAGCTTATCTCGGAGTCCTCGGAGCCCTCTGATGTGGCCCATGACCTCCTGCTCTGGAATGGCGGGTTGGCAAACCCAGATCGCAGGTTGCCGACTCGCCATACCCTACGGCACAGAGTTGTGAATGAAGCTGGTGTTAGAGGAAGAAAGTGGCTGTGGAGCCCCATAAGCCGATGCTTCCTCTACGGCGCTGGCTTTTGCCACAGGCGGAGTCTATGGCAAAGTTCAGCTAACCTGCAGGATAGACACAGGTGCACTACGCTGCACCGGCGGTGTGGGTAAATGGCAGCACATCAGTGTGAAAGCAGTCTTAGGCCCTTGGTTGCCAAGTTGCTTAAGTGGCCCTCGCTCTTCAAAAGGTTGGGCACCCCTGAGTTACAACATCCACGTATATTTCACCCTGCTGCCAGACATCCATCCGACCCATTCTGTAGTCAATGAAAACGTCTTTTTCTTTGTTTTGTTATTTTATTTGGGGAATTGAACTTGGTTGGGGAAGGGACATGGGATGCCCATTGATGTGGAAATGTTATTAATGTAAGTTGTCAGATGTCCCCCTAGTGTCGGTTTTGCTGTAACACTCTCATGTGAGCGTATTCACACATACAGACGTTGGCGGAAGAGCGTGGCACGAAAATCTTCATGTGGACACAGCGATGTTTGCTCTTTTAGGGATGTTTTGTGCCTCACCAATGGACTGGCCACTTCTTGGCGTTGGCATTAAATGACTCTGAGTGGACAGATCTGCATTCACGAGAACTATAGCCTAACTATACGACAGGTATGGCCCATCGAGCCATCATTTTTGCATTGGTTCCCGTCGTTGGAAGCAGTGCATGTCACTGCTAGTCTATCTGAATGTATACATGTCTGTGATTGGTTCTTTTGTTGTATTCATGTATTGGTATTTTATTTGTAGCGCCTGGTTACTTTAGAGTACCGGTGTTATTTAAATGTAGAGGGGGGTCAGAGTATAGTTAGACTCTGATCCTATTGTTATATTCAAGCAGGGTCTCTGTCTCAGCTTGGCTGTGCTGTGGGTGCATTCTGTTGTGCTGGGGTGTTATTCCCACCCCAGTGCAGTAGATGGCAGCAGTGGAGTCAAGGTTTGGGTGCTCTTCCCCAGCAGCCAATCAGGAGGATTGAGCCTCGCTGTGCATGCTGGGGGAGGGTATTTATGGGGCAGACGCCATTGGTTCTGGGTTGGTCTTCGCCCAGTGTGGCAACCACTCATAGGCGTGCACACAGGGTGGGCACACCCTAATCATGCTGTGCTACATAGATTCCCCCTGCTGTTAGGCTGCAGAAGAAGGGACTGGAGAGTCTCTGTATTAAAAGTGAAATATCAGGGGTCTGTTTAGACCTCTGATATCTCACCAAACATTTGAGCAGCGACAGGGACCCAGTATTCGACTGGGTTCCCACCTCTGAGGATCCCAAGCTGTATTGCTGTTTGGTGGGGACGGGAATTGGAGTATAATAGAAGGACAGAGGGGGGATTGGGGTATAATAGAAGGACAGAGGAGGGATTGGGGTATAATAGAGGGACAGAGGGGGGATTGGGGTATAATATAAGGACAGAGGGAGGATTGGGGTATAATAGAAGGGCAGAGGGGGGATTGGGATATAATAGAAGGACAGAGGGGAGGATTGTGGTATAATAGAAGGACAGAGGGAGGATTGGGGTAAAGTAGAAGGACAGAGGGGGGATTGGGGTATAATAGAAGGACAGAGGGAGGATTGGGGTATAATAAAAGAACAGAGGGAAGATTGGGTTTTTATAGAAGGACAGAGGCAGGATTGGGGTAAAATAGAAGGACAGAGCGGGGATTGGGGTATAATAGAAGGACAGAGGGAGGATTGGGGTATAATAGAAGGACAGAGGGAGGTTTGGGGTATAATAGAGGGGCAGAGGGGGGATTGGGGCATAATAGAGGGACAGAGGGGGGACTGGGGTATAATAGAAGGACAGAGGGGGGATTGGGGTATAATAGAAGGACAGAGGGAGGATTGGGGTATAATAAAAGAACAGAGGGAAGATTGGGTTTTTATAGAAGGACAGAGGCAGGATTGGGGTAAAATAGAAGGACAGAGGGGAGAATGGGGTATAATAGAGGGACAGAGGGAGGATTGGGGTATAATAGAAGGACAGAGGGAGGATTGGGGTATAATAGAGGGGCAGAGGGGGGATTGGGGCATAATAGAGGGACAGAGGGGGGACTGGGGTATAATAGAAGGACAGAGGGGGGATTGGGGTATAATAGAAGGACAGAGGGGGGATTGGGGTATAATAGAAGTACAGAGGAGGGATTGGGGCATAATAGAGGGACAGAGGGGGGACTGGGGTATAATAGAAGGACAGAGGGGGGATTGGGGTATAATAGAAGGACAGAGGGGGATTGGGGTATAATAGAAGGACAGAGGGAGGATTGGGGTATAATAGAAGGGCAGAGGGGGATTGGGGTATAATAGAAGGACAGAGGGGGGATTGGGTATAATATAAGGACAGAGGGAGGATTGGGGTATAATAGAAGGACAGAGGGAGGATTGGGGTATAATAGAAGGACAGAGGGGGGATTGGGGTATAATAGAAGGACAGAGGGGGGATTGGGGTATAATAGAAGGACAGAGGGAGGATTGGGGTATAATAGAAGGACAGAGGGAGGATTGGGGTATAATGGAAGGACAGAGGGGGGATTGGGGTATAATAGAGGGACAGAGGGGGGATTGGGATATAATAGAAGGACAGAGGGAGGATTGGGGAATAATAGAAGGACAGAGGGGGGATTGGGGTATGATAGAAGGACAGAGGGGGGATTGGGGTATAATAGAAGGACAGAGGGGGGATAGGGGTATAATAGAAGGACAGAGGGGGATTGGGGTATAATAGAAGGACAGAGGGGGGATTGGGGAATAATAGAAGGACAGAGGGAGGATTGGGGTATAATAGAAGGACAGAGGGGGATTGGGGTATAATAGAAGGACAGGGGAGGAATTGGGGTATAATAGAAGGACAGAGGGGGGATTGGGGTATAATAGAGGGACAGATGGGGGATTGGGGTATAATATATTGACAGAGAGGGGATTGGGGTATAATAGAGGGACAGAGGGGAGATTGGGGGTATAATAGAAGGACAGAGGGAGTATTGGGGTATAATAGAAGGACAGAGGGGGGATTGCTGCTCCCACTCTGAACCCCTTTGTAACAGAATAGCCCGTGACACCCAGAGACGATGTAACAGAATGGCCCGTGACACCCAGAGACGTTGGAAGGATGAGAGATACTCTTGTGCCAGCAGCAACAATAACTCTTGGGTCGAAATCCACCCTGTGCCCTCTTGGGTGTAGGGTGGCTAATAGTGAATCATAATTCATATATTACATGAGATGGGACATTATTAATACTTCATATTTCAGGACTGAGATATCACAAGGAGTCATGATGACATGACCAGGTCAGCCAGTGAGTCATACCTTTTGTATAATAGGCTATTGAAATATCTTAAGGTGTTGGCTATCCACTGGGCAGCACAGTGGTCCAGTGAGTAGCACTTTCGTCTAGCAGCAAAAGGGTCGCTGGTTCGAATCCCGACCACGACACCATCTGCCTGGAGTTTGCATGTTCTCCCTGTGTCTGCGTGGGTTTCCTCCGGGTACTCCGGTTTCCTCCCACAATCTAAAGACATGCTGGTAGGTAAATTGGATCGTCCAAAATTGGCCCAGTATATACATATATATGTGTGTATGACTGTGTGTCCTTAGCGTGTCAAGATCCTACGGGGTAAAAATGACCGCACCAGCCAAGCAGACACTGGCTGGAAAAAGCGCCCAGAGGTGATTCAGTTCGCATGCGTTGCGCTATACAAGTCATTCATTCATTCATTCACTGTAAAGACACCCACTCTCACAAGATTCTGCCATTGTGTGATAAGTCTGTCTAGGTAATGTGATTGAGGTTTCCTTTCTGTGTGTGAAGATTATCTGTGATTGTGTATTATTAAAAAGGGAAAATCATTGTGTGATAAAGATGTCTGTGTTACTATTCAAGGTTAATTGAACTCTATTGAAGAGACGGTGCCGACCGGTCTACATAGTTAGCTTACCTGAATGCCTTTTAGAGTGTGATTGAAGCCCCCCATGGTGTGAAGGGGGGTGGAGATTGCATTGTCCTGTGATTAACTGCATTATGCTTGAGACTGTATAAGAAGCTGAGAAAATACTAATAAATTGTCACATATTTTGGAAGCAAGAACGGAGCTCTGTCTCGTCTTATTCTGGGAAAGGATATGGATCGTGTATGCAATATTGTCGGAGTGTGTCAGATAAGCTTGTCGTGGCTGGATGGAAGGTCGTAAGCGGTGGTGACTGTTACATTGGTGGCAGCAGTGGGATGATTCCATCTTCAGAAGGACGGCTACATAGACACATGACAATGGAGACGCTGTATGAACGGATGAAGCTCTCTTCCCTCATGGACTTACTGGAGAGCCGGGGCAGACCGGCCAGCAACCGTAAGAAAAGGGACATTATCGCAGAACTTGTCGAAATGAATAGAGCTAAGAGGCCCAGCGTAACAGACAGGACACCCGAGGAAGAATTTTTTGATCGGGCTGTTAAACATGGACTGGCACAATATGGTCCTAATCCTCCGCCGGAGATCATAGACCGGGTTATAGCGGCTGTGGATGCCACCTTGCGACAGCGAAGAAGTGCTGCAGCAGCTGAAAGAGAGAGGAGAGGTGCAGATACCAGTCTCCATGGAAGAGGAATTCCAAAGGAGGTTACAAGAGATGCGGATACAGCATAGAGGACCAGTATCAGAGGAGGTCCTGTTGGGATGGTCGGATGTGATTCGGTGCCAACTCTGGAAGGAAGCGTTAGCTCTGGAGCAGCAACACCAAGGGAAGGTCCTGCCCTCCATCTATGCAAGGTACTGGCCGCAGTATGACGTACGAATGCTGTTGTTGGGGGAACAACCGAAGCAGGAGTGGATAGCAGAGTTAAGCAGGCTGATCCGGGCAGAGATGAAGCTGGATGAGAGCTACAGAGCCCTCCGGTGGTATGTAGCCCAAGAGTGCCCGTGGTCAGCGGATGACAGCCCCACAGAAGGCTATGACTATGATGGCCTGGGATTATTGTATTGGAGGATGTCCAGTGATCCAGACTTCGGGGATGATCGGGAGTGGCGCTTGGAGGACATAATGGAGCACAGAGAGGAAAAATTGAATATCTCGGGAGGCCACTGGTCACAGGAAGATTTGGAATTTCTGGCCATTCGGAATGGGAGCTGGAAGTCGCCTACAGACAGCTGCTAGACTCCGCTCAGCAGCAGGGTGGGGCTCCCATTGCCTGGGACTATGAGGAAAGTTCATATGACAACTGGGAACTCCTGGCTGATGAATCGGCAGTGGAAAATACGGAGATTGCCTTCCCTAAAGCCAAAGCGGATGGTGTGGAGTTCCAGAGAGCCGGGGCGGTTGGCCCCTCTCTCCAACAACAAGCTGAGGTGGTAAAGCTTTTACCCCCAGCTGAATCACTGGCAACAGAACAGAGGGTCACGGACCTCTGCTCTTCACTAACGGAAGAGGGGGACCCTGTGGTAGTGGATGGGACTGTGGTCTCCACTCACAGCAACCCAGCGGAAGAGCTGGCAACAGAACAGAGGGTCACGGACCTCTGCTCTTCACTAACGGAAGAGGGGGTTCCTGTGGTAGTGGATGGGACTGTGATCTCCACTCACAGCAACCCAGCGGAAGAGCTGGCAACAGAGCAGAGTGCCCCAGGCCTCTGCTCCTCACTAACGGAAGAGGGGGACCCTGTGGTGGTGGATGGGACTGTGGTCTCCACTCACAGCAACCCAGCAGAAGAGCTGGCAACAGAGCAGAGTGTCATAGGCCTCTGCTCCTCATTAACAGAAGAGGGGGACCCTGTGGTAGTGGATGGGACTTCAGTCTCCACTGGCACAACCCCAGAAAATGGTACAGGACTGGGACAGGAGGATGTCGGCTTTGCTTTGCAAGCACCAGGGGGTTTTCACCTAGCACCAGTGGATGGGACCTCAGTCTCCACTGGTATACCGCAGGAAGGGGGGGCAGTTGGTCCAGACCCCCAACAGCATGATGGACTGAGCCCAGCCACCCTGCTTTCTCCCCAGCGGCAGGCGTGTTCTCTGAGAGAGGCAGAGGTTGGCGGGGGGAGTAATGCTCAGTTTGGAGCCATTTATTTGGGGTACAGTATGGATACCAGCATTGGAGGACTGGAACTACTGACGGACTTCGGAGTCAACCCGTTTGGGGTTCCCCCCTGTGTCCGTCTCCCACCGAAAGGGGAGAGATGTAACAGAATGGCCCGTGACACCCAGAGACATTGGCGGGATGAGAGATACTCTTGTGCCAGCAGCAACAATAACTCTTGGGTCGAAATCCACCCTGTGCCCTTTTGGGTTTAGGGTGGCTAAAAGTGAATCATAATTCATACATTACATGTGATGGGACATTATTAATACTTCATATTTCAGGACTGAGATATCACAAGGAGTCATGATGACATGACCAGGTCAGCCAGACAGTGAGTCATACCTTTTGTATAATAGGCTATTGAAATATCTTAAGGTGTTGGCTATCCACTGTAAAGACACCCACTCTCACAAGACTCTGCCATTGTGTGATAAGTCTGTCTAGGTAATGTGATTGAGGTTTCCTTTCTGTGTGTGAAGATTATCTGTGATTGTGCATTATTAAAAAGGGAAAATCATTGTGTGATAAAGCTGACTAGAGAACTTATATAACTAGATGTCTGTGTTACTATTCAAGGTTAATTGAACTCTATTGAAGAGACGGTGCCGACCGGTCTACATGGTTAGCTTACCTGAATGCCTTTTAGAGTGTGATTGAAGCCCCCCATGGTGTGAAGGGGGGTGGAGATTGCATTGTCCTGTGATTAACTGCATTATGCTTGAGACTGTATAAGAAGCTGAGAAAATACTAATAAATTGTCATATCTTTGGAAGCAAGAACGGAGCTCTGTCTCGTCTTATTCTGGGAAAGGATATGGATCGTGTATGCAATATTGTCGGAGTGTGTCAGATAAGCTTGTTGTGGCTGGATGGAAAGTCGTAAGCGGTGGTGACCGTTACACCCTTTACTTAGCTACACCTGTAGCCTCGACCTTCTCCAGACCATACATTGGGGCGGGTGGCCCCCAATGTGCAGGCAGTGCGGGCTCTAGGGGCAGCTGTTTTTGACCCCAAAACAGTGACCGGGGGATTTGCCCTGTATTAAAGATGGCTCTGGCCCCTCTTAAAGTGCCTCATGGGTCCCATGGACCCAACAGGACCCATTGTAGGGGAGGCCCTGTATTCAGCAGTCTGTTCCCTTGACGAGGAGGAGATCTCTAGGAAATGCTTACAACAGGAGCTACAGACAGATACAAAGTCATAACACTGGCAGCATGTGGATGTGGCCCCTCACTTCTGTCATCTTATAATACGGGTTGAGGGGCCACTTTAGCATGACCTAAATGTGCAGCTTAATAAGGAGTGAGGTCCAAACAAATGAGGTCCGGAATGGGGGGGTCTGACTGAGCACCCACTTAGTATCACAGTGAGGGATTGGGGTCTTTCCTGCACTCTGATTGTCCAATCTCTTCACTCCTTGAAGACACATTGTAACAAGTTACACTGAGGAGAGATGTAAATATTTTAGGTGTCTTACTTGTTGGACATAACCCCGCCCACATCGGGGCAACCCAGGAAACCAGGGACCACAGGGTGGCAGAGATGGTACTGAGGGGGCAAAATGGAATTTGTCAGGGGCTCCATTCTATTGGCTGTGGGCAGTTTCTGGAATTGAAGCACAGGGACCCGGTTTGGATTCCGACCAAACCGCTGGGAATTCATATACAACGCTCCAGCTGTGATGGCGCCCCATGACCAGAACTCCTGCGCGGTCTAAGGGCCATGACCAGAACTCGTCACACAGAATAATGTAGACGTAGGAGGGTACAAGTACACTTTATTAAACATTTAATTGGTTGTTAAAAAAAGACGTCTTTTGTTCAATAAATGTTCCCAGCGATGGAGATCCTGCAGAAGCAGAAAAGAAGGAAGTCATTAAAACATTAATTATCAGAGGACAAACACTGCACTACTGCTATGTCAGAGCTACTCGGGTGACGTATAGAAGCCCAATCACACTACATATAATCCTTAATGATACCTCGGTACATCGCATGGTGCCACCTGTAGAGTGCCCAAGTCAGGATCTCTGGAGACCATATATCAGAACTTCTGATGACCCCATTATGGCTCCTCCGGAGACCCTATATCAGGACTAGGGATGAGCCGAACACCCCCGCGTTCGGTTCGCACCAGAATGTTCGAACAGACCGCGGGTTCGCGCCAACATTTAGAACCCCATTGAAGTCTATGGGACTCGAACGTTCGAATTCAAAAACGATCATTTTAAAGCCCAATATTCAAGTTATTGTTGGAAAACGTCTTGGAGAACCCAGGTCTTGCCCCAGGGAACATGTATCAATGGAAAAAAAGTTTTAAAAACTGTCGTTTTTTCTGGAGCAGCGATTTTAACCACTTTAGCCCCGGACCATATTGCTGTCCAATGACCAGAGCACTTTTTGTGATTCGGCACTGCGTCGCTTTAACTGACAATTGCGCGGTCGTGCGACGTGGCTCCCAAACAAAATTGGCGTCCTTTTTTTCCCACAAATAGAGCTTTCTTTTGGTGGTATTTGATCCCCTCTGCTGTTTTTTTTTGCGCTATAAACAAAAATAGAGCGACTATTTTGAAAAAAATGCAATATTTTTAACTTTTTCTGTCATAAATATCCCCCCAAAATATATAAAAAAACTTTTTTTTCCTCAGTTTAGACCGATACGTATTCTTCTACATATTTTTCGTTAAAAAAAAATCGCAATAAGCGTTTATTGATTGGTTTGCGCAAAAGTTATAGCGTTTACAAAATAGGGGGTAGTTTTATGGCATTTTTTTTTTTTTTATCTTTTTACTAGTAATGGCGGCGATCAGCGTTTTTTTTCAGTACTGCGATATAATGGCGGCAACTTCGGACACTTTTGACACATTTTTGGGACCATTGGCATTTTTTTAGCGATCAAAGCTTCTAGCAGAAACAATTATCCATAGTCACTTAGGTGTGTTTATGTATATTTTTTTGATCTACACCCTCTATGTGGGTTTAAAATTACACCAATATTAATATATAGTTCACTTTATATATCCTTTTTTTCACTTCAGATATTAATTTCACCTAAGTCGGGGGATGCATCAATTAATGGGCTCATATCCCCTTTTTTGCATTCCAATAAATACGTTTGATCGGCAGCTATCGATCAATATGAGTACCATATAGTTTATACAAGGTCAAGGCAGACAATATGTTTTGGCCGTTTTTTTTCCAATGTGATGACTCTGCTGCATTTTTCAAAAAATCCACTAGATGTCGCCATAATGAGGATTAGACGTTAACAACGAGACTGATATAGCAGGCGTCTGCTATAATTTCCCGTGTCCACGCTATTAAATAAAAGTTTTTTTCTGCTTCTTCTTTTTCTTTTTTATTCTCTTAGGAGTACAAGACGGAGGCTCTGCCCGCTGTACTTCTTAAGGAAAGTTTTTTAGTTTATGTTGGCAATAGCTTTAGATGTGGTCAAGGATTGGCATTTTGCCCTTGACTAAGATGGCGCCTGCAGTCCCGGATCTACACCTCACGGCGAGGTCCTGGCCTATTTAAGTGATGACTCACCGCAACGCCCTATCCCATTGACAACGTCCTATGACGAAACGCGTCTGGGAAGACGTGCGGTGACGTCATCACGCTTTGGAGGAGGGTTTTTCCAATTTGTTTGCCGGCCGGCATCACTAAGTTTTACATGCCTGTTTAACTCATCGCAAATGTGAGTATTCTGTTTTTTTATGATTTTTAATAAAAGTCCCTGCGGGATTACGCTATGTCTGCCTTTATCATCATTTTACATATATGATCTAACTGGTGGAGTTGCGGAGTGGAGCCCAGGTGTAGGCACTGCCCTAGGATTTGGGATTCGTTCGGTCTCCCTCAAAGGCGGCGGCTGGGTCATAGCCGACTGCTGGTAACAGTTATTCCTCCGGTAAGCTGCTTAGACTTCTGGTGGTGGGCCACATTGAAGAGCCAAGTTTATTTTATAGCACAGTGGTGATTACTACATGTCCATCCTGAACTAAGACCAGCAGAGACGTTTGGAGCTAATATTTATTATTATTATTTTTTTCTGGCTGAAGGATTGTGCTATTTCTACATGATTGATATGTGGACTCTTTGACTACACTGAGTCCGGGTGTTAAGTCGCAGCTCTAAACCTCTGTTGTATTTTCTCTAGTGTCTCGGCACAAGAGCTGCTGCCTCCCCATTTTTACTATTAGTGTCTCGGCACAAGAGCTGCTGCCTCCCCATTTTTACCCTTAGTGACTGTTACATTGTTACTAATTGACTATCCATTTTGACAAGCACAGTTTTTCCTGTATTATGTGTTCCTGGGTGTGTTCTAACTGTATGGGGGGTGTGGCCTCACTAGGGGAAATCACTGATCTTCTGTTCATACATTGTATGAACAGAAAATCAGCGTTTCCCCCGCTGACAGGAACGAGAGCTTTGTGTTTACACACATAGCTCCCGTTCCCCGCTCTGTAACGAGCAATCGCGCATGCCCAGCGGCGATCGTACCCGCCGGGCACGTACACGGGACTGGACTCGGGGGCGAGCAGGGGGCGCGCACACGGCCGCCGGTGGCGCGCACGCGCCCCCTAGTGGCCGCGAATGTCCCGACGTAGTATGACGGGCTCTCTCCCAGGAGAGCCGACCTGCCGCCGTAAAACGATGGCGGCTGGTCGGCTAGTGGGTAATGAAGCTTAAAGTGAAAAAAATGAAAAATTCCTTTAAATATGGTACCTGCTGGGTGTCTATAGTAGTGGCACGTGTTTATAAATGTCCCTGCACAACATGAGATTACTATAAGAAAAAAGAACTTTAATACTGTTTGCGGCTTTAATGTAATGTTTGGTCCCTGCAATATGCATACACATCATTGAAAAAAATAGCATGAGTTTCCCCGCCATTACTCCCCCCCTGGTTATTACAAGACCCGGTGCCAATCCAGACCTCCCTGGGGCCCTAAGTAAAATGACATGGCACATTAAAAATGAGAAGCAGGGGGCGCTGACGACAGTGACGTGCGACATGTGACATGTGACAGCTAATGCATTTAGGTGCTATCAAACAGCAAACGTGCAGTTACAGCAAATGCGTTTAGTTGCTATTAAACAGCACACGTGCAGTAAGAGCGACTGCGTTTATGTGCAAATAAATAGCACACATGGAGTAACAGCTAATGCGTGTATGTGCAATTAAATAGCACACATCCACTAACACTGAGTACTATGTTTAGGTGTAAACTAAACACTATGTAGCATAATCTACTGCCTAGCAATAGGAATAGCTGATCTAGCTAACCTATACCGTGTATAAATATATGTACAACTCCTAGGGATGTATATATATTCTCTGCACACTGTAAGTTTAACTAAACTGACTAGCCTGCCTGGTCTATCTATCTATCTATCTATCTATCTATCTATCTATCTATCTATCTATATATTTATCTATCTATCTATCTATTAGAAAAGGCACTGTGTCTCTATCTATCTATCTCTCTCTCTGTCTGACTGATCTCTTTAACAAAGCCGCAACACACTACACGAGGCCGCCTTGCAGGCAGCCTTTTATAGTGTGGGGCGTGTACTAATCCCCCTGAGCCACCCTGGCTTTGGCCAATTATTGTTCTTCGTTTTTTGCGTGGTGTGATTGGCCAAGCATGCAGGGTCATGGTGCATGCTTGACCAATCATCAGCGCGCACCGCCACAGTGAATTATGGGAGGACGCGCGTCACTCGAATTTGGCGCGAACGCCCCGTTTTGTTCGAAATTCGTCGAACGTACGAACAGACGATGTTCGAGTCGAACATACGTTCGTTTCGAACGCGGATCTCATCCCTAATTAGGACTTCTGGAGACCCTATATCAGCACCTCTGGAGACGCTATTATGACACCTCTGGAGACCTCATACTGACACCTCTGGAGACCTCATACTGACACCTCTGGAGACCCCATACTGCCACCTCTGGAAATACCATTATGCACCCCTGTGCCTGTTTCAGCACCTCTTTGACTCCATTATGCACCCTTTGGAGACCCTATATCAGGACATCTGGTGACCCCCATTATGGCACCTCTGGAGACCCTATATCAGGACTTCTGGTGATCCCATTAGGTCACCTCTAGAGAACCTATAGCAGCACCTATTTTACCTCTTTATGGCATCTCTGGAGATCCCATTACAGACCCAATATCAAGACTGCTGGTGACACCATTATGGTACCTCTGGAGACCCTATATCAACCTCTATGGAGACCCAATTACAGGCCTTATATAAGGACTTCTGGTAATACCATTATGGCACATCTGGAGACCCTAAATCAGGACTTATAGTGACCCCATTATGACACCTCTGGAGACCCTATATCGAGAATTTTTTGACCTCATGATGTCATCTCTGGAGACCCTATATCAGCACCTCTGGATACCCTATTATAGACCCTATATCAATACTGCTGGTGACACCATTATGGAACCTCTGGAGACCCTATATCAGCACCACTAGAGATCTCATTACAGCACCTGTGGAGACCCTATATGAGGACTTCTGGTGACCCCATTATGGCACCTCTGGAGATCCCATATCATCACCTCTAGCGACCTCATTAAAGCACTTTTGGAAATCCTACCACAACATTTATGGAAAAACTATATGAAGACTTATAGGGCACCTCTGGAGACCCTGTATCAGCATCCCTGGAGACCCCAATACAGCACCTATGGAGACCCTATATCAGGACATCTGGTGACCCCCCATTAAGGCACCTCTACAAAACCTATATCAGAACCACTATGGCCCCATTATGGCACCTCTGGAACCTATTGCACCACCTCTGGAGACCCCATTATGGCACTTCTGGAGACCCTATATCAGCCCCTCTGGAGACTGTATACCAAAAATTGTAGAGACTATATAATGGCACCTCTGACGACCTCATACCAGCACAACTGGAGGCCCCAAAAAGCACTCTGAGAGGCCCCAATCCGGAAATTTTGGAGACCCCATATACACATTTCTGGAAACCTTATACCAGGGGTAGGCAACCTGTGGAACTCCAGCTGTTGCAGAACTACAATTGTAACTGCCAAAGTACCGACCCCATCATGCCTCTGGGAGCAATTGTAACTGCCAACCTTGCAATGCCTCATGGGAAATGTAGTTCCACAACAGCTGGAGTTCCAAAGGTTGCCTACCCCTGCCCTAAACCAACAATTGTAGAGACTATCATGTCACCTCTGGAGACCAAATATCAACACCTCTAGTGACCCCATCATGTCAGCTCTGGATACCTCATATCAGCATCTCTGCACACCCCATTATGGCACCTCTGGAGACCCTATATAAGCATCTCTCGAGGCCCCATTACAGCACCTATGGAGAACCATAGGTGAGCCCATTATGACACCTCTGGATACCCTACATCAAAACCTCTACTGACCCCATTATGACACCTCTAGTGACGTCATTATGGCACCTCTGGAGACCCCATATAAGCACCTCTGTAGACCCCATTATAGCACCTCTTGGCCCCCAATTCCAGAACTTCTGAAGTCCCTATAAAAGCATATATAGAGAACACCTACATCACCTCTGGAGACCGCATTCTATTACCCCTGGAGTACCCCAACCAGCACTTCTGGAGATCTTATAACAGCATTTATGGTTAACCCGTACTGGCACTTTGGGAGACATCATACAAGCACTGCACTACTGCTATGTCAAAGCTTTTTGGGGGGAAAGTCAACGCTACATAAGTGTAATATTTAAAAAAAAATCAACGCAGAAACAATTAATATTGCACTCACGTGTAAACAGTAAAAAAAAAAGCATATCCAAAAGTCTCCAGCAGGTGGCAGACTTCCAGGTGGACGATGATAAGATAGCAAGGGGGTTAGTTGGAGACTTATGAACATACAAGGCTACCCCCTGCTGGAGACTTATGAATATGCTTATTTTTTTTTTTTATTCATCAACATTTTTATTCATTTTTCAACAACACTTCCATTTAACAGTATATCACACATCAAAAACAATTATAATATGAAAAACATCATTGTCTATATCCTATACACCCCCCTCCCAAGAAGAAAAGAAAGAAGAAAGCAAGAGAAAGGAAAAAAAAGGAAAGGGAAATTATCCCCCTCGCCCCTCACTTATTCCCTGTGGCTCTCTCCCACCCCCCACCCCCCCTATATAAGGAATTCTAAAAAGCCATTAACCCCTTTATAACTCGCCACTCCTTACTCCTTTTAGTCCCCCGACACCCTTCCCTAAAATGCCATAAAACCCATTTATAACTTAACCCCCCCCCCCTTTTTATCTCCCTTCCCCTCTTCCCTTTCCTGTTTCAGAAAAAAAAAAAGTGAACATATCCCCACCCCTCCCTCAGTGTCCCCCTTCTTATACCTATACAGGCGGGGGTTGGGGGCAGAGCCACACAAGCATTCATATTGAGAGCTAAAAAAAAAAAAAAGGTAAATTAGTCTCCACCCCCCCCCCCTCCCTCCCTCTCTCCCCCGTGAGCATTTCATTCAAATTTTTCTGCAGCTCCTTATATTATTCTATCTCTGGTGAGCGTTGTTTCTACTCTGGCCATATTTCTTTAAACTTATCTTTTCTATCTTTAACAGTAGAAATCCATCTCTCTGCCTCCATAATGAAATTAACTTCTCTCTTCCATTCAAGAATAGTTGGTCTTTTCTTCTGTTTCCACAGTCTCGGTCAGTGATGGCGAACCTTGGCACCCCAGATGTTTTGGAACTACATTACCCATGATGCTCAGTCACTCTACAGTGTAGCTGAGCATCATGGGAAATGTAGTTCAAAAACATCTTGGGTGCCAAGGTTCGCCATCACTGGTCTAGGTATTAATAGTTTTGCCGCATTTAATAAATGATGCGTAATACTATCCTTATATGATCCCATGGACCTTGCTGACCCATGGAATAAGAAGTTTACAGGTGTCAGTTCTATTTCCCCGGGAGATAGCCTTCCAACCCAGGGGGCAAATTCTTGCCAAAATGAATATGCTTTTTGATACAGTTTACACGTGAGTGAAATATTAATTGTTTCTTCATTACATTTTTAATACATGTTTTATAAATGCTACGCTGAGATAAAGGAGCTTTTCTCTCTTTTGTGTCCTTTTTACTATTACACTGATTGGATACTAATTGGTTGGATAATCTTAAGCAGATTGTACCATGTATGGTGATTGCCAATCTAACATGACAACGCAGTGAATTATGCAGCTGACCATAGAGTTTTTTCTTTTCCATTCAGCCAGCTGGTAGACTCTTTCATCAACACAGATGAGGCGGTAGGAGAAATCCCCCCACTGGGGCATTGTATTCTGACAGACACACCTACCGCTATCAGAATACAGTGATCAGTGCTTACAGCTGATTGTAATCTCATCAGAACATTTTCTGGCATGTCCCTTCAACAGTAGATGTAATAATCAGGAAGTCCCATATTGATACCTACACTTCTGGAGACCCAATACCAGCACCACTGGAGACCCCAAACTGGCACAGCTGGAAAGACCATATCAGCGCCTCCGGAACCCCTCTACTGGAGTCTTCATAATAGCACCTCTAAAGACCCTATATCAGCACTTCTGGAGACACCTTATCAACAACTCTGGAGACCCCATATTGTAAACAATGGCACTTATGAAGATCCTGTACCAGCAGCACCTATGGAATCCACAGAGACACCATATGGCACCATAGAGATCCCATAACAGCCCCTCTAGGAACTCTATACCTACAACACTGGAGACTCCATAATTGCACCTTTGAGAACCCTATTTTAGTACTTCTGGAGACCCCATATCAGTACTTTAGGAGACCCCATAATCGCCATAATAGCACCTCTGGGGGTCTCATATCAGCACCTATAGAGACTATGGCACCTCTAGTGATCCCATATACCAGAACTTCCAAAGACCCTATAACTGCAGAAATAGAGACCTAATAATGGCACCTCTGAAGTTCCTATAACAGTATATCTTGATACTTCTGGAGACCTCATGCTCACACCTTTGTAGACACCATTTGGCATTTCTAGAACCCTATAGTAGCTCCTATGGAGCACACATTGATACCACTTGAGAACTGAAATTTACACTTAGAGAGACCATATAAGTCTTACAGAGAACCTTTGGAGACCTTATACCGACACCTATAGAAAACCCATCTCAATGTTGACATCTTTAGAGACATCAAAAATAATAATTTCTGGAAACCCAGTACTTACAATACTAGAGACTGTGTTCTGACACCTCTGTAGACCCCAAAAAAGCACCTCTAGGGACTCCAAATTGAAACCTCTGGAGAGCCTATATCAGTACCTCTGGAAACCCCATCAAGGCACATCTGGAGGCCCCATATAAGCAGATCTGACAACCCCTTATTGGCAACTCTGGAAACCACCTAATGGTCATAATGACACCTTTTAAAATACCCCATTAAGGCACCTCTGATGACCCCAAAATCAGCACCTCTGGAGACTCTATACTGACAGCTGTAGTGACTTTATAATGGCAACTCTGAAGACCACATAACAGCACCACTGGAGACCCAAAAAAGCACCGCCAGAGACCCCAAAATTGAACTTCTGGAGACCTCATAAAATATCCCTGGAAACCATATACAAACAATTGTATGAGCTCTATAATGGCACCTCTGGAGACCCCATTACAGCCCCACTGAAGACCCAATAATGACAACTCGTGAGACCCTGCACCAACATGTTTGGAGACCCCATGCTTATAGTAAAATTTACCAAAACTGGAAACTGAAGTGTCGCACCACTGCCAAGAGGTCCAGATACAACTTTATTCCAATAAAGGTCAGGGGGACAATTCAGTGGGTAGACAACACATTTTGGTGGTCTGAAAATGCCCCCTTTATAAGGGCTTAATTGAAAACAATGTGAAGGGACTAAAAGTGAACTGGACCTTTTAATGGTATCTCTTCCAGTGTGAATACCGTGTAGTACAACAAAGAAATAAAATTATCACAATAAAACTTACCTTCCGGTAACACCTTCATCACTGGCAGAGACTAGGAATGTAGGTATCATTATTCCTCATATTTTGAGGCTCCTACACGGGACGGGTGGCACATGATCTGCTCCAGGCTGATCCTGAATTTATCCTGTAGGTAGTCTCACGCAGATGCTGCACATGGTGGTGGTGTCATAGCTGTCAGCCATATTGTGCAAAACTAGAAATGCAAATTGCAATGTGTCACATGGGAAGACCGAGAAACTCATACAGGACAATTTATAGAGCACTTACCTGAATAAAAACCCAACAGGTCCTTCACACGAATTGCATATTACAGATCAACTCAATAGTCATTCTGCAGCTGAGGGAAGGAGACTCTTGAGCACATCAGTCATTAGTCAGATCTAGATACAACGTGTAGCGTTCCCGCCAAATATAGGAGTGCGCCGAGATTGTAAAGATGCATATTTCATAGGCTTTCCACACTTGGAAAAAAAAGGAAACTGAAGGACCAGCTTAGCGATCATATGATGATTTACAACACTTTATATTTGCTACCGCCAGGCCTTGGCCATCCGTTTTTTCTGGTGCCTCATGGACAGAAAGAAACTCATGGGTGTAGAAGGAACCTGAAGGACCAGCTTACCAATCATATGAGGTTTTACAACCCTTTATTTTCTACCTCCAAACCTTGACCAACAGTTTTTGCTGGTGCCTCGTGGACAGAAGGAAACTCATGGGTCTAGAAGGAAACTCATGGGTGTAAAAGGAAACTCATGCGTGTAGAAGGAAACTCATGGGTGTAGAAGGAAACTCATGGGTGTAGAAGGAAACTCATGCGTGTAGAAGGAATCGCATGCGTGTAGAAGGAAACTCATGGGTGTAAAAGGAAACGTATGCGTGTAGAAGGAAACTCATGCGTGTAGAAGGAAACTCATGGGTGTAGAAGGAAACTCATGGGTGTAGAAGGAAACTCATGCGTGTAGAAAGAAACTCATGCGTGTAGAAAGAAACTCATGCGTGTAGAAAGAAACTCATGCGTGTAGAAAGAAACTCATGCGTGAAGAAGGAAACCCATGTGTGTAGAAGGAAACTCATGGGTGTAGAAGGAAACTCATGCGTGTAGAAGGAAACTCATGCGTGTAGAAGGAAACTCATGGGTGTAGAAGGAACCTGAAGGACCAGCTTAGCAATCAGATGATGTACTACAACCCTTTAATTTGCTACCTCCAAGAATTGACCAGCGGTTTTGCTGGTGCCTCATGGACAGAAGAAAACTCATGGGTGTAGAAAGAAACTCATGCGTGTAGAAGGAAACTCATGCGTGTAGAAGGAAACTCATGCGTGTAGAAGGAAACTCATGCGTGTAGAAGGAAACTCATGCCTGTAGAAGGAAATTCATGGGTGTAGAAGGAACCTAAAAGACCCGCTTAGCAATCAGATGATGTTCTACAACCCTTTAATTTGCTGCCTCCAAGAATTGGCCAGTGGTTTTTGCTGGTGCCTCATGGACAGAAGGAAACTCATGGGTGTAGAAGGAAACTCATGAGTGTAGAAGGAACCTGAAGGACCAGCTTACCAATCAAATGAGGTTTTACAACCCTTAATTTGCTACCACCAGGCCTTGGCCAGCGGTTTCTTCTGGTGCCTCGTGGACATCAGATTGCCATCTAACCCGGCCATATCTGGTTGAACTGGAAGATGCCAATCTAATGTGCGTCCATCGAAACCCAAAGCTGTCTTTACTATGGCCATAATCCTGCCAAGGTTTTCTGGCACTAAAACAAATGTACAATATCCAATATCACACACCAGATCCACCACAAACTCAATGGTAACTTAAGCACAATTTCCGCTAATTATACGGGAATGTTCTGCAGAGCCGGACAGTGGCACAGTAAGATCATCATTAGACAGGTGCTTTTTTTTAATTATACAATAAAATATAAAAAATACCTTTTTACTGACCTGTGACCGCACACAACTCCATTCCGATCCTTGGCCTCCATCAGTGGCCTCCATCAGTGTGGTCTTGGTGCAGAACTCCCTTCTGTATAATAGCACTGAAGCCTCCCGTGAGTCTAGAATCATGTGACTTCTGCCACCATGCAGGTCATGTGATCTTCCCAGCTATTTGTTCATTTTTTTTTCACCTCATTTAATAATATTTTGAAATTCTCTATATCGAGAGGTGTGACAGGGGTCACTTTGGGTGGGGGGTTTGTGCAACTCAGCTTGCCTTGGCGAGCTCTGGAGGCTCATTGTTCAGCTTCCCCAGGCCCTCTTATGTGTACGTCACCCTGAGTCTCTAATAGGTACACAGGATGAATGAGAACCCCCACCATGATCTGTACTAGTCAGACTCAATGTTGTATATATGTATATATTGTGTGTTGTCTCATGCTGTTGTGTACTATTTGCTGTGATGGTTTGGGGTGTGACTGTATTCCATTGTCTATTGTGTCTGCCTGCCTCAACTTTTATGGAATGTGTAAGTGTCTTGCTGTGAGAAAAGAGGGAGGGGGGATTCCTCCAGCAGCCCCCTGCGGATAAAACTGTTTACTGATGAGAAGTTTGAACCCACCTGACCTGTGTGTCCATTGTCATTGGACAGTTTAACCCGCCCTGTTTTGCAAGGGTGGGGGGAAGTGTTTTGAAGTGAGATATCTGTGTAACATGTGTGAAAATAATGTATCTGCTTTTCAGATGACAGGTCCACTTTTATGTATTATCTCAAACAACTATGCCGGCGTTTAAAAATTGTAAATTGTAACTTTTTTTTTTTTTTAATATCGATTTTTCTTTGTCCCGGCTCGATCGCAACGCATATTATAAATGGTTCCCATTGGTTGTTATTCGGAGGTTGAAGGCAATGACGGACAAAGACAGACAATCACAGGAGAACAATAGAAGATACATTGTACAAACTCTTGGGTGACCCACCATATAGTGAACCATAACCCATATAAAACACCAGCCAAAGAAGAGTACCTGTCTATTGCATCCTATTCATTACATGGAGACAAGGATAGTACTGAGGTCACAGGAGAACAATAGAAGATACATTGTACAAACTCTTGGATGACCCACCATATAACGTACCATAATTCATATAAAACACCAGCCAAAGAAGAGTACCTGTCTATTGTGTCCTATTCATTACATGGAGACAAGGATAGTACTGAGGTCACAGGCAGAGGCGGCTCTCTATTCAGGCAAATTAGGCGGTCGCCTAAAGCCTCGCACTCACAGGGGCCTCGCGGTCGCCTAATTTGCCTGTGATCAATACTAATGTTGGCACCATCGGATCTCTCTATCACCCCTCTCTCTTTCTCACCCCCTCCCCTCTTGCATTGGCTGAATATGTCTGATGGGTGAGTAGGGTGCCCTAGAAGTGGTGCGGATTACCTGTGTGCTAGATCCATGCGTTTTCTGCAGCCATTTCTCTTGCTTGAATTGTTTTTCCCATTATGGGCGTGAGTGGGGCCTCCTGTTTAAGTTTTGCCTAAGGCCTCACAAAGCCTAGAGCCGCCTCTGGTCACAGGAGAACAATATAAGACACATACATTGTAAAAACACTTGGTGACCAGCCATATAATGGTATCATCACATATATAAAACACCACTAGTGAAGAGTACCTGTCATTTTTCCATTACATGCAGCCAACCAGGGTTGACATCTATGAGCCCCCCCAAAATATATTAAGTTGGCACCCTTCCGTCTTTTAAACTTTAATAAAGCTCCCTCGTCCTCGTGCTGAGGTGAGCCGATCAAAATCTAGATCTGCCCCGGATCCAGCCAATTTGTGGGCAGCCAAATATCAGCCAAACTTACCAGGCAGCCGATAAATAAGCCCAAGTAGAAGTGAATCGTGGGAAAGGTTTGGACAGGTGTAATGCCAGTCTCAGGGTTAGGTTAGGTGAAAGGACAGGGTTATCGATCATGTAATCATTTTCAGGGTTCGGGGTTAGAAGATTGTTTTGAAAGGGTTCCTGGCTCACCACACAAGGAGGTACTTAGATCCTATGGAGCAATACCAAAGGGACCTAGTGCTGGGGGCTGGACAGGGCCCGTTTTGGCACCCATTTGTTGGCTGTCTATAAAGACAGTTGGGCGCTGCTCTTATACTGTTGAGTGATTTACCTCCGATCTTCAGGTCCAGTTGGAGTTGTGTGACCCCCATGCTGAAATACTGCGATTCCTTACACTGCGGAGACAAGAGAGAGGAATAAATCATCACTGGGGGGCCGGGGGGCACACAAAGTATGGATTTTCAGCATTGCATCCAAAGGAGACTTTGACAATACGGATCACCAAACGCCATAGACTGGATTTGGCATGTGATAAAGTGGTTGTCAACCACCGATCTCTCTGGATCTACTGATGGTTCTGAAATGTGGAGATAAAGGAACCTGTGTTCTATAAAAAATGCATTGGCTGTCATTGCTGACTTCCTTTCGAAAAATGCTACCTGCTGGGCTGTCTCTGGCTGTAATATTTTTCCATCACTAATATAAAGGCAAACATGGAGCCAGTGAGGTCAGGGGACGTCCCGAAGTCCAAATAAGTGAGTAGATTGAAGCCAGAGGTAGGGGGGTCACATTTGTTCTGACAACATAAGGAATGGGTCACAGAGGAGTAGGCGGCAAAGCAGGGGCAGGGCTAACTGAGGTGAGCCAAACAGTGGGAGGAGCTTTAGGGGTTATAATCTAATCAAACCTTATCCTACTCTGCTCTGGGTCAAGAGTGCAGGGGTCAGGAGTAAGAAATGCACAGGAGTGTGCAGCGTAGGATTCAGGAGTAAAAGTAATCTTCAAAGGTAAGAAGCAATAGCGGCTGGTGTTTTTTTTTAGGGGGGTGACAAACGATCCCCCCAAAGGCCGCCCCCCTCCCACACCCCAGTCGGTCGGTTTGGGTCACGGACGGCAACCAACACCCACCCCAGTCGGTCGGTCATGGGGGTCACGGGCGAGACATCTAGCTGTGTACATGAATTTCACTCCAGAACTCCACACTCTGTATATGACTTTTACTTCTTACCACAGGCCCCGCACTTACCCCTCGGGTCGGTCAGACAGTAGGTCGGGGCCCTGCATTTACCCCATCTACCGGGCAGCGCGGCGGGGAGCAGCGGTTTCTCCCCGGGCTGTTCTCTCTGGCTGCTTCCTCACTTACCCTGTGTCTTCTCCTCCCTCCTCCTGGTGGCCAATTTGATTGGATCTCCTTTTGGCCACAACCCGCTTCCTGATTGGCTGGTACGGGAATCAGTGTTACAATATCGAATATTCATTAGCTATTGTCACACAACTAAGTGAAGCACAGTGCTCTGCGCCCAGGGACAACCATTTTTTGAAGCCTATTAAAAGCCTCTGGCTCTAATCACATGCTTAAACCCTCCCCCCCATTGGAATCCATGCACGTAGATCATGCGCCCCTAATGGACGGGCCACCCCTAGGAAGGAGTAAAAGTCATGTACAGAGTGCAGAGGTCTGGAGTAAAAGTAATATACAGAGTGCAGAGGTCTGGAGTAAAGGTCATGTGCAGAGTGTAGGGGTCTGGAGTAGAAGTCATGTACAGAGTGCAGAGGTCTGGATTAGAAGTCATGTACAGAGTGCAGAAGTCTGGAGTAAAGGTCATGTACAGAGTGCAGAGGTCTGGAGTAAAAGTAATATACAGAGTGCAGAGGTCTGGAGTAAAGGTCATGTGCAGAGTGTAGGGGTCTGGAGTAGAAGTCATGTACAGAGTGCGGAGGTCTGGAGTAGAAGTTATGTACAGAGTGCAGAGGTCTGGAGTAGAAGTCATGTACAGAGTGCAGAGGTCTGGAGTAGAAGTCATGTACAGAGTGCAGAGGTCTGGAGTAGAAGTCATGTACAGAGTGCGTAGGTCTGGAGTAGAAGTGAGCCAGCATATCCCATTCTCCATTAAGGTCCCCAGTCTGTAGCAGTGCAGCTACTCAGGAATTCCCTGTTGCACACTTACCGCAGAGCATTCCTCTTCACTCTTCACACAAAGCCGGACGTCACAGAACAGATATAGGGTGGCAAAATTCGGGAACTGCGAGGGGCTGATCTCCAACCTGACCTCTGAGGAGTTCCCATTCTGTAATATCCGGGTCATGTTGTCAGTGGCACACCTACAGACAAGAAAAGAGGTCAAGAAAATGTATGCGATGTGCAGCCCAACCTGTAACACCCCTATTCACATGGGGTGACCAAATCATTGGCCAAAAAATTTGGCAATTTTATAAGTTGAAGGCCGAAACTAAATGCAGATCCTAGACCTTGCCTCATCCCGACACAAGCAATCAATGTCCAAATAAATCAGGTCTACATAACTCTCTGCTCACCCCTTGTATGGTTTCCCATGTGACGTGAAGATCAGGTAGACATTTTTTGATGTTGATATTGTGTTGCCCTCTCTATGTCACTTGTAAATTTAGTAGAGATAGTATACAATTTGGGCTTTAGAAGAGAGTATACGCCACCCAGTCCATGCCCCTGACGAAGTCAACAGACGTAATGCGTAGGGCGGAGCTGAGATGACTCAATGGCATAGGGTGGAGCTCAAGCATGTGCTTAGAGGACCAGCAGTGGTGGTGTCTTCCAGTAGAAAAGCATCTACGTGCCATCCTGTGAGTGGATTACCCCTGGCTGTGTGCCATCCTGTGACTGGATTACCCCTGGCTGTGTGTCATTCTGTAAATGGATTACCCCTGGCTGTGTGTCATTCTGTGAGTGGATTACCCCTGGCTGTGTGCCCTCCTGTGAGTGGATTATCCTTGGCTGTGTGCCATTCCGTGAGTGGATTACCCCTGGCTGTGTGCCATCCTGTGACTGGATTACCCCTGGCTGTGTGCCATCCTGTGAGTGGATTACCCCTGGCTGTGTGCCATTCTGTGAGTGGATTACCCCTGGCTGTGTGCCATCCTGTGACTGGATTACCCCTGGCTGTGTGCCATTCTGTGAGTGGATTACCCTTGGCTGTGTGCCCTCCTGTGAGTGGATTATCCTTGGCTGTGTGCCATCCTGTGAGTGGATTACCCCTGGCTGTGTGCCATCCTGTGAGTGTTTTATACCTGGCTGTGTGCCATCCTGTGAGTGGATTACCCCTGGCTGTGTGCCATCCTGTGAGTGGATTACCCCTGGCTGTGTGCCATCCTGCGAGTGGTTTATTCCTGGCTGTGTGCCATCCTGTGAGTGGATTACCCCTGGATGTGTACCATCCTGTAAATGTGGATTATCCCTGGCTGTGTGCCATCCTGTGAGTGGATTACCCCTGGCTGTGTGCCATCCTGTGAGTGGATTACCCCTGGCTGTGTGCCATCCTGTGAGTGGATTACCCCTGGCTGTGTGCCATCCTGTGACTGGATTACCCCTGGCTGTGTGCCATCCTGTGAGTGGATTACCCCTGGCTGTGTGCCATTCTGTGAGTGGATTACCCCTGGCTGTGTGCCATCCTGTGACTGGATTACCCCTGGCTGTGTGTCATTCTGTGACTGGATTACCCCTGGCTGTGTTCCATACTGTGAGTGGATTACCCCTGGCTGTGTGCCATTCTGTGACTGGATTACCCCTGGCTGTGTGCCCTCCTGTGAGTGGATTATCCCTTGCTGTGTGCCATCCTGTGAGTGGATTACCCCTGGCTGTGTGCCATCCTGTGACTGGCTTACCCCTAGCTGTGTGCCATCCTGTGACTGGCTTACCCCTGGCTGTGTGCCATTCTGTGAGTGGATTACCCCTGGCTGTGTGCCCTCCTGTGAGTGGATTATCCTTGGCTGTGTGCCATCCTGTGAGTGGATTACCCCTGGCTGTGTGCCCTCCTGTGAGTGGATTACCCCTGGCTGTGTGCCCTCCTGTGAGTGGATTATCCTTGGCTGTGTGCCATCCTGTGAGTGGATTATACCTGGCTGTGTGTCATCCTGAGAGTGGGATATTTCCTTAGGGATATTGTTTGGAAATTATACTGTCCCAAGTGAAAGAACCCCTTCATTCTTTCATCACAAGCCACACATATAGAACCCGGGATAACAGGGGTAGAAGGAAATGCTGAGTCCGGTGTGGTTGTACAGTGAGACGGGTTAGTGCAGACCTGACTGGGTTCTCGGTCACCCTGTGCCCCTAATAGACACAGGGCAACACACATAGGAGGGACCGGGGGAGCTGGACAAGGAGTTTCCAGACCTCTCTAAGGTAAGTTGGGTTCCATCATTGGCCCTCCACCCAAAGTGACTCCCGTAACATGTCAAAAATTAATACTATTGTCATCACCACCACATATAATAGCTGATAAGCTGCGATATATTATATATTTTTTAGGAGTGGTGCACTATGGGTAGTTTCTTTGGGTATCGTTCATTCTTATAGACATAAAAGGACATCAGACTCACCCCTGTGATACAAGATGGAGAGCCTTGGTGTTGTTGCGGTCAGAGGTGGGACTGGCAGTGCAGTCCTGTAGTCGGAGAACGTAGGTATCCCCACCCGTGTAGGCGTACAGCGCCACGTAGACTTCTGACCCCAGAATCCTTTCATTAGCCATATAGGGAGCCATAAATTCGGTATCGTTGTAGGCAGCCATGGTGAGAGGGTACAGCTCCATCGCGTTAACTCCGGATATCACCACCGTCCTGGAGAGACAAAAACACCTCCTGAAAGTGCGGACTGGGGACATCTCAGTCTCAGATGTTCATCTTCCCACCCCACCTAACATGAATTTCCTTTTAAAACACTGCCAAGACACCCCTGGCCCCCTTTGGATTAAATTCAGATTTCCCCGCCTGTTCGGCAGTTATCACAGGAGGAACACAAACCAGTACATGTTCTGCAGACCAAATACCGCTTCAGTCTCCCTGGTGGGGACTCTTCACATCCTGACTTTTCCTACCGCTGTTCTCACAACCATTCCTAATAAGTGTTCTAGCACTTTGCTTGATGTAATGAATTCCTCTAAACAATGAATCGGGATCCTTACTGAGCGAGGGGGTATGTCCCGGTGAAGAGTGGGCAGGTCATGTTGAAGCTGATTGGATTGGCGGTGACACTGGAGTTTACTGGCACATTGATCTCTACGATGTTGGTGACAAAGAGTCTGGATCCTTCTTCCTGAAATCAGAGGACAGAGATGTGAGAGTCCAGGGACAGTCATGTTACATTGTATCATTTATATCACCATGGTCTTCTGCTCTGACCAACCCAACACTGATATGTCTCTAGGGCTGCGTAACCCCCTCTCCAAACTAATATTTGAAGCATAGGGCCACACCCCTTCTCAATATTCCACCAATGAAGTGTCAATCCAAGAGAACCACGTGTCCGATGTTTACAGTATTATCCCCCCCCCCCCCAAAGTATTCTTCATACAGTAGGTCTGGGCCCCGCACTTACCCATTTGGTGGACAGCAGTGTCTTCTCTCCGGACTGTTCCATCTGGCTTGCTTCCTCGCTTCCACTGTGTCTCCTCCCTCCATCTCCTGGTGGTCAATTCGATTGAATCGCCTTTTGGCCAATCAAGCGACGGGTCTCACGACCCGATTCCTGATTAGCAGACAGCAGAATCAGTGTTACAATAGCTAATATTCATTCGCTATTGTCACACTCGCCCTCCCCCAACCCATTCCTCAGTCCAATAAAAGAGTCATTCATATATCATCCTTATGAAGTACTGTATTTAAATATGGATTATTGAACACTATTTGCTGCCTGGGATTACTTAGGCCTCTTACACACAGATCAGTTTTTCTTCAGGTTTTTCTTTTCAGTTTACCAAATCCATCTAATATGAGGTCAAACCTCAAGAGTCTCAATTTGTATGCAATCAGGCAGGCCCTTGTACTACATAGTTTTGGTAAACTGAAAAGAAAAACCTGAAGAAAAAGTGATCTGTGTGTAAGAGGCCTTAGTGTGTCTCCAGCTGTCCGCTGTGGAGTATCTTAAAGGGACATACATACTCAACTTAGCTGAGCTGAGCTGAGCTATATTTGCCTCAGAACTTACGCAACTATTAGTTGTTATCACAATTCCTATTTACTACGTGCTTGACATAAGTGACACAAGTAACTTATTTATGAGCTCATGCCCTTTGTTTGAGGTCCTTTGGGTTAGACCAGGAACTTGTGTTCTAATGTTCCTGGTCTTAGCTTTGTACTGATAATCCTGCCCTCCTGAAACTTATTCAGCCCCTTCATGTAATCACAAAGCTGGCCGGACAGAATGACATCTCCTCTGATGTGCAGACAGGTGACATTTGTGTGTCTCAGGGGGGGATCTGTAGGCAGGGATGGACTGGCCACTGGGACTGCCGGGAGTGGCTAGTGAAGGGGGAGAGGGGGAGTTGTCCGGTCGCCATGGGAGAGACCTGTCAAAGTGGGCCAGTCTGGATAAAGTCCAGGGCCAAATTTTTGTTCCAGTCCAGCCCTGGCTGTAAGTGTCGGTCTGGAGGTCAGTTGTAGATTTATGGAGTGAAGGTGATCCATCCTTACCATTACCGTGCTCCCACACCAGCCAGGGGTTGCTATGGCCTGCAGGGCGGTGGCTCTCTGCCCGTTGAAGATATCAGAAAAAGTGAACTTGCAATTGTCTATACGACCCCTCAGATGAATAGATGTGAAGTCATACCCCAGGGAGGAGAGCAGACATTGGCTGACAGTAACCATCATCAGGTCATTTGCACAGCTCACCGCAGGGTGTAAATCCGTAAGAGCTGCGGAGACAAGGAGAGCGCAAAGTCAGTGCAGAGACGTCACAATCACTGCGAGGAACATACAAAGAAAACACTGATCTGGAGACAAAGATCACACCTTATCCCACCACTGATAAGGGAAGAAACTTCCATAGAGGGCATTGGTCAGGAGTGGATAGTGCTGGTAGCTGGCAGTTTATTTTTTATTTTGGTGAGTGGGTGGGTGGGGGGAGGGTATTGGTTCATTATGATTGATGTGGATCTGCATCCCTGGACTACATGACTGATGATGGTTCTACACTGTGGTATTTTTTGAGGGTGTTCTTTCATTTTTTTTTCTTTTTTAGAAAGGAGGTGTATCGGGAGTGCCCGTGGCACCCAGAATCCCTTATAAAGTATGGTATACCCTTGCCTCAGCTCCCCATGCACCTCTTATGTCTAAATCACCCCGTGTCCATTAGGGGCAAAGGGTGACTGAGAAAATACTGTATGGCCGCGTACACACGACCGAGAAACTCGACGGGCGAAACACATCGTTTTCCCCGTCGAGTTCCTAGTTCGGCTGTCAAAAAACTAGTCGAGCCAAATTTTCCCATTGCCAATCGAGGAAATAGAGAACATGCTCTCTTATTGGCTCGACGAGTTCCTCGACAGGTTTCTCGGCGAAAAGTGTACACATGACCGGTTTCCTCGGCAAAATACGTCTCCCATTGAGTTTCTTGCTGAATTCTGTCGAGGAAACCGGTCGTGTGTACAGGGCCTAAATCTTGGATTACTTAAAATGGGATAGTATTATTTATCCACAATATCTCCCAGGACAGATGTCATATTAGAAAGAGTGACTCATTCATACTGTTGGGACATAATACTGTAAGGAGATGTTGATGTCACCCCCTCCAGCCACCCGTCTGTAATAATGTAAATGAGTCTAGGATAACTTCTAAGGGTCTTTAATTATGGCTTGTGCTAATTGACCCTGTAATTGTGTGAAGGAGTTCTGTGTTGATTGTTGATAATGTTGATTGTGTCTTCTGAGCTACCAGACGGCAAGTCTAGCCTGAGGCCGGGTTCACACTTGTCTGACAAACGCTCCGACATTGGGAGCACTCCGCTCAGACCGAACCACCCTCAGACTGCCCTCCGCTCAGACCGAACCCCGCTCAGACCGAACCCCGCTCAGACCACTCTCCGCTAAGACCGAACTATGCTCAGACCGAACTCCGCTCAGACCGAACCCCGCTCAGACCAAACCCCGCTCAGACCAAACCCCGCTCAGACCACACTCCGCTCAGACCGAACTATGCTCAGACCGAACTCCGCTCAGACCGAACCCCGGTCAGACCGAACCCCGGTCAGACCGAACCCCGCTCAGACCAAACCTCGCTCAGACCAAACCTCGCTCAGACCGCACTCCGCTTAGACTGAACCCCGCTCAGACCAAACCCAGCTCAGACCGAACCCCGCTCAGACCATACCCAGCTCAGACCGAACTTCGTTCAGACTGAACCTTGCTCAGACTGTTGTGGAAAATTCTATAAATGTATGTTGTCAGATGTCCCCCCAGTGTCAGTTTTGCTGTAATGCGCTCAGGTGAGCGTATTCACGCATACAGACGTTGGTGGAAGGCCATTGGCGCAACACCTTTTCATGGACAACAATTTGCGAGCTCCTTTTAGGGATGTTCATTTATGCCTCAGCAAGGAACTGGCCACTTCTTGTCGACTGCATTAAATGACTCCGAGTGGACAGATCTGCGTACATGAAAACTGTAGCATAACTATACAGATTTTATGGGTATCTGATCCATGATTTTAGTATGGTTGGCAAAGATGGCGACAGTTTGGCTTGCAGATGGCTTTGTTCTGAGCCATGCTTTCTAAAGCCTTTTGTTTTACAGAGCATGGCTCGGCACCCAGCTGTGTTGCACACCTCACTGCTAGCATTATTTTGAATCACATGTCTGTGATTGGTTCTTTTGAAAGTATACAAACATGTTTGATTGGCTGTTTTGTAAAGCCACCACCTTCTTTTGTTACTCTTATTGACACTATAAATAAATGGGAGCTAGCTGCTGCTAGGAGCAGAGTTGCTGGGGAGCGATGAAGGAGGACAGCTGTTGTAATGTCTCTTGATTGGTATGGATGAATGGCAGGGAATATATGGTGAGTAAATCTGTTAGCTTAAACATGGCATCATTTCATTTAAGATGGCGAATGTGCTTTACAGCACTAGGCAAGATGGCGGTGTGCTTTGCACACCCCAGATTGCCATTACAGATGGCGACCCCAAAGGGACCTTGGATGTAGATCTGATGTGGTTTCAGAAATCTGTAATGAGTGTGGATGGAGGTGTGGTACGCGCCTCAGGAGAACTTTGTATAGCTGGTCTATGCAAGTTTCTCGCGCTGTTCTCGTATTTTTCCATTGTATTTTCTTGTATTGCGGAAAGAGTGAAGGCAGATTTCCGGCGGGTTTTTGTTTTTTCATTTTTGTTTTGAAAGCTATGAATATCTCCCCCACTCTTGTATTTGAATGTTTGTATGTAGTAACGTGAATGTTTTTTTTTATTCAAACTTACCGCGGCGATCTTCTGACGCGTCGCGGCTTTTGTATTTTTGTAGGAACGGGAAAAGTAAGGGTTACAAAGGGTTTTTGTTTGAATCGGTTTTGGGAAGAATGTCACTGACAATGTACAGGAATGTCATTTTTGTTTGCCATTCTCCGCAGGATAAATATGAAGGATGGAGTAATGATTTCTGCTTATAAGTATTTTTCAGGTCCAAAGAGTTTCCGGAAGTGTTTGTACATAGAGAGCAGGTGTATGTGGACAGCTGTACACATGGATAATTATGGGTCTAAGGAGGTGAAAGTATCATAGGCTATTTCATTGTTTCTTTTTATCATTTCTTCCTCCAGTCTGTATTGAGGAAGAAAAGGGGGGGATGGTAGATAAAATGTAAAGGTGACAGTTCTCCGAACTAATAACACTAATCTTTCTAATTTTAATCAAGTTTGTGCCAAGATTGTCTTTCTTTGATAGAATTTGAATCGGCAAGCAGCAGTCTGGTGAAGTAGGTTCCCATTTTAGTTGCTAAGAAACTGTCAATGGTTCCGGGTATTACAGGCGCTGGTAAGCGATTACAGGAGATGGTAAGCGATTACAGGCGACGGTGAGCCACGCACAGGTTAAGCAGCGACCACAGTTACGAGGTCTGGGTTGTTGTCATTGAAGGCCAACCAAAACCAGGGTCGTACTCCCTCAACTGTCACTCTCATTCTTGGGTGATGGGGTGGGTGCGATCCCTGTAACATGAACTTCACAGGGTTCAGGAGTCTCTCCTGGACCCTGACACGGTAATTGGTTTTCATTTTTCCCCAACCAGGTGACTGGTTCGTTTGTAAAGAAGCTTGATGGACGAGACCACGCCAGCCACTGCAAGAAGCGGCTCAACCACATCAAAGAAATGAGGAGTATCTTTGTTTATTTTGTATTTGTTTGTTTAGTAAATTTTAGCACGGGTAACGATGGAAAGCATCCAAGTTATTATTTAAAGTGTATTCCATGACTAATTAAGAAGACGAACGGGACCGATTGCTGGGTCTGTTCTGAGTCTCCGTTGAGCTTTAGTCCCCAGCGATGACAGTGGTACATGCTAATTATGAGGATTATTGACAAACTAGTGGAGACTCCAAACAGACACCTGTCAATGGAATTTATTAATATGTTTTTAGAGGTTAAAATTGATTATTGTTTTTATGGCTCCGCCTCTTGTCGGTTGGGTATCAGGACTGGGTAGTCCACAAGTGTGTAACTTTAGTTTGGTGTTTATGCAGATTTACAGCTTATAAGGTAATTCCCCCAATGCAAGAGGTTCATGCGTGGTAGTGAAGCTGTCCCTGTCCTATGTCGCGGCCAATTGCGAGGATCTGATGGTGCAAGAGAAATTGGGAATGGCGTGGACAGCTAGAAGGGAATTGTTCACCAACCCGGACTAGGTCTGGGCACGGTCTCCTGCATGTACAAGGTGGGGGGCTTGAGCTTATGATACGTTTGGACAATTCACACCTATTGAGGATGGAATGTTTCATGTAACTGTTGAAGCTACAAGGAAGTTCTCACAGCCCAAGGGGGGGTTTCTGGGAATTTACAAGTAAATATTGTTATATCTGGTTCAGGGGATACTGGGAATAGGAGTTCAGGCCCATATGGATAAGGTTTGGGTCCCTACAAGGCAAAGCCAGAGCTGTAACTGAGTGAAGGTTGGGAGTCCTTTGAAGGGTCTGGGAATCTGAGGGGATTTAATTCTTATTTTTCAGCGGATCGTGGTTGATTGAAATGGGAATATATATACTCATGTCGTTTTTATTTCTATTCTTTCTATGTCGTGATGAGCGCTCCTGTTGCCTGATTGGACGCGTGACCAGAGCCGGAGCAGATGAGACGTCCCGAAGCCCAACCCTCGTACCAGATGAGACGCCCCGGAGCAGATGACCCTCGTACCAGATGAGACGCCCCCGGAGCCGGACCCACGGACAAGACACAGAGGATCACTACCCAATCTGCGATTACTACAGCTCACCAAGTTGTGTCCTCCTTATGTCATGTCTCCTGAAGAACAGAGTCTACATGTCAAGCCGTGTTTTCCTTTTTATGGACTGTAAGGACTGATTAGTTTCTAGGTGTAAGAAGACTATCAAGATTTGAAGGACAAGTGGGAGCAATATGACAAAAAGGGAGGACTGTGGTGGAAATTTGAAGATGTATTTATTATGTATTGTCATAATTGGCACCCAGTCTTGACACTTCCCCAACCAGCTCTAAATAGAGCTGACTGTGGCAGTCCTGAGGCTGGTTGACTCTCGTCTTGAGGTTGGAGTGTGATGGTTGCGGCATGGGCATATGCCCACCAGCGAGGGGCCCCTCTGTGTGTTTAGCACAGACGATCGTTGAGGGGGATGCGTTCATTTCGCAAGCACACTAGTGGCTATGGACAGATGTACGCTCTTATCTGGGTCATGTCTGATCAGCAGGATTTGGGGTTCTTAGTGTACATCTGTAAATAGCCTCAATAAGGGTATAATCTTTCTATGCATTATTCTATGGAATGGCGCAGATTAAAGGTTCTATCAGCGTATATTTTGAGGGCTTGTGAGCATTTCTGGGGTCAGGGGGGGGGCACATGCACACCCTGACCGGACACACCCATAAGACATTGTTTGTATTTCTATTCATTGTATTCATTGTATTATATTCTATTCATCTATTCAATTTGACTTCCTGTCAGAAGGAATGTGCTGTGTATAGGAGACATCTGGTAATGTCGCCTCCCATGTGGGGAGGCGACTTACTGGTGATGACTTCCTGTTTTGTGTAAATAAAAGCGTTGGTAACATGAGAGCAGCTGTTGTAATGTCTCTTGATTGGTATGGATGGGCATGGAATATCTGGTGAGTAAATTGTTTAGCTTAAACATGGCATTATTTCATTTAAGATTGGCGAATGTGCTTTACAGCACTAGGCAAGATGGGGGTGTGCTTTGCACACCCCAGATTGCCATTACACCGCTCAGACCAAACCTCACTCAGACTGGACCCCGCTCAGACAGAACCCCGCTCAGACTGGACCCCGCTCAGACCGGACCTCACTCAGACTGGACCCCGCTCAGACCGAACCTCACTCAGACTGGACCCCGCTCAGACAGAACCCCGCTCAGACTGGACCCCGCTCAGACCGGACCTCACTCAGACTGGACCCCGCTCAGACCGAACCTCACTCAGACTGGACCCCGCTCAGACCGAACCCCGCTCAGACTGGACCCCGCTCAGACCGGACCTCACTCAGACTGGACCCCGCTCAGACCGAACCTCACTCAGACTGGACCCCGCTCAGACCGGACCTCACTCAGACTGGACCCCGCTCAGACCGAACCTCACTCAGACTGGACCCCGCTCAGACCGAACCCCGCTCAGACTGGACCCCGCTCAGACCGAACCTCACTCAGACTGGACCCCGCTCAGACCGAACCCCGCTCAGACTGGACCCCGCTCAGACCGAACCTCACTCAGACTGGACCCCGTTCAGACCGAACCTCACTCAGACTGGACCCCGCTCAGACCAAACCCCGCTCAGACCGAACCCCACTCAGACCGAACCCCGCTCAGACTGGACCCCGCTCAGACCGAACCTCACTCAGATCGAACCTCACTCAGATCGAACCTCATTTAGACCGAACCTCACTCAGACTGAACCTCGCTCAGACTGGACCCTGCTCAGACCGAACCTCACTCAGACTGGACCCTGCTCAGACTGGACCTCACTCACACTGGACCCTCCTCAGACCGAACCTCACTCAGACTGGACCCCGCTCAGACTGGACCTCACTCAGACTGGACCCCACTCAGACTGGACCTCACTCAGACTGGACCCTGCTCAGACCGAACCTCACTCAAACCAAACCTCGCTCAGACCGAAATTCGCTCAGTACGGACCCCGCTCAGACTGGACCCCGCTCAGACCGAACCTCACTCAGACTGGACCCCGCTCAGACCAAACCTCGCTCAGACCGAACCCCACTCAGACCGAACCCCACTCAGATCGAACCTCACTCAGACCGAACCTCACTCAGGCCGAACCTCACTCAGACTGGACCCCGCTCAGACCAAACCTCACTCAGACCGGACCCTGCTCAGACCGAACCTCACTCAGACCGAACCTCACTCAGACTGGACCCTGCTCAGACTGGACCTCACTCACACTGGACCCTCCTCAGACCGAACCTCACTCAGACTGGACCCCGCTCAGACTGGACCTCACTCAGACTGGACCCCACTCAGACTGGACCTCACTCAGACTGGACCCTGCTCAGACCGAACCTCACTCAAACCAAACCTCGCTCAGAGCGAAATTCGCTCAGTACGGACCCCGCTCAGACTGGACCCCGCTCAGACCGAACCTCACTCAGACTGGACCCCGCTCAGACCAAACCTCGCTCAGACCGAACCCCACTCAGACCGAACCCCACTCAGATCGAACCTCACTCAGACCGAACCTCACTCAGGCCGAACCTCACTCAGACTGGACCCCGCTCAGACCAAACCTCACTCAGACCGGACCCTGCTCAGACCGAACCTCACTCAGACTGGACCTCGCTCAGACTGGACCCCACTCAGACCGAACCTCACTCAGACTGGACCCCACTCAGACCGAACCTCACTCAGACTGGACCCTGCTCAGACCGAACCTCACTCAGACTGGACCCCGCTCAGACCAAACCTCGCTCAGACCGAACCCCACTCAGACCGAACCCCACTCAGACCGAACCCCACTCAGATCGAACCTCACTCAGACCGAACCTCACTCAGGCCGAACCTCACTCAGACTGGACCCCGCTCAGACCAAACCTCACTCAGACTGGACCCTGCTCAGACCGAACCTCACTCAGACTGGACCTCGCTCAGACTGGACCCCACTCAGACCGAACCTCACTCAGACTGGACCCTGCTCAGACCGAACCTCACTCAGACTGAACCCCGCTCAGCCCGGACCTCACTCAGACTGGACCCCGCTCAGACCGAACCTCACTCAGACTGGACCCCGCTCAGACCGAACCTCACTCAGACTGGACCCTGCTCAGACCGAACCTCACTCAGACTGAACCCCGCTCAGACCGAACCTCACTCAGACTGAACCCCGCTCAGACCGGACCTCACTCAGACTGGACCCCGCTCAGACCGAACCTCACTCAGACTGGACCCCGCTCAGACCGAACCTCACTCAGACTGGACCCCGCTCAGACCGAACCTCACTCAGACTGGACCCCGCTCAGACCGAACCTCACTCAGACTGGACCCCGCTCAGACCGAACCTCACTCAGACTGGACCCCGCTCAGACCGAACCTCACAAAGACTGGACCCTGCTCAGACCGAACCTCACTCAGACTGGACCCTGCTCAGACCAAACCTCACTCAGACTGGACCCTGCTCAGACCGAACCTCACTCAGACTGGACCCTGCTCAGACCGAACCTCACTCAGACTGAACCCCGCTCAGACCGAACCTCGCTCAGACTGGACCCCACTCAGACCGAACCTCACTCAGACCGGACCCTGCTCAGACCGAACCTCACTCAGACCGAACCTCACTCAGACTGAACCCCGCTCAGACCGGACCTCACTCAGACTGGACCCCGCTCAGACCGAACCTCACTCAGACTGGACCCTGCTCAGACCGAACCTCACTCAGACTGGACCCCGCTCAGACCGAACCTCACTCAGACTGGACCCCGCTCAGACCGAACCTCACTCAGACTGGACCCCGCTCAGACCGAACCTCACTCAGACTGGACCCCGCTCAGACCGAACCTCACTCAGACTGGACCCCGCTCAGACCGATCCTCACTCAGACTGGACCCCGCTCAGACCGAACCTCACTCAGACTGGACCCCGCTCAGACCGAACCTCACTCAGACTGGACCCCGCTCAGACCGAACCTCACTCAGACTGGACCCTGCTCAGACCGAACCTCACTCAGACTGGACCCCGCTCAGACCGAACCTCACTCAGACTGAACCCCGCTCAGACCGGACCTCACTCAGACTGGACCCCGCTCAGACCGAACCTCACTCAGACTGGACCCCGCTCAGACCGAACCTCACTCAGACTGGACCCTGCTCAGACCGAACCTCACTCAGACTGGACCCTGCTCAGACCGAACCTCACTCAGACTGGACCCCGCTCAGACCGAACCTCACTCAGACTGGACCCCGCTCAGACCGAACCTCACTCAGACTGAACCTCGCTCAGACCGAACTTCGCTCAGACCGAACTTCGCTCAGACCGAACTTCGCTCAGACCGGACCCCGCTCAGACCGGACCCCGCTCAGACCGGACCCCGCTCAGACCGAACTTCGCTCAGACTGGACCCCGCTCAGACTGGACCCCGCTCAGATGGAATCCAGGACTGTACTACTCATCACTAACAGAAGAAAGATAGAGGAGAGGCTTACTCTTATCTTGATAGAGGCTGGAATTGCAGACACACACACCCATCTCGCACACCTCGTCTGGAGCGCACCCCCCATAGCAGATCGATGTCTCTGTAAAAGATAAAACATACATGCGATAAATCCCATAGAAGTGATGGTATGAGGGATGGAGATGACAGAGGAGGACACTTACCTGTGCAGCATGGGGAGGTCTGATTATAATATAACCCCGAGGGGCAGCAGTAGCTGAGATCATTAACATTGCATGTAACGTTCACATCCGGGAGACAAACAACAAAATCATTGGAACAATAACAACCAGTAGCCTCATAACAGATCCCCGCACACGAGGAACAGAGAACGACAGCCGAGGAGCCTGAGGAGTTCCAGGAGTCTGCCAAGAGATAGAGAGATAAGGTTTTTGGGTTGTCTGTCTTTCTATCTTTCTATCCATCCATCTATTCACCTACCTCATATCTATCTATCTATCTGTGACGGGAGTGACTTTGGGTGGGGGGGGGGGCTTGTGCAACCCAGCTTACCTTAGAGAGCACTGGAAACTCCTTGTGCAGCTCCCACGGGCCCCTCCTATGTGTAAAATTCCCTGTGCCTAATAGGGGCACATTGTGGCCGAGAACCCCAATCTGATCTGTACTAACCAGACTCACCGTACAACCACACCCGACTCAGCATTTCATGTTACCCCGGGTTTTATATGTCGGGTTTGTGATGAAAAAATGAAGGGGCTCTTTTACTTTTTATATTTCTGAATTTCTGAGCTTGTTCTCATAAACTATTGAATACTTTTTACTAGATCGTTTAAGGTGTGGCTGTATCCCATTGTTCTATTGTTTGTGCCTCCCTTGGGAGCAACCTATTATGGGATGTATATGTGTTTCTAGCATGTAAACCGGGGGGCAGGCTGGTAGGGTGACCACATTTCCAAACTGCCATTAAGGGACACACCCCCTCTCTCACCTTCCCCCGCAAAAAAAAAAGGGGGGCGTGGAGTAATGTAGTCTCGGGGTTGAAGGGGAATTTGGCGGAGGGTTATTTGTCAGGTGAATGTGCCACTTTCCACCAGATGCAGTGCCGCTTGCCACTCATAGCCTGCCACCAGATGCAGTGCTGCTGTCACTCCCTCTGCATGAGCCACGGGCATAGAAGGAAAGGAGTGGCGTCACTATCTAAAGAGGGAAGATCACACCAGTACCTGCTGCTTGCCGCTGGGTGCCGGAGAAGGAGGAGGTGCCGAGGTGGGTGGGGATAGCAGTGCTGCACTAAGTGCAGGCTTCGCTCCTGGTCTCACTGTCTGAGAGTAAATTGTCACTGGTTGCAAGATGCCAGGCAGCGCCGGCCCTAGCAATCAGTTCTGGAAATGTAGTTATTAGTTAGTAGGGGGGTGGCTGTGTCCTCTATTTAATCCCCGGGACATTGTATTGTCCCAGAATGAAGGTGCCTAGGACCCGGGACAGACATTGCGGGACAGTCCCGGGCAATCTGGGACACGTGGGAACCCTACAGGCTGGCGAGGGGAGGCGGGAATTGTTCCAACAACCCTCCCCGCTGATCAGGGCCGTCTTAATAACATCATGGGCCCCTGGGAAAAGTAATTCTCTGGGGCCCCTACAATGATGACAGTGCAGGTAAACAGACATCAAGTAGGTAGAAGGCAGACTGCCCCCCCTGTGTGTCTATCACTCTGAGTGCCATCATGGGGCCCCCAATTTCGGGGTAGTGTGGGCTCAAGGACCAGCTGATTGGGGGAAAGTGCAGGGGCCCCCCATGCAGCTGGGGCCCCTGGGCAGTGCTCAGGTGTGCCCTCTCATTAACACAGCCCTGCCGCTGATAGGACAGTCTACTGATGGAAAGTTGAATACACCTGTGTTTGTCTTGTTACTGAATGTAGTTTACCCCGCCCTGCAAAGAAGGGGGATTGTCCTCCGAAGCCTCATACACACGCACGGTTTTATCGACAAGAAAGCTGCTGGGAGAGCTTTTTGCTGAGAAAACCGTGCATGTGTATGCTTTCTCAGCAAGAAAACTGCCGGGAATCCAGACAAGAAAAATAAAGAACCTGCTCTCTATTTTCTTGTGGGGATTCTCGGCAGAGTGTTCCTGTTAGGACCTGGGCATGAACCTGGGACCTCTGGGGTGTCTGGGTGTGACTCTGCTTGCTGAGCCACCTGGAATGCTGGATAACTCCTTGGACAGTTCCTTGAATGATCTTGTTTTGAATCTTGTTTGCCTTGAACCCTTTGCTCCTCCCATAAACTTCCAATAAAACCATGTCCCTGCACTTTCTGGTTGCCGGAATATTGTGCCTTCACCAGCCAATATCTTGCTCCTGTCTCTCTTGCTGCCGACCGTATCTTTGCTACCATTCGCTACCGACTTTTGGCTCGTTCCCCGACGCTTCTGTTTGATCCCTACCTGTTATATCTGCTTCCGGACCCCGGCTTGCTCACTTCATGGTAGAGCTATCCTGAGGACCGCAATGGCACTAACACACAGCAAAGCCCATCTCCACCATCAGGAGCTCTGGTGAATACCGGTTAGTGCTTTGACCCCTGCACCTCAGATGAACCCGTGTCATCAGCCAGGGTGACCTGTGTGAATATCCGTTCAGCTGCTATAGCTACTGGCCTCTGAGCCTGACTCCAGACTGTGACAGTTTCCTGCCGAGAAAACCGTGCCTGTGTATGCTTACCTGTTCCCAGGTAAACCCTCACATGCTTGAAAAGACTTTCACGCACGGTAGAAGGGTTGTGTAGGGTGTAGCAAGATGGCAGCGACGGCATCGAATGTGACGAGCACAGGCTCGTCGTAGTTGATGTTGTCACCGCGTCCTTGCCATTCATAAGAACATACAATACAAAAAACTGCGCTTGTCAGAGTAGATCGTCAATTTGTAACAATGTAACAATCCCTATATCAGATTAAATAGGGAGGCAGCAGCTCTTGTGCCGAAGCACTAGAAAAATTTTAAACACAGAAGAAAAGGGGGGTTTAGAGCTGCGCCTTGACATCCGCACTCGGTGCAATCAAGGAGTCCATATACATAGCATGCATAAATAGCACAATCCTTTAGCCAAAGGATAGTTCAAAGTCTCTGCAGTTTCTGATTGGAGATGGAAATATAGCAGTCACCACTGTGATATACAGCACACTCCACTCTTCAGTGTAGCCCACCACCAGAGATTTAAGCAGCTTACCAGAAGGAAAACATTTGCCAGCAGTCGGCTATGACCCAGCCGCGGCCTTTAGGGAAAAAACGAATCCCACTTCCTAGGACAGTGCCTATACAGGGCTCCACAACGCAACTCCACCAATTGATCACATGTGGGGAATGATGACAAAGGCAGACATAGCGTAATCCCGCAGAGAATTTTTATTAAAAAACATATAAAATCGAGCTACTCACATTTCTGATGAGTTAAGCAGGCATATAAAACTTAATGCTGCCGGCCGGCCGGCCGGCAAACACATTGGAAAAAACCCTTCCTCCAGAGCGTGATGACGTCACCGCACGTCCTCCCAGTGACGGTGACGTCATCATGCTCTGGAGGAAGGGTTTTTTCCAATGTGTTCGCCGGATTACGCTATGTCTGCCTTTGTCATCATTCCCCACATGTGATCAATTTGTGGAGTTGCGTTGTGGAGCCCTGTATAGGCACTGTCCTAGGAAGTGGGATTCGTTTTTTCCCTAAAGGCCGCGGCTGGGTCATAGCCGACTGCTGGCAAATGTTTTCCTTCTGGTAAGCTCCTTAAATCTCTGGTGGTGGGCTACACTGAAGAGTGGAGTGTGCTGTATATCACAGTGGTGACTGCTATATTTCCATCTCCAATCAGAAACCAGAGAGACTTTGAACTATCCTTTGGCTAAAGGATTGTGCTATTTATGCATGCTATGTATATGGACTGCTTGATTGCACCGAGTCCGGATGTCAAGGCGCAGCTCTAAACCCCACTTCTTCTGTGTTTAAAATTATTCATATGAACAGTGGTTCTTTTGAATGGCCGTGTGTACACAGGGCTTGGCAGGGCAAGCTTGCCGAGAATCCCGTCGGGAAAACGGAAGCTTTTTTTCCCGACGGGATTCCCGCCTGTGTGTACAGGGCTTAAATGTATATCTATTGGTACCTGTGTTTGAATAAACGGTCTTTCTTCCCTACACTGATATCTTGACAAGTGAATGGGAGAGCTAAGGTGTCTTGGATCTTGCTGGTACTGGACAAGGGAAGCTTTTACGACAGACAGACTCATACTGTCTCCTTGTTGGTTTGTTTTTTGGTTGTTAACCACTTCCCACCCGGCCACTGCATATATATACAGCTGGATAGGTGCTTCCTCTTTCTGAGTGGACTTTCAGGACCATCCCCCAGAAGGTGGGGGATCGAACACACACGTGTCCACACAGCACGGCTCTGTGATTGGCCCTGCTGATCACATGACATGACTAATGCCCCCAATACTACCCTCTGAATTGTGTTCCATGCTGGCTTTCTCTACAGGTACAGTGGTCACAATATCAATCACCGCTGCAAGAGAGGATCAGACAGATAGAAACAATAGGTGAGTGGGAATTCACACTTAGACAATGCTTTCATCAATCAGGAATCCCAGATTTTATAACAACAGTATTCAAGGTGACCCAGGAGGACTGTCCAAATCTCTTTAGCCAGCTTTCATTTCACATACATCTTCAGAAGCCTCATACACACGAGAAAGCTGCCATGAGAGTTTGCAGAGAAAAACGTGTGTGTGTATGGTTTCTCATCTGGAAAACTGCCGGGAACCTCGATGAGAGAAATAGAGAACCTGCTCTCTATTTTCCTCATCGGGATACTCGGCAGTGTTTTTCTGCCGAGAAACCGGAGCGTCTGTATGCTTACCTGGTCTTCAGATAAACTCGCGCATGCTCAAAAAGACTTTGACACATGCGCAGAAGCATACAAGGGCAGTGTAGGGTGTTGCAAGATGGCAGCTACGGCATTGAATGTGACGAGTGCATGCTCATTGTGGTCGATGACATCATCGCGTTTTTGCCATTCAAAAGAAGAGCGGTTATTTTGAATGGCCTGTGTGTACACTTGGTGAGGAAAAAGGAAAGCTTGCCAGGAATCCCGTCAGGAAAACCGATGTTTTTTTCCTGACGGGATTCCTGGCCGTGTGTACAGGGCTTCACTGAGTTTCAAGTTGGCAGAGACCATCATGGCCTCCTTGATTGTAAAATGTAACTAGAAAAGATACAATTTCTGGGGAAATTGTGTAACGTGTTCTTGCCTCCACCAATACTCCTGACTGGAGACAGTCCCCCTGGAGATGTAAATGTGATCCAACAGTGTGTCGATCTATTTTGATCCATTGCCCCATCAAAAACTGCTCCATCAGAAACTACCCCATCAAAACTGCACCATCCTATTTGCCCCATCAAAAACTGGTTACTATGGACTGGTTGCTATGGTCTGGTTGCTATGGATGGTTTCTATGAACTGGTTGCTATTGATGGTTGCTAGTATGCAGAAGTTACGCAGAGCCAAAAAAACAGAGCCAATTCACATCACAGCTGTGTGGGAGAAGCTATAGAATTCACCTCACAGCTGTATGGGAGGAGCTATAGAATTCACCTCACAGCTGTGTGTAAGGAGCTAAAGAATCTCCTCACAGCTGTGTGGGAGAAGGTATTCTCCTCAGCGTTTCCTAAGAAACCAATGTTTGTTTATAGGCAGCCTCTAAGCACATACCAGAGATTCTTGTTTTTGTGAATATTTGTCCTTCTTTAAACAATTGTATTTTAAAACCTATTAATCGTACAGCAAATATCTTTATATTGTGAGAATCACAAGACCCAGACCTACATTTTGATGTATAGTATGTCTCTGATATATTAAACTTGAAGGCACAGTCGCAGTTTAAATATTTCCTTTCAAATTTTAGGTGTCTAGACTGAATTTCAATGGAAGTCAATGGAGGTCAATGGATGGCGTGAGTTGCAAACAAATGGTCGCATTGTAAAAACGATCAGGACGATGGCTTAGCCTTGGATACGTGTAGTGGCAGAAGGGATAGCTGAACGTTTTCATATAAGGTGTAGGTCGGCCTGAAAATTAGGGAGTGGTCGCAGTTTAGAAATCATGTCCTGATTTTTCATTTTTTGACATCCCACACTCTAACTTCACTATTCATTCCTATGGGAAAATTTGGCCGCAAAAACAACGATATTTTGTAAACGATTTGGCGAAATGTTCCGCAAAGTAATAGCACACCAATCGGAAACAATCTGCACGTTTCGGTATATTACTCGTCTATGTAGTGTAAAAACTGTGGGAGGAGTTAGGGTGGTAAATTTGGCTATAATAATAAGAATATATATGTGAGAGAATAGTAAGTGATCTTGCTATGCAAGAACACTTAATAATGTCCTCTTATATTATATAACAGAATATCTTCCTAAATACTTGAAGCTTCATCGAATACCAGGGCCCATATTCAGGAGGTAAGAGGATAGCATTCAGTCCCCTCCAAAAGCCTCTGTCCTGGTTGGGTCTGTCACCCTATCTATCCACCCTATATCTCTCTATCTATCTATCTATCTATCTATCTATCTATCTATCTATCTATCTATCTATCTATCTATCTATCTATCTATCTATCTATCTCTCTATCTATCTATCTCTGTATTTGTAGAACATTCTGGTCCGTGAAGATGAAATGAGGGGGATGGGTAGAGATACTCACAGACACATTCGGCTCCTGTAAATAGAAAATAAAATAGAGATTAATTGCAAGCTCTCAGACCCTCCCCCCACCACACACCTCACAATCTAATTGGCCATCTAGAAGGATCTGATCACATCCTGTCCCATCATCTTCTCTAAAGTGGTGGATTGTGTATGTCTGAATTATGTGTGTCTGGATTGTGTGTCTCTGAATGTTGCGTGTCTCTGGATGTTGCGTGTCTCTGGATGTTGCGTGTCTCTGGATGTTGCGTGTCTCCTTCCATAAGATCTTCTGATATCTCTACAATTCTATACATGTACAATCTGATGGTGACCAGGGTGCCCGGATTCCAGGACTCGGCCAATCTCATCCACTAAACACCACCATGTGACCAATGGCGGGGAAACTCTCACATTGTGCTCTAGAAAACCTCAAAGAGCCGAGAAGAACGTTGTCTTCTGACTTTGGGGTCAATTCTCTGATGCCGTGTACACACGATCGGACATTCCGACAACAAAAATGTGGATTTTTTTTCTCGTCGGAATGTTGGCTCAAACTTGTCTTGCACACACACGGTCGCACAAATGTTGTCGGAAATTCCGACCGCCAAGAACACGGCGATGTACAACACTCCAACGAGCCGAGAAAAATTAAGTTGAATGATTCCGAGCATGCGTAGGATTTTTGTGCGGCGGAATTGCATACAGACGATTGGAATTTCCGACAAGAACTTTTTCCGTCGGAAAATTTGAGAACCAAGCTCTCAAGTCAGAAATTCCAACAGAAAATGTCCGATGGAGCCTACACACGGTCGGAATTCCTGACCAAAAGCTCACATCAGACTTTTCTTGTTGGAATTTTTGATCGTGTGTACGCGGCATTAGAGATAAATCCTGCATACATTTCTGAGTTATAATAACCCATGTGGAATTTATCTCAGAAGTATCCAATACCCCTAAAAGACGCGTTATTTACCAAATCCATTAAATATTATTGATTGTGATATTTATCATTTACATTTTGCGTTATTTTTGAGTTGTTTTTAGCAATTATTTTTATTTATTTTTTACCCTAGGAGGATAGTTCTATAGATAAAAGGGACACGGAAATACTGTGAACCTGTGAGAACATTCCAGATGCTTCCATTCACAGAATGATCTCTCCATTTATTTCCATTCTTCAGCTCAGAGGAGAACATTTCCACTTCGAGACATTCAGGGGCCGACTGACAACTCATGGGCCCTTTGGGGCAATAGGTGTTCATGGGGCTCCCCCGTACCCACCCACACTTAAGCCTCACCCACACAAAGCTCCACCTACATATTAGAAACTAAGAGGGGAAGAGATGGTGGGGGGATAGAGACAGAAGAGGGGAAGGGGGAGACGGAGGAGGAGAGAGAGGAGATATATGAATAGAAGGGCGAGAGAGAGATTAATGTAGGATAGGGTGACCAGACATCCCCAGTTTTAGGGGACACTCCCCTGATTGAGGACACTGTCCCTGGACCAAGTCTGTCCCTGGTTTTGTCCCCAGATTGTATTTTATAGGGGGCAGGGGCAATTTCAAAGACAGTCAGTGCAGAATTAAAATAAAAAAATTAGAATTACACCCCCCCCCCCCCCGCTCCGTCGTGCCTACTAGCATAGGGGGGTTGTATTTTTCCCATTATCTGTGCCCCTTTCTGATGATCATGTGCTGGTCGGAGGGAATATTTCTTCAGTTTCGGGCATTTAGCTTCGCTCACATGTTCTTCTGCCTTGGCACAAATCTTGGCCAGCCACCTGCTTATCTCCTTGCCTTCCCTGGGGGAGTGATCTTCCTCCGCTCCCCACCCAGTAGTAGCCTGGGCACGAAGAGTAAGGCTGGGTTCACACTACGATTTTCCCGTCCGTCAGCCGCATACGATTTCAGTTTTAAAAACGTACGGGCCCGTACGGGAAAACGCATACATAGACAATGCATTGCAAATCGTATGCACTCAGATGCATCCGGGTGCGTACGATTTGCTGGCAAAACGTTTTTTAACAGTACGCAAAACCGTGTTTGAGTCAGTTTTTGAAACCGTATGGCAAACGCATACGTTTTTTTCTTAAACATTAAAGTCAATGGAAAACGCACATATGTGCGGTTCCATATGTATAAACCGTATGCGTTTTTTGTCTGCGCATTTTCAAAACAAGAAAATCTTTATTTATTAAATGACACTAATTCCAAAAACGTATGCGTTTTTTTAATCAAAACCGGATGGAACCGTAGGCACTTCCGTAGGCACTTCCGTTTCAGCCGCATACGTTTTTTCATATAAATCGTATGCGGCTGACGGACGGGAAAATCGTAGTGTGAACCCAGCCTAAGACTTGAGAGGCTGTAAGGCGGGCGGCAATGGGCAGAGAGTAGCTAATTGCCGCCATTACTAGTAAAGAAAAAATATGTCCCCGGATTTCATTTACAAAATCTGGTCATCTTAATGTAGGAGAGAGATGCAGAAAGGGGAGAGAGGGGGGTGAGAGAGGTGGTGAGACAGAGAGTGGGGTGAGAGAGCAGGGGAGAAGGGGGTAAAAAAAAGGGTGTGAGAGAGCGAGAGAGAAAGGGAGATGGGGGTTATACGTAGGGAGGGGTATGAGAGAGAAAGATGGGATGAGAGAGGAGAGATGAAGCACATGGGGTAAGAGATGCGGGGTGAGAGAAGGGAGGATGAGACAGGGGTGAAATAGATAAAGGAGGTGAGAGAGAGAGGGGATAAGAGAGGGAAGTGATATAGAGAGGGGGGGATGCGAGAGCAGGGAGTGAGAGGGGGGATGTGAGAGGGGGTGAGAGAGAGAGAGGGGATGAGAAAGAATGGGGGTCAGAGGGGGAATGGAAGAGGGGGTGAGAGAGAAAGGGAGATGGGGGTTAGAGAGAGGGGGGATGAGAGAGAAAGAGGGGATGAGAGAGAGGAGAGATGAAGGAGAGGGGGTGAGAGATGGGGGGTGGGAGAGGGGAGGATGAGAGAGGGGTGAAGGGTGAAATAGAGTAAGGGAGGTGTGACCTCGTACACACGGGCAAGAATCTTGTCAGGAAAAACACATTGTTTTTCCCCACGAGATTCTTGGCAAGAATCTCTTGCCGCCCAAGTGTACACACAGTCCTTTCCAAAGAACTGCAGTTCTCTTGAAAGACAAGAACGCGGTGATGTCACCACATATGACGAGCATGCGCTCATCACATTCGATGCTGTCGCCGCCATCTTGCTTCACCCTACCTATCCCGTGGAAGCTACTGCGCAATGCGTTGAAGTCATTTCGAGCATGCACGGGTTTCCTCGGTGACACATAAGTATACAGACACTCGGGTTTCTCATTGGGAAACAGGCCGACAAGAATCTCAACGAGAAAATAGAGAGCAGGTTCTCTATTTTTCTCGTCGAGATTCTGGGCAGATTTCCAGATGAAAAAACCTGAAAGCCTCGTACACACGCTCGGTTAATTCGGCAAGAAAGCTCTGCCAGTAGTTGGTTCTTGCCAAGAAAACCGTGCGTGTGGGTACGAGGCTTCAGAGAGAGAGAGGGGTTAGAGAGGGGTTAGAGAGAGAGAGGGGGGATGAGAGAGAGGGGGGATGAGAGAGAGAAGGGAGTGAGAGAGGGGATGAGAGAGGGGGTGATATACAATGTATCAGTGTGATAAGTTCACAATGTATCGGTGTGAAGACTGATACATTGTATACGCTTCCCACCCTTCCCAGGAAAATAAAACACCTTTTTTTGAAGAAAAATAAAAGTTTGTTGTATATCACCTATAATACACCTGTATATAAATATCAACTATAATACACCTGTTTGTATATATATATCACCTATAATACACATGTATATATATATCACCTATAATACACCTGTATATATATATCACCTATAATACACCTGTATGTATATATATATCACCTATAATACACATGTATATATATATCACCTATAATACACCTGTATATATATATCACCTATAATACACCTGTATGTATATATATCACCTATAATACACATGTATGTATATATCACCTGTAATACACCTGTATATATATATATATATATATATATCACCTGTAATTCACCTGTATATATATATATATATATATATATCACCTGTAATTGACCTGTATATATATATATATATCACCTGTAATACACCTGTATATATATATATATATATATATATATATATATATATATATATCACCTGTAATTCACCTGTATATATATATATATATATATATATATATATATATATCACCTGTAATTCACCTGTATATATATATATATATCACCTGTAATTCACCTGTATATATATATATATATCACCTGTAATTCACCTGTATATATATATATCACCTGTAATACACCTGTATATATATATATATCACCTATAATACACCTGTATGTATATATATATATATCACCTGCAAGGATCATCCTTACCTGAGTCCTGGATGAGAAGAGCCAGCAGGAGGGCGAAGCGCAGAGTCGGCGCCGCCATAGCTGTCCACGGATCGGAGGGGAATGATTGGCACAGAGTGGTGAAACTGCGTCTTAAATTTGGGAGGGGGAGGGGATGAGCAGAAAATTGCAGAATGTGGAAAAAGATCTAAAAATCTATTTCTGGACTGTGACTCTGGAGGAATGTGACCACATAGAAGAAAGACATCACACCTACCCCTCGGGGGACACCTTTCCGGATCGCCCGTCACATGACTGACCAACAACACACACCTGGGAGTTTCCACCATTAACCCTTTTCATCAAAGTCTGCAGCAATGGTGGGAACCCCTCATAATGGGCACAGTGGGTGTACAGACCTGGGAACTCAGCACAGGGATGGTGGGAACCCCTCATAATGGGCACAGTGGGTGTACAGACCTGGGAACTCAGCACAGGGATGGTGGGAACCCCTCATAATGGGCACAGTGGGGGGGTACAGACCTGGGAACTCAGCACAGGGATGGTGGGAACCCCTCATAATGGGCACAGTGGGGGGGTACAGACCCGGGAACTCACGTGTTAAGAGCCTGAGACTCTAATAGGCTTCAAAAAACTTTGACTCGGGGCACAGAGCACTGCGCCCCGAGCCCACCCAGTTATGTGACAATAGCGAATGAATATTTGCTAACGTCTTCCTAACTCTTGTCGTGGCCAATTGGGAAGCAAGTGCTGAGAATGGCAGAAAGGATAAGCGATCCTACTGGCCTAGGAGGAGGGGGAGGAGCCTGCTGTGAGTCTGAGGCCCCGTACACACGACTGAGCTTGTCGGCAGAATCCAGCGAGAAGCTCGCTGGGAGACATATTCTGCCGAGGTTCTCGATCGTGTGTAGACTTCCCACGAGCGTCCGTCGGGAAGTTCGTCGAGCCAAAAAAGAGAACACGCTCTCTTTTTCCTCGTTGTTCAATGAGGACTTTGGCTCGATGAGCTTTTTCGACCGCTCATCGGGAACCTCGTCGGGCGGAATGATGGGTTTAGCCCGACGAGTTTCTCGGACGTGTGTACGCGGCCTGAGGAGACACAAGGGAAGCTGTCCTTCTATTATACCCCAATCCCCCCCCTCTGTCCTTCTATTATACCCCAATCCCCCCTCTGTCCTTCTATTATACCCCAATCCCCCCTCTGTCCTTCTATTATACCCCAATCCCCCCTCTGTCCTTCTATTGTACCCCAATCCCCCCTCTGTCCTATACCCCAATCCTCCCCTCTGCTTTTCTATTACACCCCAATCCCCCCTCTGTCCCTCTATTGTACCCCAATCCCCCTTTGTCCTTCTATTATACCCCAATCCGCCCTCTGTCCTTCTATTATACCCCAATCCCCCCCTCTGTCCTCCTATTATACCCCAATTCATCCTCTATCCTTCTATTATACCCCAATCCTCCCTCTGTCTTCCTATTATACCCCAATCCTCCCTCTGTCCTCCTATTATACCCCAATTCTCCCTCTGTCCTCCTATTATACCCCAATCCTCCCTCTGTCCTCCTATTATACCCCAATCCTCCCTCTGTCCTCCTATTATACCCCAATTCATCCTCTGTCCCTCTATTATACCGAAATCCAATCCTCCCTCTCTCCCTCTATTATACCCCAATCCCCCCTCTCTCCCTCTATTATACCCCAATCCCCCCTCTGTCCTTCTATTGTACCCCAATCCCCCTCTGTCCTTCTATTATACCCCAATCCCCCCTCTGTCCTTCTATTATACCCCAATACGTTGATGAGCTGCATGCAGTCCACTCTCCTAGCTGTAACCTGCACTCTGTCACTTTCCACACCTTCCTTTATCTTTTATTTGATGAAAGTAGAGGAACGCCACTCGACCAGCCTAATGCTCCTTATACTGTGTGTGGCCTCGGGCCAACACCCATCATTCGGCCACGCCCTCTAATGCGTTTCACCCCGCCCACTGTGGGGCTTAGTGATGTTCATCTCCAATTTCGAACGGCGTTGCGTGTTCTTAAGTTCACAAACTTTGGGCCAGATTCAGCAAAACTTGCGCTGGAGTATATCGATATGCGCCGCGTAACTGTCAAGATGCGCCGTAGTATCTATGCGGCCGTACCCACCAAACTAGATGCGACAGAAAACGGGCTTTTTCCGATCGGCTTAACTTTCCCTCGCCAGAGTATCGTCAGCGCATATTTTCGCTTGTCGCATCCGTCGCACCTATTGATTTCCCATGCAAATATGCAAATGAGGGAGATTTCCCGATTCGCGAACGGATTAGCACCAGACGCTGGCTACATGCGCCGCGCGTATCTCGTCCGTCCGGCGCAAAGTTATTCCTACAAATAGCTGCTTTATCTTTACTCCAGACGGCCACAGGTCAGCAGGAGAGCAGCTACAGCAGCAGCGTTACCGACAAAAATAGCAAGCTGACCAACCAAAATATGCGCGCATCTACATGAATCTGGCCCGGTGATTTTTTATTCAATTACTTTTACTGGAAAAAAAGCTTCAATTGGCATTCATTGGGTATTGGTGTACAACACGCATTACATGTTCTATATAAATCGATGAGTTCCCTGTTCTGGCTGTAGGTGGCAGTCGCTCACCTTGGATGAGGAAGGAATCTCTACCAGTTACATAAAACTGGAGCGGCAGATGCATAGGACAGAGGGATTCATGGGATTATGAGTCCATGTAGTAAATGGCCTCTTCTTTATAAATCGATGAGCTGCATGGTGTCAGCTTTAGCTTGCAGTCAGTCTCATTTCACACATTCATTGGCACTTCTACTTTTGCTTTTTTTATTATAACCATAGCAAACAGATTATAATTGTTCGGGGGCTGAGAGCAGAGGAATTCATTGATTTATCTGTACCTGTAGTGACTGGTCTCTTCTGTATACGTTGATGAGCTGCGTGCACTTCTATGTGCTAGCTTTGGCCTGCACTCTGTCACATTCCGCCCTTGATTTTGGCCTTTATTATCAACGCAGAAAAGGGTTTCAATTTGAGTTTTCCTGATTTGTTGGTTTATGTATACGTGTGTAGTGGGTGGTCTCTCCTATATAAATTAATGAGCTGCGTGCAGTTTTCTGTAGTAGCTGTGGCCTGCAGTCTGTCACCTTCCACACATACTGTATATCAGCCCTTACAGTTGGGTTTTCTTACCATTTGAATGGAGTCTTAGAGAAGAGGGATCTGTTGGTTTATTTGCAATGTAGTGAGTAGTCTCTTCTTTATAAACTGATGAGCTGCATGCGGTTCCCTGCGTTAGCTTTAACCACTTCAGCCCCGGACCATATTGCTGTCCAAAGACCAGAGCACTTTTTGTGATTCGGCACTGCGTCACTTTAACTGACAATTGCGCGGTCGTGCGACGTGGCTCCCAAACAAAATTGGCGTCCTTTTTTCCCCACAAATAGAGCTTTCTTTTGATGGTATTTGATCATCTCTGTGGTTTTTATTTTTTGCGCTATAAACAAAAATAGAGCGACTATTTTGAAAAAAATGCAATATTTTTTACATTTTGCTATAATAAATATCCCCAAAAAAGATATAAAAAAACATTTTTTTTCCTCAGTTTAGGCCGATACGTATTCTTCTACATATTTTTCGTAAAAAAAAATCGCAATTAGTGTTTATTGATTGGTTAGCGCAAAATGTATAGCGTTTACAACATAGGGGGTTAGTTTTATGGCATTTTTATTAATATTTTTTTTTTACTAGTAATGGCGGCGATCAGCGTTTTTTTTCGGTACTGCGATATTATGGCGGACACTTCGGACACTTTTGACACATTTTTGGGACCATTGGCATTTTTATAGCGATCAATGCTATAAAAATGCATTGTATTACTATAAAAATGCCATTGGCAGTGAAGAGGTTAACACTAGGGGGCAGGCAAGGGGTTAAGTGTGTTCCTGTTTGTGTTCTAACTGTATGGGGGGTGTGGCCTCACTAGGGGAAATCACTGATCTTCTGTTCATACATTGTATGAACAGAAAATCAACATTTCCCCCGCTGACAGGAACGAAAGCTCTGTGTTTCCACACATACCTCCCGTTCCCCGCTCTGTAACGAGCAATCGCGGGTGCCCGGCGGCTATCGTACCCGCCGGGCACGCGCGCGGGACTCGGGGGCGTGCGGGGGGGCGCGCGGGCCGGCCGCCGGCGGCGCGCGCGCGCCCCCTAGTGGCCGAAAAGTATAGGACGTAGAGCTACGTGCTCCCGCGAGACCGTGCCACCGTCCCGCAGTAATATGACGGTGGGCGGTCGGGAAGTAGTTAACCTGCAGTCTTTCACCTTTTTTTTTTTTGTATAATCAAATTTTATTGTTTTACAACCAAAATATACCATGTCAGACAAAACATAAGGCTTAAAGTCGTGGCCACGCAGGGCCAAAGAGCATTACACGAACATTGATATTATCAAACAGAGATACTCTTATCTGAAATCATCACAGCAGCAAAAAGAGGCCTGACATAATATCAGCATGGTAAAGACATCAGCAAAACTCAAAAAGTAATACTTAAAATAAAGAGAAAAAAAGAAAAAAGAACTTAAAGATGAGAGTAGAGAAAAAGGAAAAAAAAAAAGAGAAAAAAAAGGGGGGAGGGAGGGAAGGGAAGTGATTGGATGATGGGGGGGTAGTGCCTGTGGGAGAGCCACCTCCGACCAGAGGAGGAAAACCTATAAGGGGTGGCCCCTGTGGTTCGCGACGGGGAGGGGGGGCAAACAGCCTCCAACTAGCCACCCCACTCCCCAGGGCAAATCAGGGCCAACCAAGCCCACAGATATAAACCCAGGCGGGCACGCCAGTACCCCATGAAGCCTGGGGCCGTCCCGCGGGTTTGCGGAGTTATACGAGCAAGTAGCTCCGGGCAGGCAAGCATCCACCATCAGATGTCATCTCAAATAATAAAAAAAAAAAAAAAGGGGGGGGATGGAAGGGGGGTATAATAAAGAAAGGCGGGGGACTCACAAGAGAGGGTAAGAGATGGGGAGGAAAGGAAGAAAGGCAAGGGAGGGAAAGATGAAGGGAAATAGGTCACTGAAGCCAGGTCACCTGTAAGTTGGCTGGGAGCCTCTTCTGGGTCCTTTCACCTTTTTAACCGCTTCAATACCGGGCTTTTATACCACCTCCATACCGGGCCTATTCTGACACTTCTCTCCTACATGTAATAATCATCATTCTTTTGCTAGAAAATTACACAGTACCCCCAAACATTATATATGTTTTTTTTAGCAGACACCCTAGGGAATAAAATGGCGGTCATTCCAAAGTTTTATCTTGCACGGTATTTACGCAATTATTTTTCAAACGCTTTTTTTTTGTAAAAAAAATTGTTTTATGAATTAAAAAAATAACAAAACACTAAAGTTAGCCCAATTTTTTTGTATTATGTGAAAGATGATGTTACACCGAGTAAATAGAGACCCAACATGTCACGCTTTAATTATGCGCACACTCCTGGAATGGCGCCAAACTTTGGTACTTAAAAATCTCCATAGGCAACGCTTTATTTATTTTTTACAGGTTACAGTTTAGATTTACAGAGGAGATCTAGTGCTAGATTAGTTGCTGGCACTCTAACGCACGCGGCGATACCTCACATGTGTGGTTTAAACGGCGTTTACATATGTCGGCGGGACTTGCGTGTGCGTTCGCTTCTGCACGCGAGCTATCGGGGACAGGGGCGTTTTAATTTTTTTTTTATCTTTTATTATTTTTTTTTTACTTATATTTTATATATTTTTCCACTTTTTTTCATTTTTTTTTTTTCCACTTTTATTCCTATTACAAGGAATGTAAACATCCCTTGTAATAGGAAATGTGTGTGACAGGTCCTCTTTATAGAGAGATGTGGGGTCAATAAGACCTCACATCTCACCTCCAGGCTGGAAACCATGAGATCGGTGAAAAAAAATTCACCGATCTCATGAATGGTGACTTACAGCCGCAATTGCGGCTTTGTTTACATACGGGGACCCGGGCGTGACGTCATCAGATCGCGCCCGGGTCCTCCGACGGTCATAGAGATGACTGGTGACCATCTGGTCACCAGTCATCTCTATGCTTCCTGCCGCCGCCGACGATTCGTTCTCCGGCCCCCGAAGGTACAGGTAAGCCCGGAGAAGCACCGGATGGCGGCGGGAGGGGGGGGGATGTCCCCTCCCGCGGCCTGTAAGAACGATCAAGCGGCGGAACCGCCGCTATGATCGTTCTTACATTGTGCAGAATCGCCGGCTGAAGAAGAGGATATCTGGATGATGCCTCTGGCTGCAGGCATCATCCAGATATTCGCCTGCAATACCCAGGCCGTCAATTGACGGCCACTTAGGATGGTAAATCCCATCCCAGGCCGTCAATTGTCTATGGCTGGGTATTGAAGTGGTTAACAAACATTAGCTCTTGTAGTGGTAATTATCATCACAGAAAGATTTATCTTGGGAGTTTAGAGCAGGAGGTTTATTGGCCATTAATGCTCTGTCCTATATACGGTAAATCAATGAGCTGCATGCCATTTCTTGTCCCAATATCTGTCACCTCCAACACACGTCAGGTCTCGTAGTTGGCTTGTATAACCATCTCAGAAAAGGGCTTATAACAGAGGGATCCATTGGTTTAGGCCTCCATGTAGTGACTGGTATCTATGTAAAAAAAAAAAAAATATAAGAATAGTGGCTGAGGCTAAATATAGGGACATGCCCACCCAAAGGAATGTGGACTATCTCGGTACGATATAAAGAATTAAGAATTGTTAAATAAAACCTTTTGGGCGGCCCGCCTCCGCACCTGTTACATTACTCATCGGGTAAGGTACCAATACTTTGGTTTAATTATTTTTTATTTTTTTTGTGCTGAACTGTATTTTATCTTTTTACACTGTCATGTATTTTTATAGATTGGCTCTCCTGAAGAAGCGGGACACCCGCGAAACTTGTAGAGACTACGCCAAATTGTTGATTTGTATGACTGTACTGTAATTTCTATTATGTAATAAATCCTTTTATTCAACAATTCTTAATTCTTTATATCGTACCGAGATAGTCCACATTCCTTTGGGTGGGCTTGTCCCTAAGTTTAGCCTCAGACACTATTCTTATTGCCCTTACCCTCCCCTTTTTTAAATATAACTTGGATGATGGTACGTTTTTATCAATATTAATTTTCTGTTATCAGAGGCCATACTCCCCCTTTTTGACTGGTATCTATGTAAGTTGATGAGCTGCATGCAGTTCCTTGTCCTAGCTGTAGCCTGCTGTCAGTCGCCTTCCACATATAACTTTGGCCTTTTACTTGGCTTTTATTACCATCATAATTGGGGTTGTAGAGCAAAAGGATCCAAATAAATTCTCCCCTTCCCCATACATGGATCTTGGACCTCTCCCAAGGTACAAGGCTGATACTCTAAGGATGGATGTACACTGATATCTCTGTGAAAAGAGGGTCGAGGACCGGGTCCCGTATTACACAATACCAGTCTATGTGACCTTCACCATTGGGCTGGGGATGAAAGGTACTCAAATAAAAGTCTCCCTCCCATACATGGATCTTGGACCTCTCCCGAGGTACGAGGCTGACACTCCGAGGATGGATGTATACTGATATCTCTATAAAAGGAAGGTTGAGGGCCGGGGCCCGTATTATACTTATACCAGTCTATGTGATCTCCAGCATTGGGTTGGAGATTGAAGGAACCCTAATATCGCCTTTCATCCCCTATACATGCAGCTTGGACCATTCCGATGTATGAGGCTGACACTCTGGCGATAGATATACACTAATATCTCTATAAAAGGAGGGTTGAGGGCCAGGCCCCATATTACACTAATACCAGTCTACTGTATGTAACCTCCAGCATTGGGCTGGGCTTAAAGGGACCCAAATATAAATGCTCCTCCTCATAAATGGATCTTGGACCTCCCCTGAGGTATGAGGCTGACACGGATAGGATGGATATACACTGATATCTCTATATCAGGAGGGCTGAGGACCAGGCCTCGTATTATACCAGTCTATGTGACCTTCAGCATTGGGCTGGGGATTAAGGTAACCCAAATAAATTTCCTTTACCTCCCCCATACATGGATCAAGGACCTCCCCTCGCGGTATGAGGCTGACACTCTGGGGATGGATGTACACTGATTTCTCTACAGATGAAGGGTTGAGGACCGGGCCTGTTATATACTGATACCAGTCTACAGTATATGACTTCCAGCATTGGGCTGGGGATTAAAGGAACCCAAATATTGGACCTCCCCTGAGGTACGAGGCTGACACTCTGAGGATATATCTACAATTATATCTCTATATAAGGAGGGTTGAGGGCCAGGCCCCCGTATTATACTGATACAAGTTTATGTGGTTCCCTCCATTTGGCTGGGATTAAATGGATCCAAATAAAAGTGCCCCCTCCCCCATACACAATCCCAGGGCCAGGGGTCCACCTGCACCCCCAATTCCCCAATAATAAAATGAAACATTTCAACTGGGACCATAAAGCAAAAGGTTCCAAATAAAAGTGCCCCTTCTCCATACATGTATCTTGGACTTCCCCTGAGGTATGAGGCTGACACTCTGAGGTTGGATATACACTAATATCTCTACAGAAGGATGACTGAAGGCGGGGCCCTGTATTATACTGATACTAGGCCATGTAAACTCCAGCATTGGCTTAAAGGGAACCAAATAAAAGTCCCCTCCCCCATACATGGATCTTTAACTTCCTCCAAGGTACGAGACTGACACTCTGAGGATATATCTACAATTATATCTCTATATAAGGAGGGTTGAGGGCCAGGCCCCCGTATTATACTGATACAAGTTTATGTGGTTCCCTCCATTTGGCTGGGATTAAATGGATCCAAATAAAAGTGCCCCCTCCCCCATACACAATCCCAGGGCCAGGGGTCCACCTGCACCCCCAATTCCCCAATAATAAAATGAAACATTTCAACTGGGACCATAAAGCAAAAGGTTCCAAATAAAAGTGCCCCTTCTCCATACATGTATCTTGGACTTCCCCTGAGGTATGAGGCTGACACTCTGAGGTTGGATATACACTAATATCTCTACAGAAGGATGACTGAAGGCGGGGCCCTGTATTATACTGATACTAGGCCATGTAAACTCCAGCATTGGCTTAAAGGGAACCAAATAAAAGTCCCCTCCCCCATACATGGATCTTTAACTTCCTCCAAGGTACGAGACTGACACTCTGAGGATGGATATATATTGATATCTCTATTGATGAAGGGTTGAGGGCCCCGTATTAAGCTGATACCAGTCTATAAAAAGGGAGGGGGTGGTGTCTGCGCTGAAATGGTGAAAGGGGGAAATGGGTGAACACTCACATTTAAAACGATCCAATGGGCATAAAACAAACAGACGTCAGGTGGAACACTCTGCGTCAGGCGTCTGGACTCTGTGGCTCCTCGATCCCTACGCGTCTCGTCACACCACGTGACTTCCTTAGTTCCTTTTTCTGTTGTCACCCTTTCCTGGCACCACTATTTCACTCTGGACTTTCCTGGACATTTTTGTTTTTTTCACCAGAGACTTTATTTATTCATTTATTTATTTATTCATTATTTTGTGTATCCAGAGGCATTCCCCCATGGATTTTTCTCTGGTCTTATAGTCTGTTTGGATCTAGTATTGTGTTTTATTTAAAGTTCTTTTGGTTTCACATTGCACCGGCTAGTTTCTTTTCCCTTTGTTGTCACAATACTTATTGGTAATCACCCTTAATGTGTACAACCATTCACATTGTTCATTGTATAATGTTGGTTATTATGTTGTCCTAAATTCACCTTAATTCACCATCCACCCCACCAGTCACCTGCCCCATTCCCACACATATTCACCCATTCCCCCCTCCCCCTTTCACCATTTCAGCGCAGACACCACCCCCTCCCTTTTTATATGCCAATTTCTCTCTGCCCAGGACAGAGTGTTAGGGGTCTGCTGCAGTATCCCCAGTCCACCTCCCAGCCCCACTCCATCCCCCTTGGTAGCGCAGGAGCCTTTCCATATATCTGATACCAGTCTATGTGATCTCCAGCAGTGGGCTGGGGATTAAATGAACCCAAATAAAAGTCCTTCCTCCCCCAAACATAGATCGCGGACCTCCCCTGAGGTACATGGCTGACACTCTGAGGTTGGATATACACTGATATCTCTATAGAAGTAGGGTTAAGGGTCGGGGCCTGTATTATACTGATACCAGTCTATGTGATCTCCAGCAGAGGGCTGGGGATTAAATGAACCCAAATAAAAGTCCCCCCTCCCCAAACATGGATCTTGGACCTCCCCTGAGGTACAGGGCTGACACTTCGAGGGTGGATATACAATGATATCTCTATAGAAGGAGGATTGCCATTCGGGCCCTGTATTATACTGATACCAGTCTATGTGATCTCCAGCATTGGGCTGGGATTAAAGGGATCCAAATAAAAGTGCCTCTCCCCCATACACCATCCCAGGGCCAAGGGCACACCTGCACATCCCAATACTCAGAAGGAAATGTGGGAATGGGAAATTAGTTGCAGATAAAGGGGTCCAGAATGAGGGAGTCTAACTGAGCACCACAACAATTGAGGTATTTCCTGCTCTCTGATTGGACAATCTCGAATACACATTGTAACAAGTTGCTGAACACTTTCATGTGTCTATGGACATAACCCCGCCTACAAAGGGACAAAAGGAACTGCAGGGTGTCAGAGATGGTACTGAGGGGGTGGAAGGGCATTTGTCAGAGACTCCTCCCTCTCAGGGCTTCTAGAATCACAGCACGGGGGCCCCAGGTTTGGATTCCAGTCTGAGCTGCACTTTAGGTAATGATGGGATGGGATTGCCTATAATAAGATCTATACAACGGTCCTGCTGTGATGGCGTCACATGACCGGAACCCACCATACAGAATAAAGCAGAAGTAGGAGGAAAACAGTACATCATATAGGACATTTTATTGGTTGTTTAAAATAAAAGTCGCCATTTTTTCAGTAAATCTTCACACGATGGAGGATCTGGTGGAAGAGAAAAAGGAAGTCACTAAAATAGGAAATGTCAGCATACAAACACTGCGCTACTGCTATGTCAGAGCTACTCGGGGGATCTATAATAATCACATCACACTACTCGGGGGGTCAGTATATGTTACAAATAAAGATGATTTTTGGAAGATCCTAGGAGTGCGGATGTCCAGATGTCTTCACTACTATAAGTGGTTATGAGCTGGGCCAGCACCTGTCTAGGCTGGTGAGTTGGGGTTCCGGGTTATAGCTCACCTAGAGCAGTGGCAGTCTGCCTTTGTATATGACGATCCGGGATTTCCCTTTGCGTTGAGAGATTTCCTTCCACTTCCTGTTGTGTCCTGAAGAGAAGATTGAAATTTCATTAGAAAATAAGCTAACAATTAATTTTTTATCCAAACATACGGTTATCTCTGAAGACACCATACTGGCACCTCTGGAGACCCCATACTGGCACCTCTGGAGACCCCATACTGGCACCTCTGGAGACCCCATACTGGCACCTCTGAAGACCCCATACTGGCACCTCTGGAGATAACATAATAAAACCCCTGGAGACCCCATACTGACACCTCTGGAGACCCCATACTGACACCTCTGGAGACCCCATACTGACACCTCTGGAGACCCCATACTGACACCTCTGGAGATAACATAATAACAACCCTGGAGACCCCATACTGACACCTCTGGAGACCCCATATTGACACCTCTGGAGACCCCATACTGACACATCTGGAGACCCCATACTGACACCTCTGGAGACCCCATACTGACACATCTGGAGACCCGATACTCGCACCTCTGGAGACCCGATACTCGCACCTCTGGAGACCCGATACTCACACCTCTGGAGACCCCATACTGACACCTCTGGAGACCCCATACTGGCACTTCTAGAAACCCCATACTGACACCTCTGAAGACCCCATGCTGGCACTTCTACAAACCCCATACTGCCACTTATGGAGATACCGTAGAGACACCTCTGGAGTCCTCATAGTAGAACTTATGAAAACTCAATAACTGCATTTCTGGAGACATCATACCAATGCTTCTGGAGGCCCTATACCACCCCTGGAGACTCCACTTTGGCACCTTTGCAGACCTCATTCTGTCATTCTGGGTGACCCCATGCTGGAACACCAGGGCCCCCCATACCAACACTTTTGAAGGCCCCATACCACCACCTCTGGAGACTCAATACTGTTACCCTTGGAGGCCCCATATCACCATCTCTGGAGACCTCATACTGGCTCTTTGGCTGTTTGTGTTGATATGTATGATAATGTGTATTGTAGTTAGGAAGTCACATCGGCTGCTTTAAGGGATTAGTTCATTAGCTCAATTAATTATTATAATATAATCAGGAGGGGGGAACCTCCTCTTCTACTGTATACAAGACTTGTATTCTTGTTATAAGAAACAGTCCATGTTCAGCAATCAAACAAGTATCGTCTTGTTTGTTGTTGATAGTGGTTGGAATATCTGATATCTAGATTCAGACTGGGAGGAAACGTAATATGACGAAAGCACTCAAGCAGAGTGTGAGAAGTTTTGTTACAGGGGGGTTAATACTGAGCTGTGGATCTGCTGAATAAAAGTATTATTAAGCAAGACATCTGTTGAACGAGGGTACCGATGAGCTGGGAATCTGCTGAGTGGGGGGGGGGGGGTACTAATGAGGTGAGGTTTTACTCAGCCCCTTAAAAAAAAATGAACAGACACGGAGAGAAGAATTATCACATCGGAACTTACCTTCAGATAACACCTCCATGACTGGCAGGGGGTGGCGGGAGCAGAGATGGCAAATGGGACAGGTGGGACAAGAGCTTCTCCAGGCTGATCCCTCTCAATGTATGCGGCTGAGATTCTCACTCAGATGCGGCTATCGGCCATATTGTCCAAAACTATAAATACAAATTGCATTGTGTCACATATGTGAAGACGAAGACCAAGAGACTCACACGGGACAATTCATAGGACACTTACCGACTAGCACCCAATGGTTTCTTCATATAAGGTGCATATTACAGATGGGCAGGATGGTCCTTCTGAAGGAACTCTTGAGGACATCCATCCGATGCAGATTCAATGTGTTGAGTTGAGCTTGTAAAATCGAATTTTTCACAGATGTGATTCGGCGGTTCTCAGAAATCGCTTTGAGCTGGTAGGTCCCAAAATACGGACTGTGACCCTTCGCGTTTAGGCTTAGTAGGGTGGGAGAGGAAGTCGCTGGCACCTTGTAGGCGTTCTTAGCAGTCAGATGAGGTTTAACAACCCCCATCATCTGCTACCTCCAAGTCTTAGCTGGAACCTCATAGGCGGTCTTAGCAAGCAGATGATGAGGTTTAACAACCCCCATCATCTGCTACCTCCCAGTGGTGTCTACCGATGCCTCATAGACATCATATTGTCAGCAAACCCAGCAAAAAAACTGGGTCAACTGGGAAACGCCAATCTAATGTCCATCCAATGAAACCAACGCTGAGAGGACCATCGTTCCTCCACATTGCGCCAACGTTTTCTTAATACCTTAATACCCACAACCCCTCCACCCCAATCCTTGGTCGTCATCAGAGCTATTGTAGCACTGATGCCTCATAGGAGTTGGGTGTCATGTGACTGCTGCCATGATGGGGGTCATGTGATCACTAGGCACCGCCATTTTTTATTATTTATCCATCTAAGATTTATAATAATTCTGTTTATTGGGAGGCATCAATTTAGCGGCTTCTCAGATGACAGGTCCACTTTTATATAGCATCTCGCGGGGCAATTATTTAGTGTTGGTAAACTTTACCGTGTCGGCGGTTCATATTTTAGATATTTATTTATTTTTAATCCTGGAACGATCGGCGCTCATATTTTAAGTGGTTAGTATTAGGAGGAGAAAACATGCAGACAAGGACAGACAGGGACAGAGGACTGAGGTCAGGACTGTAGACAAGAGAACAATACAAGACACATTGTACATATTCAACAATGGCTACTCTAGATGACCCGCCATATAATGTGCCATAACCCAACAATGGCTGCTCTAGGTGACCCGCCATATAATGAGCCATAACCCAACAATGGCTGCTCTAGGTGACCCACCATATAATGAGCCATAACCCAACAATGGCTGCTCTAGGTGACCCGCCCAATAATGAGCCATAACCCAACAATGGCTGCTCTTGGTGACCACCCCATATAATGGTCCCTAACCCAACAATAGCTGCTCTTGGTGACCACCCCATATAATGGTCCCTAACCAAACAATGGCTGCTCTGGATGACTGACCATATAATGTGCTATAACCCAATAATGGCTGCTCTGGATGGCCTGCCATATAATGAGCCATAACCCAACAATGGCTGCTCTGGATGGCCCGCCATATAATGTGCTATAACCCAACAATGGCTGCTCTGGATGGCCAGCCATATAATGCGCCATAACCCAATAATGGCTGCTCTAGGTGACCCGCCATATAATGAGCCATAACCCAACAATGGATGCTCTTGGTAACCACCCCATATAATGGGCCATAACCCAACAATTGCTGCTCTGGATAACCCACCATATAATGGGCCGTAACACAACAATGGCTGCTCTTGGTGACCCACCATATAATGAGCCATAACCCAACAATGGCTGCTCTTGGTGACCACCCCACATAATGGGTCATAACCCAACAATGGCTGCTCTGGATGACCCACCATATAATGTGCCATAACACAACAATGGCTGCTCTTGGTGACCCACCATATAATGAGCCATAACCCAACAATGGCTGCTATGGATGACCCACAATATAATGAGCCATAACCCAACAATGGCTGCTCTAGATGGCCCGCCATATAATGAGCCATAACCCAACAATGGCTGCTCTACGTGACCACCCCATATAATGGGCCGTAACCCAACAATGGCTGCTCTGGATGACCTACCATATAATGTGCCATAACACAACAATGGCTGCTCTTGGTGACCCGCCATATAATGTTCCATAACACAACAATGGCTGCTCTTGGTGACCCACCATATAATGAGCCATAACCCAACAATGGCTGCTCTGGATAACCCGCTATATAACCCAAAAATGGGCCCTGCTCTAACTGTTGTGAGTTACCTTTCAACCTCAGGTCTAGCTGAAGTTGTGTGACCCCCATGCTGAAAGACTGCGATTTACACTGCAGAGAGAAGAGAAAACAATAAATTATCACTGGGGGGGGGACACACAAAGTATGGATTTTCAGCATTGCATCTGAAATGAACCCCCCCCCCCCCCCACCACCAATAGATCCTATAGAGACTCTGGTCACTACAATCTATAGACTGGGATCCGCTGTCCTTACAATGAATCTTATAGAAACAGTAATGCAGGGAATTCCAAAGACTGGGGGTCAACCGGGCCCCTACAGTAGATCTTATGGAGACACTTACATGGTGAACTCCGTAGACTGGGGTCAGTCGGCCCCTACATTGGATCATATAGAGACTCTTACATGGTGAACACAATAGACTGGGGTCCCTACAATGGATCTTATAGAGACACTGACATAGTGAACTCCATAGACTGGGGTCCCTACAATAAATCCAACATCCAAAAGAGACAGTGACTTAGTGAACTCCATAAAATGGGGTTAGCCAGTCCCTACAATGGATCTTATAGAGACACTGACATGGTGAACTCCATAGGCTGAGGTCAGCTGGCCCCTACATTGGATCTTATAGAGACACTTACATGGGGAAGTCCATAGACTGGGGTCCCTACAATGGATTTAATAGATATGTTGACACAGTGAACTCCAAAGACTGGGGACCCTACAATGGATCCAACATCCAATAGAGACACTGACGCAGTGAACTCCATAGACTGGGGTCAGCCAGCCCCTACAATGGATCTTATAGAGACACTGACGCAGTGAATTCCATAGACTGGGGTCATCCGGCCCCTACAATGGATCTTCTAGAGACACTGTTATGGTGAACTCCATAGACTGGGGTCACCTGACCCCTACAATAGATCTTATAGAGACTCTGATACAATTAACAGTTAATTCCTTAGACTGTGGTCTAGCAGAGCAGCTACTCAGGAATTCCCTGTTGCACACTCACAGCAGTGCATTCTTCTGCGCTCTTCACACAAAGCCGGGCGTCACAGAACAGATATACGGTGGTGAAATCCTGGAACTGCGAGGACCTGATCTTCATCCTGACTTCTCTGGAGTTCCCATTCTGTGTTATCTGGGTCAAGCTGTCATTGGCACACCTACAGAAAAGAAAAAGGGGTACGGGCTCAATACATGTCCCGAGGGCCAGCTCAACAAGACAAAAAGACCATCCACACAGAAAAGAGAAATATGGCGCTGGGTCTGTGCTGTGCAGCCTGTAAAAAGATCTGACCACTAGGGTCAGATCGCCCAATTCCGGGGTGCCAAACTTAGACGCATGCTTGAAAACATTTTGACGCATGCACAAAAGAATTTAACTTAATTTTCTCGGCTCGTCGTAGTGTTGTACGTCACCGCATTCTTGATGGTCGAAAGTTCAGAGAACTTTTGTGTGGCCGTGTGTATGCATGCCAAGCTTGAGCGCAATTCCGTCGGAAAAACAGCCAAGGTTTTTCCGACGGAATATCCGATTGTGTGTACGTGGCAATAGGATGAAAATCATGGGACCAATACAGGTTATGGTGAGAAGGGTGGTGTAACGGAATGGCCCGTAGGACCCAGAGGCTGTTGAAGGGTGTGGGGTACTCCTGTTTCAGCTTCACCAATGACTCTTGTGTCTAGGGTCATCCTATGTCCACTAGGGGCATAGGATGACTGAGAAATTATATCTTGAATTACATGAGATGGGACAGTAAAGATAATTCACAATTTATTGCAGGATATCTTAAAAAAATTATAGGTTGTTGATTCTGAACCCAACCAGTCAATAGAAAGAGTGATTAATTCAATGTGGGGACACAGACTGTTAAGGGGGTAATTAAGTCTGCTACTGTCATGTAAACTAGCCTTAGTCTGGCTTCTAAAGACCTTTTCATTGTGTGATGCTAATTAACACTGTATTGTGTGAAGTTCTATTGATGATAAATGTGGAGTGTGAATTAGCACAGTCTAAAAGGTCAGATGTCTGACTTGCCAGCTGTAGTTAATTAGAATTGGAGTCAGAATGTCTGACTAAAGGAATGTGTATTGTATAAGCAGGTGTCCATCTTAAAAGATGTGTATTGAGGGGGGGGGGGGGGGGGGGCTCGTTAGGAACTATTGTATAATGTTGTGGGTGGAGTTGGGTCACTGTTCACATTTGGTTGCTGACTGTATAAAAAGAGCCTGAGTTTACCATTGATGTCGATAAGCTGTCGTAGATGGGTGGAATTGAATATCGTAAACGGTGTTAACCCCTGACCGTTACAGGTGGACTGTCTACAAAACCTCAAAGATATCATCTGCACGACCAAAACATTGCTGAAATAATTAAAGTGCTTTGGTACTAAACTGGTTAAAAGTGAGGCACTCTGGGTATTGTTCATTCCTATAGATACCAAAGGACACCAGACTCACCCCTGTGATACAAGATGGAGAGCCTTGGTGTCGGTGCGGTCAGCGGTGGGGCTGGCGGTGCAGTCCTCTAGTCGGAGAACATAGGTGTCCCCATCCGTGGGGTAGACGTAGAGCGCCACGTAGATCTCCGACCCCAGGACTATTTCCTTAGATGCGTAGGGAGCCCCAAATTGTGGATCTTTGTAGGCAGCCATGGTGAGGGGGTTCAGTCTCATCCCATTCACTCCGGAAATCACCACCGTCCTGGAGAGACAAAAAAAAACTATCAGACTGGAGACATCTAACAGATATCGGTCTTCATCTGCCCACCACCTATCAAAACCACTTCACCATCACACCTCCTGCCCCAACCATTGTCTGGAAAATATATTCCGATTTCCCCATCTGTTCACCAGTTGTCACCAGACAGACACAACCCAGAAAATGCCCTTCAAGCCCTGTACACACGGCCCAGATTCTCGTCAGGAGAAAAAACTTTGTTTTTCCTGACGAGATTTCTGGCAAGATTCTCTTGCCGGCCGAGTGTACAGACGTACGATTCAAAAGAACCGCCGTTCATTTGAATGGTACGAATGCGGTAAACCATCGACTACGACGAGCATGCGCTCGTCACATTCAATGCCGTCACCGCCATCTTGCTTCACCCTACACTATGCCTTGTGTGACAGACTCGGACCCTCGTTGTGTTGCTATTGTGTGAAGATGTCCTCTGTTTGCACTTATGATAATGTGTATTTTATAGCAGGTAAGCAAGGAGACGGGATGTCTACCTTGAAAGGTCATATCTCGGAGTCACCTCGTCTGGGTAAATGATTAGTTAATTAGCTCATGTTAATTTATGTTCTGTTACGTCCTCTTTAAACTGTATAAAAGGTTGTATTCTTGGTTCTAATAAACACTCCATGTTCAGCACACAAACAAGTCTCGTCTCGTTGTGTGTTGAGGGCAGCTGGAATATCTGATATCTATATCCAGACTGATAGGAAGCGGTATATGACGGAAGCACTCAATCGGAGTGTAGGGTGAAAAGCTACCGCGCATGCGTCAAAGTCATTTTGAGCAAGCGGGGGTTTCCATGGAGAGGTAAGTATACACACGCTCGGGTTTCTTGGCAGGAATACACTGCAGAGAATCCAGATGAGAAAAATAGAGAGCAGGTTCTCTATTTTTCTCGTCGAGATTCTGGGCAGTTTTCTCGATGAGAAACCTCAAAGCCTCGTACACACGCTCGGTATACTCGCCAAGAAAGCTCTGCCAGCAGTTTTCTTGCTGTTTTTTGCCGAGAAAACCGTGCGTGTGTACGAGGCTTCAAAAACCCTTTCAAGCTCCCAGGGGGGTTTTATTCCTCACATCCAGAAACCCTCCTACGGCTCTTCTGATGCCCCGTACACACGGTCGGGATTTCCAATGGGAAAAACCGATTCAAGCTCCCGGGGGGGTTTTATTCCTCACATCCAGGAACCCTCCTACCGCTCTTCTAATGCCCCGTACACACGGTCGGGATTTCCAATGGGAAAAACCGAATTAAGCTCCCTGGGGGGGGGTTTTATTCCTCACATCCAGAAACCCTCCTACCGCTCTTCTGATGCCCCCTACACACGGTCGGGATTTCCAATGGAAAAAAACTATTCAGGCTCCCAGGGGGGGGGGTTATTCCTCACATCCAGGAACCCTCCTACCGCTCTTCTGATGCCCCGTACACATGGTCGGGATTTCCAATGGGAAAAAGTCAGTCGGAAATTCCAACGGGAAAATTGAGAACTGGTTCTCAATCTAACTCTGTTGGAATTCCAATGTGTGGAGTGGACAGTTGAGTTGAGCAGGCTGATCCGGGCAGAGATGCAGTTGGACGAGAGCCACAGGGCCCTCCAATGGTATGTAGCTCAAGTGTGCCCGTGGACAGCGGATGACAGCCCTACAGAAAGCTTTGACTACAGCAACCTATTATGGGATGCAGTGGGGGTGCATCCATAGTGGGCACAGGAGAGCCGCCCTCTCTCTCTCCTGCACTATCACTCAAGTCAACAATACATAGATTCATGCAATGCATGAATCTATGTATTGTCGCTGCCGCCCACTATTCAGATAGCCGGCCCCCCTGGTGAGCGCCGTCCATCTAAATAACGGAAGCTGGTTGGCTTTGGAAGTGTCTATCAGAGCCAGTGTCTTCCCGATTACAGCCTGTGTGCTCTAATTGGCTTCCAAATAGTTAACCAGAGGACGCACAGGGTGTGCGTTCCCTGGTTAACACTGACATGCGTCTCAGCCAATCAGGTTCACCGGGTCTGCTTACCGGTAACCTGATTGGCTGAAGCAACATCGAGCGGGAGAATACATTGAGGGACAGTGGAGGGAGGATGGCTGACCCGAAAAAGGTAAGTGCTGGGTGGGGGGCAATTTGGGGGTATCTGAGGGGGCAATCTTGCGGCATTTTACAGGGCAAACTGGCGGTTTTTAGCGGGGCAAACTGGTGGCAATTGATGGCACAGTGGCTGCGTTTGATGGCATGGTACAGTGGCGAAAATTGATGGGCACAGTGGCTGGGTTTGATGGCAGGGCACAGTGGCGACAATTGATGGCACAGTGGCGACAATTGATGGCACAGTGGCTGCATTTGATGGCACAGTGACGACAATTGATGGTACGGCACAGTGGTGACAATTGATGACACAGTGGCGACAATTGATGGCACAGTGGCGACAATTGATGGCATGGCATGTGGCGACAAATTGATGGCACAATGGCCTCAATTGATGGCATGGAACAGTGGCGACAATTGATGGCATGGCACAGTGGCGACAATTGATGGCACAGTGGTGACAATTGATGGCATGGCACAGTGGCGACAATTAATGGCACAGTTGCGACAATTGATGGCATGGAATAGTGGCAACAATTGATGGCACAGTGGCGACAATTGATGGAATGACACAGTGGCGACAATTGATGGCACAGTGGCGACAATTGATGGCACAGTGGCTGTGTTTGATGGCATGACACAGTGGCAACAATTGATAGCACAGCTGCGACAATTGATGGCATGGAATAGTGGCGACAATTAATGGCCCAGTGGGGACAATTGATGGCAAGGCACAGTGGCGACAATTGATGGCACAGTGGCGAAAATTGATGGGCACAGTGGCGACAATTGATGGGCACAGTGGCTGCGTTTGATGGGCACAGTGGCTGCGTTTGATGGGCACAGTGGCGACAATTGATGGGCACAGTGGCTGCGTTTGATGGGCACAGTGTGAGGGGAGTCATTGTGCTTACCTTGGAGAGCTCTGCAGACCCATTTTTCAGCTCCCTCAGGCCCTCTTATGTGTAAGTCACCTGGGCACAGGGTGACCGAGAACCCCAGTCTGGTCGATCCTAACCAGACTCACCGTACAACCACATCGGACTCTGCATTTCATGTTCCCCCGGGTTCTATATGTCGGGTTTGTGATGAGAGAATGAAGGGGTTCTTTCACTTGGGACAGAAACATGTCTGAACAATCTCCCTCAGGAAATATATGAAGATAAATGACTCCACCTTTCAGACTGCTGGAATATTGTATGAACTTTGTCTTGGGACCTTGGATAGTTCAGATACCAGGCAAGGGAAGCTTATATGATGGACAGACTCCTCTTGAGTACGGGGTCCGTCACACGCTTCTCTGCCTTTTGTCTAAGATCAAGTGTAGTATCTGTTCTTATCAGTTGCCAGGAGGTGGCGCTGTGCTAACCGTCCCCAGTACACGGCGAGGTGGAAAGGGATGGCGGTGGCATATGCAAAACCTGCTGGTGTGGAGGTGAAAGCCTTCTCATGAGGATGGAGAACCATTGGGTCAAGGCGGAGGGCCGGGGGTTTTCCTGACCTTCTGGCCAGTGTTGGTGTTGGCAATGCTCCTCAGTGGAGGAGCCCGGTCTGGGGGGGTCTGGGCGAGCCATGCAAATCTGCTGGATTAAAGGGGGCCTGGAAGGGCTAGTACCGGTGGAGGCTGCTTTATAGTCGGTGGCTCTCTCCCTGAGAAAACCCAGAGGGGCTCTCGATCTGTCCTAGTCGGGGGGGTCGGATGAGAACCGAAAAGCCTATGGTGAATGTGCCCCTGGAGTGGCAGTTCCGGGGTGCCATATGTGCACTAGTGTTCCTCTTGGCGCCTTTGCGTTTTGGCACCACCGTCACTTCACCAGAACACACTTTTTTAGCACCTGCCCCTAGGGCCGAGTCTTTTGGCTGGGACCAGAGAAATTTTTGATTCCTGGCCAGAGGGCCGGTCATCGTATTGCACGATGGTCACTTTCACTCTCCCTCATCTTCCTTCTCCCCCACTTTCTTTTTATTTACCCCTAGTGTGGTCACTTTATTGTATTTATTTGTTGGTTGTCTTGCACGTTTCTCACAGTGTGATTAGTAGGGTGGAGGTCCTCGGGCTGCCCTGAACGTCTTGGGAGGGGGTGGACATGCCCTTCAGGCTTAGTTCAGACTGCTCTCATGAGATCTCCCTTCGAGGGGAGCCCCACCTAGTACTTGAGTGGGTCTGTTTCGGCAGACCCTCCAGAGAACGGGGTGCGTCTGGTTTCGGTCAGATGGACCATGTGAAGTGCCTCAGTCCCCGTCTGGAGCCTAACGCCCCGGGGGATCAGGGTCAGGTCCTTCCTGGTGGAGGACAAGTGTAACCCCCGTTGCTCTTTGTGTGTGTGCACTTTTATGGGGTATGTTTCACACACAATGTATTGGGTTCCTTACCGAGCGAGGGGGTATGTCCCGGTGAAGAGCGGGCAGGTGACATTGAAGCTAACTGGATTGGCGGTGACACTGGAGTTGACTTGCGCATCGATGTAAACGGTGTTGGTGACGAAGAGTCTGGATCCGTCTTCCTGGAATCAGAGGACAGAGATGTGAGGATCCATCATGTTACATTGTATCATTTCTATCACCGTGGTCTTCTGACCAACCCAACACCGATACGTCTCCCGGGGGTTCTACCTGATATTCCATGTATAAGGCCACACCCCCTTCTCAATATTCCACCTATGAAGTGTCCAATCCAAGAGTGACAAATGTCTCATGTTTACAGTATTATCCCCCCCCCAAAGTACTCCGAGATCAACTTCATACACCGACATCTCATCTATCAGCCCATTTTCTCACCACACCCACAACGAGCATATTAATATACACAAAGTAACATTGTTTATAAACATTGATCAGACGGGAGAGAGAGAGATACAAAGTAACATTGTTTATAAACACTAATCAGACAGGAGATAGAGAGATACAAAGTAACATTGTTTATAAACATTGCTCAGACGGGGGATAGAGAGATACAAAGTAACATTGTTTATAAACATTGATCAGGCGGGAGATAGAGAGATACAAAGGAACATTGTTTATAAACATTGATCAGACAGGAGATAGAGAGATACAAAGTAACATTGTTTATAAACATTGATCAGACGGAAGATAGAGAGATACAAAGTAACATTGTTTATAAACATTGATCAGACAGGAGATAGAGAGATACAAAGGAACATTGTTTATAAACATTGATCAGACAGGAGATAGAGAGATACAAAGTAACATTGTTTATAAACATTGATCAGACGGAAGATAGAGAGATACAAAGTAACATTGTTTATAAACATTGATCAGACGGGAGATAGAGATACAAAGTAACATTGTTTATAAACATTGCTCAGACGGGGGATAGAGAGATACAAAGTAACATTGTTTATAAACATTGCTCAGACGGGGGATAGAGAGATACAAAGTAACATTGTTTATAAACATTGCTCAGACGGGGGATAGAGAGATACAAAGTAACATTGTTTATAAACATTGATCAGACGGAAGATAGAGAGATACAAAGTAACATTGTTTATAAACATTGCTCAGACGGGGGATAGAGAGATACAAAGTAACATTGTTTATAAACATTGATCAGGCGGGAGATAGAGATATACAAAGTAACATTGTTTATAAACATTGATCAGACGGGAGAGAGAGAGATACAAAGGAACATTGTTTATAAACATTGATCAGACGGGAGATAGAGAGATACAAAGTAACATTGTTTATAAACATTGATCAGACAGGAGATAGAGAGATACAAAGTAACATTGTTTATAAACATTGATCAGACGGGGGATAGAGAGATACAAAGTAACATTGTAGATTTATGGAGTGCCTGTGATCCCTCCTTACCCTCGCCGTGTTCCCGCACTCGCCGGGTGTCGTCACGACTTGCAGATTGAGGAATTTCTGCCCGTTGTTTGGAGATGAATAGGGGAAGTTGCAGCTCTGTGATGAGTTCCTCAGATGAATAGACGGGGGGTCGTACCCCAGAGAGGAGAGCAGACATTGGCTGACACTGACCGTCATCGTACTTATATCGCAGCTCAGCGCAGGGATGAAATCACTAACATCTGCGGAGACAAGGGGGCGCTATTTATTATAATACAGAGAGAACGTTTCTCAGAACACTCACCAGCTTGGCCTGCATGATAAATAAACTGACCATGACTAGTTATAAAGTGAGGGGGGGGGGCTGCACTTCCCTGCTCCTCTGATCTCACTCATAGTCTGAGATCTATAGACCTTCTGCAGTCCCTAATGATGTGAAGGTCCCACAATGCAGACAAGGAGCCATGCAATCTCTCCCCAGGTTTAGGTTCACTTTGTAGACAGAGAACATTGTATGAGGGAGAGTGTGGGGGAGGGGAGACTTACTCTTATTGTGGTAGAGGCTGGAATTGCACGCACACGCTCCCATGGCGCACACCTCGTCTGTAGCGCACCCCAACACGCAGATCGGGGTCTCTGTAAAAGATAAACCAGATAAATCCCATAGAAGTGATAATATGAGGGATGGAGATGACGGCGGAGGAGGAGCTCACCTGTGCAGCATGAGGAGGTCTGATTATAATATAACCCCGGGGGGCAGCAGAGGGTGAGATCAGCAACAGTGCAGGTAACGTTTCCACCCGGGAGACAAGAGGTCCCTCCATCATTACATAAACATCCATTATTCTCATAACAGTCCCCAGAACAGGAGGAACAGGGAGCAATCGGGCTGGAGTCTGGGGAGGACCAGGAGTCTGCCAAGAGAGAGAGAGAGAGAGAGAGAGAGAGAGGAGGTTTCCTATGTTATCGATCTCATATCCATCTGTCTATTTATCTATCTAATTTTCTTATCTATCTATCTAATGAGGGGGATGGGTAGAGATACTCACAGGTACATTCGGCTCCTGTAAATAGAAAATAAAATAGAGATTAATTCCGATCTATCAGACATTGTATCATCCATAACTTCTGTGCACACATTCCGTCTCTTGGTATAATACATCGTACCTATCACTCTATTTTCCATATATATCCCCAAGTAAACAGACATCACCACAGCTCACGTTCTCCATCACATGACTGCCCCCCCCCCGACCGAGCCCCGTACTATGTGCCCCAGAGGAGCCCTTGGGGTGTCCAGCTTGGTTGGCGTTGTCACCTTCTATTGAGGTTGCCCCGTTTGTCGCCCAATTTGAATACTAGATGGCTGGTGGTGATTGGACAGACTGAAGAAAGAAGAAAGAAGAAGAAAAAAAAAGAAGAAAAAGAAAAAAGAAGAAGAAAAAGAAAAAAGAAGAAGGAAGAAGAAAGGAAAGAAGAAAGAAGAAGAAAAAAAAGAAGGAAGAAGAAAAAAGAAGAAAGAAGAAGGAAGAAGAAGAAAAAAAATGGAGTAGAAGAAAAAGAAAAAAAAGAAAAGAAGAAAGAAGAAAAAAAAATGGAGAAGAAGAAAAAGAAGAAAAAGAAGAAAGAAGAAAAAAAAGAAGAAAAGGAAAGAAGAAAGAAGAAGAAAAAAAAAAAGAAGAAGAAAAAGAAGAAAGGCGAAGAAAGAAGAAGGAAGAAGAAGAAGAAAAAAATGGAGAAGAAGAAAAAGAAGAAATAAGAAAAAAAAAGAAAAGGAAAGAAGAAAGAAGAAGAAAAAAAAAGAAGAAGAAGAAAAAGAAGAAAGGCGAAGAAAGAAGAAGGAAGAAGAAAAAAAAGAAGAAAAGGAAAGAAGAAGATGAAAAAAAGAAGGAAGAAGAAAAAAAAGAAGAAAGAAGAAAAAAAATGGAGAAGAAGAAAAAGAAAAAAAAGAAGGAAGAAGAAAAAAAAAGAAGAAGAAAAAAAGAAGAAGAAGAAGAAGAAAAAAAGAAGAAGGAAGAAGAAAAAGAAGAAGAAGAAAAAAATGGAGAAGAAGAAAAAGAAAAAAAAGAAGGAAGAAGAAAAAAAAAAGAAGAAAAGAAAAGAAGAAAGAAGAAGAAAAAAAAGAAGAAGAAGAAAAAAGCGAAGAAAGAAGGAAGGAGGAAAAAAAGAAGGAAGAAGAAGAAAAAAAATGGAGAAGAAGAAAAAGAAGAAAGAAGGAAAAAAAGAAGAAAAGGAAAGAAGAAGAAAAAAAATAAGAAAATGAAAGAAGAAAGAAGAAGAAAAAAAAGAAGAAGGAAGAAGAAAAAAAGAAGAAAAAAGAAGGAAGAAGAAAAAAAAAGAAGAAAAGGAAAGAAGAAAGAAGAAGAAAAAAAAGAAGGAGAAAAAGAAGAAAAGCGAAGAAAGAAGAATGAAGAAGAAAAAAAAAGAAGAAGGAAGAAGAAGAAGAAAAAAAAAGAAGAAGAAAAAAAAGAAGAAGAAGAAAAAGAAGAAAGGCGAAGAAAGAAGAAGGAAGAAGAAAAAAAAGAAGAAAAGGAAAGAAGAAAGAAGACGAAAAAAAAGAAAGAAGACGAAAAAAAAGAAGAAAAAGGCGAAGAAAGAAGAAGGAAGGAGGAAAAAAAAGAAGGAAGAAGAAGAAAAAAAATGGAGAAGAAGAAAAAGAAGAAAGAAGGAAAAAAAAGAAGAAAAGGAAAGAAGAAAGAAGAAGAAAAAAAGAAGAAAGGCGAAGAAAGAAGAAGAAAGAAGAAAAAAAAGAAGAAAATGAAAGAAGAAAGAAGAAGAAAAAAAAAGGAAGAAGAAAAAAAGAAGAAAGAAGAAGGAAGAAGAAGAAAAAAAATGGAGAAGAAGAAAAAAGAAGGAAGAAGAAAAAAAAAAGAAGAAAAGGAAAGAAGAAAGAAGAAGAAAAAAAAGAAGAAGGAGAAAAAGAGGAAAAGCGAAGAAAGAAGAATGAAGAAGAAAAAAAGAAGAAGGAAGAAGAAGAAAAAAAAGAAGAAAAGGAAAGAAGAAAGAAGAAGAAAAAGAAGAAGAAGAAAAAAGGCGAACAAAGAAGAAGGAAGAAGAAAAAAAAGAAGGAAGAAGAAGAAAAAAAATGGAGAAGAAGAAAGAAGAAGGAAGAAGAAAAAAAAGAAGAAAGGGAAAGAAGAAAGAAGAAGAAAAAAAAGAAGAAGGAAAAAGAAAAAAAGAAGAAAGAAGAAGGAAGAAGAAGAAAAAAAATGGAGAAGAAGAAAAAGAAGGAAGAAGAAAAAAAAGAAGAAAAGGAAAGAAGAAGAAAAAAAGAAGAAGGAGAAAAAGAAGAAAAGTGAAGAAAGAAGAAGGAAGAAAAAAAAGAAGAAGAAGAAAGAAGAAAGAAGAAGGAAGAAGAAAAAAAAAAGAAGAAAAGGAAAGAAGAAGAAAAAAAAGAAGGAAGAAGAAAAAAAGAAGAAAAGGAAAGAAGAAGAAAAAAAAAGAAGGAAGAAGAAAAAAAAAAGAAAGAAGAAGGAAGAAGAAGAAAAAAAATAGAGAAGAAGAAACAAATGAAGAAGAAAGAAAAAAAATAAGAAAGAAGAAGGAAGAAAAAGAAGAAAAAGAAGAAGAAAATTAAGAAAGAAGAAAGAAGAAGGAAAAAGAAAAAAAGAAGAAGGAAGAAGAAGAAAAAAAATGGAGAAGTAGAAAAAGAAGGAAGAAGAAAAAAAAAAGAAGAAAAGGAAAGAAGAAGAAAAAGAAGAAGAAGAAAGGCGAAGAAAGAAGAAGGAAGAAGAAAACAAGAAGAAAAGGAAAGAAGAAGAAAAAAAAGAAGGAAGAAGAAAAAAAGAAGAAAGAAGAAGGAAGAAGAAGAAAAAAAATAGAGAAGAAGAAACAAATGAAGAAGAAAGAAAAAAAATAAGAAAGAAGAAGGAAGAAAAAGAAGAGGAGAATAAGGGGTGATATGATCTGTACAAATACATAAGAGTTCATATAGGGAACTTGGTGTTGGGTTATTTACAGAGGACAAGGGGGCGCTCTTTACGTCTGGAGGAAAAGAGATTTCACCTCCAAATACGGAAAGGTTTCTTCACAGTAAGGCCGGGTACAAACGATCGAACATGTCCGCTGAGACTATCCGCAGACCATTTTTAGCGGACATGTTCGATCGTGTGTACGGCCTAGCGGACAGGTTTCCAGCGGACAAAAGTTTCTAAACATGCTTAGAAACTTGTCCGCTGGAAACCTGTCCGTTGGACATGTCCGCTGGTTAGTACGCCCAACCATCGGACCGAAATCCCGCGCATGCATCAAACTGATTCGACGCATGCGTGGAAGCATTGAACTTCCTTTCTCCAGCACATCGGTGTGTTCTACGTCACCGTGTTCTGGTCCGAGAGGATTTTGGTCCGATGGTGTGAAGATCCCTTCAGACATGTCCGATGAAAACGGTCCGTCGGACCTGTCTCATCGGACATGTCTGATCGTGTGTACGCGGCCTAAGAGCAGTGAAAAGACTCCCTCCAGAGGTGGTTCTGGCCAACTCAGTAGAATGCTTTAAGAGAGGTCTGGATTCCTTACCAAAGCCACTGCAAGCCCCTAATGACTTAAACCAATGGGAAAAGGGTATACTTCGGGGTGGAATAGGCCGACAGGGACTTTCCAATATATACAAGATACTGACATCCTCTGGAAAATCAGAGGCAGCTAAAATAGTGGAAAGTTGGGAATTGGAGCTGAACCAAACTATAGGTACGGGGAAAATAAGGAAGATATTAGATTATGTCCATACCACCTCAATGGACACAAAAGTAAAAGAGATGAACTATAAACTTCTTACTAAATGTCCCAATGAAAATGTATAGAATAGATAGGGAGGTAACGCCTTTGTGTTGGAGAGAATGTGGGATGGAGGGAACCCACGCCCACATCTGGTGGCAATGTCTCCGGATACAGATATATTGGAAAGATATATTAGTCCAGATTAAGATGATCAGCGGGTATGAGGTGAAGCAGGACCCCTGGGAATGCCTATTCCACAATACGGGGATGTCAAGAAAAAAATACAGAGGTTCACTGGTCCCACATCTGCTGAATGGTGCTAATGCACTTATCCCTAGGAATTGGAAGAAAAAGGAAGCACCTTCGATAGAGGAGTGGATTAGTGAGATGGATAGAATTAGAGTTATGGAGGAACTGTGGTCATTCCACGGTAACTCCAGGCCGAGACATGAGGGGGTGTGGGAGGGATGGAGGAGGTTTAGGGTAAGGAGACCAGATTTTTAAAAAGAAATCTGGGGACATATTTTTTCTTTACTAGTAAAGCTGCCCATCACCGCCCGCCTCACAGCCTCTCAAGTCTTACTCTTCGGGCCCCGGCTACTACTGGATGGGGAGCGGAGGAAGATCACTCCGCCAAGGAAGGCAGGGAGATAGGCAGGTGGCTGGCCAGGATTTGAGCCAAGGCAGAAGAACAGGCGAGCGGAGCTGAATGGGAATGCGCCCAAAACTGAAGAAATATTCCCTCCGCTCCGACCAGCACATGATCATCAGAAAGGGGCACAGATAGTAGAAAAAATACAACCCCCCTTATGCTAGTAGGCACGGCGGAGCGGGGGGGTGTAATTCTATTTTTATTTTATTTTTTAATTCGGAACTGATTGTCTTTGAAATTGCCCCTGCCCCCTCTTAAATCCAATCTAGGGACAAAACCAGGGACAGACTTTGGGCCGGGGACAGTGTCCTCAATCAGGGGACTGTCCCCTGAAACTGGGGATGTCTGGTCACCCTAGTTTAGGGGGATGGGAGGGAGGATAGAGGAGAGGGAAACGTGAGAGGTCTCCATCTTTCAATCCCCCCCCCCCTTCTTTTTTTTTTCTCTCTCTTCCTCTTATTTAGAGGAAGAGGACGGGGACATTTGGGTCCCTTAAACTCACAATAATTAGGTTTCTTGCCACTAATAGGGTAGGCAAGAATAAACACTTTAATCTTTATACTGGTCTGTACCTTTGAGGAAGTCAGACGGGTATATTACACTAATAGGGGAGCTATCCCTCCCCCTTTTTTCTTTTTTTCCAAGAGGATGGGGTACGGGACAGTATGGTTCCCTGAAACTCACTGGGGGAAGGTTAGATCACTTTTTTTTTTTTGAGGGCGAGGTATGGGATAGTAGGGTCCCCTTAAACTCACTGAGGGTTAGGGTAGATTGAAAACTGCCCATTTCTTTTCTGTTTTTCTTAATTGTTTTAGGATATATATAGGGACACGTACACATGTAGTTGACCACGAGGAAGAGGGGTTGGACAGTCCAACTCCTCTTTCTTCTCTCTCATTCCCCCCTTCTGGGTCCCTGCCCCCGTCCTGTCCCTTCCTCTTTTTATGTTTAACTAGATATACACTTCTCTCTTCCCCCATCCTTTCTTCCTTGGACTTGGAGCCAATTCTAGAGATCAAATGAAGTTAACTAGGGGAATCAGCTTAATGGGGGGAAAAGCTAGGCAGATAGAGGTTGCCATCATAGATGAATTAATTTAGGGAATACAAGGAGACCATGGGCCAGATTCAGGTAGGAGAGCGAATCTTTATGTTGGAGTAACTTTTCTCATTTACGTTACTCCGCCGAAACTTTAGGAGCAAGTACTGTTATTCACAAAGCACTTGCTTCTAAAGTTGCGGCGGCGTAGCGAAAATGAGCCGGCGGAATTCAAATTGGGCGGGTAGGGGGCGTGTATTATTTAAACTAGGCGCGATCCCGCGGCGAACGTACTGCGCATGCGTCGACTGTCAGTGCGCATGCTCCAAATTCTGTCAGTGAACGTCAATGACGTCAATCCCCATTCACGGACGTTTTACGCAAACGGCGCTTACATTTTTAAATTCGACGCGATGACGACGGCCATACTTAACATAGGATACTCCACTAGGGGGCATGTTTTTCTTTACGCGGCGTATCGCTTACGGAAACGTCGGAAAGTCACTGCGTCGGGCCCGCGTACGATCGTGAACTTCCGTCTCTCGCTGATTAGCATATTCTCGGCGTAAATCAGCGGGAACGCCCCCAGCGCCATTTTTAAAATTGCAGTTCCGATACGACGGCGAAATACAATTACGCCGCTCGTATAGGAATTCCAACCCGGCGTTTCTTGTTTTCTGCATAGGCGGCGTACACACGACCGAGGTTCTCGCTAGAAACCAGCGAGAACCTCGCTGGGAGCTGCATTCCAGCGAGAACCTCGGCCGTGTGTACGCTCCTGGCTCGCCCCGCCCGTCGGGAATCCCGTCGAGCGAATAGAGAGCAGGCTCTCTATTTGCTCGACGGCCCGCCTGGATGAATGGCTGGTTGCCATTCCTGACGGGCGGGTCGCCAATTTCGACGGCCGGGCGAGAACCTCGACGGGCGGAACGATGTGTTCCGCCCGTCGAGGTTCTCGTACGTGTGTACGCCGCCTTACAGAAAACAGAAACGCCGGCTCAAAGTGAGAGTTAGGCTGGAGTATCACTGATAATCCAGAGTAACTCTACCTGAATCTGGCCCTGTATATATGTGTAGATGTATGTATGTACGTTAATGTATTAATGTAATAGTGTCTTTGTAATGTTATGTATATGTATTTTGTTTAAAAAAGCCTAATAAAAACTTTTTGGAAAAAAAAAAAAAAAAGAAGAGAGGCCTGGATTCTTTCCTAAATGTACAGAATATAAGTGAGTACTAAGATTTGTAGGTAAGTTGATCCGGGGGAAATCCGATTGCCTCTCGGGGGATCAGGAAGGAATTTTTTCCCCTCCGGTAGCACATTAGATCATCGCTCTGCTGGGGTGTTTTGCCTTCCTCTGGATCACCTGTGGGTATGGAGTTGGGGGATGGGATTGAACTGTGTTTTTTATTTTCTTTGTTTATTTTTTTATGGTTGAACTGGATGGACTTGTGTCTTTTTTCAACCTGACTAACTATGTAAAAAGAAGGAAGAAAAAGAAAAAGAGAAAAGAAGGAAGAAGAAAACAAGAAGAGGAGGAAAGAAGAAGAAAAAAAAGAAGAATAAGGAATAAGAGGAAAGAAGAAGGAAGAAAAAAAGAAGAAGAGGAAAGAAGAGGGAAGAAGAAGAGGGAAGAAGAAGAGGAAAGAAGATGGAAGAAGAAGAGGAAAGAAGAAGAAGAAGGAAGAAGAGGAAAGAAGAGGGAAGAAGAAGAGGAAAGAAGAAGGAAGAAGAGGGAAGAAGAAGAGGAAAGAAGAAGGAAGAAGAGGGAAGAAGAGGAAAGAAGATAGAAGAAGAGGGAAGAAGAAGAGGAAAGAAGAAGGAAGAAAAAGAAGAAGGAAGAAGAGGGAAGAAGAAGAGGAAAGAAGAGGAAGAAGAAGAGGAAAGAAGAGGGAAGAAGAAGAGGAAAGAAGAAGGAAGAAGAGGGAAGAAGAGGGAAGAAGAAGAAGAAGGAAGAAGAGGAAAGAAGAGGGAAGAAGAAGAGGGAAGAAGAGGGAAGAAGAAGAGGAAAGAAGAAGGAAGAAGAGGGAAGAAGAGGAAAGAAGAGGGAAGAAGAAGAGGAAAGAAGAAGAGGAAAGAAGAAGAGGAAAGAAGAGGAAAGAAGAGGGAAGAAGAAGAGGAAAGAAGAAGGAAGAAGAGGGAAGAAGAGGAAAGAAGAGGGAAGAAGAAGAGGAAAGAAGAGGAAAGAAGAAGGAAGAAGAGGGAAGAAGAGAAAAGAAGAGGGAAGAAGAGAAAAGAAGAGGGAAGAAGAGAAAAGAAGAGGGAAGAAGAAGAGGAAAGAAGAAGGAAGAAGAGGGAAGAAGAGGAAAGAAGAAGGAAGAAGAGGGAAGAAGAAGAGGAAAGAAAAAGGAAGAAGAGGGAAGAAGAAGAGGAAAGAAAAAGGAAGAAGAGGGAAGAAGAAGAGGGAAGAAGAAGAAAAAAAAAGAAGAAAGAAAAAGAAAAAAAGAAGAAGAAAAAAATAAGAAAGAAGAAGGAAGAAGAAAACAAGAAGAGGAGGAAAGAAGAAGAAGAAGAAAGAAGATATTAATATAACATGCTGTGTGTATTCCTATATACTATGTCTGTATACAGTATATAATATATATCACACATTAAACTGTCCCTAATATATTAGACAAAGTATACAAGCCACTAAGAAATTACATCCCGCCGAGTTTCTGCTCATTGGCAGTGCGTTTCTGGGCGTGGCTTAACAAATGTGCGATTTTTGCATGCGTTCCCGACACACACAGAGTGTGAACGGAGCCCGGCAGGCAACGCGTGATCCGGGGGACCGACCAATGGCGTCTCTAGATCCCGGGAATGTTGTCGGTTGTTTCTGAGATAATTTCCCGGTGATACAAAAATCTGACGACTTACCTGTGTGATGGATGAGAGACGCCAGAAGAAGAGCGAAGCGCAGCGTCAGCGCCCCCATGGCTGACAGCAGGCGGATGATTGGCCGGATTGGGAAAGGACTGACGCAGAGAGGAGAAGTCTTGCCTTATATACCAGGAGGAGGGGAGGGGGAGGGGTGATAGAAGAGACATTTCATATCTGCAGAGTATTCAGTCTACAGAGAGAGGAATGTCACCGGACCGATCACAGCGAGCGCACCTACCCCTCAGGGGCCACACGGCCAGAGGGCCCATCACATGTCTGACCAATGTGAGCCGTCCGGAGAGATTCCGCCATTAACCCTTTCCCTGCAAATCAGCGTATCTACATCATACAGAAAGACACAGGGATGGTGGGAACCCCTCATAATGGGCACAGCAGGTGTACAGACCCAGAAACTCAGCACAGGGATGGTGGGAACCCCTCATAATGGGGCACAGCTGGTGTACAGACCCAGGAACTCAGCACAGGGATGGTGGGAACCCCTCATAATGGGGCACAGCTGGTGTACAGACCCAGGAACTCAGCACAGGGATGGTGGGAACCCCTCATAATGGGGCACAGTGGGTGTACAGACCCGGGAACTCGGCACAGGGATGGTGGGAACTCCTCATTATGAGCACAGCAGGTGTACAGACCCGGAAACTCGGCACAGGGATGGTGGGAACTCCTCATAATGGGGCACAGCGTGTGTACAGACCCGGGAACTCAGCACAGGGATGGTGGGAACTCCTCATAATGGGCACAGCGGGTGTACAGACCCGGGAACTCGGCACAGGGATGGTATGAACTCCTCATTATGAGCACAGCAGGTGTACAGACCCGGGAACTCGGCACAGGGATGGTGGGAACTCCTCATAATGGGGCACAGCGGGTGTACAGACCCAGGAACTCAGCACAGGGATGGTGGGAACCCCTCATAATGGGGCACAGTGGGTGTACAGACCCGGGAACTCGGCACAGGGATGGTGGGAACTCCTCATAATGGGCACAGCGGGTGTACAGACCCGGGAACTCAGCACAGGGATGGTGGGAACTCCTCATAATGGGGCACAGCGAGTGAACAGACCCGGGAACTCAGCACAGGGATGGTGGGAACCCCTCATAATGGGGCACAGCGAGTGTACAGACCCGGGAACTCAGCACAGGGATGGTGGGAACCCCTCATAATGGGGCACAGCGGGTGTACAGACCCAGGAACTCAGCACAGGGATGGTGGGAACCCCTCATAATGGGCACAGCGGGTGTACAGACCCGGGAACTCAGCACAGGGATGGTGGGAACCCCTGTAGGGGGTGTCCTATAGCGATCTCACAGACGCCCCCCCCCCCCTGGTGCAGAGTATGGAGTCCCTCGGATCACCATGTAGAATGTTGGACGTTTCTTATATCTCCGTCAGATATGAAACTTTTGATAAAAATCTGAAATGTCCTGAAGGGGGGAGAGGTGCATTCTGGGTGCTCTTCCAGGAATCTCTGTACATAGAAGAATGAGAAGAACAACGATCGCCCTCAGGGGGTCCACATGTGGGAGGAGCCGGTGATTGGCCAAACATAAGAAACCACCAAACAGATAGACCCAACTGTCCACCATACTCACGTGAATGACGATGGACTTACAACCCCCTCCCACCGGGGAAGTGACAATGAAGCCCCAGTCCTCATCAACATGGGGACCCGATTCCCTGTCGGAGAGGGGAGGACTTCACATCTTCACAAAATGTACCTGCCCAATGAGGACCGCGAGTGGCCCCCGTATAGCTCAGGAGGTAGGACTGCTCACTCCTTTCTAACCAGCCAGGTTGCATTCATGGATACAAGTCTGGGATGAACTTTAAGGGGAACCCCAGCAAATGAAAAAAAAAAATGGCATGGCCCCCCCAAAATCTAAACCAGAGCCTTATCCGAGCATGCAGCCTCCCTGGACTATAGTAGGATTGATGTCCTCAACATTGGGGGGGGGGGTGCGTTATCGGAGGGGGGGTCATCCTTTTGCCAAAAACAGTCCTGATTTCCCGAGACAAAAGCAAAATCCTGGGATTTTATTCGGGACGGCCTCCGATCGGGAGAAGGGTCCCAAAATCGGGATTGTTCTGGGAAAATCGGGACTGTTGGCAAGTAGGGTGGTGAATGGGGGGACCTATTGGAATCTAGAACAAGGTGCCCTTCCAAAGCACTTTGTCTCTATGTTGATGGGGACAGGGCTCTCATCCCCACCAACATGGCCTGTTGGATCTGGGGGGACCTATTGGAATCTAGAGCAAGGGGTCATCCCTGCCAAGGTACCCTTTCCCTATGTTGATAGGTTGATGGGGACAGGGCTCTCATCCCCACCAAGCTGGCCTGTTGGATGGAAAGGTCAAAGCTAGCAACATTGTAAAAAAAATTAAAAGGACACTTTTTTGTCTGTAGGCGGAGTCTTATTATTATTAGGGGCGGGGCATTCATTTTAAGGCATGGTGCAGAAAAAAAATGGTTTTCATCGACTCCGTACAACACCATAAAAACAGGAGGCAGGGACGGGGGTGGTAAACGGCCAAATAACATTCCGAGGGAGAGTGGGAGGAGCTGCAGTGCAGAGGGCTGGAGAAGCGGAGTTCGGATCTGAGCTGGGGGGGGGGGGCGACGACGACAGGAAAGATCTTGCGGCGGCGGCCCAATTTTTTAACCCAGAAACAGATCCAATGCCAAACATCCCAGGACAAAAGCAAAATCCCAGGACTTTAACCAGGATGGCCTCTGATCGGGGACAAGGGTCCCAAAATTGGGATTGCCCCAAGAAAATCGGGACTGTTGGCAAGTATGGGAGGTGAATGGGTGGACCTATTGGAATCTAGAACAAGTACTTTGTCTCTATGTTGATGGGTTGATGGGGACAGGGCTCTCATCTCCACCACCCTGGCCTGGTGGATGTGGAGGGACCTATTGGAATCTAGAACAAGGGGCACTCCCTGCCAAGGTACTTTGTCTCTATGTTAATGGGGACAGGGCTCTCATCTCCACCATCCTGGCCTGGTGGATGTGGAGGGACCTATTGGAATCTAGAACAAGGGGCCCTCCCTGCCAAGGTACTTTGTCTCTATGTTGATGGGGACAGGGCTCTCATCTCCACCACCCTGGCTTGGTGGATGTGGAGGTATGTAGGAGACTTGGTGGGATCCAGAAGCCTGCTTTGAGATAAGGTGGGCTCCAGATATCAGGCCCCTCCTTCAAATGAGGGCACTAAAAAAAGTAAAAACCACACACTGTAATAAAGTCCTTTATTCAAAAATAAATAATTCAAATCCATTGTTAATCACGTCGTCCAGCAAAGTAGATCTGTCATCAATCACAATGAGCAACGCCCCCCTGTGGATATAATGAACCCTGCCAAGAAACTATCCCCCCCATGCCACCAGGAACCCCATAGACTTCAGTGGGCACTGGGGTACCATGTTTGGGGTTCCCAGATTTCACACTGGGTTCTGCAAAAGTTCTACAACCCCAACTTTGCTCAATTTTCTGATCGTAACTCTGCACTATCCTCCTCTCCCCAGCATGTTGCGATGCCTTCGGGCTGCTCTATTCTGGCCTAACCGGTATCTGTTGACAGGTTCTCTGCGCACCTGCTTCAGTCCTTACATCAACAGATCCCGCTGTTCTGCCCTTTGGGCACAAGCTTGGTTTCCGAGAAACGTCCCCGTATAGAGGTGAGGCGGAGGTGGCACCACAAACAGAAGCAGAAATATATCCATATCTCAGCCATCTCTTGAAGGTTGCAGTAAAGTCACAAACAGTCCATCATAATCCAGGATGCAGCATAAGAGGAGAGATAAGAGGGGCCGTCACCCACAGGAGGGGTGCCCCAGAGTCCAGCATCCCATATTAGGAGTCCCAAAGATTCATAAAGTCTTTCCATTGCCCCAAACATCCCCCCAAGTGGAAACTAAATTAAGAAGCCCCAACAGTCTACATGTTGCTCTGGTGTGGTCCACCTTCCTAATATAACCTTACCCAATGTCACAATCACCTGTTCCAGGCTTTATTTGCGGTAATCCTGGAGGGGACGCTCTCCTAAAGTAGCTCAGAGTTTGAGAAAAGCCTCCACACGCCGGGAGCCGGACCCTCTAGTGTCTCTTCAAAGCTCTACTGCTCCCCAATGTCTGGTGAGCCTCCTGAATACTCCAGTGGCCCCTGTGCTCTTTAGCCTGTGTGCCACTCCTGGGATTCCCATTAGAGATGTGCAGATGGTTTGGCGGGAGCGGAGCATTATATATAAAGTATTTCTACCACTTCTATATATACGTGTGTAGCACCCTCTAGTGTGCTAGTATAGGTGTACATAGGTGTTAGAATAGGAAAAATCTACTTGCTTGAGTGCCAGGCCTGGGTTGAATCTGGGTCAGGGTTGAGTGACTCAGGGAGGGTGAACAATTCAACAGGCAACCTTTCTGGTGCCTCCCCCCTGCTTTCTGGAACCTTGGAGAAGCTTCCAGAAGTGGTGGGTGGAAGCTAAGAGGAGATGATTGGCATAATTATGAGATCCCTACCAATCCCCAAGGAAAGGGGGCCTGTTTACTATTTCACTACATTTACCTCATAAATATGCATGGGTTAGGCCAACAGGGGCAGTCAGGTTGAAGATGGAGTAGAGAGGAAGCTATCAGTGGCCATTGAGGGTGCCCCCTAGTCTGTGGGGGGGGGGTGACCTCGGGCCTGGAGCTCGGGTCCTGGAGGGACCCTCTACAACACGCAGAGGAATCCTATCCTGGGGGCCCAGTAAGGAAGGAGAGGACATCATCCCGGTATAACTACTGAAAGCCCAGAACGTCCTATGACATCCTACGGGCAGGAAGTGGTTAAGAAAGCAGTGGGTGCCGTCACCCCTTGCATCCCTAGCAACTGCTTCCATCAGCCCTTGAATCCCTAGCAACTGCTGCCATTACCCCTTGCAGCCCAAGCAATTGCTGCCATTACCCCTTGCAGCCCAAGCAACTGCTGCCATCACCCCTTGCATCCCTAGCAACTGCTGCCATCACTCCTTGCATCCCTAGCAACTGCTTAGCAACTTACATTGCCGGAAATCCCAGGCCACGTAAGCAAAAGGGGCAGGGATAGCAGTGACATCCCTTCCCAAAAGTGTTCACTGGTCACATTTGGTCAATGATGTCACTACTGTCTCCACTCCCTTTCATCAATTTTAGCTAAGTATGGGTGGAGAAACAGGGTCCCTTACCCCCTCCCACCACTGCCTTTCCCAGGCTCTTCCATCCCACCGGAAAAACCTGAGCTGTTAGTGACGGAAGGGCCCGTAGAACCCAGAATCCCTTGGAAAGGTTGGAAAACCCTTGTTTCAGCTCCCCATGCACCTCTTATGTCTAAGTCACCCTGTGCCAGGATGGCACAGGGTGACTGAGAAAATATGTCTTGGATTACTTAAAATGGGACAGTAATATTTCTCAACAATATCTCCCAGGATAGATGTACAGACTATTCTTGGTTTGTTTGATTCTGAACTCAACATGTTAGGTGAGAGAGCCAATCACATTGGCCTCTGTACAATGTAGGAGACGGGCCGACTCCTGCTTGAGCTCCTGCTATTGTGTGAAGGTGTCCTGTGTTTATACTTATGATAATGTATCATCTACTGTGTGAAGCTCGGTGACAACAAGTGTGACCTGTAGTGACATCCTGATTTATCATAACAATGCCCAGAAGGGCACAGAGTCACATCGTCTGCTTTAAGTGAATAGTGAATTAGCTCATGTTAATTTATGTTTCTGGTTACAGGTGTATTGTTATAGTAATAAGAGCAGGAGGGGGGAACCTCCTCTTCTACTGTATATAAGACTTGTACTCTGGTTCTAATAAACAGTCCATGTTCAGCAACTAAACGAGTATCGTTTTGTGTTGTTGTTGATAGTGGTTGGAATATCTGATGTCTATATTCAGACTGGGAGGAAATTCGTTACGCCATCCAATCGCATACACTGTAAAGACTGGAAGTTCAATCCCCTCTTCAGGGATGTCAGAAAGCGGAAGCGGTGAGGATTTCTTTGCTTCCGGTTTTGTTAGAATAATAGCCGTTACCGGATTGTACATGTGCATCTGATCCAACCGGCTAATGACCTCATAAAGGTCAGGCTCCGTTCCTCAGAAGGTGTCTCTGCATTGCCCTGTGATGTGTCTGGACTTTATATTTTGATTGGGTTATTCTCTGACATATTGATATCGGGAATTGATTTATAATGGAGTAGCGAAGCACGTGTGGTCGGGTTATAGAGCTGCAGATTTGGAGGACATTTGGGTTTCAGGAGATGAGTTGGAAATGATCTGAGTGGATGAATTCGGTGAATAGAAGGACTCTGGGATCAGACCGTAGCCGATACTTCCTGCCATTCTCTGCCGCTCTGTGTGACGTCCTCCACCCCCCCGGTGTTGTGTAATGATAGCGCAGTTCAGACTTCCCGAGTTCCCGTACATCGAAATCCCGTTGCTTTCCTGACATTGTGCTGATGGAACGGCCAGACTCTTCTCCTCCAGACTCAGCACCCTGCTGGATGTTGTCACTACTGAAGAAGGGGGTCACCTCCGACACCCCACCATGTACAGGAGAGATAAGAGGATTGTTATATGTTTGGACTTCACTTTTCTGGCAATAAGACCCATGATCTGATATTTATCATTTATCTAATCTCTCCTTCTGTTAATGTTACACTCCCCAGAAAGATGAAAACTAAACCTAGGAGAGAATATTCTTAGATCCTAAGTTCTCAGTCTGCTCAAGTTCTCTGTCCTGCTCTTGGCTCAGGTTATAAGCTGGCTCAGGGCTCGGGTTCTCTGTCCTGCTCTTGGCTCAGGTTATAAGCCGGCTCAGGGCTTGGGTTCTAAGCCTGCTCAGGGCTCGGTTTCTTGGCCTGCTCAGGGCTCGGGTTCTCGGCCCGTTCAGGGCTCGGGTTCTCAGTCCTGCTCAGGGCTCGGGTTCTCAGTCCTGCTCAGGGCTCGGGTTCTCAGTCCTGCTCAGGGCTCGGGCTGCTCAGGGCTCGGTTCTAATCCTGCTCAGGGCTCGGTTCTAATCCTGCTCAGGGCTCGGGTTCTTGGCCTACTCACGGCTCGGGTTCCCGGCCCGTGCAGGGCTCGGGTTTTCTGCCCGTTCAGGGCTTGGGTTCTCGGCCCGTTCAGGGCTCGGGTTCTCGGCCCGTTCAGGGCTCGGGTTCTCAGTCCTGCTCAGGGCTCGGGCTGCTCAGGGCTCGGTTCTAATCGTGCTCAGGGCTCGACACGTTCAGGGCTCGGGTTCTCAGTCCTTCTCAGGGCTCGGGTTGCTCAGGGCTTGGTTCTAATCCTGCTCAGGGTTCTAATGCCCCGTACACACGGTCGGAATTTCCGACAAGAAAAGTCCATCTGACTTTTCCTGTCAGAATTTCCACCATCAAAAAATTGAGGTCTGGTTCTCAAATTTTTAGACGGAAAAAATTCCAATTGGAAATTCCGATCGTCTGTAGCAATTCTGACGCGCAAAATTTCGACACAAGCTTGATTGGAATTCCGTCGGCAAAACCATCCAAGTTTTTCCGACGGAATATCCAATCGTGTGTACGTGGCATCAGCCTACTCCGGGCTCGGGTTCTAAGTCTGCTCAGGATTTGGGTTCTTGGTCTTCTCAGAGTTCAGGTTCTCAGCAATATGCAATGAAGACCAATGTAAGAGGACCCATCCTTTTGACCAGGAATCCTCAAACTACGGCCCTCCAGCTGTGTCGGAACTACAAGTCCCATGAGGCATTGTAAAACTCTGACATTCACAGATATGACTAGGGCATGATGGGAATTGTAGTTCCTGAACAGCTGGAGGGCCGTAGTTTGAGGACCCATGCTTTTGACCATTAATATAGGGGGCGTGTCTATAATGAAGACCAATGTAAGGGGCCTGTCGCTCAGGCCCATTTATATAGGGGGCGTGTCTACAATGAAGACCACCAATGTGAGGGGGCTCATCCCTCTGACCATTAATATAGGGGGCGTGTCTACAATGAAGACCAATGCAAGGGAGCCAATCCCTCGGACAGCCTTTATAACTATATCTACAAATTTCCGATTGTGCTCATCCATCATGAGGCATTTCCTGAGATCTGAATACTGATACAGCGAATGGGATGGATCCGCCCCTGAAGAACAGACAGACACAAACTGATCATCATACAAAATGTTTATTGTGTGTTGCAGGTAGCTGGAGGCAAAGTCTCGATCTGCAATGTACAAAGGTAGAAAACAGTAGAAACAGCCCTTGAATCAGGAAAGATTTCCTCCTCTGGAACTCCCCAAATCCACAAGTCTGGGCCAGGAAAAGGGGAAGGGGGAGGAGTAAGGGACACATCATGCATACTCCATACCACTACATGTCCTAATCCCCGCACTGGATCTCTGGAATTCCTATCGGCAAACGCCACATACCAACCCTAGGGGGCGCTGGAAGAACATGGAACCTGCACTGCATATTACACGGCAGTGCGCACGTCTCTTAGTGGGTGTACAAACGCAATAGAATGCTCCACGTTTGGGGAAACTTTGGAGTCCGTTTATAAAAAAAAATAAAAAATACAATGTAACAATTTTAAAGAACACTGGAGGGATTCAGCAAATCAATGTAAACATTAGTAAGCATCGTTACCTGCTAATTCTCTCTAGTGTTCTCCAGAGTGGTTATATTGTTGGCAGATAAATGTAACCAGCCCTAGGCATCCGGCAGAAAGAGGGAGGAGACAGCCCGGGCCGCCGCACGCCTCACACGGCCTGAATGGTTAGCAGGTTAAAGCAGCCTCAGCTCAAATTGTTTGTCAAACATGTTTGCCCCACCCCTGCCTGGGCTGAGCGAGGTGTGCGGTGGTCGGGCTATCTCTTCCTATTCCTGCGGTGTCCATTGGCTCTGGACAGACCTCGCCTCAGCCTGCACCCTTGCTGGTCAGCAGCATCCAACTCATCCACTGACCATTTATCACCAAGCATCGGCTCCATTGCTCTGCTAATTCTGTTCTCCAGAGTGGTTATATTGTCGGCAGATAAATGTAACTATTGGTAAGCATCCAGCAGAAAGAGGGAGGAAACAGGCCGGCCGCCATCAATACCTCACCCGGCCTGAATGGTTAGCAGGTAAAAGCAGCCCAAGCCCGATTCATACAGGCCACGCCCTCAACATGTTTCATCCCACCCCTGGGCTGGGCCAGGCAAGGTATGTGTGGTGGCCCGGCTATCTCTTTCTATTCCTGCAGTGTGCTTTGGGTCTGAATGGGCCTCTCCTCAGCCTGCACCCAACTCATCCCATGAGCATTTATAGTGGGTCATTGCTAAGGTTCCATTGACCTGCTAATTCCCTCTAGTGTTCTCCAGAAGGGTTATATTGTGGGCAGATAAATGTAACCATTGGTAAGCATCCAGCAGAATGAGGGAGGAGACAGCCCAACCACCGCCCACCTCACCCAGCCTGAATAGTTAGCAAGTAGAAGCAGCTCCATTCTTTTTTGCCATGCCTTCAACATGTTTTGCCCCATCCCTGGGCTGGGCCAGGCAAGGTGGGCGGCGCCCGGGCTTTCTCTACCTACAGTGTGCTTTGGGTCTGGACCAGCCTCTCCTCAGCCTGCACCTCACTCATCCCATGAGCATTTATAGTGGGTCATTGGTAAGGCTACATTGATCTGCTTATTCCCTCTAGATTTATTTTACTGTGGGCAGATAAATGTAACATTGGTAAGCGTCCTGCAGAAATAGGAGTAGGCCTGGCCCGCCCCGCACACCTCATTCAGCCTGAATGGTTAGCAGGTAAAAGCAGCCTCAGCTTAATTCATCCAAGCCATGGCCTTAACATGTCTTGCCCCACCCCCTGGGCTAGATGAGGTGGGCAGCGGCGGGCCAGGCTATTTCTTCCTATTCCTGCAGTGTGCTTTGGGTCTGGACGGGCCTCTTCAGCCTCCACCCAACTTCATCCACTGGGCATTTATAGTGGGTAATTGGCAAGCATTGGTTCCATTGACCTACTAATTCCCTCTAGTGTTCTCTAGAATTCATATACTGTAACTCTTGTTAAAAAGCCATGTGTAATTCTAATGCTCCTCAGCGCCATCTAGTGACCATAGGGCAGCATTTTACTACTGCCCATAATCCATGTTCATTCAGAAGAGAAATAGCCTGAAGAACATTTGTTTTTGCCCAGAACGAATGTAAACGCAGATTCTCTGGACCATTGGCAACGGCAATTTTTTTTTATAAACAGACACCAATCGCTCCGCTAAACGCTTCACATTAATTCGGTCTGACACAGGAAGCTACAAAAATGGCAGAACAACAAGATAGCGCAATGTAAAATAAAAAAGACGAAGATCTAGAAAACAGGTCCAGCTGGAACACCTCCCTTCCCGAAAAATCCCATTTCCAGCCTTCGATCGATCGGAACCCTGCTACGTCCAAGGGTGGTTTTTAAAGCAGAACCAAGTCAGCACACTGCAAGCATCGGCTTAGATGCCATGCACAGGAACTATCCACCCCACCAACTCAACAAATAGGCAGAATTCCGCCCGTTGGTGCAGCAGAACTGAAAACAGGCCGACCCACACACCACCCAAAAATCTGTCAAGCAGGTTAGGAGTTAAACCAAAAACACATAAGCTTTCACATGGTGCTCTGTGGGATCCTTTTTCATATCATTTAGAAACATTATTTGATAGAGAGCTAAAAGAAGTTCTTCTTTATGACTAAAGGGAACCTGTTCTAAAAACACAACACTACCAACACCAACTTCCAGCCCAAATATAAACCTACTGTGGGCCTGGAACAGGTTTGATATAACAGAGATCCCACCACCAGAGGATTCTCCTTCCATCCCCAGCACCACCATTACAGATTTTCCCCTGATTCCTAAATTTCCCCCCAATTGATTTAATTCCCAACACCAACCCTTAAGCCCAATTCCAGCTTGACAAATACCCCCCTCCCCGGAGTCTCCACCCACAAATTATTTCCTTTATTGTCTTTTCCCAGGCGTGTCTAGTTCAGTCATGTGACGTGCTGGGCCCTCCTCTTCCTTCAGTGGTGGGTGGATTCTGAATACTGCTAAGAACGGCCCTATATAATACAGCGAGCGTTCCCTGAAGCATTCTCTCAGCCTGACACACCCCCAGGGAGGCAGGTCCATGACATCCAGGGTGAACACTCCCATGGAGGGCAGGCCCATGACACCCCGGGGGCCACACTCCCAGGGAGGAAGATCTATGACATCCCAGGGGCGCCAGACTCCCACTGGTGGAAGGTCCATGACACCCCAGGGTGTACACTCCCACTGGGGGGCAGGCCCATGACACCCCAGGGGGGCATACTCCCACCAGGGGGCAGGCCCATGACACCCCAAGGACACAGTCCCAGGCGCATGACACCCCAGGGACACAGTCCCAGGTCCTTGATACCCCAGGGGGCATACTCCCACCGGGGGCAGGCCCATGACACCCCAGGGGGCACACTCCAACCGGGGGACACAGTCCCATGACACCCCAACCGGGGGACACAGTCCCAGGTCCATGACACCCCAGGGGGGCACACTTCCACTGGGGGGCAGGCCCACGACACCCCAGGGATACAGCCCCAGAGGGCCAGGTCCATGACACCCCAAGGGGGGCACACTTCCACCGGGAACCAGGTCCATGACACCCCAGGAGCACAGCCCCAGGGTACAAGGCCCATGACACCCCAGGGGCACAGCCCCAGGGGGCCAGGTCCATGACACCCCAGGGTTTACAGGAAAATAGTTGAATGAAGTTGGCCATCATTTAACCCAGAAGAGGAGCGGCACTGGAGATGAGGTGAGTACTGCAGCCGGAGCCGACTTTTTTTTTTTAAACATGCAGGTCAGAATTTTTAGTAGAAAAAGCTAAAAATAGGCTTCCAATTTTAGGTCAAAATTTACCCATCAACGCCACTCCAGAGGCAAAGTGCCACCCCTGAAATATCATGCATTTAAAACTTTGTCGCCAAAAATTACCAGCGACGTAAAACCTGCACCGAAAAAAGAAATGCGTAAAGACAGACAGAAGGCAGGTTGCCACGCAATATGGAAGGGGTGTGCCCATCACTCACTTCCTTTTATAAAAACGAGCGATACCCATAATGCAATGCAGGAGGTGCCATGGGCGGAGCTTACACAGCAATGCATGTACATAGGGCAATATTTTAATTAACACAATGCTTCCCGGGTTAGACTAACTGGTACTCTTAAATCGCTTAAATAAAATGAGAGCGCCCTACAAATACCATTATATAAAAATACACAAAAGAGCTTCTAATAATAATAATAGGTCGGAAAAATTCATTATCACTGGACTTGGAGATACTTAAACGGAAAACTCCTCGTCTCGTACAACTTTGTAGAACACATAATTCCGTCACAAACCATCAAATCACAGATCCGATCATCTCTCCGAGTCCATCTGCAGCAGCTACAATTTCAGAGAGCCGACCAAAACAATGCAAATGCCGCTTCTCCGCGACCATCCTTAGTGTTTCCTCTATACTTCATGTCCACAAAAACATCAATAATCGCCTAAAAAAAAAAAACGTCACGCTGGTTGTACCCAGGTCGATCGTTCGGGATTCATCTTCCTTCTGTAAATGTAATTTTAGTAGACCAAGTCAACTTCTTTGGGGGTACCCAAGCACAGGGACGACCCTCAAGGGGCTACACGTTGGACGTTACAATGGGAAAAACAGCTCCACTAGGCCAAGGGAAGCATCATTTTGTATAAATGACCTCACTCCAGGGGCAGACTGACAACTCATGGGCCCCCCCCCCCGGGCAATAGAAGATTATGGGGCCCCCCGGGCTTACAGTTGGCCACCATGCAAGCTAAAATCTTGGGATTTTCACATCAAAAGCATGTCAGGATCGGACATATCAGGGACAGATTTTTACATACTGTAACAGGAGGGCCGTGGGAGCCAGAAGCTCTTACACAGATTGAGCCAGGAAATAAGGGACATATGTTGGATTGTTTTAACCTGGGTCTGTAATCCACAATATATTCAAGAATGTCTGGAAGAACTAATTACAGGTTGTTGATTCTGAACCCAACAGGTCAATAGAAGAGTGACTCCTTCAATGTGGGAACACAGACTGTTAACGTGTTTAATGTTGTCTGCTACTGTCATGTAAATGAACCTTAGACTGGCTCTCAAGAACCTCTCATTGTGTGATGCTAATTGACACTGTATTGTGTGAATTTCTATTGATGATAAATGTGTATTGTATAGCAGGTGAGAAGAGCTTATCTCGGAGTCACCTTGTCTGGGTAAATGATTAGTAATTAGCTCATGTAGATTATCTCGGAGTCAGAATGGCTGTCTCCTAAAAAGATGTGTATTGAGCTCCTTGTGTCATGTTGTGGGTGGGGTCATTCTTCATTGTGGTTCCTAAACTGTATATAAGCCTGAGTTTCCCATTAAAGTGTCTATCCGTTTGGAACCAGAGAACAGAGCGGTGTGTCTCGTTTCTGGGGAATCCTATGGGTCGTGTTCGTCTGCTGGATTGTGGTGTGTCGATAAGCTGTCGTGGGTTGGTGGAATGGAATATCTTAAAACAGCGTTAACCCCTGTCCCATTTGGGGTTCCTTTACACATACTTTCCCTGGCAACCCTAATGGGGACCCCCTAAGTGGCATGGGGCCCTCGGGCAGTGCCCGAGTGGTCAGTCCACCCCTGCCTTATGACTTCTCTGTGGATTTTGGTCCGAAGGGCGTTGACCGTGAACTTGTTCTGCATACACACGGCCCAACTTTTTCAGCCAACATTCACCAAACTTTGTAGTTTTTCAGGTCTTTACCGCCACCCTTTGGGCAACTTCTGCTATTGATTGTTGTCTGATGTTTAGCATTGGTTCCGAGCATGCGTGTTTGTACATCGGATTTTAGTTGGGCGTAAAGTGGAACCTCAGACTATGAGCATAATCCATTCCAGGAGAATACTCGTAATCCAAAGTACTCGCATATCAACGCGAGTTTCCCCATTTAAGTCAATGGAAACAAAAATAATTTGTTCCACATTGACTTCAATTGCATGCAATACCGCATGCGGTCAGAGGGGGGGCGCCAGAGAGCCTTAAAAGGCCCGAGGACAGTATGGCTGACCTTGGCAAACCTCCGAAAGACTCAGTTCCCGAGGTCAGCTGAGCTGTCCTCGGGCCTTTCCATGCATTTCCGAACTGCGCCGATCGGCAATGTTATGCTCTGGCGCCCCCCCCCCCACCCCAGGCCAAACTGGGTACTGCACACCGCTTTGGCCTGAATCCTGCTTGTTTTGAGAGACAACACTCGCAAACCGAGTTAGAATGTTAGGAAATACACAGCGCTTGTTAACCGCGTTACTTGCAATCCGAGGTTCCACTGTAATTGCGTACACACGATTGGAAAAACCGACGCAACAGATTTAGTGCCCAACAATTGGTGAGCATTGTGACAGACTTTCCCAGGACAGAGGCTTTTGGAGGGGGACTGAATGATAGCCTCTTGCCTTGCGATCATGGGCCCTGGCATTTGGGGGGACGGTGCTTTTTGTGAGCTGTATGCCTGGGGACCCTGTATATGCCATATTAAAGTGACTGATTCATACTGTTGGGACAGTGTAAGGAGATGCTAATGCCCACACCTCCAGCCATCTGTCTGTTCTCTGTGCTAATTGACCCTGCTATTGTGTGAAGATATCCTGTGTTTACACTTATGATAATGTGTATTGTATAGCAGGTGAGCAAGGAGACGTGACGTCTACTCTGAAAGGTCATATCTATGAGTCACCTAGTCTGGGTAAATGATTAGTTAATTAGCTCATGTTAATTTATGTTCTGGTTACCTCCTCTTTAACTGTATATAACAGGGGTCTCCAAACTGTGGCCCTTTGCTAGCCTTTATCTGGCCCTTGGGGCACAATTCCTCCCACTGACATGAGGCACTATTCCTCCCATTGACACCAAGAATGGGGCACTATATTATGCACTGATACCAATGATGGGAATACTATTCCTCCTACTAATAGGGGGAATACTCCTCTTCCTATTGACCACCAACCCTGAGGCCATATATGTTCTCACTGATCCCGGCCCTGTGACTTTCTCTTCCCTTGCTGGCCCCAAGCCGGCCCTCCTAAAGTCTGAAGGGCACTAAAGTGGCCCTTTGTTTGAAAAGTTTGGAGACCCCCTGGTATACAAGGTTGTATTCTCCATGTTCAGCAGACAAGTCTCGTCTCGTGTGCTTGGGAGTAGCCGGAATATCTGATATCTATATCCAGACTGATAAGAAGCGGTATATAACGGAACCACTCAAGCGGAGTGTGGGACGTTTCGTTACAAGCTTGAACAGCCAACTTTTGTTGTCATCAATTCAGCCAATAATTGTCTGATGGAGTGAACAATCATGTTACCATCATGCTGAAACAGGAAATGGTCTTCCTCAACCTGTTACCAGCAGGTTGGAAGAGCACAACTGTCTTTGTATTGTGTAGTATTCACTGTACACCTGCACTAAATTATTTGGGAGGGAGGTCCACATACTTTTGGCTATAGAGTAGGTGTGATGGTTGGGTGTTGCTAAACTTTTAACCATTTAGTGGTAGGTTAGTCATGTATGTGCCACCAGCAGGGCCGTTTTAATGAATTTGGGGGCCCCAAGCACCCCCCCTGCACACAAAGCCTACGTTAGCGCTACACACATTTTTTACACCCATGTTCTAACCCCCCCCCCCCGTCCTCCCAAGCCCCTATGTTCTTCTATTCTCACCTCCCCTTCTACCCTGTAGGCTGCCGCTGTAGCGTGGCTGAGCTCCTCTTCCTCCTGTCAGTCCGGTGTTCTATTATTATGGGTCCCCAGTCCCCTATCAGATAGTGCCCAAGCCGGGCTGGGTACCGCGCGGTACAGGAGATTCAGTTTCCTGTGTTCCCGGTCGGACTGAAAGGAAGTGAGCACTCAGTGTGCACTTCCTGTCAGTCCGGCCATGAACAGGAAACTGAATCTCCTGTACCACACGCGGTACCCGGCCGGACTGATAGGACTTCAGGAGGAAGGAAGAGGCGCTTGGCCACGCTACAGCCTGGGAATGGGAAAGTTTGGGGCCCCAGGCCAGCTCGGGGCCCCAAGCAATTTGTTTGTTTTGCCTGTCCTTTAGCGACGGGCCTGGCCACCAGGACATGATACCAAGACATGATAATGCTGTGTACACGCGATCGGAATTTCCGACAAGAAATGTTCGACGGGAGCTTTTGGTCGGATATTCCGACCCTGTGTAGGCTCCATCAGGCATTTGCTGTCAGGAATTTTTCCAACAACAAAAGTTCTTGTCGGAAATTCCGATTGTGTGTGCGCAATTCTGACGCACAAAAATTTGATGCATGCTCGGAATCATTTTACTTGGCTCGTCGTAGTGTTCTATGTCACTGCGTTCTTGACGTTCAGAATTTCTGTGCAACATTTGTGTGACCGTGTGTATGCTAGACAAGTTTGAGCCAACATCATCCGTCGTTGTCGGAAATTCCGATCGTGGGTACTTGGCATTAGAGCAGTGGCTCTCAACCTGGGGGTCAAATGACAATTTGCCAGGGGTCACCCAATCCTGGGCTGTTCCTGAAGCCCACACCGCTCTCCCAGCCTTTTCACGTCCACTCAGCAGGGCTGTCTCTGGAGCCCGCCGCCCATTCAGCCTCTTCGCAGCTGCCCATTCAGTTCATGGCATTGCTGGGGGGCAGAGACTAAAAGTCAGCCGACTAGTGAGGAATGTGAAGTGGGAGGGGCTGGAGGAGACCCTATCTCCTGTTTTCGAAATAGGTGTCACTGCTGCGAGACACCACAAAGTCGGAGACACAGTGAAGCCGGAGACACTACCTACGACTATAGTTGCCATTAGAAGTCCCCACTACAGATCAGCAGATGACCTTGATCAAGAGCACCTAAGTTGGCTGATCAGAACTTCCCCCAGCACTGCCACTGATCCCACCCCCTCACCAGCACTGCAACTCATCCTAAAATGCACCATAGGCGTTTTAATACTGTATGAGTGGAAGGGACTCAGGAAATGCTAAATGTCGGTGGGTTAGGATTACTTGTCTTGCCTGCGAAAATAATTTTACTGTTAGGGGTCCCCACAACTTGGGAAATGTTATCAAGGGGTCAGGGGCCTAGAAGGTTGAGAACCACTGCATTAGAGGGACAGAAATCCACAGGAAAGGTTTTCAAGATGCCTACATTAACTAGAAAAAAACGTATCTACAAATACATGTGAGCTACGTGCAGTAATTAGACTAAGTGTACTATCAAAATAAAATGCATTCATCCACATAAAATAATGGAAACACCAAGTGGAATTGCCTAATCTACATCACAAGGACCTTCTAAAACGCCAATCTATATCATAAGGACCTTTCTAAACTGGTAGTCACTGAAAAAAAAAACCACACACACACACAAGATCACTAATCACTAATGCAAAGTGGTCGCTTCTCACATTGAATGCCTTGGGGCCCACTCTGTAAGGTGGTGCGCATGTGACCGTCCCCCCTAGGCAAGCGGTAATGCGAAATCGTGATTCCATTAGGAGACAACGCACAACCATCAAATACAGAAACCAACTCAACAATCTGAATGTCTACTCAAAAAGGAAGCATTCTCACTTGGGAGAATAGACACTGGATTGTGTCGGCCACAACAAAGTGTGGCCAATATTGGTCTTATGCAGGGTCTCTGCCTGTAGCAAGCCACGGTAGCTAATGGTTTGACAAGTGATTCTACTTCATATAAAAAGGGGCAATTTTGGTTCAAGCTGGCCTAAAACCATTGGATGGCACTCAAACATACTTACAGAAGTTCAGAATAGGACGATATATAGACCGATTGTCCTACGAGTTACGCCTACATACCGAAACCTCAAAATATCATGATCTCATCACAATAGACTATTTGCCAATAGATATCCCCCCCCCCCATCCTTAGTCCCCCCAAGCGAAGACTGTCCCCGAACAATCTGCTGATGCCTAAGCTCATCCACGACTCAATCCCACCAAAAATGGCAACATTGGACAGCCATCTAATATCAAAGCTTCTTCATTGCAAAAAAAAAATAACCAGTTTCACACCCACTACAAAAAAGGCACACAATGTTCCCTTATATATATGAGCTTATAGGAGATAAAAAAAATGTATATATAAAACAAAAATGAACCACAAATAACCAATAAGCACTGGGTGAGAGGGTGACGAAGGAGCAAGAGGTGCATCAGATATCAGGAGGGAAGGAGATCATTTGTCCAGTTCTGTCGGGTTGGAAAAAAGGCACGAAGGTCGTGTTGCAGGATTTTCTCTTTTTTTTTGCAGGACGGGTTTGTGCTGTAAACATGTGAGAGAGAGCGGTCATCCATGGAGAGGGGACTGTACCCCCCCCCTGTGACCGGGAGAAGGGCCGTGGCTGGTGTCTTGGCAGCTCGGGTGAGGGGTTGAGGCAGTTTAGCAAAAAGGATGCAAACAACAACAAGAGTGTTCTAGAAAAGGATTTCCCTTCTGTGCAGAGAGGTTTAGCCCCCTGAAGAGAGCGTCAAAGGCCACGGCATGCACAATTCCAAACCTTGTGCCTCAGGTGAGACCAAACTTGCAAAGAGAAAAAACAAAAATACGGCATGCACTAAACTAAAGTCCATAGGAGATCCGGTGAGGACCTTGCACCAGACCCTTTCTTTTCCCCCAGGTTAGACCATAGGAGATCCGGTGAGGACCTTGGTCCCAACCCTCTCTTTTCCCCCAGGTGAGACCATTGGAGATCCGGTGAGGACCTTGCACCAGACCCTTTCTTTTCCCCCAGGTGAGACCATAGGAGATCCGGTGAGGACCTTGCACCAGACCCTTTCTTTTCCCCCAGGTGAGACCATAGGAGATTTGGTGAGGACCTTGCACCAGACCCTTTCTTTTCCCCCAGGTGAGACCATAGGAGATCCGGTGAGGACCTTGCACCAGACCCTTTCTTTTCCCCCAGGTGAGACCATAGGAGATCCGGTGAGGACCTTGCACCAGACCCTTTCTTGTCCCTCAGGTGAGACAATAGGAGAGCCGGTGAGGACCTTGCACCAGACCCTTTCTTTTCCTTCAGGTAAGACCAGATTTTTATTTATTTTTTTAAGAGAAGGAGCAAAAAGGAAGGCCACAACCTGCTACCGAACCACGACCGCTCTCTGCTACAAGGCTGTGCCCATTTATCCATCGAAGGAAAGCTTCTCCACACAAAAAGGCTGGAGATCCAAAAGGGAGGTTAATAAAGTTTTGCTAATGAAAAATTGTAGAGTTCTGCAAGGCTAGACCTCCAGTGTGCGTGAAGCCATCACATTTCTGCATACAATAAGGCAACAGTACCCAACGAGAGAAGAAACAAAGAGCTCCCCAAGCTACGCAGCTGCTGAAAATGGAGGTTGGGTCTTTATTCCCTCCGTGCCATCACTACTGACAGCCAAGGATGGGTTTCCACACCTCCATGTCATTGTTGCCGACAGCCAAGGATGGGTTTCCACACCTCCATGTCATTGTTGCCGACAGCCAAGGATGGGTTTCCACACCTCCATGTCATTGTTGCCGACAGCCAAGGATAGGTTTCCACACCTCCATGTCATTGTTGCAGACAGCCAAGGTTGGGTCTCCAGTCCTATATGCCATCACAGCTGACAGCCAAGGTCAGGTCTCTATTGGGCCATGCAATTGCTACTGAAAAATGGAGGTTGGGTCTCCATTACTTCATGCAATCACTGCCGACAGCGGAGGTTGGGTCTCCACTCCTCCATGCAATTGCTACTGAAAATGGAGGTCGCATGGAGGAAGTAAAGACCCAACCTCCATTTTCATTAGCAATTGCATGGGGGAGTGGAGACCCAACCTCCGCTGTCAGCAGTAATTGCATGAAGGAACTAAAGACCCAATCACTACTGACAGCGGAGGTTGGGGGTCTCCACTCCTCCATGCAATTGCTACTGAAAAATGGAGGTTGGGCCTTTACTCCCTCAATGCAATCACTGCTGATTGCATGAAGTAATGGAGACCCAACCTCTGCTATCACTGATGACAGCGGGTGTTGGGTCACTCAAGACCCAACCTCCATTTTCAGTAGTAATTGCATGGGGGAGTGGAGACCCAACCTCCGCTTTCAGCAGTGATTGCATGGAGGAAGTAAAGACCCAATCACTACTGACAGCGGACGTTGGGATCTCCACTCCTCCATGCAATTGCTACTGACAATGGAGGTTGGGTCTCCACTAAGGATGAGCTCTGGCGTGTTCGCATGGTACACGTGCAGAGCCCCCCAGGAAGTGTGCATGGCGCTGCGCTAATCACAGGCAGGGAGACATTGTCCCGATCTCTGCAGCTGAGCATCGGGAAATGTCTCCCTGGCTGTGATTAGCGCAGCGCCGCGCACACTTCCTGGCGCGCTCTGCACGTGTACCATGCGAACACGCCAGAGCTCATCCTTAGTCTCCACTCCTCCATGCAATCCACTGCTGACAGTGAAGGTTGGGTCTCCACTCCCCCATGCAATTGCTACTGGAAAATGGGAGGTTGCATGGAGGAAGTAAAGACCCAATCTCCATTTTCATTAGCAATTGCATGGGGGGGTGGAGACCCAACCTCCGCTGTCAGCAGTGATTTCATGGAGGAAGTAAAGACCCAATCACTACTGACAGGGGAGTTTGGGGTCTCCACTCCTCCATGCAATTGCTACTGAAAAATTGAGGTTGGGTCTTCACTACTTCATGAAATCACTGCTGACAGCGGAGGTTGAGTCTCCACTCCTCCATGCAATTGCTACTGACAATGGAGGTTGAGTCTCCACTCCTCCATGCAATTGCTACTGACAATGGAGGTTGGGTCTCCACTCCTCCATGCATTCACTGGTGACAGCGGAGGTTGGGTCTCCACTCCTCCATGCATTCACTGGTGACAGCGGAGGTTGGGTCTCCACTCCTCCATGCATTCACTGGTGACAGCGGAGGTTGGGTCTCCACTCCTCCATGCATTCACTGGTGACAGCGGAGGTTGGGTCTCCACTCCTCCATGCATTCACTGGTGACAGCGGAGGTTGGGTCTCCACTCCTCCATGCATTCACTGGTGACAGCGGAGGTTGGGTCTCCACTCCTCCATGCATTCACTGGTGACAGCGGAGGTTGGGTCTCCACTCCTCCATGCATTCACTGGTGACAGCGGAGGTTGGGTCTCCACTCCTCCATGCATTCACTGGTGACAGCGGAGGTTGGGTCTCCACTCCTCCATGCATTCACTGGTGACAGCGGAGGTTGGGTCTCCACTCCTCCATGCATTCACTGGTGACAGCGGAGGTTGGGTCTCCACTCCTCCATGCATTCACTGGTGACAGCGGAGGTTGGGTCTCCACTCCTCCATGCATTCACTGGTGACAGCGGAGGTTGGGTCTCCACTCCTCCATGCATTCACTGGTGACAGCGGAGGTTGGGTCTCCACTCCTCCATGCAATTGCTACTGAAAAATTGAGGTTGGGTCTTTACTACTTCATGAAATCACTTCTGACAGCGGAGGTGGAGTCTCCACTCCTCCATGCAATTGCTACTGAAAAATGGAGGTTGGGTCTTTACGTCTTCCAAGCAACCATGTGACACCTGGAGCTTCACAGTCTTCCTAAAAACGTTTCTATAAAAAATTCTGAAGTGTAAACATATCTGACCCTACAAACTGATACCGGGTATCGTTATACAGAGAGGTCATCAATATTTGACGGGATGGCCTAAAAAACGACCATATGCAGTCACTATTCAAGGCAAAATGACCAACAAAAAGGCTCCTCAACATTAATGACTTGTGCCTAGAGCAATGAGGACGATAGATGGCATAAAGCAGATGGTTTCAAGTAACAAGGAGCGTGTGCATGAGTATAAAGGGACTATGATCATGTGACAAGAAGGCGAAGTGAAGAGGCAATGGAGGACCACAAATCATCAAAATAGAAGGAGGTCCTTCTCAACTTCTTGACGTTAAAGCTTACAAAAGAAACTCTCCTGGAAATATTTGGCACATGCTACAAGCCAAGAGGAACCCAAATTCACAAAAAGAAAAGAAATGGCTCCAATCGGCACAATCACGTCACAGCAAAGGCAGAAAACGGGCCCCCGTCCATGCAAAAATAGAGAACCAAATAAATGCACAGGGGGTATACAGCATACTTCCATGCATCATCACACCATGTAACAAGGACACTGAACACTGATAAACACGCATGTAGCGGGCACAGGCGGGTCGTATAGAACGAGGCAGTGGCAAAAGATGCAGGGAGACGCTGTGACGTCATGAATGATGTAACAGGCAAAATCTTAGGAGGCTGTTTATAAAGATCACGGAATTAATTTACTTCATTTTATTTCAGTCCATAAAAGTAAAAAATCAAAGCATAAGTATATCTAAAGCCAAAAAAAAAAGTTGTTGCAATCTGTGCTCCGTTTAGGAAATTTCTCCTCACTTCCTGCGCTGCAGACACAACAGGAAGTGAGAGGGAATCTTTACAAAGCGAGATGAAATCCCCTCTAAGACAGCGGTCACTGGAGCAGGTGTCCCCATTGGAAGACCTCCCCTCCATACTTGCGAATTTCCCGTTTCTTTCACACCTTGTGACAATGGTCACCCAGATAAAGGGGGTTTAAATATGGGTGGTCATCTGGACAGATAGAGGGGTTCAATCTAGGAGTGGCCATTGGGACAAAGAGGGGTTCAATCTAGGAGTGGCCATTGGGACAAAGAGGGGTTCAATCTAGGAGTGGCCATTGGGACAAAGAGGGGTTCAATCTAGGAGTGGCCATTGGGACAAAGAGGGGTTCAATCTAGGAGTGGCCATTGGGACAAAGAGGGGTTCAATCTAGGAGTGGCCATTGGGACAAAGAGGGGTTCAATCTAAGGGTGGCCATTGGGACAGATAGAGGGGGACAATCTAAGGGTGGCCATTGGGACAGATAGAGGGGGTCAATCTCGGAGTGGCCATTGGGACAGATAGAGGGGGTCAATCTCGGAGTGGCCATTGGGACAGATAGAGTGGGTCAATCTCGGAGTGGCCATTGGGACAGATAGAGGGGGTCAATCTCGGAGTGGCCATTGGGACAGATAGAGGGGGTCAATCTCGGAGTGGTCATTGGGACAGATAGAGGGGGTCAATATCAGAGTGGCCATTGGGAAAGAGAGGGCCATTGGGACAGATAGAGGAGGTCAATCTCGGAGTTGCCATTGGGACAGATAGAGTGGGGTCAATCTAGGAGTGGCCATTGGGACAGATAGAGGGGGGTCAATCTAGGAGTGGCCATTGGGACAGATAGAGGGGGGTCAATCTAGGAGTGGCCATTGGGACAGATAGAGGGGGGTCAATCTAGGAGTGGCCATTGGGACAGATAGAGGGGGGTCAATCTAGGAGTGGCCATTGGGACAGATAGAGGGGGGTAAATCTCAGAGTGGCCATTGGGACAGATAGAGGGGGTTAATCTCGGAGTGGCCATTGGGACAGATAGAGGGGGTCAATATCAGAGTGGCCATTGGGAAAGAGAGGGTCAATTTTGAAGTGGCCATTGGGACAGATAGAAGAGGTCAATCTCGGAGTGGCCATTGGGACAGATAGAGTGGGTCATATTCGGAGTGGCCATTGGGACAGATAGAGGGGGGTCAATCTAGGAGTGGCCATTGGGACAGATAGAGGGGGGTCAATCTAGGAGTGGCCATTGGGACAGATAGAGGGGGGTCAATCTAGGAGTGGCCATTGGGACAGATAGAGGGGGGTCAATCTAGGAGTGGCCATTGGGACAGATAGAGGGGGGTCAATCTCGGAGTGGCCATTGGGACAGATAGAGGGGGTTAATCTCGGAGTGGCCATTGGGACAGATAGAGGGGGTCAATCTAGGAGTGGCCACTGGGACAGATAGAGGGGGTCAATCTAGGGGTGGTAACCAGGACAAATAGACGGGGCACATCCCACCAGAGACGAGACCCATCCCACCAGAGATAAGGCCCACCCCACCAGAGATGAGGACCATCAACTGGAGCCCCAAGGATTTGGTGGGGGTTAAATGGGGAGCACTGGGAGGAGTTGCCAGCACAGTTGTTGCCAATGTCCAATCAGTCGAAGAAAACGGGATATATAAAGCTTATGGTCTGGGACTTCCTGTCAGGTGTCCTGTTCTGTCCGATTGGGGATAAAAGTTTTGGCTTTAGATACACTTTAGTGTTGCGATGATAAAGGTGAGAAAATAAAAAGACCAATATGGCGCCTCAACCAACCTACTTTTCCATTTTCCAAAGACTGAAAAATATATTTTCCATGATAACCACCAGTTGGATCTTGATGAACAGCCCCCTGAGGAGGTCCATGCGGCTCCAAGCCGAAATCATGGAATTGGAGGCCAAGCTATGGAAATATGACCACAACGGGCTTTACACCACGGAGGATGAGGCGTCCTTCTGCATCAGCATGCTGCATTGTATAGCGATACCGAGTACCTCTGCCAGCCCTTAGTGCTCCTTACTAAGCCGCATAATAAAGTGCGAGTCTCTCCGCTCGGATAAAAACACTGAGCCGTATGTAATACTGAGTAGTTACTATGTAAACTTGGTCGTGATCAAGGAGTATCTCTACGCGTTTCAAGCGCGTGATCTACGCGAGTGCATCGCTGCCGTCGGAGACAGCAGACAGATACTTCTCTGTGATGCTGTGCACCTCCCAGCCATAATCAACGCTTCTTAGGCTCCGCCCATGAGGAGCCCAGAAACTGGGCCGGGATCCGCCAAGCAATGTGAACTGGTGCAGTTTTGTGTGAGGGAGCTTTTTTTTTCTTATACAGCGTCACTCATAGGCGAGCTCAAAACTAGATTGTCGAGAACTCTGTAGTGGATCAATAGTTGTAGAGATTTCGGTGCCCCCCCCCCCCTCGCCTGCTGAGAGTCGGGAGTGGTTATCTTGAGCTGTGTGGTGCCCGAGCGAGACGGGCCACAGAGTATAGTGCAATAATACTTCCTTCTCGCTTGGTCTGCAGGGTGGAGGAGGGGTTGGCACAGGCGGTCACGGGGGGAGTCACCGGTGAAACCTCTGGCTTCGCAGAGAAGCTTTTTATCTTCTGCCAGCAGGAGGGGCCCCTATGTCTCCGCCCACCTCAGAAGGCACAGGAAGAGTCTCTGGGGCTCAGGAAATGGAGGACGACGACGACGAGGAAGAGGAAGGGCGCCAAAAACACCACTTGTTCTTGCTGTGCTGCTTGCGGATGAGCTCCTCCTCCTTTTCGCGCTCCTTCTTACAGCGGAGGTAACGGTCCTCCTCCTTCAGGTACCACACCGGGGGCCAGCGAAAGCGCTCAAAGTGGCTTTTGTTTTCTGTGGAGACAGAGTACACACCGCTGTTAAAAGCTGATCTTCTGACTGACTCCATCCCTCACCAGCCCCCCCCCCCCCACCGCCTTAACTGGCTCCTGGGGAAAAAAATGCCCTTTTTACTAAAAAACTTTGGCACACGGCACTCCGTTTCAGATTCTCCTCCCATGATGTGGACAATTCCTATTGGCTGTCCAGCTGTGGGGTCTCTCCGGATCCAGAAGAGAAGTCTACAGCAAAAGCTGTGGGGTTCTCTCGGGATCAAGTAGAGATGTCTGCAGCGGTGCTCTCATAACCCAGAAGAGAAGTCTACAACGGCAGCTGTGGGGTTCTCTCAGGATCCAGAAGAGAAATCTACAGTGGTAGCTGTGGGGTTCTCTCAGGATCCAGAAAGGAAGTCAGCAGCGGCAGAGGTTCTCTCCAGATCCTGAAGAGAAATCTACAGTGGTAGCTGTGGGGTTCTCTCAGGATCCAGAAGAGAAATCTACAGTGGTAGCTGTGGGGTTCTCTCAGGATCCAGAAAGGAAGTCAGCAGCGGCAGAGGTTCTCTCCAGATCCAGAAGAGAAATCTACAGTGGTAGCTGTGGGGTTCTCTCAGGATCCAGAAGAGAAATCTACAGTGGTAGCTGTGGGGTTCTCTCAGGCTCCAGAAGAGAAGTCTGCAGCGGCAGCTGTGGGTTCCTCTCAGGATCCAGAAGAGAAGTCTACAGTGGCCCTTTTGGGTTCCAGTAGAGAAGTTTACAACAGCAGCTGTAAGGGAACTCTCAGGATCCAGAAAAAAAGTCTGCAGCGGTGGCATCAACGCAAGGCGACTGGCATGGGCACATCAGCGGCATGTGCATGATGGGTTAGAGGCAAGTGGTGGTGGTGTTAGTGTAATGTGCACCACCTACCTCCTGCCCAATACCTGCCCACACACCCTCAACATGTGGAGTACAAGGGCCTCTTCCCCACAACCCTGTCCCAGTGGATGTGGGGGATCTACAGGGCACATATTGTAATCAAGGCGTCCCCTTTACAAGAAGGGCCGTCGTATATATGCCCCCCTGGGGGGGGGGGGTTCACGGTCACCTGGTTCCCTTGCACACATACACTTACCCAGTGGCATGTACTTCATCTCCCGGGGGAACTTGCGGCACACGGCGTTGTAGTTGGTACAGATGTAGTGGAGGCACCAGTCAGCCAACTGCTTGGCATTGTGGAACTGCGAAGAGACAACAAGAGGGTGAGAGATTAGGGGGAGGAGCCTCAAAACACCAGACACACACCAGATTCCTCCCCCTCCCGCTCTCCTCTCCGGCATTCCTCCCCCTCTGCGGGATTCCTCGCTCTCCTCTCCGGCATTCCTCCCCCTCTGCGGGATTCCTCGCTCTCCTCTCCGGCATTCCTCCCCCTCTGCGGGATTCCTCGCTCTCCTCTCCGGGATTCCTCACCCTCCCACTCTCCTCTCCGGGATTCCTCTCCCTCCCACTCTCCTCTCCGGGATTCCTCTCCCTCCCACTCTCCTCTCCGGGATTCCTCTCCCTCCCACTCTCCTCTCCGGGATTCCTCTCCCTCCCACTCTCCTCTCCGGGATTCCTCTCCCTCCCACTCTCCTCTCCGGGATTCCTCTCCCTCCCACTCTCCTCTCCGGGATTCCTCTCCCTCCCACTCTCCTCTCCGGGATTCCTCTCCCTTCCACTCTCCTCTCCGGGATTCCTCTCCCTCCCACTCTCCTCTCCGGGATACCTCTCCCTACCACTCTGCTCTCCGGGATACCTCTCCCTACCACTCTGCTCTCCGGGATACCTCTCCCTACCACTCTGCTCTCCGGGATTCCTCTCCCTACCACTCTGCTCTCCGGGATTCCTCTCCCTACCACTCTGCTCTCCGGGATTCCTCTCCCTACCACTCTGCTCTCCGGGATTCCTCTCCCTACCACTCTCCTCTCTGGGGATTCCTCTCCCTACCACTCTCCTCTCTGGGGATTCCTCTCCCTACCACTCTCCTCTCTGGGGATTCCTCTCCCTACCACTCTCCTCTCTGGGGATTCCTCTCCCTACCACTCTCCTCTCTGGGGATTCCTCTCCCTACCACTCTCCTCTCTGGGGATTCCTCTCCCTACCACTCTCCTCTCTGGGGATTCCTCTCCCTACCACTCTCCTCTCCGGGGATTCCTCTCCCTACCACTCTCCTCTCCGGGGATTCCTCTCCCGGATTTCTCTTACTCTGTACTTTTCTATAGACTCCTTTTACTGAATGTAACAGAACCGCCCCACATTCCACTTGAGTGCTTCCGTCAGTATACCACTTCCTCCAGTCTGAACATAGATATCAGATATTATAGCCGCCTATTGCAACCAAGAACTAGGCAGGACTCGTTTTGGCTGCAAAACTGGAACTTTTATTGATTTAACTGACACCCCCCCCCCTTCTAAACATATTACCCTGACAATACAGCCTGTACACAGGAATATAATTAACATAGGCTAATTAACTAGTCACTTAAACCAGCCTAAGTGACTCAAAGCCCACCCAGACAATAATGTCATTAATCAGATATCCCCACTTTGGGTCAGACTCGCTGGCACTGAGCTCACAAAGCACATTACACATCATAGGTATAAACACAGAACACCTTCAGACAATAGCAGGAGACCCCAGTAGCAGACTGTCCAGTTCCTACATTAGAATACAAGGAACAAAAGGCCAATGTGATCAGCTCCTTCAATGAACATGTATAGTTCAGAATCAAAACAAACCAGGAATAGTCTTCTTATATTTCTCGAGGGATATTGTTGATACATTTTACTGTCCCATTTGAAGCAATCCAAACCAAATTCTTAGCATCCATAAAGTAGTTGTCCATTATTTTCTCAGTCATCCTGTGCCCCTAATAGACACAGGGTCATTTACACACATACAAAAAAAAGGAGGGGCATAAAAGTTTTGGCTTTAGATACACTTTAGTGTTGCAATGATAAAGGTGAGAAAATAAAGAGACCAATATGGCGCCTCAACCAACTGTACTATTCTCTCTGGAAACCTATTAAAGAGATTTATAGACACCACTGTTTCTTGCATCTCCTACTAAAATTAAAATTCTATATGCCTGGCTATCATGCTGAACTGAGGGAGAAAGGAAGACGAAAAGAAGGTCCCTTATCTGCATTAGGGTAAAAAAAAAACGTTGCCGAGTATTGTATCTTAGAGAGGAGGAGAAGAAAATCGAGAAGAAGAGAGAAAGAGAAGAAAATCGAGAAGAAGAGAGAAAGAGAAGCAAATCGAGAAGAAGAGAGGAGGAGGAGGAGCAAAAATCGAGAAGAAGAGAGGAGGAGGAGGAGCAAAATCGAGAAGAAGAGAGGAGGAGGAGGAGCAAAATCGAGAAGAAGAGAGGAGGAGGAGCAAATCGAGAAGAAGAGGAGGAGGAGGAGGAGGAGGAGGAGGAGGAGGAGGAGGAGGAGGAGGAGGAGGAGGAGGAGGAGGAGGAGGAGGAGGAATCGAGAAAGAGGAGGAGGAGGAATCGAGAAAGAGAGGATGAGAAGAAAATCGAGAAAGAGAGGAGGAGAAGAAAATCGAGAAAGAGAGGAGGAGAAGAAAAATCGAGAAAGAGGAGGAGAAGAAAAATCGAGAAAGAGAGGAGGAGGAGGAGAAGAAAAATCGAGAAAGAGAGGAGGAGAAGAAAATCGAGAAAGAGAGGAGGAGAAGAAAATCGAGAAAGAGAGGAGGAGAAGAAAAATCGAGAAAGAGAGGAGGAGAAGAAAATCGAGAAAGAGAGGAGGAGAAGAAAATCGAGAAAGAGAGGAGGAGAAGAAAATCAAGAAAGAGAGGAGGAGAAGGGAGCGAGAAGAAGGGGAGGAGAAAGCAAGAAGGAGGAGAGGAGAAAGCAAGAAGGAGGAGAGGAGAAAGCGAGAAGGAGGAGGGGAGAAAGCGAGAAGGAGGAGGGGAAGAGGAAGCGAGAAAAAGGAGGGGAGGAGGAAGCGAGAAAAAGGAGGGGAGGAGGAAGCGAGAAGAAGAGAAGAAGCCCAAGGACGGCACTGACTTGAGTGATCTCCAGGTAGAGGAGGAGGAGGGAGGACGACACTGACCTGAACGATCTCCAGGTGGAGGAGGAGGAACTGACCTGAGCGATCTCCAGGTAGAGGAGGAGGGGGAGGAGGGAGTAGGGGGAGGCACTGACCTGAGCGATCTCCAGGTAGAGGAGGAGGGGGAGGAGGGAGTAGGGGGAGGCACTGACCTGAGCGATCTCCAGGTAGAGGAGGAGGGGGGAGAGAGAGGAGGAGGACGGCACTGATCTGAGCGATCTCCAGGTAGAGGAGGAGGGGGAGGAGGAGGGAGTAGGGGGAGGGGGAGGCACTGACCTGTGCGATCTCCAAGTAGGGGAGGAGGGACAGGGGGAGGTGTGGCAGGCACAGCACTATGAAGTGCCTCATGCGCTGTGGCATTAGAAGAATTGTGATATCTCTGACTTTTCAGTCCAACAAGACTGTCTATTACTCTGAAATTCCTCTAGCGCCGTTCTATGGAAGCAGTAGGTTTAAAGAGCACACCAAATGCAGGTCAAGACTCTGCTCAATGTGAGATTAGCTGTGATTGGGCCAAGGCTTCTGATGAGTCACAAAAGCTTAACTCTATGCTTTCTGGCATGAATTCAACTGTGAATAACTTTGCTTTTGTCTCTCACATGTACACATGTGCACCACACTAGGTTCCCAGCAGGCTTAGCTGTATGTACATGTAGGTTATATTAGCTACCTAGGACAGGTTATAGCTGGCCAGCTACAGGAGGGGTTACGAGGACGGCACTGACCTGAGTGATCTCTAGGTAGAAGAGGAGGGGGGAGGGGGAGGGGGAGGCACTGACCTGAGCGATCTCCAGGTAGAGGAGGACCTGTCCGTCTATATCCATCCCCTGCACATAGGAGGCCAGGAGCTCATCCACCGTGTGTTGTTCTACAACAGAGAAGACACGTTACAACCACGCCCCAGTGCCTTATGGGAAAAGATGGCGGCATGAAAAAGAAAAAACATTACACAACAGAGGAGCTAAAAGTAACAGAATAATGAGAAGTTTAATGAATCCATTGCAAACTTTACAGATCTCCATGTATGAGGAGCGAAGGGGGAGGGGCAGCCCAGCGAACGCCACTGGAAAGTCTGTATTGATCGCACATGATTGTGTCTGGAGGTCGTAAAGATAATCTATAGAGGACAACGCCAACTGGGACACAACACCCCCAACACACAGCGATCAGCACAAAGCTTCTGCCAGAGGGACCAACATATACAGAGGGCTGCAGAGTATTACCACCCCCCCCCCCTCCACATAGCACTGCAGAGCATTACAACCCTACACAGCAACGCACATTGTGGTAGTTGGGCGCTGCAGCACATAAACCCAACCAAATGCTCCTCTCCTGATATACTCTGCTCTGCTGGAGGACTCTGCTCCTTCCTCTATAACTCTCCTCTCCTGATATACTCTGCTGGAGGACTCTGCTCCTTCCTCTATAACTCTTCTCTCTTGATATACTCTGCACTGCTGGAGGACTCTGCTCCTTCCTCTATAACTCTCCTCTCCTGATATACTCTGCTGGAGGACTCTGCTCCTTCCTCTATAACTCTCCTCTCCTGATATACTCTGCTGGAGGACTCTGCTCCTTCTCTATAACTCTCCTCTCCTGATATACTCTGCTGGAGGACTCTGCTCCTTCCTCTATAACTCTCCTCTCCTGATATACTCTGCTGGAGGACTCTGCTCCTTTCTCTATAACTCTCCTCTCCTGATATACTCTGCTGGAGGACTCTGCTCCCTCCTCTATAACTCTCCTCTCCTGATATACTCTGCTGGAGGACTCGGCTCCTTCCTCTATAACTCTCCTCTCCTGATATACTCTGCTGGAGGACTCTGCTCCTTCCTCTATAACTCTCCTCTCTTGATATACTCTGCTGGAGGACTCTGCTCCTTCCTCTATAACTCTCCTCTCCTGATATACTCTGCTGGAGGACTCTGCTCCTTCCTCTATAACTCTCCTCTCCTGATATACTCTGCTGGAGGACTCTGCTCCTTCCTCTATAACTCTCCTCTCTGATATACTCTGCTGGAGGACTCTGCTCCTTCCTCTATAACTCTCCTCTCCTGATATACTCTGCTGGAGGACTCTGCTCCTTCCTCTATAACTCTCCTCTCCTGATATACTCTGCTGGAGGACTCTGCTCCTTCCTCTATAACTCTCTCTCTCTTGATATACTCTGCTGGAGGACTCTGCTCCTTCCTCTATAACTCTCCTCTCCTGATATACTCTGCTGGAGGACTCTGCTCCTTCCTCTATAACTCTCCTCTCTTGATATACTCTGCTGGAGGACTCGGCTCCTTCCTCTATAACTCTCCTCTCCTGATATACTCTGCTGGAGGACTCTGCTCCTTCCTCTATAACTCTCCTCTCCTGATATACTCTGCTCCTTCCTCTATAACTCTGCTCCTTCCTCCTCTCTTGCTCCTTCCTCTATAACTCTCCTCTCTTGATATACTCTGCTGGAGGACTCGGCTCCTTCCTCTATAACTCTCCTCTCCTGATATACTCTGCTGGAGGACTCTGCTCCTTCCTCTATAACTCTCCTCTCCTGATATACTCTGCTGGAGGACTCTGCTCCTTCCTCTATAACTCTCCTCTCTTGATATACTCTGCACTGCTGGAGGACTCTGCTCCCTCCTCTATAACTCTCCTCTCCTGATATACTCTGCTGGAGGACTCTGCTCCTTCCTCTATAACTCTTCTCTCTTGATATACTCTGCACTGCTGGAGGACTCTGCTCCTTCCTCTATAACTCTCCTCTCCTGATATACTCTGCTGGAGGACTCTGCTCCTTCCTCTATAACTCTCCTCTCCTGATATACTCTGCTGGAGGACTCTGCTCCTTCCTCTATAACTCTCCTCTCCTGATATACTCTGCTGGAGGACTCTGCTCCTTCCTCTATAACTCTCCTCTCCTGATATACTCTGCTGGAGGACTCTGCTCCTTCCTCTATAACTCTCCTCTCCTGATATACTCTGCTCCTTCCTCTATAACTCTCCTCTCCTGATATACTCTGCTGGAGGACTCTGCTCCTTCCTCTATAACTCTCCTCTCCTGATATACTCTGCTGGAGGACTCTGCTCCTTTCTCTATAACTCTCCTCTCCTGATATACTCTGCTGGAGGACTCTGCTCCTTCCTCTATAACTCTCCTCTCCTGATATACTCTGCTGGAGGACTCTGCTCCCTCCTCTATAACTCTCCTCTGTTGATATACTCTGCTGGAGGACTCTGCTCCTTCCTCTATAACTCTCCTCTCCTGATATACTCTGCACTGCTGGAGGACTCTGCTCCTTCCTCTATAACTCTCCTCTCCTGATATACTCTGCTGGAGGACTCTGCTCCTTCCTCTATAACTCTCCTCTCCTGATATACTCTGCACTGTATTGTACACGCTGAAATCTCTGAGTTGGTCTATACATGAGGTATCAGCCAAGATATCGCCTCACCGGTCAGGGCCTGCAAGTGGGGAAGACAAAGCCGATTGCTCAGCACCAAGAGCTCCATAGAGCCGAGTTGGGGCCCCGGACAGAAGTGGCCCAGGTAGAGATACTCCAGGACGGCACGCAGGCAGGAAGTGGAGGTGCCAGGCAAAGAGACCTGTGGGACAGAGCAGAGAATTACATTCGCCGATAATAGCCGCTCATCATTCAACATCTCCGGTATTACCTCCGGCCTTCACCTCCAATGTTCCCTCACACCCTCTGCCCGTACCGTAACCTCCTACTGTTCCATCATAGATCACCCTCTGCCCGTACTGTGATCTCCTACTGTTCCATCATAGATCACCCTCTGCCCGTACCGTAACCTCCTACTGTTCCATCATAGATCACCCTCTGCCCGTACTGTGACCTCCAACCTACACCTCCTACTGTCCCCTCACCCCCTCTGCCCCTACCGTGACCTCCAACTGTTCCATCATATAACACCCTCTGCCCGTACCGTGACCTCCAACTGTTCCATCATAGAACACCCTCTGCCCGTACCATGACCTCCAACCTACACCTACTACTATTCTACTATTCCATCATAGAACACCCTCTGCCCGTACTGTGACCTCCAACCTACACCTCCTACTGTTCCCTCACCCCCTCTGCCCGTACCGTAACCTCCTACTGTTCCATCATAGATCACCCTCTGCCCGTACTGTGACCTCCAACCTACACCTCCTACTGTCCCCTCACCCCCTCTGCCCCTACCGTGACCTCCAACTGTTCCATCATAGAACACCCTCTGCCCGTACCATGACCTCCAACCTACACCTACTAATATTCTACTATTCCATCATAGAACACCCTCTGCCCGTACTGTGACCTCCAACCTACACCTCCTACTGTTCCCTCACCCCCTCTGCCCCTACCGTGACCTCCAACTGTTCCATCATAGAACACCCTCTGCCCGTACCGTGACCTCCAACTGTTCCATCATAGAACACCCTCTGCCCGTACCATGACCTCCAACCTACACCTACTACTATTCTACTATTCCATCATAGAACACCCTCTGCCCGTACTGTGACCTCCAACCTACACCTACTGTTACCTCACCCCCTCTGCCCCTACCGTGACCTCCAACTGTTCCATCATAGAACACCCTCTGCCCGTACCGTGACCTCCAACTGTTCCATCATAGAACACCCTCTGCCCGTACCATGACCTCCAAACTACACCTCCTACTGTTCCATCATAGAATACCCTCTGCCCGTACCGTGATCTTCAGCCTACACCTCCAACTGTTCCATCATAGAAAACCCTCTGCCCGTACCGTGATCTCCAGCCTACACCTCCAACTGTTCCCTTACCGTTCCATCACACCCTACGCCCGTACCGTGACTTCCATCTGTTCCATCATAGAACACCCTCTGGCCGTACAGTGATTTCCAACCTACACCTCCTACTGTTCCCTCACACCCTCTGCGGTACCATGACCTCCAACTGTTCCATCATAGAACACCCTCTGCCCGTACAGTGATCTCCAACCTACACCTCCTACTGTTCCCTCACAGTTCCATCACACCCTCTGCCATACCGTGACCTCCAACCTACACAAGTATGGAGTGGTATTGGGAAGGTTAGGGTGCAGGTTAGGACTCTATGTGGTTACAGTGTGCAGTGATTTACCTCATGCCTGGAGATGGAGGACACCCGGGTCTGCTGTGTCCTCACCTTTTTCTCCTCCTTCAGCCGCAGCATTAGCCAAGGAGTCTATGGGAGGAGTGGAGGAGGCAGCTACACCCCCCAGCTCCGGCTGTCTCTGGAGATATTGAAGATCCCTGAGGGACATGTATGTCCTGCCAGCACCGCTCCAGCTCTGCACATGCACGGTGTAGGGGCAGCCCTGGTATCACCCAGTGTGGGCAGCACCCCCGGTAACGACACCACTAGCCCGTACCGTGATCTCCAACCTACACCTTCTACTGTTCCATCATAGATCACTCTTCACCCATACCATGACCTGTAGCCTGCACCTGTTCCTTTATAGAACACACTTGCCCCGTATCATGAACTCCAGCCTACACCTCCAACTGTTCTATCATAGAACACCTTCTGTCCGTACCATCATCTCCAGCCTACATCTACGGTTTCATCATAGATCACCCTTCGTCCATAGCATGACCTTCAGCCTCCACCTGTACCTTTTTAAGAAGGCCCTCTGCCTGTACCGTGACCTCTAGCCTACAACCCCCCCTCCCCCCATCACTGTTCAGTCATAGAATACCCTCGACCTGTGATAAGCTTCTGCTGACAAAAAACCGATCTCCTCCGAGGGAAACCGAGACTTTCCATATGTGATCTTCCAACAAGATTACAAAGTTCCACTTTAAGAGCAGCGTTACACTTTGTATGAACCCAATCGCTTCTGCTAATGGGACTGCCGGCCCGGAAAACTCCTCATTTACATCTATTTATTTCACCGGAGAGAAGTCTGGAGGAGCCCTTGAGCGGTCACAAATACATCAGTGAGATGGATATCACACAAATCGATCCAAGATAAAGGTTGGGAGGAAATTCTGGCCAGCCCTATCCTCAGACCACCAAGGGCTCTTTAAACCCGACCTCCGGCCTTCCCTTCAGTCTTGCACGGTTGTACCAGCTGCTCTCCTAGACTGAAACTGCCGTCTCTGATCTGCACACTGTGAGCTTCTCACACTCTGCATTAACAGCCGTGAGCTTATTTCGGGTTTGTTCTGGAGGCTTCTGGCTTTTCAGTAAAGAAAGACCTGAGGGGCTATAGAGCAGGTTGCACGCTCCTCCACCCAGGGATCCGTCTGCTCCATGGTTCTTGGGCATTCCCACGTCTCCTGGGACCAGAATAACAGCCGTTAGGATGGCAAGCCTGAGGAGACTGCAGGTCATCTGTTCCCCGATCTTCTCTGCAGAGTGTGAACCCAGAAGAGCTCTGAGAGCTTCCAGGTTCACCGCTGTCAAAATCCTGCCTAAAAGATCTTCTGGTTTAGAAGGTGGACAGAACAGTGCTGTGCTTGGTTATCTGGAGAAGAGGGCAGGTGAGGCAACAGGGATCTAATAAACCCCTGATGTCTCCATAAAGAGAACCCGTCACCTGTCCAATCCTATCACATAGGCAGCTGGTTGACCTTGTAAAAAGCAGTTAAAAATGCATACGAAAATAAAAAGGAAGGATTAAGCACCCCCCATCTTCCCACTATAAAAATTCATATAACACGCATGAGAATGTATAGGGTGCGCACACGTATGTGAACAATTGCACAGCACATATTGGATATTGCTGCGCACACCAGAGTGAGGGAAGCTGTGACGGGAGTCACTTTGGGTGGGGGGTTTGTGCAACTCAGCTTACCTTGGAGAGCTCCGGAAACTATGGCCGGGATTCACAGACATCGGCGCACATTTATGCCGCTGTAGCGTATCTCTTTTACGCTGCACCGACGCAGAGAGGGAAGCATGGAATTCACAAAGCAAATGCTCCCAACGTTGCACCAGCGTAGTGGAAAATTTCGTAGGCGTAGGTGGAAGTGGGCTGGAAGTGGGCGTGATGCATGCTAATGAAGCGTGACCCCATGCAAATGATGGGCCGGGCGCCAGACAAGTACTTAAAACGAAATGCGCATGCGTCGAGACGTGGACGAATCCCTGTGCGCATGCGTACAACCACGTCGGAACAACTGTCTAAGATACGCCGGATCACTGTGTACGCCGTGAACGTAACCTACGCCCAGCCAGACCCACGTCGGCCCATATTCACAGACGTCCAACGTACAATACGTAGGCTTGTGTTCCCTGGTCCATACCTTTGCATGGGTTGCGCCTCATCTATGGGGAATGACTTTACGCCTGACGTAAAACTTACGCAAACCGCGTATATCATGCGCAAGTACGTTCGTGAATCGCCGTATTTCCCTCATTTGCATATGTGAATGCCTATGGGAGAAGCAACATACGTCCAGACCATATTTGCGCCCACGCCACGCCGGCGTAAGTAAGATACAATTGGGGTAGGATGGCCTATTTTTAGGCGTATCTTGGTTTGTGACTCTGGCGCACAAATACGCCGGGTGCATATGTACGCTACGCCGGGAAATGGTGAGTTACGTCAGCGTAAGTGCTTTGTGAATCCGGGCCTTTGTGTCCAGCTTCCCCGACCCTCTTATGTGTAAATCACCCTGTGTCTCTAATAGGGGCACAGGGTGACCGAGAAATCCAGTCTGATCTGTACTAATCGGGCTCACTGTACAGCCACATTGGAATGTGAGGTAAGGGGTCTTGGATAGTGCTGGTTCTGGGCAGAGGAAGCATTTATGATGGACATAGTCCTGTTGAGGACAAGTGTTCGTCACAGAAGCATTCCAGGTCTCTCATTTAGGATTTAGTGATCCTAAACTATGGTTTTAATAAAAATGCAGTATTTTCTGCCCTACGTGTTGCGGCTCGAGCCCCTGATGACGTCATATCTGACAAAATGCATAGGGCGGAGCCAACCACCATGGAACCAAGAATGGACCTTCCAAGGCATTTTTTCTCTTTGTACAGTGCTGTGGTTTTTAGCTTTGTGTGTAGCTGGAGACGGAGGAGTTGCTCTGGAAGAGAAGTGGTGAAGGACGGTAGGAGTCACGTCTACGGATGGTGACCGCTCACAGGACTCCACAGAATCTTCAAGGCCACTCACGGCATAGAGTTCTGTAATGGAATGCACCGTGACAGACTGAGATATTCCTATGTCTAGGGTCACCTTATGTCCACTAGGGCCATAGGGTGACAAAGAATCATAATTCATATATTACAGAAGACATTAATAAGGGACATTAATAATAATTCATGTTTGCAGGATGTCTTCAAATACCAAAAGCGGTTAGCTGTTCAATCTGGGCACACATGATTTGGAAAGGTGTTAATCCAGGTCTACAAGACCAGAGTGAGTCATACCTTTGTATAATATGCTATTGAAATATCTTAAGGTGTTGGCTATTCATGTGAAAGACATTCCGTTGAAGGTGTTGATTGCACCCACTCTCACAAGACTCTGCCATTGTGTGATAAAGCTGCCTAGATAAACTTATTCAACTAGATGTCTGTGTTACTATTCGAAGGTTAATTGAACCCTATTGATGATACGGTGCCGACCGGTCTACATGGTTAGCTTACCTGAATGCCTTTTAGAGTGTGATTGAAGCCCCCCATGGTGTGAAGAGGGGTGGAGATTGCATTGTCCTGTGATTAACTGCATTATGCTTGAGACTGTATAAGAAGCTGAGAAAATACTAATAAATTGTCATATCTTTAGAAGCAAGAATGGAGCTCTGTCTCGTCTTATTCTGGGAAAGGATATGGATTGTGTATGCAATATTGTCGGAGTGTGTCAGATAAGCTTGTCGTGGTTGGATGGAAGGTTGTAAGCGGTGGTGACCGTTACATTGGGATGCATTTCCACAAATCCATCCAGCCAGTGACCCTTTCCCGTAGAAGACACGCTTCTTTCGTTGCTACCAAACATAAAAACTTACCCCTGGTGTGAAGCTTTCTCGAAAGGAGCCTCGGAACAATGCCACCATCCAGTCACAGTTGGCAATCAGCAGAGGCTTGTGGGCCGGAACCGAGCCATCATCTACTGTAAACAGAACGTCTATGGAGCAGGAGAGAAGGACCAGAAAAGTTAGAGGTTGGAGATTCCACAGGAAACGAGAGGAACTGAGCAGCATGGCCACCGATAGGCAACATGTTCCGCCTCTCACTAGACCTCCTTATTGAGGACCAGATCTAAGTAGCTACTGGTCCTTCCTTCACTGCAACGCCAATAGATCTACTTTATCTAGTGGTGACCACATTCAACTGGACCCATTCTCTCCTGGATGCACGGGCAATGCCAACTACAGGAACCTTCTCTTTCCCAAAAGTACAGCAACATACACACAAACCACACTCCACCATGACTAATCCCTGACCGAAGGTGAAATGCGTCAGTGAAGAAGAAAGAGCAGCGTGCCTCCTGTGTATGGTAATGGTCTTGTTCTGTAATATTGAAGACCTTACGTCAGTGGTCTCCAAACTACGCCCTTTCCTTACCTTTATTTCGCCCCCCTCCCCCGCAATGATATGAGGCACTATTCCCCTCCGTTGACGCCAATGATAAGGAACTATTCCACCCACCGACACCAACGATGAGACACTATTCCTCCCACTGACACCAACGATGGGACACTATTCCTCCCACCAATACCAATGATGGGACACTATTCCTCCCACCAATACCAATGATGGGACACTATTCCTCCCACCAATACCAATGATGGGACACTATTCCTCCCACCAATACCAATGATGGGACACTATTCCTCCCACCGACACCAATGATAGGGACACAATTCGTCCTACTTACACCAAGGATGGGGACATTATTCCCCCTTCTACAAGTGCTAGGTATTTTCTTTTGTACCCCCAATGATGCTGGGGCCTTTTCTACTCCCACTGGCCACGGTGTGGTCCTCTAAAGCCTGAAGGACAGGCCCTTAGTTTAGAAAGTTTGGAGACCCCTGACTTACGTAGGGTTGCCACCTTTTCTTCAAGCCAAACCCGAACACTTTTAGCGGCCTGGGACACCTATTGGTGCCCCAAAGAGTAGTGCTCATAGTGTGCCGCAGCAAATGGTGGGTGTGGCCAAATTGGTTTTGCTGACATCATCGCCCTGCCACCCAGTGATGCCACACCTGCCCTTACCCCCCCCCCCCCCCCCCCCCCCCCATGAGTCGGATTTATCGAAATGTGTCCAATTTTTACTGCCCCCAAAACAAGCCACAGCCTAGTCTGAATAATGTGTCCGGGTTTCAGTCTGCCTGAAACCCAAACACATGATTTAAAACCCCGAACGGGTGGCAACCCTAGCTTTAGGCCATCAACCAAGTGTCATCTTCAGCTTGGGAACATACCCAACATTCGTACCAACCAAATTAAATATTACAGATAACAGGAGAGAAGAGCCCAAGAATGAGCTACAAGAGCCCTCGGTACGGTACCTGAGAAGAGGCCGCGGTTCAGGCATTCTCTGATCCGGTTGGCTCTCCGCACATGAAAGGCTTTGGTGATCTCCTGGTTCATGAAGCCTTCTTTGTTCAGCAGGTTGGACACCATCATGCGCAGGTCGAAGACTTCTAGGGCTTCGGCTATGGTAGCGATCTGCATGAGGTCCGCCCTACACTGGTTTAGGTGCCCCGTGTACAGGTACTCCAGCACCGCTCGCAACGGCTCCACCTGAATGAGCGAATCCATCTGCACCACCAGCATCGGCCTCTCCCGCTGGGTCAGAGGATCTTCAAAAATGTTCATTTCTACGTCAATAAACCCTCTACCCCACTCTTCCAGCTTCCTGCCCCACCCAAGGGGAGGCGTCTCACCCACCTGAGTAGCATCAACATCCGAAGAAGTAGTCCTGAAAGAGCACGGGGGGTTTCCAAGTTGTCCATTTAAGGCCTCGTGTTTGCAGTCCGCCATCATGCTCCTAGTCCAGGAAGGGCCGGCCACGGCTCCACCGGTTACCCTGAAGAGGTCATGTTTGGAAGGATCCTGCTTCTCCTCTTCCTCCTCCTCCATGGGCATCAACTCCAAGGTGAAGAGGTCATAGAATTTGGAGCAGGCCGTAGCCAAGTAGACTTTGTGGGCAAATATCTTTTGCCCGTCCTGCAGCAGGAACACCACGTCGGCACACAGAGGGGTGGAGAAGAGAGCGGCGGGGCCCTGGCCACTACACTGCGGAGTATCGGGCAAGTGGATGATGGGGGGAGGCGGCTTAGGGGGCAGGAACGGGGCTTGGAGTAGCGGACGCTGAACTTTCTTCAGGTGGGATTTCCAAAACTGTAAGTGCCTCCGGGAAATGAGCGCAGCCCGGATTGCGTTATCAAAGACGTCCTTCACCCCGAACTGGGCCACTACACTGGTCTCGTAGTATGGAATCCCCAATTCCTTGGCCACTTCATGCCCGATCTCTGGAGAAAGAATATCCGTGGGTTTTATGGGCCTAGAAAAGGGAGATCACCATCAAACCATGAAAAAGGACCATGTGACACAGACAGACAATAAAAACTTCAAACTCTACGTGGGGGGGGGGGGGGGGGATTTGCACAAAAATGTGAATATAAAGGATATGGAAGTGCCAAGATATTTTGTTGCTACTTTTATAAAAGCATTATAGCACATAGGAATTTGGGGTAAACGCTAAGGAAAGTGACCCCCCACTCTTTTCTGGGGCAAGCGACTCCCTATTACTGTTGTAGGGGGAAGTGAACTCTGACCACCTCCTCCACCTTGTTCTAAAGCAAGTGTCTCCCTACCATCTCCCCTACCCTTTTTTGGGACAAGTGACCCCTTAGCACCTCCCCTACCCTTTTCTGGGACAAGTGACCCCCTACCACTTCCCCTGCCCTGTTCTGTGGCAAGTGACCCTCTACCATCTCCCATATCTAAGCAAGTTTCCCCATTGAAGTCAATTGAAACTAAAATAATTAGTTCCGCATTGACTTCAATGGCATGCAATACTGCATGCGGCCAGAGGTGGGGGGGGGGGGTGGGGTGCCGGAGAGCCTCGGAAATGGCTGGAAAGGCCAGAGGACACCTCTTTAAACCTTGGAAACCGAGTATTTCCGTGTCTTTCCGAGCATGTCTGATCGATTGCAATCGGTGCCGTTCGGCTCTGGCACCCCCCCACCTCAGGCCAAAACACGGTACTGCACACCGCCTTGGCCTGAATCCTGCTCGCAAACCGAGTTAGGATTTTTTCAAATACAGCACTCGTATTGCGAAAACGCTAGTTAACCGCGTTACTCGCAATCGGAGGTTCCACTGTATATGTATGTTCGGTAAGGACCTAAAAATAAAAGCTCCTTTGAGGGCAAGGCTGAAGGGCACATTTAATAAAATTAAGCCTGATGGTGATAGTGTTCATCTGTTCAATGCTGCAATTGTCCGATACAACAACAGTACTAAAAAGTATTTATCTTAAATTTTAGCACCTTTGTAGCAAATTAAAGCCTTAGATGTTCTTAATTTTTTTTTAGGAAAATTATAGTTATTGTCAAGTTAACAGATGGATGCTTGACCTGGGCACCTAGGCACCAATGACCTCTTGCCATGATGGCACTAAACTGAGGGGCTGCCACCTTTTCTGTGGGTTTGTACTGACCTTGTTAAAAGGGAGGCCCTGAAAACAGACCATAAGCCCAACTGTTTGGTAAGAAAAAGTTCTGAAAACAGAGATTTTTTTAATGCAGAGACACACATAAAGAGAGGGGGGGTGACTTACTTAGCCAAGGGGCGACGTGCGCGGTTCACAGCATCCAAATCGGCATATCTCAGGTCCAGCTGACACCCGACCAGCACCACGGGGGTCCGAGGACAGAAGTGTTTGATCTCCGGGAGCCACATGGTCTTGACGTGGCGCAGAGAGTACGGGTTAGCCAACGAGAAACACAGAACCACGACGTCCGATCTGCGGAGAAGACATCACGAGTTAGAGGGAGAGAAGAGGAGAGTTGTCCAAGGTGCGATATCGAGGATACTTGTACGTCAGGAAGACCCTGATCTACGAGGTCAACATCATGTGTCAGAAGGACAGAAGAGGAGAGGTGTCCCAGGTGAGATTTCGAGCATGCTCGTATGTAATGAAGACCCTGCTCTATGGAGGTCAACATCATGTGTCAGAATGACAGAGGTGTCCCAGTTGGGGTATCGAAGATCCTAGTATGTCATGAAGACCCTGCCCTATGAGGTCAACATCATGTGTCAGAATGAGGGAGGTGCCCCAGTTGGGGTATCGAGCATCCTCGTATGTGATGAAGACCCTGCCTATGGAGGTCAATGTCACGTGTTTGAAGGACAGAAGTGGAGAGGTGTCCCTGTTGGGGCATCAAGGATCCTTCTATGTCACGAAGACCCTGCCCTATGAGGTCAATGTCATGTGTCAGAAGGACAGAAGTGGAGAGGTGTCTCAGGTGGGATATTGAGGATCCTCATACGTCATGAAGAGCCTGCCCTACGAGGTCAACATATAAAAAAGATGGAACAATTGTCCTGCCCTTTACACTAAAGGTCTACAAAGACACACCAGTCATTCTTCCTATCTTACAATCTCAATCACAGCAGTTGAAAAGTGTCCCCAACTCCAAACCGAAAAGTTAGGATGAGGGCAAAACGGTCATGCAGGATAGGGGGCGCTCTGCTGGCACAAGTATGGACGCCATGCCACCACTGCTTGGGCTAAGTTTTAGTCTTATTGGGGAGGTGCTGTCCATCACTAGATGGCCAATATTACAGTGCTGAGGTTTGGGCATGGCTTTCCCTGGTAGAGGATATGGTTTGCAGTCCTATTGGGGGAGGTGTTGGCCACCAGTAGTTAGTGGTGATGAGGATATCATGGTGATGAGGTTTGGGCTTGTTGAGTATAGAGGGTTCTGGGAGGGGGAGCAGAGAGTGGTGACTGATATTTTCCTGTCCTCTGCTCAGTGAAGGCCAAGGGCTGAGCGATCAGCAGTCACATAATCGCTCAGATCCTGAACCTAGAGCTGGAGGGTGACAGCTGCAGCATAGGACCAATGCTGCAGCCAGAGGAGAGTATGTGTGTTTGTTTTTTGTCCCCCCAATCCCACACTTCTCCTCTGAGCTGGTCTAAAGAATATTTTCTCCTCACTGGCCTGAGTAAGCATCAAAAACACAGAAGAGAGTATGCAGCCCCCCCCCCCCCTTGGGCTGCACAACAAGTGCCCAAGGGCTGTACACGAGAGGGGTCTCTGACCGCACAGTCCGGCCTGTCTGTAATTGGATCAGCGAAGAGGAAGAGACTTGTGTATCAGATATGATCCCTGCACAGGAACCAACTGACCCGAGACAGGAAGCATCCGACACAGAGAGGAAGCAAGAGACGTCGGGGGCCGCGAGGCACAAGGTGATGTACACAAAGGCAGCGAGACAATGCCAAAAGGTCACAGAGTTCAGTACAGGACACACTCGTAACATTTCCACCATCTCCATGTAGGAGACCACAAACTGGCCGCATTGCTTTTCCAGGCACAAATTAACACTTTTCTGTATTTAAAATGTATTTGTAACTGAAAAGAAAAAGAAAAGAAAAGGGACGGGTCAGGCTGAGGGTGAAAGTCCAGCTTACACGTTGGCATACGTCAGCTTAGACTCTGGGGGTTTATATCTGAATTTTTAGTATGGGTTCCCCCATTTTTAGCCTAGACTGGAGGACGTCTGGGGGCTTTATCTGACTTCTCGGTATGGGTTTCCCCATTGTCAGCTTAGACCAGTGATGGTGAACCTCGGCACCCCAGAAGTTTTGAAACAACATTTCCCATGATGCTCATTCACTCTGCAGCGAGTTGAGTGGTATCTTAATATAGCACGGTCTAACCCCGGAGGGGTAGTAGTTGAGCATCATGGAAAATGTAGTTCCAAAACATCTGGGGTATTAAGGTTCACCATCACTGGCTTTGACTCTGGAGAACGTCTCTTTGGGTTTATATCCGACTTTTCCTGTATGGGTTTTCCATTGTCAGCTTCGACCAGTGATGGCAAGCCTTGGCACCCCCAGATGTTTTGAAACTACATTTCCCATGATGCTCATGCACTCTGCAGTGTAGTTGAGCATCATGGAAAATGTAGTTCCAAAACATCCGGGTGTTGAGGTTCACCATCACTGGCTTTGACTCGGAGGACGTCTCTGGGGGTTTTATCTGACTTTTTAGTATGGGTTTCCCCACTCTCAGCTCAGATTATGGGGGCCATCTCTGGGGGTTTTATCTGACTTTTTGGCTCAGACTCTGGGGCAACGTAGCTAAAATGTTTTTGTCTGACTTTTCAGTATGGATTTACTATTGCCAGCTTAGACCAGTGATGGCGACCCTTGGCACCCCCTTGATGTTTTGAAACTAAAATTTCCCATAGTGCTCTTGCACTCTGCAGTGTAGTTGAGGATCATGGAAAATGTAGTTCCAAAACATCTGGGGTGCCAAGGTTCGCCATCACTGGCTTAGACACTAGAGCAGGGGTCTCCAAACTTTCTAAACAAAGGGCCAGTTTATTGTTCTTCAGACTTTTGGCGGGCCGGACTGTGGGTATTGAGAATAAAAAAAGGTCCCAATGTCAGTGCGAAAAACACAATGCTCCATTGTTGGTGCCATTGGGAGGAATTTTGCCCCGTTGTTGGTGTCATTGGGAGGAATTGTGTCCTATCGCCGGTGTCATTGGGAGGAATTTTGCCACATTGTTGGTGTCATTGGGAGGAATTTTGCCCCGTTGTTGGTGTCATTGGGAGGAATTGTGTCCTATCACCGGTGTCATTGGGAGGAATTTTGCCCCATTGTTGGTGTCATTGGGAGGAATTTTGCCACATTGTTGGTGTCATTGGGAGGAATTGTGCCCCATTGTTGGTGTCATTGGGAGGAATTGTGTCCCTTGACTGGGGTCAGTGAGAGGGAATTTTGCCCCAAAGTTAGTATCAGTGAATGAAATAGTGCCCCAAGGGCCACATAAAAGCAAGCAAAGGGCCGCATCTGGCCGCCGGGCCGCAGTTTGGAGAACACTGCACTAGAGAATAAAATGGCAGTCGTTGCAATACTTTTTGTAAATTAAAAAAAATAAGACAACAGTAAAGTTAGCCCAATTTTTTTTATATTGTGAAAGATGATGTCATGCCGAGTAAATTGATACCCAACATGTCACGCTTCAACATACCACCCACTCGTGGAATGGCGCCAAACTTTTACCCTTAAATATCTCTATAGGCAATGTTTGAAAAAATTCTACAGGTTGCATGTTTTGAGCTACAGTGGAGGTCTAGTGCTAGAATTATTGCTCTCGCTCTAACGATTGCGGTGATACCTCACATGTGCGGTTTGAGCACCGTTTTCATATGCGGGAGCTGCTCATCTATGCGTTTACTTTTGCACGCAAGCTTGTCATGGCGGGGGGACTTTAAAACATTATTTCTTATTTAGTTTTACATTGTTTTATGAAAAAAAAATAATAATAATTAGGTCACTTTTATTTCTAGTACAAGGAATGTAAACATCCCTTTTAATAGAAAAAAGTACGACAGGTCCTCTTAAATATGAGATCTGAGGGTCCCATTAAGAGAATTGGGCGGAAGTGTGGTTTTGATGACGCTTCCGCAGAGAGGGAAGGGACGATGGCCTGAAGTCAATGTTTTTGATTCCAGTCACATTCCTGTCAATTGATGCTGAAAAGGCCTTTGACAGGGTGGACTGAGGGTTCATGTTCGGAACATTAAGACATCTGATCATTGGGGCGAGGATGATGAAATGATATCTGCTTTCTATCGTCATCCAACGGCTAAAATTAGAATAAACGGGAATCTATTTCCTCCTCTTGACTTCTATAACGGGACAAGACCCCCCCCAATGCTGTTTGTAATAGCATTGGAACCCCTGTTAGCTGCAATTCGTAAAAATCTGTATATTAGGGGGGGGGGTGAGAGTAGGGGACAGGGAGTATAGAGTAGTTGCTTACGCCGACGATCTGCTTTTCTAAGTCTCCAACCCTAGAACAACAATTCCAATCATACTAGACGAATTTAGTAATTATCGAAAGTTGACCACATTTTATGAATGAATGAAAACTTATATAGCGCAGCACATGCGAACTGAATCGCCTCTGGGCGCTTAAAATTTTAAAATAAATACAGTGGAACCTCGGATTACGAACATAAACCGCTCCAGGAGAATTCTCGTAATCCAAAGCACTCGCATATCAAAGCGAGTTTCCCCATTGAAGTCAAGGGAAACTAAAATAATTTGTTCCGCATTGACTTCAATGGCATGAAATACCGCATGTGGCCAGAGGTGGGGGGCACCTGACGGCCTCGGAAAGACGCGGAGACTGCTGGGTTGAACTCTGAAAGCCTCGGGAATGGAATATTTCAAAGTATTTCCAAACAGCTCCGACGCCCCCGCACCTCTGGCCAAATGCGGTACTGCACACCGCTGTGGCTTGAATCTGGCTCGTTTTGCGAGGCAACACTGGCAAACCGAATCAGGATTTAAAAAAAAAAAAAATTGCGAAACGCTCGTTAATCGCGTTACTCACAATCCGAGGTCATTGTATACTACATACATATATACTGTAGGCAATACCAAGATGGGAAATTACTCTTCTCTACATACAGTTAACTATGGGCCAGATTCACAGAGAGTTGGGCGCACATTACGCCGCCGTAGCGCAAACGCCGTACGCTACGCCAACGTAGCGCTGAGAGGCAAGCATTGCATTCAGCAAGCTATCGCTCCCAACGCTGCGTCAGCGTGGCGTATTTTTCGAGGGCGCAGGTGGAAGTGGGCGTGACCCCATGCAAATGATGGTCCGAGCATGGTGCAGTGTTTTACGCCCGGCGTATCACGAACTGCGCATGCGCTGTGACGTTGCCGTGGACGCATGAAACAGCACCCTTATGCGCATGCTCACAACCATGCCGGCACAACTGCCTGAGCTACGCCGAATCACCACGTACGCCATGAACTTAATGTACGCCCAGCCAGACACACGTCCAACGCAATACGCCGGCTTGTGTTCTCTGGGGCAGACCTGTGCATGTCTGTTGCCGGGTTGCACCTCATCTATGGGGAATAACTTTACGCTGGACGTACAACTTACGCGCATCTCGCGCAGCATGCGTCGGGAGCACGTACGTTTGTGAATCGCCGTATTTCCCTCATTTGCATGTTTGAATGCTTAATCAATGGGAGCAGCAACATGCGTCCAGACGAAAAGTGCGCCCACGATACGCCGGGGTATGTGAGCTACGTCGGTGTAGGGTGTCCAGTTTTTAGGCGTATGTTGGTTTGTGGGTCTGGCGCACAGATACGCCGGCGCACATTTGCACTTACGTCAATGTTTCAAAGGATGTGGACACCCGACCATCACATCTACATGAATTTACTGCATATCCTGTTCCGAACCCATGGTTATTAATATAGAGTTGGCCTCCCTCTCACCCACCTCTTGCAGTAATCAGCCTCCACAAGACTTGCGGGAATATGTAAAGTCAGGTACTGATATTGGGTGAGAAGACCTGGCCTGGCTGGATATCCAGTTGACCCCAAAGGTGTTCAGTAGGGTTAGGTGGTAAAACACTCGAGTTCCTCCACACCAAACTGGTCAAACCCTTGTCTTTGTGGAGCTGGCTCCACTCTTTGTATAGAGTTGGTCTTTGTGGCCATAGCATCCTCCACTCTTCTAGGAAGACCTTCCACAAGATTTAAGAGGGTGCCTGTGGGAATATGGGCCCATCTGTGAGGTCAGGTATAGATAGTGGACAAGAAGACCTGGCTCACCACTGGCCTTTAAATTTAGCCTAATGGTGTTCAGTAGGGATGAGGTCACGGCTCTGTTCAGGATGTTTGAGTTCCTCCACATTAAACTGGTACCGATACTGGGTGAGAAGACCTGGCTAGCCATTGGATATCCAGGTGACCCCAAAGGTGTCTAACGGGATGACCTGTGACGCCCAGAGACTTTTAAGGGATAGGGGGGGGGGGGTTCTCCTGTGCCAGCGTCACTAAGGACTCTTGGGTCTAAGGTCACCCTGTGCCCCTTTTGGGCATAGGGTGACTGATAAATAATAATTCATGTATTGCAGGAGATCTGGACATATTACAGGTGATTTCATGCTGCCCCAAAACCGGTCAATAAGAATGACTCTTTCAATGCTTAACCTAGGCTGTTGAGATGCTAATTGAGTCAGGCTTCTGAAAGACATTCCATTGTGAGATGCTAATAACACTGTTTAAAGCCTATTGATGATCAGGTGTGAATAGCTTATTGTCGGAGACAGAACGTCTGACATAGGAATGTGTATTCTGCAGGTGAATCACTTATTGGCAGGGTCGGGACGTCTGGGGGATAATTAACGCACCTGAATGTCATTATCTAAAAGAATGTGATTGAAGTTCATTGTGTGGTGAGGGGGGTGGAGAGTTTCTTTGTCCCTGTGAGTAACTGTGACATGTTTGTAACTGTATAAGAACCAGCTGAGTATACCATTAAAATGTTCATACATTTGAAACCAGAGAAAACGGAGCTTGTCTCGTCTTAATTATGGGGAATGGATGGAAGATCGGGAATAGATGAAAGATCGTAAACGGTGGTGACCGTAACAGTGTTTAGTAGGGTTGAGTGGTAGGACACTCGAGTTCCTCCACATCAAACTGGTCAAACTGTGTCTTTATGGAGCTGGCTCCACTCTTTGTATAGAGGTGGCTTTCTTTGTGGCCATAACATCATCCACTACTCTAGGAAGACAAGATTGTTTTTTTTGGGGGGGGGGGGGGGGGGGTATCCGTGGGAATTTGTGCCCATTTGTGAGCTCAGGTACTGATAATTGGGTGAGAAGACCTGGCTAGCAATTGAATATCCAGTTGACCCCAAAAGGTGTTCAGTAGGGTTAGGTGGTAAAACACTCGAGTTCCTCCACACCAAACTGGTCAAACCCTTGTCTTTATGGAGCTGGCTCCACTCTTCATATAGAGTTGGCCTTCTTTGAGGCCATAGCATCCTCCACTACTCTAGGAAGACCTTCCAAGATATTTGGGAGGGTACCGGTGGGAATATGGGCCCATCTGTGAGGTCAAGAAGACCTGGCTCACCATTGGCCTTCAAATTTAGCCTAATGGTGTTCAGTAGGGATGAGGTCACACCTCTGTTCAGGATCTTTGAGTTCCTCCACACCAAACTGGTACTGATATTGGGTGAGAAGACCTGGCTAGCAATTGGATATCCAGTTGACCGCAAAGGTGTTCAGTAGGGTTGAGGTCGGGGCTTTATGAAGGACACTCGAGTTCCTCCACACCAAACTGGTCAAACCCTTGTCTTTATGGAGCTGGCTCCACTCTTCCTATAGAGTTGGCCTTTTTTGTGGCCATAGCATCCTCCACTACTCTAGGAAGTCCTTCCAAGAGATTTTGGGGGGTACCTGTGTGCCCATTGGCGAAGGTCAGGTACCTAAAGGTGTTCAGTAGGGTTGAGGTCGGGGGCTTTATGAAGGACACTTGAGTTCCTCCACACCAAACTGGCCATCCGTGTCTTTATGGACTTGACTCACTTTGTGGCTTTTAACATTCTCCACTCCTCTGGGAAGGATGTCCATACAATATTTCTTGGGGGGGGGGGGGTTCCCATAAAAGTCAATGGAAACTAAAATAATTTGTTCCACATTGACTTCTATGGCATGCAATACCGCATGTGGCCACAGGTGGGGGGGGGGGGGGTGCCGGAGAGCCTCAGGGACAGATCGACTGCACTTGGAAAACCTCGGAAAGGCTCAGGAACAAAGAGTCAAAGAGTATTTCTGAACGCCTCCCATCGGCTCTGGCGCCCCCACACCTCTGGCCAAATGCGGTACTGCACACCGCTGAGGCTTGAATCCTGCTGGTCTTGTGAGATAACGCTCGCACACCGAGTCAGGGATTAAAAAAAACAAACAAACAGACAGAGGAAATACCATGACAAGATGTGATGAAAGGCAACAGGATCGACACTTACACGGAAATGACACAATCATTACCACAACCACTACGGGGGAAGGGACACACGAGGCCAATAGAGACTTTATTCTGTTCCCGTCTTCAGCGGAGCCTCGGAGGATAATCCCTTCCGGGAGAACGCTCGTAATCCAAAGCACTCGCATATCAAAGCAAACTTCCCCATCAAAGTCCATGGAAACAAAGAGAATTCATTCGGCATTGACTTCTATTGTGCGCAGTACCGTGTTTGGCCAGAGGTGAGGTGCCGGAGAAACAAGGAAATACTCGGAAACCCTCGGAGAGGTTCGGAAACACTTAGAAAACGGAGTGAGATGTAAGAACTGTATAGAGGACTATAGGGACAGGGAAGGATGTAAAGGACTGTATAGGGGACTATAGGGACAGATAGGGATGTAAAGGACTGTATAGGGGACTATAGGGACAGAGAGGGATGTAAAGGACTGTATAGGGGACTATAGGGACAGACAGGGATGTAAAGGACAGTATGGAGGACTATAGGGACAGAGAGGGATGTAAAGGACTGTATAGAGGACTATAGGGTATGAGAGGAATGTAAAGGACTGTATAGGGGACTATAGGGACAGACAGGGATGTAAAGGACAGTATGGAGGACTATAGGGACAGAGAGGGGTGTAAAGGGCTGTATAGGGACAGACCCGTCCCTCTTCATCTCCCAGGGGACAACTGGGTGATCCCCGCGCTCCTCACCTCCCGTAGGCGAATCGCCGGTCCTTGTGATGGTCCCCGAAGGTGTCCCAGAGCCGCAGGGAGACGCTGACCTCATCCACCACATCGCGGGACCGCTCCAGAACCTGAGAACAGGAAACGCACAATCATTGGTCTGCAGACTTTCCTGGAACTAGGCTCCTCCCACACAGGGCGGTCACATGATCTTACCTCCTGGCAGACGCGGTATTGGTCGATGGCCCACACGGTGGGGACGTGGGTGGCGAGGAGCTGGTACTGGGTGAGGGTGGCATTACAGGCGCGGGCGCAGATCAGGCGCGTCTTCCCCACCGCGTTGTCCCCGACTACCACACATTTGATGGTCTCGACATTGGGGCGCTCATAGTCCAAGTCTATATCCATGAAGATGAGTCTGAGGAGAGACGGGACGTGTTACAGGGGCGCCTCCTCCGAAATATGACACATCAACCGCCCAGGAAAAAAGGGGAGGGGGGGGGGGAGGACCACAGCCAGAGAAAAAGGGGGGGGGGGGGAGACAGAATGACAGCCGAGAGCGCGGGGGGGGCAGAATGCAAAATGACAGCGGGGGGGGGGGGGGGGGGTTGAATGACAACCGAGAGGGGGGGGGGATCACACTCTCCCTGGGGGGACGGGGGTTGAATGACAACCGAGAGGGGGGGGGATCACACTCTCCCTGGGGGGACGGGGGATCACACTCTCCCTGGGGGGACGGGGGATCACACTCTCCCTGGGGGGACGGGGGATCACACTCTCCCTGGGGGGACGGGGGATCACACTCTCCCTGGGGGGACGGGGGATCACACTCTCCCTGGACGGGGATCACACTCTCCCTGGATCACACTCTCCCTGGATCACACTCTCCCTGGATCACACTCTCCCTGGATCACACTCTCCCTGGATCACACTCTCCCTGGATCACACTCTCCCTGGGGGGACGGGGATCACACACTCTCCCTGGGGGGACGGGGATCACACACTCTCCCTGGGGGGACGGGGATCACACACTCTCCCTGGGGGGACGGGGATCACACACTCTCCCTGGGGGGACGGGGATCACACACTCTCCCTGGGGGGACGGGGATCACACACTCTCCCTGGGGGGACGGGGATCACACACTCTCCCTGGATCACACTCTCCCTGGATCACACTCTCCCTGGGGGGACGGGGATCACACTCTCCCTGGGGGGACGGGGATCACACTCTCCCTGGATCACACTCTCCCTGGATCACACTCTCCCTGGATCACACTCTCCCTGGATCACACTCTCCCTGGATCACACTCTCCCTGGATCACACTCTCCCTGGATCACACTCTCCCTGGATCACACTCTCCCTGGATCACACTCTCCCTGGGGGGACGGGGATCACACACTCTCCCTGGGGGGACGGGGATCACACACTCTCCCTGGGGGGACGGGGATCACACACTCTCCCTGGATCACACACTCTCCCTGGATCACACACTCTCCCTGGATCACACACTCTCCCTGGATCACACACTCTCCCTGGATCACACACTCTCCCTGGATCACACACTCTCCCTGGATCACACACTCTCCCTGGATCACACACTCTCCCTGGATCACACACTCTCCCTGGATCACACACTCTCCCTGGATCACACACTCTCCCTGGGGGGGACGGGGATCACACTCTCCCTGGGGGGACGGGGATCACACTCTCCCTGGGGGGACGGGGATCACACTCTCCCTGGGGGGACGGGGATCACACTCTCCCTGGGGGGACGGGGATCACACTCTCCCTGGGGGGACGGGGATCACACTCTCCCTGCATCACACTCTCCCTGGATCACACTCTCCCTGGATCACACTCTCCCTGGGGGGACGGGGATCACACTCTCCCTGGGGGGACGGGGATCACACTCTCCCTGGGGGGACGGGGATCACACTCTCCCTGGGGGGACGGGGGATCACACTCTCCCTGGGGGGACGGGGATCACACTCTCCCTGGACGGGGATCACACTCTCCCTGGGGGGACGGGGATCACACTCTCCCTGGGGGGACGGGGATCACACTCTCCCTGGACGGGGATCACACTCTCCCGGGACGGGGATCACACTCTCCCGGGACGGGGATCACACTCTCCCTGGGGGGACGGGGATCACACTCTCCCTGGGGGGACGGGGATCACACTCTCCCTGGGGGGACGGGGATCACACTCTCCCTGGGGGGACGGGGATCACACTCTCCCTGGGGGGACGGGGATCACACTCTCCCTGGACGGGGATCACACTCTCCCTGGACGGGGATCACACTCTCCCTGGGGGGACGGGGATCACACTCTCCCTGGGGGGGACGGGGATCACACTCTCCCTGGATCACACACTCTCCCTGGATCACACTCTCCCTGGATCACACACTCTCCCTGGATCACACACTCTCCCTGGATCACACTCTCCCTGGATCACACTCTCCCTGGGGGGACGGGGATCACACTCTCCCTAGGGGGACGGGGATCACACTCTCCCTAGGGGGACGGGGATCACACTCTCCCTGGGGGGACGGGGATCACACTCTCCCTGGGGGGACGGGGATCACACTCTCCCTGGGGGGACGGGGATCACACTCTCCCTGGGGGGACGGGGATCACACTCTCCCTGGGGGGACGGGGATCACACTCTCCCTGGGGGGACGGGGATCACACTCTCCCTGGGGGGGATCACACACTCTCCCTGGATCACACTCTCCCTGGATCACACTCTCCCTGGATCACACTCTCCCTGGATCACACTCTCCCTGGATCACACTCTCCCTGGGGGGACGGGGATCACACTCTCCCTGGGGGGACGGGGATCACACTCTCCCTGGGGGGACGGGGATCACACTCTCCCTGGGGGGACAGGGATCACACTCTCCCTGGACGGGGATCACACTCTCCCTGGGGGGGACGGGGATCACACTCTCCCTGGACGGGGATCACACTCTCCCTGGGGGGACGGGGATCACACTCTCCCTGGGGGGACGGGGATCACACTCTCCCTGGGGGGACGGGGATCACACTCTCCCTGGGGGGACGGGGATCACACTCTCCCTGGGGGGACGGGGATCACACTCTCCCTGGGGGGACGGGGATCACACTCTCCCTGGGGGGACGGGGATCACACTCTCCCTGGGGGGACGGGGATCACACTCTCCCTGGGGGGACGGGGATCACACTCTCCCTGGGGGGACGGGGATCACACTCTCCGGGGACGGGGATCACACTCTCCCTGGGGGGACGGGGATCACACTCTCCCTGGGGGGACGGGGAATCACACTCTCCCTGGGGGGGGGGGAATCACACTCTCCCTGGGGGGACGGGGATCACACTCTCCCTCCGGGGACGGGGATCACACTCTCCCTGGGGGGACGGGGATCACACTCTCCCTGGGGGGACGGGGATCACACTCTCCCTGGGGGGACGGGGATCACACTCTCCCTGGGGGGACGGGGATCACACTCTCCCTGGGGGGACGGGGATCACACTCTCCCTGGGGGGGACGGGGATCACACTCTCCCTGGGGGGACGGGGATCACACTCTCCCTGGGGGGACGGGGATCACACTCTCCCTGGGGGGACGGGGATCACACTCTCCCTGGGGGGACGGGGATCACACTCTCCCTGGGGGGACGGGGATCACACTCTCCCTGGACGGGGATCACACTCTCCCTGGGGGGACGGGGATCACACTCTCCGGGGACGGGGATCACACTCTCCGGGGACGGGGATCACACTCTCCCTGGACGGGGATCACACTCTCCCTGGACGGGGATCACACTCTCCCTGGGGGGACGGGGATCACACTCTCCCTGGGGGGACGGGGATCACACTCTCCCTGGGGGGACGGGGATCACACTCTCCCTGGGGGGACGGGGATCACACTCTCCCTGGGGGGACGGGGATCACACTCTCCCTGGGGGGACGGGGATCACACTCTCCCTGGGGGGACGGGGATCACACTCTCCCTGGGGGGACGGGGATCACACTCTCCCTGGGGGGACGGGGATCACACTCTCCCTGGACGGGGATCACACTCTCCCTGGACGGGGATCACACTCTCCCTGGGGGGGACGGGGATCACACTCTCCCTGGGGGGGACGGGGATCACACTCTCCCTGGATCACACACTCTCCCTGGATCACACTCTCCCTGGATCACACTCTCCCTGGATCACACTCTCCCTGGATCACACTCTCCCTAGGGGGACGGGGATCACACTCTCCCTAGGGGGACGGGGATCACACTCTCCCTAGGGGGACGGGGATCACACTCTCCCTGGGGGGACGGGGATCACACTCTCCCTGGGGGGACGGGGATCACACTCTCCCTGGGGGGACGGGGATCACACTCTCCCTGGATCACACTCTCCCTGGATCACACTCTCCCTGGGGGGACGGGGATCACACTCTCCCTGGGGGGACGGGGATCACACTCTCCCTGGGGGGACGGGGATCACACTCTCCCTGGGGGGACGGGGATCACACTCTCCCTGGGGGGACGGGGATCACACTCTCCCTGGGGGGACGGGGATCACACTCTCCCTGGGGGGACGGGGATCACACTCTCCCTGGGGGGACGGGGAATCACACTCTCCGGGGACGGGGATCACACTCTCCGGGGACGGGGATTCACACTCTCCCTGGGGGGACGGGGAATCACACTCTCCCTGGGGGGGGGAATCACACTCTCCGGGGACGGGGATCACACTCTCCCTGGACGGGGATCACACTCTCCCTGGGGGGGGGGAATCACACTCTCCGGGGACGGGGATCACACTCTCCCTGGGGGGACGGGGATCACACTCTCCCTGGGGGGACGGGGATCACACTCTCCCTGGGGGGACGGGGATCACACTCTCCCTGGGGGGACGGGGATCACACTCTCCCTGGGGGGACGGGGATCACACTCTCCCTGGACGGGGATCACACTCTCCGGGGACGGGGATCACACTCTCCCTGGACGGGGATCACACTCTCCGGGGACGGGGATCACACTCTCCGGGGACGGGGATCACACTCTCCGGGGACGGGGATCACACTCTCCGGGGACGGGGATCACACTCTCCGGGGACGGGGATCACACTCTCCGGGGACGGGGATCACACTCTCCGGGGACGGGGATCACACTCTCCCTGGACGGGGATCACACTCTCCCTGGACGGGGATCACACTCTCCCTGGACGGGGATCACACTCTCCCTGGACGGGGATCACACTCTCCCTGGACGGGGATCACACTCTCCCTGGACGGGGATCACACTCTCCCTGGACGGGGATCACACTCTCCCTGGACGGGGATCACACTCTCCCTGGACGGGGATCACACTCTCCCTGGACGGGGATCACACTCTCCCTGGACGGGGATCACACTCTCCCTGGGGGGACGGGGATCACACTCTCCCTGGACGGGGATCACACTCTCCCTGGACGGGGATCACACTCTCCCTGGACGGGGATCACACTCTCCCTGGACGGGGATCACACTCTCCCTGGGGGACGGGGATCACACTCTCCCTGGGGGACGGGGATCACACTCTCCCTGGACGGGGATCACACTCTCCCTGGGGGGGGACGGGGATCACACTCTCCCTGGGGGGGGACGGGGATCACACTCTCCCTGGGGGGGGACGGGGATCACACTCTCCCTGGGGGGACGGGGATCACACTCTCCCTGGGGGGACGGGGATCACACTCTCCCTGGGGGGACGGGGATCACACTCTCCCTGGGGGGACGGGGATCACACTCTCCCTGGGGGGACGGGGATCACACTCTCCCTGGGCGGGGATCACACTCTCCCTGGGGGGACGGGGATCACACTCTCCCTGGACGGGGATCACACTCTCCCTGGACGGGGATCACACTCTCCCTGGGGGGACGGGGATCACACTCTCCCTGGGGGGACGGGGATCACACTCTCCCTGGGGGGACGGGGATCACACTCTCCCTGGGGGGGACGGGGATCACACTCTCCCTGGGGGGGACGGGGATCACACTCTCCCTGGGGGGGACGGGGATCACACTCTCCCTGGACGGGGATCACACTCTCCCTGGACGGGGATCACACTCTCCCTGGGGGACGGGGATCACACTCTCCCTGGGGGGACGGGGATCACACTCTCCCTGGGGGGACGGGGATCACACTCTCCCTGGACGGGGATCACACTCTCCCTGGACGGGGATCACACTCTCCCTGGACGGGGATCACACTCTCCCTGGGGGGGGATCACACTCTCCCTGGGGGGGGATCACACTCTCCCTGGGGGGGGATCACACTCTCCCTGGGGGGGGGGGGATCACACTCTCCCTGGGGGGGGGACGGGGATCACACTCTCCCTGGGGACGGGGATCACACTCTCCCTGGGGGGGGACGGGGATCACACTCTCCCTGGGGACGGGGATCACACTCTCCCTGGGGGGACGGGGATCACACTCTCCCTGGGGGGGGATCACACTCTCCTGGGGGGGGATCACACTCTCCCTGGGGGGGGACGGGGATCACACTCTCCCTGGGGGGGGACGGGGATCACACTCTCCCTGGGGGGACGGGGATCACACTCTCCCTGGGGGGACGGGGATCACACTCTCCCTGGGGACGGGGATCACACTCTCCCTGGGGGGGGACGGGGATCACACTCTCCCTGGGGGGGGACGGGGATCACACTCTCCCTGGGGGGGGACGGGGATCACACTCTCCCTGGGGGGGGACGGGGATCACACTCTCCCTGGGGGGGGACGGGGATCACACTCTCCCTGGGGGGGGACGGGGATCACACTCTCCCTGGGGGGGGACGGGGATCACACTCTCCCTGGGGGGGGACGGGGATCACACTCTCCCTGGGGGGACGGGGATCACACTCTCCCTGGGGGGACGGGGATCACACTCTCCCTGGGGGGACGGGGATCACACTCTCCCTGGGGGGACGGGGATCACACTCTCCCTGGGGGGACGGGGATCACACTCTCCCTGGGGGGACGGGGATCACACTCTCCCTGGGGGGACGGGGATCACACTCTCCCTGGACGGGGATCACACTCTCCCTGGGGGGACGGGGATCACACTCTCCCTGGGGGGACGGGGATCACACTCTCCCTGGGGGGACGGGGATCACACTCTCCCTGGGGGGACGGGGATCACACTCTCCCTGGGGGGACGGGGATCACACTCTCCCTGGGGGGGACGGGGATCACACTCTCCCTGGGGGGGACGGGGATCACACTCTCCCTGGGGGGGGGATCACACTCTCCCTGGACGGGGATCACACTCTCCCTGGGGGGGACGGGGATCACACTCTCCCTGGACGGGGATCACACTCTCCCTGGACGGGGATCACACTCTCCCTGGGACGGGGATCACACTCTCCCTGGGGGGGACGGGGATCACACTCTCCCTGGACGGGGATCACACTCTCCCTGGGGGGACGGGGATCACACTCTCCCTGGGGGGACGGGGATCACACTCTCCCTGGACGGGGATCACACTCTCCCTGGGGGGGACGGGGATCACACTCTCCCTGGGGGGACGGGGATCACACTCTCCCTGGGGGGACGGGGATCACACTCTCCCTGGGGGGACGGGGATCACACTCTCCCTGGGGGGACGGGGATCACACTCTCCCTGGGGGGACGGGGATCACACTCTCCCTGGGGGGGACGGGGATCACACTCTCCCTGGGGGGGACGGGGATCACACTCTCCCTGGGGGGGGGGGACGGGGATCACACTCTCCCTGGACGGGGATCACACTCTCCCTGGGGGGACGGGGATCACACTCTCCTGGACGGGGATCACACTCTCCCTGGGGGGGACGGGGATCACACTCTCCTGGACGGGGATCACACTCTCCCTGGGGGGACGGGGATCACACTCTCCCTGGGGGGACGGGGATCACACTCTCCCTGGGGGGACGGGGATCACACTCTCCCTGGGGGGACGGGGATCACACTCTCCCTGGGGGGGACGGGGATCACACTCTCCCTGGGGGGACGGGGATCACACTCTCCCTGGACGGGGATCACACTCTCCCTGGGGGGACGGGGATCACACTCTCCCTGGGGGGACGGGGATCACACTCTCCCTGGGGGGGACGGGGATCACACTCTCCCTGGACGGGGATCACACTCTCCCTGGGGGGGACGGGGATCACACTCTCCCTGGACGGGGATCACACTCTCCCTGGGGGGACGGGGATCACACTCTCCCTGGGGGGACGGGGATCACACTCTCCCTGGGGGGACGGGGATCACACTCTCCCTGGGGGGACGGGGATCACACTCTCCCTGGGGGGACGGGGATCACACTCTCCCTGGGGGGACGGGGATCACACTCTCCCTGGGGGGACGGGGATCACACTCTCCCTGGGGGGACGGGGATCACACTCTCCCTGGGGGGACGGGGATCACACTCTCCCTGGGGGGACGGGGATCACACTCTCCCTGGGGGGACGGGGATCACACTCTCCCTGGACGGGGATCACACTCTCCCTGGACGGGGATCACACTCTCCCTGGACGGGGATCACACTCTCCCTGGACGGGGATCACACTCTCCCTGGGGGGACGGGGATCACACTCTCCCTGGACGGGGATCACACTCTCCCTGGACGGGGATCACACTCTCCCTGGGACGGGGATCACACTCTCCCTGGACGGGGATCACACTCTCCCTGGACGGGGATCACACTCTCCCTGGACGGGGATCACACTCTCCCTGGACGGGGATCACACTCTCCCTGGACGGGGATCACACTCTCCCTGGGGGGACGGGGATCACACTCTCCCTGGACGGGGATCACACTCTCCCTGGGGGGACGGGGATCACACTCTCCCTGGGGGGACGGGGATCACACTCTCCCTGGGGGGACGGGGATCACACTCTCCCGGGGGGGACGGGGATCACACTCTCCCTGGGGGGGACGGGGATCACACTCTCCCTGGGGGACGGGGGGACGACAGGGATCACACTCTCCCTGGACGGGGATCACACTCTCCCTGGGGGGACGGGGATCACACTCTCCCTGGACGGGGATCACACTCTCCCTGGGGGGACGGGGATCACACTCTCCCTGGGGGGACGGGGACGGGGATCACACTCTCCCTGGACGGGGATCACACTCTCCCTGGACGGGGATCACACTCTCCCTGGCGGGGACGGGGATCACACTCTCCCTGGGGGGACGGGGATCACACTCTCCCTGGGGGGACGGGGATCACACTCTCCCTGGGGGGACGGGGATCACACTCTCCCTGGGGGGGACGGGGATCACACTCTCCCTGGGGGATCACACTCTCCCTGGACGGGGATCACACTCTCCCTGGGGGGACGGGGATCACACTCTCCCTGGGGGGGACGGGGATCACACTCTCCTGGACGGGGATCACACTCTCCCTGGGGGGACGGGGATCACACTCTCCCTGGACGGGGATCACACTCTCCCTGGGGGGGACGGGGATCACACTCTCCCTGGGGGGGACGGGGATCACACTCTCCCTGGGGGGACAGGGATCACACTCTCCCTGGACGGGGATCACACTCTCCCTGGGGGGGACGGGGATCACACTCTCCTGGACGGGGATCACACTCTCCCTGGGGGGGACGGGGATCACACTCTCCTGGACGGGGATCACACTCTCCCTGGGGGGACGGGGATCACACTCTCCCTGGGGGGACGGGGATCTCCCTGGGGGGACGGGGATCACACCCTCCCTGGGGGGGACGGGGATCACACTCTCCCTGGACGGGGATCACACTCTCCCTGGGGGGACGGGGATCACACTCTCCCTGGGGGGACGGGGATCACACTCTCCCTGGGGGGACGGGGATCACACTCTCCCTGGACGGGGATCACACTCTCCCTGGGGGGACGGGGATCACACTCTCCCTGGACGGGGATCACACTCTCCGGGGACGGGGATCACACTCTCCCTGGACGGGGATCACACTCTCCCTGGGGGGACGGGGATCACACTCTCCCTGGACGGGGATCACACTCTCCCTGGGGGGACGGGGATCACACTCTCCCTGGACGGGGATCACACTCTCCCTGGGGGGACGGGGATCACACTCTCCCTGGACGGGGATCACACTCTCCCTGGGGGGACGGGGATCACACTCTCCCTGGACGGGGATCACACTCTCCCTGGGGGGACGGGGATCACACTCTCCCTGGACGGGGATCACACTCTCCCTGGGGGGACGGGGATCACACTCTCCTGGACGGGGATCACACTCTCCCTGGGGGGACGGGGATCACACTCTCCCTGGACGGGGATCACACTCTCCCTGGGGGGACGGGGATCACACTCTCACTGGACGGGGATCACACTCTCCCTGGGGGGACGGGGATCACACTCTCCCTGGACGGGGATCACACTCTCCCTGGGGGGACGGGGATCACACTCTCCCTGGACGGGGATCACACTCTCCCTGGGGGGACGGGGATCACACTCTCCCTGGGGGGGGACGGGGATCACACTCTCCCTGGGGGGGGACGGGGATCACACTCTCCCTGGACGGGGATCACACTCTCCGGGGACGGGGATCACACTCTCCCTGGACGGGGATCACACTCTCCCTGGGGGGACGGGGATCACACTCTCCTGGACGGGGATCACACTCTCCCTGGACGGGGATCACACTCTCCCTGGACGGGGATCACACTCTCCCTGGACGGGGATCACACTCTCCCTGGGGGGACGGGGATCACACTCTCCTGGACGGGGATCACACTCTCCCTGGGGGGACGGGGATCACACTCTCCCTGGACGGGGATCACACTCTCCCTGGGGGGACGGGGATCACACTCTCCCTGGGGGGACGGGGATCACACTCTCCCTGGGGGGACGGGGATCACACTCTCCCTGGGGGGGACGGGGATCACACTCTCCCTGGGGGGGACGGGGATCACACTCTCCCTGGACGGGGATCACACTCTCCCTGGGGGGACGGGGATCACACTCTCCCTGGGGGGGACGGGGATCACACTCTCCCTGGACGGGGATCACACTCTCCCTGGGGGGACGGGGATCACACTCTCCCTGGGGGGACGGGGATCACACTCTCCTGGACGGGGATCACACTCTCCCTGGGGGGACGGGGATCACACTCTCCCTGGACGGGGATCACACTCTCCCTGGGGGGACGGGGATCACACTCTCCCTGGGGGGACGGGGATCACACTCTCCCTGGACGGGGATCACACTCTCCCTGGACGGGGATCACACTCTCCCTGGACGGGGATCACACTCTCCCTGGACGGGGATGTCACTCGCCTCGCTCTCCCCGGTCTCTCTCATCCTCTTCTCCTCTCTCGGGGTCTCTTCTCTTCTCTTCTCCCCTCTGAGCGGCGGCCCCGTTACTCGCTCCTCACAGCCAATCAGCGCGCTCCCTCCCCGGCCCAGCCAATCACAACCGCACCAGCTGACTGTCAGCCAAACGCTGGGCAGGACTGCGCGCATCCGGACCCGCCCACTACACCCATCTCCACCAGTCAGCGGCTGCCGAGCGGAGACTCCGCCCTCTTCTTCTTCTAAACAAGAGAATGGCGCCCCGCCCTCCCCATCCAGGCACATTACAGAGGTCCCGCCCACCTCACCCACACTCGACCAATCGTGAACAGAGACGCCACGGGGACCCGCCTCCCACACTCCTCTCAATGTTAGTAAATGAGAGGGCTGGCCACGCCCATCGGGGGAGCTGGAACGTCCATCATTAGACGTTCGTCACGTGACCCGCCAGATGTTAAAGAGCCCGCAGCCCCGCCCACATCGACCACGTGGTGCGGAGATGGTGCCCGCCCCTTTATATATCACCCCTCCCCTATAACACAGCGATATAGAGTTCTCCTGACATGTTTCCCGCAGTGTACAGTGTGGTCAGCCCAGTGAGTTCACTCTGACTCTAAAAGGGGAGGGGCTCTAATGGGTCCCTAGGTGTGGGAGGGTCTCTAATGGATCCCTAGGTGGGGGAGGGGCTCTAATGGGTCCCTAGGTGGGAGGGGCTCTAATGGATCCCTATGTTGGGGAGGGGCTCGAATGGATCCCTAGGTGGGGGAGGGGGTCTAATGGACCCCTAGGTGTGGGAGGGGCTCTAATGGGTCCCTAGGTGGGAGGGGCTCTAATGGATCCCTAGGTGTGGGAGGGGCTCTAATGGACTTCTAGGTGGGGGGCTCTAATGGGTCCCTAGGTGGGAGGGGCTTTAATGGAACCCTAGGTGTGGGAGGGGCTCTAATGGACTCCTAGATGGGGGAGGGGCTCTAATGGACTCCCAGGTGGGGGAGGGGCTCTAATGGATCCCTAGGTGGGGGAGGGGCTCTAATGGACCCCTATGTGGGGGAGGGGCTCTAATGGACCCCTATGTGGGGAAGGGGCTCTAATGGACCCCTAGGTGTGGGAGGGGCTCTAATGGACCCCTATGTGGGGGAGGGGGTCTAATGGACCCCTATGTGGGGGAGGGGCTCTAATGGATCCCTAGGTGTGGAAGGGGCTCTAATGGACCCCTATGTGGGGGAGGGGCTCTAATGGACCCCTATGTGGGGGAGGGGCTCTAATGGATCCCTAGGTGTGGGAGGGGCTCTAATGGACCCCTAGGTGTGGGAGGGGCTCTAATGGACCCCTATGTGGGGGAGGGGCTCTAATGGACTTCTAGGTGTGGGAGGGGCTCTAATGGACCACTAGGTGTGGGAGGGGTTTTAATGGACCCCTAGGTGTGGAAGGGGCTCTAATGGACCCCTATGTGGGGGAGGGGCTCTAATGGGTCCCTAGGTGTGGGAGGGGCTCTAATGGATCCCTATGTGGGGAGGGGCTCTAATGGATCCCTAGGTGTGGGAGGGGCTCTAATGGATCCCTATGTGGGGGAGGGGCTCTAATGAATCCCTAGGTGTGGGAGGGGCTCTAATGGATCCCTAGGTGTGGGAGGGGCTCTAATGGACCCCTATGTGGGGGAGGGGCTCTAATGAATCCCTAGGTGTGGGAGGGGCTCTAATGGACTTCTAGGTGGGGGGCTCTAATGGGTCCCTAGGTGGGAGGGGCTTTAATGGAACCCTAGGTGTGGGAGGGGCTCTAATGGACTCCTAGATGGGGGAGGGGCTCTAATGGACTCCCAGGTGGGGGAGGGGCTCTAATGGATCCCTAGGTGGGGGAGGGGCTCTAATGGACCCCTATGTGGGGGAGGGGCTCTAATGGACCCCTATGTGGGGAAGGGGCTCTAATGGACCCCTAGGTGTGGGAGGGGCTCTAATGGACCCCTATGTGGGGGAGGGGGTCTAATGGACCCCTATGTGGGGGAGGGGCTCTAATGGATCCCTAGGTGTGGAAGGGGCTCTAATGGACCCCTATGTGGGGGAGGGGCTCTAATGGACCCCTATGTGGGGGAGGGGCTCTAATGGATCCCTAGGTGTGGGAGGGGCTCTAATGGACCCCTAGGTGTGGGAGGGGCTCTAATGGACCCCTATGTGGGGGAGGGGCTCTAATGGACTTCTAGGTGTGGGAGGGGCTCTAATGGACCACTAGGTGTGGGAGGGGTTTTAATGGACCCCTAGGTGTGGAAGGGGCTCTAATGGACCCCTATGTGGGGGAGGGGCTCTAATGGGTCCCTAGGTGTGGGAGGGGCTCTAATGGATCCCTATGTGGGGAGGGGCTCTAATGGATCCCTAGGTGTGGGAGGGGCTCTAATGGATCCCTATGTGGGGGAGGGGCTCTAATGAATCCCTAGGTGTGGGAGGGGCTCTAATGGATCCCTAGGTGTGGGAGGGGCTCTAATGGACCCCTATGTGGGGGAGGGGCTCTAATGAATCCCTAGGTGTGGGAGGGGCTCTAATGGACTTCTAGGTGGGGGGCTCTAATGGGTCCCTAGGTGGGAGGGGCTTTAATGGAACCCTAGGTGTGGGAGGGGCTCTAATGGACTCCTAGATGGGGGAGGGGCTCTAATGGACTCCCAGGTGGGGGAGGGGCTCTAATGGATCCCTAGGTGGGGGAGGGGCTCTAATGGACCCCTATGTGGGGGAGGGGCTCTAATGGACCCCTATGTGGGGAAGGGGCTCTAATGGACCCCTAGGTGTGGGAGGGGCTCTAATGGACCCCTATGTGGGGGAGGGGGTCTAATGGACCCCTAGGTGTGGAAGGGGCTCTAATGGACCCCTATGTGGGGGAGGGGCTCTAATGGATCCCTAGGTGTGGAAGGGGCTCTAATGGACCCCTATGTGGGGGAGGGGCTCTAATGGACCCCTATGTGGGGAGGGGCTCTAATGGATCCCTAGGTGTGGGAGGGGCTCTAATGGACCCCTAGGTGTGGGAGGGGCTCTAATGGACCCCTATGTGGGGGAGGGGCTCTAATGGACTTCTAGGTGTGGGAGGGGCTCTAATGGACCACTAGGTGTGGGAGGGGTTTTAATGGACCCCTAGGTGTGGAAGGGGCTCTAATGGACCCCTATGTGGGGGAGGGGCTCTAATGGGTCCCTAGGTGTGGGAGGGGCTCTAATGGATCCCTATGTGGGGAGGGGCTCTAATGGATCCCTAGGTGTGGGAGGGGCTCTAATGGATCCCTATGTGGGGGAGGGGCTCTAATGAATCCCTAGGTGTGGGAGGGGCTCTAATGGATCCCTAGGTGTGGGAGGGGCTCTAATGGACCCCTATGTGGGGGAGGGGCTCTAATGAATCCCTAGGTGTGGGAGGGGCTCTAATGGACTTCTAGGTGGGGGGCTCTAATGGGTCCCTAGGTGGGAGGGGCTTTAATGGAACCCTAGGTGTGGGAGGGGCTCTAATGGACTCCTAGATGGGGGAGGGGCTCTAATGGACTCCAAGGTGGGGGAGGGGCTCTAATGGAACCCTAGGTGGGGGAGGGGCTCTAATGGACCCCTAGGTGGGGGAGGGGCTCTAATGGACCCCTATGTGGGGAAGGGGCTCTAATGGACCCCTAGGTGTGGGAGGGGCTCTAATGGACCCCTATGTGGGGGAGGGGGTCTAATGGACCCCTATGTGGGGGAGGGGCTCTAATGGATCCCTAGGTGTGGAAGGGGCTCTAATGGACCCCTATGTGGGGGAGGGGCTCTAATGGACCCCTATGTGGGGGAGGGGCTCTAATGGACCCCTAGGTGTGGGAGGGGCTCTAATGGACCCCTAGGTGTGGGAGGGGCTCTAATGGACCCCTATGTGGGGGAGGGGCTCTAATGGACTTCTAGGTGTGGGAGGGGCTCTAATGGACCACTAGGTGTGGGAGGGGTTTTAATGGACCCCTAGGTGTGGAAGGGGCTCTAATGGACCCCTATGTGGGGGAGGGGCTCTAATGGGTCCCTAGGTGTGGGAGGGGCTCTAATGGATCCCTATGTGGGGAGGGGCTCTAATGGATCCCTAGGTGTGGGAGGGGCTCTAATGGATCCCTATGTGGGGGAGGGGCTCTAATGAATCCCTAGGTGTGGGAGGGGCTCTAATGGATCCCTAGGTGTGGGAGGGGCTCTAATGGACCCCTATGTGGGGGAGGGGCTCTAATGAATCCCTAGGTGTGGGAGGGGCTCTAATGGACTTCTAGGTGGGGGGCTCTAATGGGTCCCTAGGTGGGAGGGGCTTTAATGGAACCCTAGGTGTGGGAGGGGCTCTAATGGACTCCTAGATGGGGGAGGGGCTCTAATGGACTCCCAGGTGGGGGAGGGGCTCTAATGGATCCCTAGGTGGGGGAGGGGCTCTAATGGACCCCTATGTGGGGGAGGGGCTCTAATGGACCCCTATGTGGGGAAGGGGCTCTAATGGACCCCTAGGTGTGGGAGGGGCTCTAATGGACCCCTATGTGGGGGAGGGGGTCTAATGGACCCCTATGTGGGGGAGGGGCTCTAATGGATCCCTAGGTGTGGAAGGGGCTCTAATGGACCCCTATGTGGGGGAGGGGCTCTAATGGACCCCTATGTGGGGGAGGGGCTCTAATGGATCCCTAGGTGTGGGAGGGGCTCTAATGGACCCCTAGGTGTGGGAGGGGCTCTAATGGACCCCTATGTGGGGGAGGGGCTCTAATGGACTTCTAGGTGTGGGAGGGGCTCTAATGGACCACTAGGTGTGGGAGGGGTTTTAATGGACCCCTAGGTGTGGAAGGGGCTCTAATGGACCCCTATGTGGGGGAGGGGCTCTAATGGGTCCCTAGGTGTGGGAGGGGCTCTAATGGATCCCTATGTGGGGAGGGGCTCTAATGGATCCCTAGGTGTGGGAGGGGCTCTAATGGATCCCTATGTGGGGGAGGGGCTCTAATGAATCCCTAGGTGTGGGAGGGGCTCTAATGGATCCCTAGGTGTGGGAGGGGCTCTAATGGACCCCTATGTGGGGGAGGGGCTCTAATGAATCCCTAGGTGTGGGAGGGGCTCTAATGGACTTCTAGGTGGGGGGCTCTAATGGGTCCCTAGGTGGGAGGGGCTTTAATGGAACCCTAGGTGTGGGAGGGGCTCTAATGGACTCCTAGATGGGGGAGGGGCTCTAATGGACTCCCAGGTGGGGGAGGGGCTCTAATGGATCCCTAGGTGGGGGAGGGGCTCTAATGGACCCCTATGTGGGGGAGGGGCTCTAATGGACCCCTATGTGGGGAAGGGGCTCTAATGGACCCCTAGGTGTGGGAGGGGCTCTAATGGACCCCTATGTGGGGGAGGGGGTCTAATGGACCCCTAGGTGTGGAAGGGGCTCTAATGGACCCCTATGTGGGGGAGGGGCTCTAATGGATCCCTAGGTGTGGAAGGGGCTCTAATGGACCCCTATGTGGGGGAGGGGCTCTAATGGACCCCTATGTGGGGGAGGGGCTCTAATGGATCCCTAGGTGTGGGAGGGGCTCTAATGGACCCCTAGGTGTGGGAGGGGCTCTAATGGACCCCTATGTGGGGGAGGGGCTCTAATGGACTTCTAGGTGTGGGAGGGGCTCTAATGGACCACTAGGTGTGGGAGGGGTTTTAATGGACCCCTAGGTGTGGAAGGGGCTCTAATGGACCCCTATGTGGGGGAGGGGCTCTAATGGGTCCCTAGGTGTGGGAGGGGCTCTAATGGATCCCTATGTGGGGAGGGGCTCTAATGGATCCCTAGGTGTGGGAGGGGCTCTAATGGATCCCTATGTGGGGGAGGGGCTCTAATGAATCCCTAGGTGTGGGAGGGGCTCTAATGGATCCCTAGGTGTGGGAGGGGCTCTAATGGACCCCTATGTGGGGGAGGGGCTCTAATGAATCCCTAGGTGTGGGAGGGGCTCTAATGGACTTCTAGGTGGGGGGCTCTAATGGGTCCCTAGGTGGGAGGGGCTTTAATGGAACCCTAGGTGTGGGAGGGGCTCTAATGGACTCCTAGATGGGGGAGGGGCTCTAATGGACTCCCAGGTGGGGGAGGGGCTCTAATGGATCCCTAGGTGGGGGAGGGGCTCTAATGGACCCCTATGTGGGGGAGGGGCTCTAATGGACCCCTATGTGGGGAAGGGGCTCTAATGGACCCCTAGGTGTGGGAGGGGCTCTAATGGACCCCTATGTGGGGGAGGGGGTCTAATGGACCCCTATGTGGGGGAGGGGCTCTAATGGATCCCTAGGTGTGGAAGGGGCTCTAATGGACCCCTATGTGGGGGAGGGGCTCTAATGGACCCCTATGTGGGGGAGGGGCTCTAATGGATCCCTAGGTGTGGGAGGGGCTCTAATGGACCCCTAGGTGTGGGAGGGGCTCTAATGGACCCCTATGTGGGGGAGGGGCTCTAATGGACTTCTAGGTGTGGGAGGGGCTCTAATGGACCACTAGGTGTGGGAGGGGTTTTAATGGACCCCTAGGTGTGGAAGGGGCTCTAATGGACCCCTATGTGGGGGAGGGGCTCTAATGGGTCCCTAGGTGTGGGAGGGGCTCTAATGGATCCCTATGTGGGGAGGGGCTCTAATGGATCCCTAGGTGTGGGAGGGGCTCTAATGGATCCCTATGTGGGGGAGGGGCTCTAATGAATCCCTAGGTGTGGGAGGGGCTCTAATGGATCCCTAGGTGTGGGAGGGGCTCTAATGGACCCCTATGTGGGGGAGGGGCTCTAATGAATCCCTAGGTGTGGGAGGGGCTCTAATGGACTTCTAGGTGGGGGGCTCTAATGGGTCCCTAGGTGGGAGGGGCTTTAATGGAACCCTAGGTGTGGGAGGGGCTCTAATGGACTCCTAGATGGGGGAGGGGCTCTAATGGACTCCCAGGTGGGGGAGGGGCTCTAATGGATCCCTAGGTGGGGGAGGGGCTCTAATGGACCCCTATGTGGGGGAGGGGCTCTAATGGACCCCTATGTGGGGAAGGGGCTCTAATGGACCCCTAGGTGTGGGAGGGGCTCTAATGGACCCCTATGTGGGGGAGGGGGTCTAATGGACCCCTAGGTGTGGAAGGGGCTCTAATGGACCCCTATGTGGGGGAGGGGCTCTAATGGATCCCTAGGTGTGGAAGGGGCTCTAATGGACCCCTATGTGGGGGAGGGGCTCTAATGGACCCCTATGTGGGGGAGGGGCTCTAATGGATCCCTAGGTGTGGGAGGGGCTCTAATGGACCCCTAGGTGTGGGAGGGGCTCTAATGGACCCCTATGTGGGGGAGGGGCTCTAATGGACTTCTAGGTGTGGGAGGGGCTCTAATGGACCACTAGGTGTGGGAGGGGTTTTAATGGACCCCTAGGTGTGGAAGGGGCTCTAATGGACCCCTATGTGGGGGAGGGGCTCTAATGGGTCCCTAGGTGTGGGAGGGGCTCTAATGGATCCCTATGTGGGGAGGGGCTCTAATGGATCCCTAGGTGTGGGAGGGGCTCTAATGGATCCCTATGTGGGGGAGGGGCTCTAATGAATCCCTAGGTGTGGGAGGGGCTCTAATGGATCCCTAGGTGTGGGAGGGGCTCTAATGGACCCCTATGTGGGGGAGGGGCTCTAATGAATCCCTAGGTGTGGGAGGGGCTCTAATGGACTTCTAGGTGGGGGGCTCTAATGGGTCCCTAGGTGGGAGGGGCTTTAATGGAACCCTAGGTGTGGGAGGGGCTCTAATGGACTCCTAGATGGGGGAGGGGCTCTAATGGACTCCCAGGTGGGGGAGGGGCTCTAATGGATCCCTAGGTGGGGGAGGGGCTCTAATGGACCCCTATGTGGGGGAGGGGCTCTAATGGACCCCTATGTGGGGAAGGGGCTCTAATGGACCCCTAGGTGTGGGAGGGGCTCTAATGGACCCCTAGGTGTGGGAGGGGCTCTAATGGACCCCTAGGTGTGGGAGGGGCTCTAATGGACCCCTATGTGGGGGAGGGGCTCTAATGGACTTCTAGGTGTGGGAGGGGCTCTAATGGACCACTAGGTGTGGGAGGGGTTTTAATGGACCCCTAGGTGTGGGAGGGGCTCTAATGGACCCCTATGTGGGGGAGGGGCTCTAATGGGTCCCTAGGTGTGGGAGGGGCTCTAATGGATCCCTATGTGGGGAGGGGCTCTAATGGATCCCTATGTGGGGGAGGGGCTCTAATGGATCCCTAGGTGTGGGAGGGGCTCTAATGGATCCCTAGGTGTGGGAGGGGCTCTAATGGATCCCTAGGTGTGGGAGGGGCTCTTATGGACCCCTAGGTGGGGGAGGGGCTCTAATGGATCCCTAGGTGGGGGACGGGCTCTAATCGACCCTAGGTGTGGGAGGGGCTCTAATGGACCCCTATGTGGGGGAGGGGCTCTAATGGATCCCTATGTGGGGGAGGGGGTCTAATGGACTCCTAGGTGGGGGAGGGGCTCTAATGGATCCCTATGTGGGGGAGGGGCTCTAATGGACCCCTAGGTGTGGGAGGGGCTCTAATGGACCCCTAGGTGTGGGAGGGGCTCTAATGGACCCCTAGGTGTGGGAGGGGCTCTAATGAATCCCTAGGTGTGGGAGGGGCTCTAATGGACTTCTAGGTGGGGGGCTCTAATGGGTCCCTAGGTGGGAGGGGCTTTAATGGAACCCTAGGTGTGGGAGGGGCTCTAATGGACTCCTAGGTGTGGGAGGGGCTCTAATGGATCCCTAGGTGTGGGAGGGGCTCTAATGGATCCCTAGGTGGGGGAGGGGCTCTAATGGACCCCTATGTGGGGGAGGGGCTCTAATGGACCCCTATGTGGGGAAGGGGCTCTAATGGACCCCTAGGTGTGGGAGGGGCTCTAATGGACCCCTAGGTGTGGGAGGGGCTCTAATGGACCCCTAGGTGTGGGAGGGGCTCTAATGGACCCCTAGGTGGGGGAGGGGCTCTAATGGATCCCTAGGTGTGGGAGGGGCTCTAATAGGTCCCTAGGTGGGAGGGGCTCTAATGGATCCCTATGTGGGGGAGGGGCTATAATGGATACCTAGGTGTGGGAGGGGCTCTGTCATGGACCATGAAATACTGAAATCCTAATTCATGTATTACAGAAGATGTAATTCTCTCCCTGCTAATCTTAATGCCTGTGTGCCTCTAGACCTGGATAATTGGACAATGACCCTTCAATGGCATACCGGAGTCGGGCTTGTGAGATACATTTTATTGTCCAGTGTGTAGAGGTGTTAATTGTTATTCTAAACCCCAGCCAGGTCAACAGACTCATAAGTGATACTTATTGTCCATTGTGTGATAACCCTATTTAAAGCCTTTCTATTATAAGGTGTAAATGACTTCTGCCCTGTCTCAATTCTCCAGACGGCTCCATTGTGCTGTGGCTGGCTATTGTGCACATTGATTGACCCCTGGGGCTTTTGTCTGAACACAGATATTCAGGCTTCTGGCCACACCTATTCAAGCTTTGGGACCAATCTCTGCGGAGACATTTTCAAGTCCTCATTTGCATGGTTTTTAGAGGACCAGAGTGAAGACTGAATACTTTACAATGGACCAATAGGAAAGCGGTTGTTGGGGGCGGGATGTTCCAAATCCTGTATAAAGTGTGCTGTGTACTTTCATTAAAGTGTGTCCTGTTAGATCCAGTATGAAGCCATGGCTCATGTGTGGATGATTCGGCGATTCCAGGGATATTCCTAAGTCGGGGAATATTGGGTGATTTCTTTTATGGGAGAAGAAGGGAGAGGATGGCGGAGATATGCTCTAATACCGTCACACTGGTATTTCCTGATAGTCCCAGGCAAAGGGAGCCCGATCCCACTGCTGCCACCAGTGTGACGGTATTAGAGCATATCTCCGCCATCCTCTCCCTTCTTCTCCCATAAAAGAAATCACCCAATATTCCCCGACTTAGGAATATCCCTGGAATCGCCGAATCATCCACACATGAGCCATGGCTTCATACTGGATCTAACAGGACACACTTTAATGAAAGTACACAGCACACTTTATACAGGATTTGGAACATCCCGCCCCCAACAACCGCTTTCCTATTGGTCCATTGTAAAGTATTCAGTCTTCACTCTGGTCCTCTAAAAACCATGCAAATGAGGACTTGAAAATGTCTCCGCAGAGATTGGTCCCAAAGCTTGAATAGGTGTGGCCAGAAGCCTGAATATCTGTGTTCAGACAAAAGCCCCAGGGGGTCAATCAATGTGCACAATAGCCAGCCACAGCACAATGGAGCCGTCTGGAGAATTGAGACAGGGCAGAAGTCATTTACACCTTATAATAGAAAGGCTTTAAATAGGGTTATCACACAATGGACAATAAGTATCACTTATGAGTCTGTTGACCTGGCTGGGGTTTAGAATAACAATTAACACCTCTACACACTGGACAATAAAATGTATCTCACAAGCCCGACTCCGGTATGCCATTGAAGGGTCATTGTCCAATTATCCAGGTCTAGAGGCACACAGGCATTAAGATTAGCAGGGAGAGAATTACATCTTCTGTAATACATGAATTAGGATTTCAGTATTTCATGGTCCATGACAGGCTCTAATGGATCCCTAGGTGTGGGAGGGGCTCTAATGGATCCCTAGGTGTGGGAGGGGCTCTAATGGGTCCCTAGGTGGGAGGGGCTCTAATGGATCCCTATGTTGGGGAGGGGCTCTAATGGATCCCTAGGTGTGGGAGGGGCTCTAATGGATCCCTAGGTGTGGGAGGGGCTCTAATGGGTCCCTAGGTGTGGGAGGGGCTCTAATGGATCCCTATGTGGGGAGGGGCTCTAATGGATCCCTAGGTGTGGGAGGGGCTCTAATGGACCCCTATGTGGGGCAGGGGCTCTAATGGATCCCTAGGTGTGGGAGGGGCTCTAATGGATCCCTAGGTGTGGGAGGGGCTCTAATGGATTCCTAGGTGTGGGAGGGGCTCTAATGAATCCCTATGTGGGGGAGGGGCTCTAATGGACCCCTAGGTGTGTGAGGGGCTCTAATGGATCCCTATGTGTGGGAGGGGCTCTAATGGATCCCTATGTGGGGGAGGGGGTCAAATGGACCCCTAGGTGTGGGAGGGGCTCGAATGGATCCCTAGGTGTGGGAGGGGCTCTAATGGATCCCTATGTGGGGGAGGGGCTCTAATGGACCCCTAGGTGTGGGAGGGGCTCTAATGGGTCCCTAGGTGGGAGGGGCTCTAATGGATCCCTATGTGGGGGAGGGGGTCTAATGGACCCCTAGGTGTGGAAGGGGCTCTAATGGACCCCTATGTGGGGGAGGGGCTCTAATGGACCCCTAGGTGTGGGAGGGGCTCTAATGGGTCCCTAGGTGGGAGGGGCTCTAATGGATCCCTAGGTGTGGGAGGGGCTCTAATGGACCCCTATGTGGGGGAGGGGCTCTAATGAATCCCTAGGTGTGGGAGGGGCTCTAATGGACTTCTAGGTGGGGGGCTCTAATGGGTCCCTAGGTGGGAGGGGCTTTAATGGAACCCTAGGTGTGGGAGGGGCTCTAATGGACTCCTAGATGGGGGAGGGGCTCTAATGGACTCCCAGGTGGGGGAGGGGCTCTAATGGATCCCTAGGTGGGGGAGGGGCTCTAATGGACCCCTATGTGGGGGAGGGGCTCTAATGGACCCCTATGTGGGGAAGGGGCTCTAATGGACCCCTAGGTGTGGGAGGGGCTCTAATGGACCCCTAGGTGTGGGAGGGGCTCTAATGGACCCCTAGGTGTGGGAGGGGCTCTAATGGACCCCTAGGTGGGGGAGGGGCTCTAATGGACTTCTAGGTGTGGGAGGGGCTCTAATGGACCACTAGGTGTGGGAGGGGTTTTAATGGACCCCTAGGTGTGGGAGGGGCTCTAATGGACCCCTATGTGGGGGAGGGGCTCTAATGGATCCCTAGGTGTGGGAGGGGCTCTAATGGATCCCTATGTGGGGGAGGGGCTCTAATGGACCCCTAGGTGTGTGAGGGGCTCTAATGGATCCCTATGTGGGGGAGGGGCTCTAATGGACCCCTAGGTGTGGGAGGGGCTCTAATGGATCCCTATGTGGGGGAGGGGGTCTAATGGACTCCTAGGTGGGGGAGGGGCTCTAATGGATCCCTATGTGGGGGAGGGGCTCTAATGGACCCCTAGGTGTGGGAGGGGCTCTAATGGACCCCTATGTGGGGGAGGGGCTCTAATGGATTCCTAGGTGTGGGAGGGGCTCTAATGGACCCCTATGTGGGGGAGGGGCTCTAATGGATCCCTAGGTGTGGGTGGAGCTCTAATGGATCCCTAGGTGTGGGAGGGGCTCTAATGGACCCCTTAGTGTGGGAGGGGCTCTAATGGACCCCTATGTGGGGGAGGGGCTCTAATGGACTTCTAGGTGGGGGCTCTAATGGGTCCCTAGGTGGGAGGGGCTCTAATGGACCCCTAGGTGTGGGAGGGGGCTCTAATGGATCCCTATGTGGGGGAGGGGCTCTAATGGACCCCTAGGTGTGGAAGGGGCTCTAATGGGTCCCTAGGTGTGGGAGGGGCTCTAATGGACCCCTATGTGGGGGAGGGGCTCTAATGGACTTCTAGGTGGGGGAGGGGCTCTAATGGGTCCCTAGGTGGGAGGGGCTCTAATGGACCCCTATGTGGGGGAGGGGGTCTAATGGACCCCTAGGTGTGGAAGGGGCTCTAATGGACCCCTATGTGGGGGAGGGGCTCTAATGGATCCCTAGGTGTGGGAGGGGCTCTAATGGATCCCTATGTGGGGGAGGGGCTCTAATGGACCCCTAGGTGTGGGAGGGGCTCTAATGGGTCACTAGGTGGGGGAGGGGCTCTAATGGACTTCTAGGTGGGGGAGGGGCTCTAATGGGTCCCTAGGTGGGAGGGGCTCTAATGGACCCCTATGTGGGGGAGGGGCTCTAATGGACCCCTTAGTGTGGGAGGGGCTCTAATGGACCCCTATGTGGGGGAGGGGCTCTAATGGACTTCTAGGTGGGGGCTCTAATGGGTCCCTAGGTGGGAGGGGCTCTAATGGACCCCTAGGTGTGGGAGGGGGCTCTAATGGATCCCTATGTGGGGGAGGGGCTCTAATGGACCCCTAGGTGTGGGAGGGGCTCTAATGGGTCCCTAGGTGGGAGGGGCTCTAATGGATCCCTATGTGGGGGAGGGGGTCTAATGGACCCCTAGGTGTGGAAGGGGCTCTAATGGACCCATATGTGGGGGAGGGGCTCTAATGGATCCCTAGGTGTGGGAGGGGCTCTAATGGATCCCTATGTGGGGGAGGGGCTCTAATGGACCCCTAGGTGTGGGAGGGGCTCTAATGGGTCCCTAGGTGGGAGGGGCTCTAATGGATCCCTAGGTGTGGGAGGGGCTCTAATGGACCCCTATGTGGGGGAGGGGCTCTAATGGACTTCTAGGTGGGGGAGGGGCTCTAATGGGTCCCTAGGTGGGAGGGGCTCTAATGGACCCCTATGTGGGGGAGGGGCTCTAATGGACCCCTAGGTGTGGGAGGGGCTCTAATGGACCCCAAAGTCTCCAAATCCCCCGGACCATACACAGTGCACCACAGCAACTACTGCTCACTAGTGTTGCTCACGAATATTCGCATAGCGAATATTCGTTACGAATATTCCATATTCGAGTATTCGCGAATAACTCGAATATCGCGGCGAGTATTCGCTATTGCAAATATTCGTATTTTTTCAGATTTATTTTTAAAACAGATCACATCCTAGAGATCCCCATCGACGTCTAAAAGCATTGCTGGTATGATTAGAGACCTTGGGCCGAGTAGCTGAGGCGATCCTTTTATGTTGCCGTATTACGAATATTTGCGAATACTTTCTCTGCCCTTCTTTTGCATCACACCTGTGTATTGCGATCTTAGAGCTTAGCATTTGGCTTCCTATAGGAAATGATCTCCGTTTTCGCGTGTTGTTCGTGCGCATGCGCAGACGAGAATTTCGCAATCAATTTCGCATTCGCATTAGCGAAATTTCGCAAATTTTTTTTTTTTTGGATAAAATATCACGAATATTCGATATTAACGTATATTTCCCGAATATTCTTCTATATATTCGTGAAATATCGCGAAATCGAACATGGCGTATTCCGCTCAACACTGCTGCTGACAGTCTCACCGGGCACCCGAAGCATGAACTGCTCTGATTGGTTCCTGCTTGTAGATAGGACTTTAGGGTATATACGTAGGCAAGGGCGTAGATAAGGGGGGTCCAAACTTCCTTATTGCATCACAGCTGCTAGTGCAGACAGCCACACCCGAAGCAGGAACCACTCTGATTGGATCCAGCTTGTAGACGGGACTTTAAGGCCTCATCATAGGAGAAGTCTGGAGGCGATACCTGAGAACACCAGCAGGTGGAGACAGAATATCGCATGGAACCGGCACCACGGCCGCCATCTAGTGGGCTACTGAGAAAACTGCAGCCTGCCCCCAACCCCATGGACTGCGCTCCGGGGTGGATTCATTCCTGCAGTTAGGTGAACAAAAGGATCACAGGATCCCCACTGGGTCCTCCAAGATTCCTCACAGGATCCCTACTGGGCCCCTCAGGATTCCTCACATGATCCCTACCGGATCCTGTAGGATTCTTGACAGGATCCCTGCCAGGTCTTCAAGGATTCCAAATGAGATTCTTCAATATTCCACACAGGATCCCCACTGGGTCCCCCAGGATTCCTCACAGGATCCATACTGGGCCCCCAGGATTCATCACAGGATTCCTACTGGATCCTCTAGGATTCTTCACAGGATCCCTGCCAGGTCTTCAAGGATTCCAAATGAGATTCTTCAATATTCCACACAGGATCCCCACTGGGTCTTCTAAGTACACACGATCGAACACGTCCCCTGAAACTGGTCCGCAGATCGTGTGTACGGCCCATCGGACCGTTTTCCAGTGGACAAAAATTCCCAAACATGCTTTGAAACCGCTGGACACCTGTTTCCTCACAGGATCCCTACTGGGTTCTCCAAAATTCCTCACAGGAGACCTACTGGACCGCACAGGATTCCTCACAGGAGTCCTACTGGATCCTCTAGGATTTTTCACAGGATCCCCACTGGGTCCCCCAGGATTCCTCACAGGATCCATACTGGGCCCCCAGGATTCATCACAGGATTCCTACTGGATCCTCTAGGATTCTTCACAGGATCCCTGCCAGGTCTTCAAGGATTCCAAATGGGATTCTCCAATATTCCACACAGGATCACCACTGACTTCGCCAAAATTCCTCACAGGTTCCCTACTGTGTCCTCCTGGATTTCTCACATGATCTTTGTTGGGTCTTCCAGAAATATTCACAGGAATCATAAGTCTTCCAGGATTCCTCACATGATCCCTGCAAGGTTTTCGAGGATTCTAAATGGGATTCTCCAATATTCCACACAGATTCCCCACTGGGTCCTCCAAGATTCCTCACAGGATCCCTACTCGGCTCCCAGGATTCCTGCCACATCCTCTAGGATTCTTCACAGGATCCCTTCCAGGTCTTCAAGGATTCCAAATGGGATTCTCTAATATTCCACACAGGGTCCTCTAAGATTCCTCACAGGATCCCTACTGCCTTCCAGGATTCCTCTAGGATTCTTCCCAGGTTCCCCACTGGGTCTTCCAGAATTCTTCACAGGATCCCTGCAAGGTTTTTGAGGATTTCAAATGGGATTCTCCAATATTCCACACAGGATCCCCACTGGGTCCTCTAAAATTCCTCACAGGATCCCTACTGGGCCCCCCAGGATTCCTCACAGGATTCCTACTGGGCCCCCCAGGATTCCTCACAGGATTCCTACTGGATCCTCTAGGATTCTTCACAGGATCCCCACTGGGTCTTTCAAAATTCTTCACAGGATCCCTACCAGGTTTTCGAGGATTCCAAATGGGATTCTCCAATATTCCTCACAGGATCCCTACTGGGTCCTCCTGGATTCCTCGCATGATCTTTGCTGAGTCTTCCAGAAATCTTCATAGTAATCCTAAGTCTTCCAGAATTCCTCAAAGGGTCCCTTTTGGGTCTTCTAGGATTCCTGATGGGACCTCTGCTGGGACTTTCAGGATTCCTCACAAGAACACTGCAAGGTTTTCGAGGATTCCAAATGGATTCTCCAATATTCCACACAGGATCCCCACTGGGTCCTCTAAGATTCCTCACAGGATCCCTACTGGGCCTCCAGGATTCCTACTGGATCCTCAGAGATTTTTCACAGGATCCCTGCCAGGTCTTTAAGGATTCCAAATTGGATTCTCCAATATTCCACACAGGATCCCTATTGTGTCCTCCAAGATTCCTCACAGAATCCCTACTGAGTTCTCCAAACTTCCTCACAGGATCCCTACTGGGTCCTCTTGGATTCCTCACATGATCTTTGCTGGGTCTTACTGAAATCTTCACAGGAATCCTACTAAGTCTTCCAGAACTCCTCAAAGGATCCCTTTTATGACTTCCAGGATTCCTCACAGAATCACTGCAAGGTTTTCGAGGATTCCAAATAGGATTCTCCAATATCCCACACATGATCCCCACTGGGTCCTCTATGTTTCCTCACAGGATCCCTACTGGGGCCCCCTGGATTCCTACTGGATCCTCTAGGATTCTTCACAGGATCCCCACTGGGTCTCCCAGAATTCTTCACAGGATCCCTGCCAGGTATTCTAAATGGGATTCTCCAATATTCCTCACAGGATCCCTACTGGATCCTCTAGGATTCTACACAGGATCCCTGCCAGGTCTTCAAGGATTCCAAATGGGATTCTCCAATATTCCACGCAGGATTCCCACTGGGTCCATTAAGACTCCTCACAGGATCCCTACTGGATCCTCCAGGATTTTACACAGGATTCCTGCCAGGTCTTCAAGGATTCCAAATGGGATTCTCCAAGATTCCTCACAGTTTCCTCCAATATTCCACAATGGATCCCTACTGGATCTGATCGGCGGAGAGGACGTCGGATGTGATCGGTGGAGAGGACGTCGGATGTGATCGGTGGAGAAGACGTCGGATCTGATCGGTGGAGAAGACGTCGGATCTGATCGGTGGAGAAGACGTCGGATGTGATCGGTGGAGAAGACGTCGGATGTGATCGGTGGAGAAGACGTCGGATCTGATCTGTGGAGAAGACGTCGGATCTGATCGGTGGAGAAGACGTCGGATCTGATCGGTGGAGAAGACGTCGGATCTGATCTGTGGAGAAGACGTCGGATCTGATCTGTGGAGAAGACGTCGGATCTGATCGGTGGAGAGGACGTCGGATGTGATCGGTGGAGAGGACGTCGGATGTGATCGGTGGAGAGGACGTCGGATCTGATCGGTGGAGAGGACGTCGGATGTGATCGGTGGAGAAGACGTCGGATGTGATCGGTGGAGAAGACGTCGGATGTGATCGGTGGAGAGGACGTCGGATGTGATCGGTGGAGAAGATGTCGGATCTGATCGGTGGAGAAGACGTCGGATGTGATCGGTGGAGAGGACGTTGGATGTGATCGGTGGAGAAGACGTGGGATGTGATCGGTGGAGAAGACGTGGGATCTGATCGGTGGAGAAGACGTCGGATCTGATCGGTGAAGAGGACGTCGGATGTGATCGGTGGAGAGGACGTCGGATGTGAACGGTGGAGAAGACGTCGGATCTGATCGGTGGAGAAGATGTCGGATCTGATCGGTGGAGAGGACGTCGGATGTGATCGGTGGAGAGGACGTCGGATGTGATCGGTGGAGAGGACGTCGGATGTGATCGGTGGAGAGGACGTCGGATGTGATCGGTGGAGAGGACGTCGGATGTGATCGGTGGAGAGGACGTCGGATGTGATCGGTGGAGAGGACGTCGGATGTGATCGGTGGAGAAGACGTCGGATGTGATCGGTGGAGAGGACGTCGGATGTGATCGGTGGAGAAGACGTCGGATGTGATCGGTGGAGAGGACGTCGGATGTGATCGGTGGAGAAGACGTGGGATCTGATCGGTGGAGAAGACGTGGGATCTGATCGGTGGAGAAGACGTGGGATGTGATCGGTGGAGAAGACGTGGGATCTGATCGGTGGAGAAGACGTGGGATCTGATCGGTGGAGAAGACGTGGGATGTGATCGGTGGAGAAGACGTGGGATCTGATCGGTGGAGAAGACGTCGGATGTGATCGGTGGAGAGGACGTCGGATCTGATCGGTGGAGAAGACATCGGATCTGATCGGTGGAGAAGACGTCGGATGTGATCGGTGAAGAGGATGTCGGATGTGATCGGTGGAGAGGACGTCGGATGTGATCGGTGGAGAAGACGTCGGATGTGATCGGTGGAGAGGACGTCGGATCTGATCGGTGGAGAAGACGTCGGATGTGATCGGTGGAGAAGACGTCGGATGTGATCGGTGGAGAAGACGTCGGATCTGATCGGTGGAGAAGACGTGGGATCTGATCGGTGGAGAAGACGTGGGATCTGATCGGTGGAGAAGACGTGGGATGTGATCGGTGGAGAGGACGTCGGATCTGATCGGTGAGGCCGCGGGGTCTCAGAACTTTCTCCATTATAGTAAAGTGCTGATGAGGGGCCCCGGGGGAGGGAGGGGGAGGGGGGGCTCCGTTCTCTGCCACTGATCGGAGGACACAATGGGAGAGTCCACTCAGCAGAGTGCAGGGGGGGGGAGGGGAGGTCACACACACAATGTACACCGCGACCTTGCTGCTCACTCAGCACTCACATGATCCCGCTAGGTTGGCCCAATGCCGGGGGGGGGGGGGGGGGGGGGGGTCATTAACTCCTCCTGTGCTGGAACCACAGAGTAGCCCAACCCCCATAAGATCTTACGATGATCTGACTTTCCCTCACTTGCAGGGCCGTCATTAACCCCTTCAATCCCGGACTTTTATCCCCACCTCCATACCGGGGGGGGGGGCTATCCTGGCACTTCTCTCCTTCATCATTCTTTTGCTAGAAAATTACGCAGAACCCCCAAACACATTGGGCCGGATTCTCAAAAGAATTACACTGGTGTATCTACAGATACACGGGCGTAATTCGAATTTCTCGCCGGCGTGTCATTGTTTTCTATCCAAAAAACAAGATACGCCAATTTTACGCTAAGATCCGACTGGCGTAACTCACTTACACCGTCGGATATTAAATGCAATGTTGCGCCGGCCGCTAGGTGGCGTTTTACGTCGATTTCTCATTTGACTATGCAAATGAGCCTGATACGCCGATTCCCGAACGTTCTTGCGCCGCCTCGTCGTCGTTTCCGTAAGCGTAAGGTTACCCCTGCTATATGAGGGGTAACCTTACGTCGGTCCGCCGTATGCCATGTTAAGTATGGCGTCGGGACAGCGTCGTCTTTTTCCGTCGTTTTCCTAAGTCGTTCGCGAATAGGGCTTTGCGTAAATGACGCTCACGTCGGCTTCATTGACGTTTTCCGACGTGAGTTGGAGCATGCGCACTGGGCTATTTTTACGGCCGGCGCATGCGCAGTTCGATCGGCGCGGGGGGCGCGTTTAATTTAAATACAAGCCGCCCCCTTTGAATTACGCGCCCTTACGCCGGGCCATTTACACTACGCCGCCGCAACTTACGGAGCAAGTGCTTTGGGAATATGGCACTTGCTCCAGTAAGTTGCGGCGGCGTACTGTAAATGCCATACGCTACGCCGCCGCCGATTCTACGAGAATCTGGCCCTATATATGTTTTTTTTAGCAGACACCCTAGGGAATAAAATGGCGGTCATTGCAACGTTTTATCTCGCACGGTATTTGCGCAGTAATTTTTCAAACGCCTTTTTTGGGGGAATAAAAAACGGTTTCATGAATTAAAAAACAACAAAACACTAAAGTTAGCCCAATTTTTTTGTATAATGTAAAAGATGATGTTACACCGAGTAAATAGATACCCAACATGTCACGCTTTAAAATTGCGCACACTCATGGAATGGCGCCAAACTTCGTTATTTCAAAATCTCCATAGGCGACGCTTTAATTTTTTTTACAGGTTACCAGTTTAGAGTTACAGAGGAGGTCTAGTGCTAGAATTGTTGCTGGCGCTCTAACGCACGCGGCGATACCTCACATGTGGGGTTTGAACGACGTTTACATATGTGGGTGGGACTTATGTATGCGCTCGCTTCTGAGCGCGAGCTACCGGGGACAGGGGCGTTTAAAAAAAAAAAAAAAAACATTTTAATTTTATTTTACTACATTTTTTATTTTTACACTTTTATTTTTTATTATTATTATTATTTTTATCTTTTTTATTCCTATTACAATGAATGTAAACATCTCTTGTATTAGGAATCCGTGTGACAGGTCCTCTTTATGGAGAGAGGCGGGGTCAATAAGACCTCCCCCTCCCCTCACATCTCTCCTCCAGGCTGGAAAGCATGAGATCGTTAAAAAAAAATCCACCGATCTCACGCCGACATTGCGGCTTTGTTTACTTCCGGGTACCTGGGACTGACGTCATAACGTCGCGCCTGGGCCTCCGGCGGTCATAGAGATGACTGGTGACCATCTGGTCACCAGTCATCTCTATGCTTCCCCAGCCAGCCCCGGTGCACCGTCATACTCCGCTCCCCATCACAGACTGCTCCGGAAGTGCTGTGGCGGCCAACTGCGCATGCGCGATGCGTTCCAAACGCATCTGCGATGCGTTCCAATGCATTTACGACAGTGCACACCAGCGAAACCGTCGTTCGGCATCCAGGCTCTTTCCTTAACATCCCCGTGGATTGGAGGATGTTAAAAAAAGAGCCAGGAGGCCGAGCGAGCGGAGCGAGGACGTGAGGCTGACTGGCCACTTTCCCCTAAGTCCACGTCGCTCTGAATGACGGCTTCGCTGGTGTGCACTGTCGTAAATGCATTGGAACGCATCGCAGATGCGTTTGGAACGCTTCGCGCATGCGCAGTTGGCCGCCGCAGCACTTCCGGAGCAGTCTGTGATGGGGAGCGGAGTATGACGGTACACCGGCGCTGGCTGGGGAAGCATAGCGATGACTGGTGACCAGATGGTCACCAGTCATCTCTATGTCCGCCGGAAGGCCCGGGCGCGACGTTATGACGTCACTCCCAGGTACCCGGAAGTAAACAAAGCCGCAATTGCGGCTGTCGGCGTGAGATCGGTGGATTTTTTTTTTAACGATCTCATGCTTTCCAGCCTGGAGGAGGGATGTGGGGGGAGGGGGAGGTCTTATTGAGCCGAATATGATGCGTCACCGGCCGATTCGTTCTCCGGGCCCCCGATGGCACGTCCCCTCCCTCCGCCTATAAGAACGATCAAGCGGCGGAACTGCCGCTTTGATCGTTCTTATTGTTGCGCAGGATCGCCGGCTGAAGACGGCGATATCTGAATGATGCTTCTAGCTGCCCCCATCGTTCAGATATCACCGCACAAACAGAGGGCGTATTTTCTCGTACTGCGGCGGGCAAGTGGTTAAAGGGCAAATCCATCAGGGCCTTCTTAGAAGATTGGTCCGCCGACCAACACTTAAGCCAGATCAGGCGGCGCAACACCACCGCATAGACCGAGGCCCTGGACAGCAAGGGAATGGTATCCAGGTCCGACTCGCAGACCAACGTAAGGCCTTGCACTAGCTGGTCGGCCAAAGCCACCTCATCCGGAGGGGCCTGATGAGCCTTTAGCCCCTGGAGCAGTGTCTTTGCCCATTCAGTCAGCGTTTGAGACACTCAAATCAGAGAACTAGGTGCTAAATCCAGTCAAGCAGGATTTTGGACCACAATTGTCTCCAATCTCCAGGAGGGTCTGTGGCAGAGACTTGATCCTGTTCATCCGAGTGACACTCTGACTGCCAGGCTGGTGAGGGAGGCCTGTCCAGGTGCACCGTACCCACTCCGGCTGGAGTGGCGAAGTAAAGTTGTTGTTGGAAGGAGGACTGTTTTCCATATCCAGTTACACATGAATTTGCTGTTTTCTATTTTGCTATCCCTTCACCTCTCTACTGTTTATCATTTTTACCCGGCTGGGTAATAAAAGCACAGAAAAGACATCTGTCATGTGGACATTGACTTCACTACAGCTCTCATCAAGTACCCTAGACGGCGGGGAAACAGAGGTAACGTGCCACCCAAAACAAACCAGCAGCTCCTTCGGGGGTAGTGCTACATAGGTATAAAGGATAAGGGGGGGGTGGAGCCCAGAAGAGGTTTTAGTCTTTTTCCTAGTTGTAAGTATTGTCAGTAGGCATGAGCTTCGAGTTCGAGTCAAACTCATGTTCGACTCGAACATTGCCTGTTCGCCGAACAGCGAACAATTTTGGGTGTTCGCGACAAGTTCTTGTGAACTTTAGAACCCTGTTAACTGCTTGCCGACGCCCACCGCAGTTATACGGCGGGACGGTGGCACTGCTGGGCGAGAGCACGTAGCTCTACGTCCTACCTTTAGCGGCCGATAGGGGGCGCGCCCGCCGCCGGCGGCCCACACGCGCGCCCCCGCTCGTCCCCCGAGTCCCGCGCGCGTGCCCGGCGGGTACAATCACAGGGAACGGGAGCTATGTGTGTAAACACAAAGCTCTCAGTCCGGTCAGCGGGAAAACGCTGATCTCCTGTTCATACAATGTATGAGCAGAAGATCAGTGATTTCCCCTACTGAGGCCACACCCCCCCATACAGTTAGAACACACCCAGGAACACACTTAACCCCTTCCCTGCCCCCTAGTGTTAACCCCTTCACTGCCAATGGCATTTTTATAGTAATCCAATGCATTTTTATAGCATTGATCGCTATAAAAATGCCAATGGTCCCAAAAATGTGTCCCATGTGTCCGCCATAATGTCGCAGTACCGAAAAAAAATGCTGATCGCCGCCATTACTAGTAAAAAAAATATATTAATAAAAATGCCATAAAACGACCCCCTTTTTTGTAAACGCTATGGGCCAGATTCACGTACATCGGCGCATTTTTGGACCGGCGTAGTGCAACTCCTTTAAGTTAGACCGGCTTAATTTCGAGGCGCAAGTGCCGTATCCTCGTAGTATTATTCCGTCCAAATTTGCACCGGTGCAATGTAAATTCCGAGGCGTAAGGCGGTGTAATTCAAAGTGGGAAGGACGTGGGCGTGTTCCATTGAAATGAGCCGTTCCATTGAAATGAAGGGCCGGCCAGACTGGGCATGTGCACATGAAGCAGACTATTGTCAGCTCCTCTCTGAGCATGCTCAGAACTCGGCACGGCGCAATCAGTGAGATTGGAACTAGGCCAGTCAGACTTAGTGAGCTATGCACAGAGCTTAAATAGACCGAGAGAAATGCCCTTCCATTGCAAAAGTACATCCAATTTTTTTCCCTTCCTGCAGCAAGGTGCTTTTGTTCTGTTGTTTGTTAGTGTTTGTTGGTTTGTGACGTGTCTTTGAGATTTTTGGAGAGTGATTTTTGCTGAGTTTTAAAAAAAAATTGCTGTGTTTTTTTTTTATTTTGCTGTTTTTTTGTTTTTCTTTTGCTGGGCATTTTTTATTTATTTTTTTATTTATTTTTTCTGTTTGTGAATGATTTTTGAATGTGGGGATGACATTCCTGCCACCACTCCACTTGTACGCTGAAAAGAGCCACTGGCAAGGAAATGGAGTGTTGCCAGGACCTTCACCAGTGGCTGCACTGCATGTGAGCGGTGTGTTGGGCTGGTGATGTCCTCCTGCAAGGTTGTGGTTAATTCCAGGATGGCATGAGGGGGAAATCTGAAGATGCGAGACACCTCAGAATCACTCATGCCAAAGATGTCTATGCGTGTGCGTTATATCCTCTCCCGTGCCCTCCTCCATGTCCTCCCCCATGCCCTCCTCCTTTCTGTGCTCATCTAAAGTCATTAGTATAGCTATGAGCAAGGATGCCCCTGGCATGTTGGCAGGGCCGCCATCAGGAAGAGAACTGGGGGGGGGGGGGGGTGCTGCCGCCTGAAATTGAGAAGCGGGGGGGCTGCTGCGAATTGAGAAGCGGGGGGGGAGGGGCCTTTACAAGAAAAAGAAGAAATAAAGAAAAATAGATATAAAAAAAGAGGGGGTTGCCATCTGAAGCCCTTGGGAACTACGGACCCCTAAAACAAAAAAAAAACAAAAAAAAGTTTTTTGTTTTTTTTTGTTTTTAGGGGGTTCCCATCCAGGCCCCTGGGGACCCCCGGGCCCCTTACAGGTGTAATGCCTGTACCCCCCTGATGGCAGCCCTGCATGGTGGCATATAGATTGTTGTCCTGCAAGTGTGGGGGCTCAGCTCGGCCCTAACGGTGTTGCTTTAGCTGACATGTAGACGGATTGTCTAATTTTAAACCTGCTTTTATATGGTCTAATATTAGACTTTCCATGCAGCTGATAAGCACATCGGGCCAGATTCACAGAGCCATTACTCCGGTGTATCTCCTGTTAGAGGCGTCGTATCATTAGTATGAATCCTCAAACCATGATACGGCGGCTTCGGGCTTCGATCCGACAGGCTTACGTCTTCGTACGCCGTCGGATCTACGCTATCTTTTTCTGCCCGCTGGGTGGAGATCGCGTCGTTTTCCGCGTCGGGGTATGCAAATGAGCTTTTTCCGGCGATCCACGAAGTTACGATCGTCCGTCGCATTCTCTTACGGCATTGCTGCTTAAAGTTAGGGAAGGAAAAATCTGGTCTATAGTTAGACAGCCCATGTTAAGTATGGCCGTCATTCCCGCGTCGAATTTCAATTTGTTTTTTTGTTTATGTGTAAGTCGTCCAGGGATAGGAATGTACGTAAACGACGCTACTCAAAAAAAATCTGACGTAACAACGTTATTTCGCGCAATGCACGGCGGAAAATTTCTGAACGGAGCATGCGCAGTTCGATCGCCGCGGGGACGAGCCTAATTTAAATGCTTCACGCCCCCCAATCGCGTATTTCGATTCCGCCGCAGGAAATACACTACACCGCCGTAACTTACGGGCCGAAATCTACCAGAATTCGTCTTAGAGCCAGGTAAAAAACAGCGGTGTAGTGTCTTTCTGATACTCTGCGCCAGGGCAATTGTACCTTAATCTGGCCCAGAGAGATTGGGCTAGATTCAGGTAGATGGGAGCATCTTTGCTCTGGAGTAACGCTTCTCATTTACGTTACTCTGCCGAAATTTTAGGAGCAAGTGCTGTTATTCATGAAGCACTTGCTCCTAAAGTTGCGGCAGCGCATCGCAAATGAGCCGGCGGAATTCAAATTGGGCGGGTACGGGGCGTGTATTATTTAAACTATGCGCGATCCCGCGGCGAACGTACTGCGCATGCGTCGACTGTCAATGCATCCCAGTGCGCATGCTCCAAATTCTGTCAGTGAACGTCAATGACGTCACATCCCCATTCATGAACGTTTTACGCAAGCGACGCAATTATTTTTTTTTCCGACGCGATGACGACGCCTATACTTAACATAGGATACTCCACTAGGGGGCTGCTTTATCTATACGCCGCGTATCGCTTCCGGAAACGTCGTAAAGTCACTGCGTCGCGCCCGAAAAAGATCGTGAATTTCCGACTCCGGCTGATTAACATATTTTTTCAGCGTTAATCAGCGGGAACGCCCCCGGCGCCATTTTTAAGTTGAAGTAACGATGCGATGGCGAAATTCAATTGCGCCGATCGCATCGGAAATCCAAGCCGGCGTTTCTTGTTTTCTGGTTACAGAAAACAAAAACGCCGGCTTAAAGTGACAGTTAGGCTGGCGGATCAATGGATACTCCAGCCTAACTCTACCTGAATCTGGCCCATTATCTTTTTAGATAGCTAGATAGAGCAGGCAGGCTAGTCAGTTTAGCTTCATTTACAGTGTGTAGAGGATATATATACATCCTAGGAGTTGTACATATATTTATACACACTGGGCCAGATTCAGGTAGATGGGCGCATCTTTGTGCCGGCGTAACACAGAGCATATACGTTCCGCCGAGTCAAACTAGTGAGGCAAATGCAGTATTCACAAAGGACTTGTTCCTAAGTTTGTGCCGGCGTAACTTAATTTAGTCGGCGTAAGCCGGCGCAAGTGGAAGTGGGTGTGTCGTTATGCAAATTAATGGTCTAGTGATTTACACCGGGCTTATCTTGAACGGAGCATGCTCAGGACGTTCGTTCCCTTCTGAGCATGCTCACAACTATGCCAGCCCAACTTACAGAGATACACCGGCCCAACTTACGCCCAGCCTATAAATACGCCCAGACATGCGCCCGGCCGATGCAAAAGTAAATCCAGTTTTATTTCCCCCCCCCAGGGAAGGTACTTTTGCTGTGAGATGGCTGCTAGGACCACGGCTGCCCCTGGCATGTTGGCAGACAGATGTGTGTTGCCCTGCAAGTGGGGTTGCTCAGCTTTCTAAGTTTGTCGGTAACGGCAGGGTCGCCATCAGGGGGGTACAGGCAGTTGGGATGGGAACCCCCTCTTTTTATTTATTTTTTATAAAAAAATATATATTTTTAATATATTTTTATTTTATTTTTTATTAAAGGGCCAATTTATTTTATTTTTTTTTTTTATATATATTTTTATATATTTATATTATTTTTTTTTTTTATTTCTATATATATATATATTTCTCTCTTTTTTTCTTTTTATTAAAGGGCCCAGAGGTTTTGTGTAAGGGGCCCTATAATTTCTGTTGGCTGCCTGGGTAACGGTGCTGATGGAGCTGTGCCCGTCAGGTGCAAAGATAAACCAGCTATTTGTAGGAATAACTTTACGCCGGACTTAACACTTACTTTTCAGTGTGCCTCTACTCACCTGTCTGCTGACCTGCTCTGTGTGGACTGCCTATTTGATCGCCTTCCATCTGTGGCACCTGCTGATCATCTCCGCCTGACGCTGTGAGAGTGCGACGAGCGGGGGTGGAGCCTATCGATCACCTGACCATCCAGGAAGTATTTACATGGCGGCGGCACCCTGCCCATAGTTGCCAACATTTGAAAAAAAATTCCAGGGACACTTTGCAGAACAGCTATTAATTAATAACTACACTCACTTCCCCGAAGCTCCACCCACTCCGCATAATCTCCGCCTACTTATCAGATTTTAGGGTCTACTCAATAAAGAGAGAATTACAGGAAATTGAAACGGGAATTTCAAACTTAAGACCAATGTAGCAGAGTTGGAATAATTCTCCCATTCAGCTGCACTACTTCTGCTTAAAGTTTAAAATTCTCATCACAATCACAAAGGGATTGCTCCGTTGAGCCCCGCTTTGCCGACAGATGACAGGTCCGTCTCTGCTCACAATGGAGAAATGGACCTTTTTAGAACTCCGCACTCCTCTATGGGGGATGGGATGAAAACAGATCTGCCTGTCCGTTTTCATCCCATCTGCCAGACGGATTGAAAATAGGGTTTCCATCCACCTGGATTAGTAGATTGGATGCCAGCGGACATGTCACCACTGACATCCGTCACTCCATAGAGGTGAAGGGAGCGTCTGATCAGGTCCGCCTGAAAAACTGTCAGACAGACCTGAACGTGTATGTGTGAAAGGACCCTAACTCACTCCTCTCTCTTTCCATCCACCTCCTCCATCACTCCACTACTCTTTCTATTATAAACAAATTAAAAGACTCCAATGCACTTCCACACCAAATCTGCTCACTACTTACAAAACAAATATATGAATAAACACCTTAGGACCATCAAGCAAAATAATCAAATATATATAATTATCATACATTTCATAAAACACACTATACAACACCAGCACTTTTCATCTACAAAACCAGCCTGATCTGTGATATTGCTCCTGCCTCCCCTCTCCTGGCATGCTGGGATTTGTAGTGCCACAGCTTGACACATGAGGTGGTCATACAGGAGAGGAGGCTGTGCCTGGTGAGCAGATAATGGGTAGAGACAGGGAGGTGTAATAGAGATGGGGGGGGGGGGGGGGGATCAGAAAACATGCTCCCTTTAGAAGAAGACCAGTTCACAGCCACACAGAAAAACGATCTACTTTACAGCATGTGACAGGAGCCTGCTACACAGAGCTCATCCTCCTCTCCCCCTCCTGCCCACTAATATAAGAAACCAGGACTGTCTGCATGCTGTTCAGCTAGCTTACCTTGGGCTAGGCTGAACTCCGTCCTCCACTGCAGGCTGCATGACTCCACTCCTCCCCCTCTCAGCGTCTCCTGTGAGGAACTTGAATAAGGCGCGCTGAGAGAAAGGGGGAGGGTACAAGTAACTGCACTCACTCAGATCATCAGGCTCTCGGTCTCTGTCGGCTCCGGCCGGAAACTACACATGCGCAGTACATACTACCAGTCCGCTCAGTAAGACGGCCCTGCACTAGCCGGGACAAGTCCCGGCAGGCTAAATTAGCCGGGACTAGGTCCTATTTGACGGGACTGTCCCGTTAAAAACGGGACAGTTGGCAAGTATGCCTGCCTGGCCAGATAAGACATTTACTTTTCAGTGTGCTTTTAAAACCTGTGCCTCTACTCACCTGTCTGCTGACCTGCTCTGTGTGGACTGCCTATTTGATCGCCTTCCATCTGTGGCACCTGCTGATCATCTCCGCCTGACGCTGTGAGAGTGCGACGAGCGGGGGTGGAGCCTAGCGATCACCTGACCATCCAGGAAGTATTTACATGGCGGCGGCACCCTGCCTGGCCAGATAAGACATTTACTTTTCAGTGTGCTTTTAAAACCTGTGCCTCTACTCACCTGTCTGCTGACCTGCTCTGTGTGGACTGCCTATTTGATCGCCTTCCATCTGTGGCACCTGCTGATCATCTCCGCCTGACGCTGTGAGAGTGCGACGAGCGGGGGTGGAGCCTAGCGATCACCTGACCATCCAGGAAGTATTTTACATGGCGGCGGCACCCTGCCTGGCCAGATAAGATATTTACTTTTCAGTGTGCTTTTAAAACCTGTGCCTCTACTCACCTGTCTGCTGACCTGCTCTGTTTTTAGTGCATTTTGGTTCAGTTTCTGATGATTTTAATAAAGATTTGACCAACACATTCAAGACTTAGGGAAGTTTAGCCCCCCCCCCCCCTTTGGTAGAAAGACATTTAGAATTACTTATACTGCTCTCCTTCGGGCTGCAAGCTTTTAGTTAGTTAGTTCAATGGACCCCCTACTATATCCTGGCCCTAGGGGCCTTTTAACTTATACTTCCTCTTTCATGAAGGGACTGGATTCCCCGTCCCTTCATTTAACTGATTCTACCATTGCTATTTTAAAAAAGAACAATATTTGGCAGGCTCCAACTGTGCCCCATTCAGTGAGAGTAGGGCACATTCACTCCTTTGTTAAGCCCAGCCCTCAAAAAACACTTGTTTCTAGTGCTAGAGCCCCTCTTCTGCCTACCTTCAGAGGGGGCCTACTTAACTGTAGATCTGCGGTGGCTAATGCCACCCAGATTCGGGATCTCATTACCGAGGATAACCTCGACCTCCTCCTCCTCACGGAGACCTGGCTCCAGGACCACCACGCACCTGTCCTGGATGAGCTCGTTCCCCCCAACTACGCTATTTTATGCTGTAACAGACCGGTGGGGAGGGGGGGAGGAGTGGGCATCATCTTTAAAAAGGAGCTGAGGATCTGTCCTGCCACCTGTCAGGACAGAGTCTTTGGCTCCTTTGAATCCCTTATAGTCAACTGGGAATTGGCTCCTAATAATACCATAGCCCTTGCAGTGATCTACAGCCCCCCCAATCACAGACCCACTCTGTTTATGGATATAGCGGAGCTAGCATCCCATCTGGCTATGTCCGGTAAACAGGCCTGTATATTGGGTGATATCAATCTATGGGGGGAAGATTCCACCAACCCCCTAACCCAAGACACAATTACAGGCCTGAGAGATTTGGGGTTTCACCAATTGGTTACCGGCCCCACCCATCGGGCCGGCCACACCCTGGATTGGGTTTTGAACCACGAAGCCCCTCTAGTCTGTGGCCCTCCCATGGTTGTCCCTTGGTCGGACCACAGCTACATCCCATTCTCCGTTATAAGGCCTCAAAAAAAGAGGCCTCATATCCCAGACAGATCGGGTCCCAGGATTTATTCCCGGAATCTCCGTAGAGTGTGTCCGGGGACTTTCGGGACCTTGGTGGGTGAGAGGTTACGGGCAACTGGTTTTGTTGGGTTGACCGACCCCAGCGCTAAATTAGCGCTGTTGGAGTTGGCTCTGGAGGGTGCACTTGATAGCGTGGCACCCCGGAAGTTAAGATCTAACCCCCGTCCCCTAGGAAAAAATCCACAGTGGTTTACTGAGGAGCTTCGGCTCCTCAAGCAGACCACTCGTGCCAGGGAGAAACGCTGGCGTAAGTCGACAACTGACTTGGACAAAAAGCTCTATCTTGAGGCTCTCAATGGTTACAAGAGAGCCATCAAGCAGGCCAAAAAATGCTACTTCACGGAAAGAATCCGGGAGACCTCTAACAGCACGGCTGAGCTCTTCAAGATAACATCTGAACTCTCCCAGCCCCTGGCTACCAAACCAACTCCTATGGAGTCGCAGGATTGGTGCCAGGAGCTTGCCGACTTCTTTATCTCTAAGATTGAGAACATTAGAGATAATATCATCTCGCCCGCTATTGCCCAAGAGGCGTCCGGCTACTCCGGGTCGGCCCCGGGGCTCTCCTGCTTTCAGATGGTGACGGTCTCCCAGGTGGTTGAGGTGATAACTTCTTTGAAGCCGTCGTCCTCCCCCCTGGATGTCTGCCCGGCCACTCTGATCAAGGAGGCCGCTGAGTTCCTTGCCCCGTTTATACGGGATGTAGTCAATAGCTGTTTCCTGACGGGTGTGGTCCCGGAGAGCCTAAAGCAGGCAGTAGTTTCTGCTCTGCTGAAAAAGCCCTCCTTGGACCCCCTTGTCTTGGGCAGATATCGGCCTATTTCTAACCTACCGTTCCTGGCCAAGATCATGGAAAAACTGGTGGTGATCCAGTTGCAGAGTTATCTGGAGTCCTTTAACATTCTGGATGAACACCAGTCTGGATTCCGCCCTGGGCGTGGTACAGAGACAAGTCTTCTATGTGTTTATGACGATGTCCTCAATAGCCTGGACGATGGAGATTCGGTAGTTTTGGTTTTGCTGGATTTGTCGGCTGCTTTTGATACCATCAATCACACGATTTTACTACAACGTATGCAATCTGTTTTGGGCATGGATGGCGCAGCGTTGGCATGGGTGGCCTCATTTCTCCAGGGCAGAGTGCAAAAGATCAAACTTGGCCCTCATTATTCCACTAACTCAGCCCTGGTTTGTGGGGTGCCTCAGGGCTCGTCCTTGTCACCCCTACTCTTTAACATCTATATGAAGCCACTAACTGATGTCATCCAGACCCATAAAGTCCAGTATCAAGTGTATGCAGACGACACCCAGATTTATCTGAGGTTGCCCAGGAACCAGACTCCCAGTCTCATACTAGCTTCCTGTCTGGAGGATGTCAACACATGGATGGCCTCCAATCTTTTTAAAACTGAATGGAGACAAGACTGAGGGTATCATCTTCAGCGACTCGTCCTGTCCACCTAACCTCCCCCCATGGCCCGCCTCTTTTGGCGCCCCACCGGTGGTTGGTACCCAGGTGCGGGACTTGGGTTTCATCCTGGACTCCAGATTGACTCTGGAACCACAGATAAGCAGGGTTGTCAGCTCATGCCACTGGCAGCTCAAGCTACTTCGGGTGCTTTTTAAGTACCTGGAGCCACCAGATAAAAAGACCGTGGTCTGCGCCACGATCGGTAGTCGCCTAGACTACTGTAATTCTCTTTATCTAGGATTTCCAAGGAAATCCACCCGCAGGTTGCAGCTTGTTCAGAACGCAGCGGCAAGGTAACTCACGGGTGTCCCCTTGAGGGAACATATCACCCCTGCCCGGAAAGCCTTGCATTGGCTGCCCGTTGTTCAACGTTCTCTGTTCAAAGCCGGCTGCCTTATGTATAAGATCTTGAAAGGCACAGCCCCTGGCTACCTGCGGAGAAGGTTCCTCAAGAGAGCCCCGGGAAGAACTCTGCGATCTAGCAGGAATTGCCTCCTAAGCATACCGGTGCCTAAGAAAACTCGTCGGGGTGGCAGATCCTTCTCCCACCAGGGTGCCATGCTGTGGAACTCCCTCCCGGAGGACATCCAGGAGGCGGCATCACTGGCGGCCTTTTGCCGGAGTTTAAAAACCTGGCTATTCCATCAAGCCTACCCGGCTTAAGGCGTCAGTTGGCCTGAGTGTAACATCCGAGCGGGAACATCAGTCCAAGTCGTACCATCTTGTTGTCCACTTGTCCCTGGGTTCACCCAGGGACGTCGCCAGCGTGTCGGGATCCTCCGGGGTAATTGACCACGCTATAGAAAGTGCACCTCAACTCAACTCAACGATCGGCGGACTTAGCCTGCGCCGGACCCTAATGCCGCGTACACACCATGGGCCAGATTCTCGTAGATCCCGCGCCGGCGTAGCGTAAGCCATTTACACTACGCCACCGCAGCTTACTAGAGCAAGTGCCGTATTCCCAAAGCACTTGCTCCGTAGTTTGCGGCGGTGTAGTGTAAATGGCCCGGCGTATCCCCGCGTAAATCGAAGGGGGCGGCTTGTATTTAAATTAAGCGCGCCCCCGCACCAAACGTACTACGCATGCGCCGGCCATAGTAAAATCGCAATGCGCATGCTCCAAATTATGATGGTGTTTTCGTCGTGAACGTAATCGGCGTAAATCCCCATTCACGGACGAGTTACGCAAACAACGTAAAAACTTTCAAATTTGCCGCGGTCACGGCGTCTATACTTAACATAGGAATCGCCATCTTTGGCCTGCTTTATCTTTACGCCAGAAAAACCTTATGGAAACGACGTAAACGACGACGGGGCGGCGTAAAAGCGTTCGGGAATCGGCGTATTAGGCTCATTTGCTTATGCAAATGAGAAAACAACGTAAAGGCCACCTAGCGGCCAGCGTTGTCATTACATCTAAGATCCGACGGTGTAAGTGTTTTACATCTGTCGGATTTTTAGTGTATCTATGCGTAAGTGATTCTAGGAATAACACGCATAGATACCCATTGAAAAAAACTGAGATACGACGGTGTATCTGAGATACACCGTCGTATCTCAGCTCAGAATCTGACCCCTTGTTTTTAACCACTTAAGCCCCGGACCAAAATGCAGGTAAAGGACCTTGCCCCGTTTTGCGATTCGGCACTGCGTCGCTCTGACAATTGCGCGGTCGTGCGACATGGCTCCCAAACAAAATTGGTGTCCTTTTTTCCTCACAAATAGAGCTTTCTTTTGGTGGTATTTGATCACCTCTGCGGTTTTTATTTTTTGCGCTATAAACAAAAATAGAGCGACGATTTTGAAAGAAAAAACAATATTTGTTACTTTTTGCTGTAATAAATATCCCAAAAAAAAAAATATTAAAAAACTGGGCCAGATTCAGGTACAATTGCCCTGGCGCAGAGTATCAGAGATACACCGCCGTATTTTACCTGGCTCTAAGACAAATTCTGGTAGATTTCGGCCCGTAAGTTAAGGCGGTGTAGTGTATTTCTCACGGCGGAATTGAAATACGCGATTAGGGGGCGTGAAGCATTTAAATTAGGCGCGTCCCCGTGGCGATCGAACTGCGCATGCTCCGTTCAGAAATTTCCCGCCGTGCATTGCGCGAAATAACGTCGTTACGTCAGATTTTTTTTGAGTAGCGTCGTGCATTCCTATTCCCGGACGACTTGCGCAAAAAAAAATAATAATTGAAATTCGACACGGGAACGAAGGCCATACCTAACATGGGCTGTCTTACTATAGACCAGATTTTTCCTTCCCTAACTTTAAGCAGCAAAAAGATGACTACAGATGCCGTAAGAAAATGCGACGGACGATCGTAACTTCGTGGATCGCCGGAAAAAGCTAATTTGCATACCCCGACGTGGAAAACGACGCAAACTCCACCCAGCGGGCGGAAAAAGATTGCAGCGTAGATCCGAAGGCGTACGAAGACGTAAGCCTGTCGGATCGAAGCCCGAAGCCGTCGTATCATGGTTTGAGGATTCATACTAATGATACGACGCGGGGAATTTGAAATGACTCCGGTCTAACAGGAGATACACCAGCGTACTAGCTCTGTGAATCTGGCCCACATTTTTTCCCTCAGTTTAAGCCGAAACGTATTCTTCTACCTATTTTTGGAAAAAATACGCAATAAGCGTTTATCGGTTGGTTTGCGCAAAATTTATGTCATTTACAAAATAGGGGATAGTTTTATTGCACTTTTATTATTATTATTATTTTACTACTAATGGCGGCGATCAGCGATTTTTTTTCGTGACTGCGACATTATGGCGGACACTTCGGACAATTTTGACACATTTTTGGGACCATTGTCATTTTCACAGCAAAAAAATCTATAAAAATGCATTGTTTGCTGTGAAAATGGCAACTGCAGTTTGGGAGTTAACCACTTGGGGGCGCTGTAGGGGTTAAGTGTGACCTCATAAGTGTTTCTAACTGTAGGGGGCGGGGCAGGATGTGTGACATCATTGATCACCTTTTCCTATATCAGGGAACACACGATCCGTTCTTCAGCACCAGGGAACGATCGCAGGACTTCCGGCGGTGATCGGGTCCCGCGGTCACTGAGCTTCGGATTTAACATTTGTGCCCAGCCGTGCCATTCTGCCGATGTATATCGGCATTAGGTGGTCCTTAAGTGGTTAAAGAATGCACGTGTCTTAACTCACACTTCATTTCCATTAGTTTTAGACTTTTTGCTTGAGCCAAAGTTTTAAGTAGAAAACCTCCCACTGTATGATTCATTGGGCCAGATTCAGGTAGATGCGCGCATATTTTATCTGGCGTAGCGCAACGCATATACGTTACGCTGACGCGAACTAGTGAGTAAATTCCAGTATTCACCAAGCGCATGTTCGTTACTTTGCGGAGGAGTAACGAAAAACCGCTGGCGCAACCCGACGCAAGTGGAAGTGGGTGTGATCATATGTAAATGATGGGCGGAGCCCAGCGCAGTGACTTACGTTCATCGCATCATCCACGGAGCATGCGCAGTGAGGGAGGGCTCCCCTCGCTCCCCTGTGCGCATGCTCACAACTTCCGTCTGCACCACTTCATGGGAAACGCCAGCGCAATGTCTTCCGTTGCGCGTATAAAAGCGGCCGTAGATGCGCCTTTCCGGCGCAAAAGTATATCCGGTTTCCCCCACCCCAGGGAAGTTACTTTGCTGTATAATGGCTGCTCCCGTTCCCCCCAAAGAGAGGAGAAACCTCAATTTTAATGCCCAGGAGCTCACCCTAGTGATCTCTGCTATGGAGACGTATAACGACTTTCTCCACGGCAGGAAAAGTCGGAAGACCAGCCGGGACAGGAAGCAGGGCATCCTGGAGTCCATTGCTGGCAGGGTCAATGCCTTGGGCTACTCCACCCGGACTGCTGCCGATATCAGGAAGAAAATTAATGATCTGAGGCGCAAAGTCCGGGGCAAGGTGGCCACCATTAGGAGGCATGAGAGGGGCACGGGTGATGGACCCCCATGTTCGGTCAGCCTGACCACGGAGGAGGAGGTGGTCGCCCGCTGCCTGGAGAAGGAGCAGTTGGAGGGGGTCCCGGGATATGATTCCATGGAGGAAGGCTCCAGGACAGGTAGGTAAGTGATTTTTATCCCCTATTTGGTGTGTTGCATGTGGGGGTGGGAGGGTACATGTGCCAAGTGTGTGGGACCACCAACATGTGTCTGCTTTGTGTCATCCACAGATGACGGAGCTGGGCCATCATCTGTCGGCGGCCAGTCCACCCCAACCCCCCAACGGCATCCTGAGCCCGACCCCCTTGGTGGTGAAGAGCATGGGATGGAGGAGAGTGCCCACACCTCACCTGATGAGGTGGTTGAGGAGGAGCCTGCCTTTCCAGAGCAGGACTTTCTTTTAATTTTGGAGGAGTCCTCCTCTTCTGCAGGGCCCTCTGTAATTGCCTCCCCCATTCTAGGAAGCCCCTCAAGGGCGACTCCATCCCCCCGGGGACAACCATCTCCTGGCCCCAGGAAGGCGACCCGGAAGACCAGGGGGGTGTCTGACGTGGTCCATGACCAAATGGCCCGGGACCAGGCCAGGCAGACCCAGCAGATGGGGGAGATTGCTGGGCATCTTGACCGGCTAGTTGACAGCCTGGGCTCCGTATCCCAGCTGACGAACGCTGCAGTGGTGACCAGCCTGGGGGAGGTACAGGCTGATGTTCGGCACCTCACTGCAGCCGCCCATGCCAACACTGCTGCCATCCGGGAACAGGGGAGACAGAGGCAGCGTGACCAGCGGCATAATATCACCCGCCAGCTGAGGATGCAGGCCCAGACCAATCATTATCTGAGCCGGATTGCCGTGGCCTTGGAGGGCATGCAGCGAACACCTGCCAGGAGTGGCCCACCTGGGGATCAGCCACCTTCAGATGCCCCCCCACCCCCACCCACTCCCTCCAGGCAGCTGAGGAGCCAGAGAGGGCCCACAAGAAAGAGCCCCCGTCAGTCCAGATGAGGGCTTTTGTTTTTTTTTGTTATATTTTTGGCTCAGGTTATGAGTTTTTTCTTTGATTTATGCTCAGGTTATGAGTTTTTTCTTTGATTTATGCTCAGGTTATGAGTTTTTTCTTTGTTTTATGCTCAGGTTATGAGTTTTTTCTTTGTTTTATGCTCAGGTTATGAGTTTTTTCTTTCAGTTTAACTGCACACAATCAGGAGTGCAGGGGACAGTGTGAATGGTGTGTGAATGTGAGGGGGTGGCACTCCTGCCAGTAAGGGGTGTCACCCTCGGCCGTTGGGGAGAAGTTATCCCCACGGCTGTGTGAATGACGTGTGAATGGTGTATGAATGGACAGCGACATCATTGGGGCCTTGACGCTGGCTTTGCTGCTCCCAAGTCCTGCATGTTGGACTTGGGCTAAGCCAATGCGATGTGGATGTGGTGTGTGTGATCTAGGGACATCAGTGGTGTGCATGCATGCATTGTCCGTGTGATCAATGTTTTGGTTTAGTGACCAAAGATGCCTACGGCGAGGACCCTCCTGACTGCTCTTCCATCAGCTGACTGGGGCTCCTCTGGCGGGAGGGCTGTCTGGTTGGGGGGTCAGGTCATCACGTATGTCAATCTGCAGGCCTTTTCTCATGGCAAAGTTGTGCAGAATGCAACATGCACCGATGATCTGACACACGAAGGTAGGGGAATACAATAGGGCCCCCCCAGACTTATCCAGGCAGCGGAAACGGGACTTCAGGAGCCCAAATGTTTGCTCCACCACTGCACAAGTTTTGATATGTGCTTCATTGTATTTTGTCTCTCCTCTGGTTTGGGGGTTCCGGAAAGGAGTCATTAGATGGGGTCCCAAGTGCATATGCAAAGTCACCTGTAAGGAAAAAAACAGGAGGATGTTAGTCATGCATGTGCCCCTTGTGATGTCAGCATCATGGGGGGGGGACAGTCATGCCTGCCACCCATGTCACTCACCAACCAGCCAGCTGTCCCCATACATGTTCTGTTCGAATTCCATTGGGATGGGGCTCTGATTGTATATGAAGCTGTCATGGCTGGATCCGGGGTGTTTGGCATGGACGTGCAATATGAGGCGTTGGGCATCGGCTATCACCTGTACGTTGATGGAATGCCAATGCTTCCGATTGCGGTATATGTGCTCTGTGGCACTGGGGGGCTGGAGTGCCACATGTGTGCAATTAATGGCCCCCACAGTGCGTGGGAATCCTGCAATGCTGTAGAAATCTGTCATTGCCTTCAGCCGCAGCTCCTCAGTGGTGGGTCTGATGAAGTGGTGGGACATGCATCTGAGGATTGCAGGGACAACCTGGTGCACACATCTGCTCATGGAGGATTGTGACATCCCAGCCACCACTCCACTTGTACGCTGGAATGATCCACTTGCAAGGAAATGAAGTGTTGCCAGGACCTTCACCAGTGGCTGCACTGCTTGTGAGCGGTGTGTCTTGCTGGTGATGTCATCCTGCAGGGTTGTGGTTAGTTCAAGGATTGCATCAGGGCTGAATCTGAAGAGGCGATACACCTCCTCATCACCCATGCCAAAGAGGCTCATGCGCGTGCGGTATATCCTCTCATGTGCCCGCCTCCTCCTTTCCGGGGGACCCATTAGTAGTGCTAGGACCACGGCTGCCCCTGGCATGTTGGCACACAGAGGTGTTGTCCTTGCACGTGTGGTTGTTCAGCTTGCTAGTTTCGTCGGTAACGCTGCTGCTGTAGCTGCTCTCCTGCTGACCCGTGGCCGTCTGGAGTAAAGATAAAGCAGCTATTTGTAGGAATGAAAAAAGAAAGAACACACCTCCTCTAATGATTTACCTGCACCTTCATGGACTCTATGAGTACCAAAGAATATGAGATCAAAGATCTCATTAATTGCTCTTCGGAGCGGGTCATCTATATGATCACCTGCCCTTGTCCGAAGATTTATATTGGTAAAACCAAGAGACAACTCAGGATTCGAATAGGTGAACACCTTAGAGAAATCAAGAAAGAAAAGGAAAAAAAGAGTGATGCAGAAAAGAAACAGGAAAGTCCGGTTGCGCAACATTTTCTACAATGCCATCAGGGCAAACCAGATGGCATGAAAGTCAAAGGTATTTACATGTTAAACTTGCCCCATAGGAGAGGAGATTTCGACAGAATACTGCTCCAGAAAGAAAAATGGTGGATTTTTACCCTCAAATCATTGGTGCCTCTTGGCATGAACACTGAATTAAGCATGCAACCATTTCTGGAACCGTAAAAAACCTCGAGGTCACCTTTCAGTATTTAACTATTTAGCATCTTTCTCTGTCTCTTGGCGGATGTCTGGGGGGACGGGGAGGGAGGGAGGGGAGGAGAGAAAAAACATATCCTTACCTTTTTTGGTTAGCTTTATATTGAGCTGCTTTTTTGCTTTGCTCCGCCCCTTTCTTATTATCGCTTTATACCTACACATTATACTTCTTAGTGCAGGTGGTTTTGAGGCACGGTACCTTAAACTTAATGCTGATTACTGATTTTTGTTTTGTTTGTTTACTTTAAGATGGTTTTCAACCCTTATCGGTGTATGCTTATTGGCAACAGAGCATTATTTTTGAGCCGCACAGTAATTTTTGGTGTGCCTATACGGCAACCACGGGCTGTGGTGGGGTTTTTTTTGGGGGGGAGGGGGGTGGGGGGAATATTCCCCCCCCCCCTCTTTCCCCTTTTATTTTGACCCGGTGCCCCCACCCGCATCCTGCCGCGGCGCGGCATCCCCCCCCCCTCCCCTCCCCTTACCCTGTCCTCTCCGTTGCATGATATGTGACGTATGATCGGGGGATGTGGTGTAATAGATGCTATGTATACTAGGTATCTCCTATTTGTTATATGTCTCGGTAGTATTTATGCTGGTAAAGAATGAAATCTGTCAACATGCAGCAAGCACCAATAGTCTATTTATCAGAACTCCTGTATTTTTTGTTTCTCACTTACCAATGTGGGAGGAACGTGCACCGATAGCATATAAAGGAGCGATGCACGTCTCTCCCTCAACGTCCAGATGAAGCTACGTGACTCACGTTGCGAAACGCGTTGACGTCACTCGGTGTCGGACGCCGCTTAGACAAACCCCTGCTGGCGCGGGTTTTTGAAGGAAAGGTTGACGGAGGACAAATTTCTCAGCACAATAATATGAGAAGACCTGAGGACCGTATCCCCACATAGTGGGACCAGTGAATTGGCCGAACGAAATAGATGTACACCATATCATAGACGGACTTTTGGATCACACAAACGGCTTGATTATCCCCTGCACGTGTTGCCTAAAACAGCTGCGTTAAAGAAACAACAATTGCTGTCAGCAAAACATTTACTACGCAGAACACGGGGAATCAACTTCAGCCACCTACCTATAGATCTCCCTACTTGGAGCCTGGTAAGATCGTTCCAATTACTTTATCAACAGTCTATGCAATTGCTCACATCAAGAAGTTCGGGGGCCAATTAAAATGAATTATTTCTTTTCATTTGGTGATATGAATTTTCATATATGCTAATATGGTCTTCAGTGAAATTTAACACTCAACAGCTAAAAGCCCTATATATATTGGACAATTACAGAATATTATTAAGGAATCTTGCTGTTGTTGAGGTTATACAAAGATACCTATCAATTTGGACTCAATGATAATCTAATAAGATATCTTATATATCCATCTTTGGAATTTAATAAGACTTGAGTTCATTCAAACTTGATGGACACTTTTTTTCATCTCACATACTGATTGGTGCTGCAACTCCCCTTCCCCCCCCTTGTTTTTTCCTTCTTCCTCCCCCCTTTTTTCCTGCAGGGGTACCGCTACTGGTTATTTCCTATACTACAACCACATCTCTTTAGATAGTAACTTATACGGCATTTACCGTCAGGAATTCCCAGCAGCGGTAACCCACTCGGTGTCCGGATCACCTTAGTTATATGTTTTACATGTTTGTCATTTGTCGGTGTCTTATGTATGTTGTTTTGTTGCACGAGATATGAACTTGGTTCATTAGTGCAGTATTGGCCGGCCACGATAAGCAGGGTCACATCTGGGTTTTTAACATACAACTTGTATTTAATATTTATCTGACTACAATATTCTGAAAACTTGTATATTTACATTTACATGAAATTAAAATGTTTTAATTTATTGTCCATCCCTGCCTTGGTAGCTCCTTTGTTGCCCATTGGGGATAACATTTCTTGGTCTCCCTATGGGGTAACCTCCCCCTCTTTATATATTTGTAGGAATAACTTTGCGACAGATGGACGACATACGCGCGGCGCATGTAGCCAGCGTCTGGTGCTAATCCGTTCGCGAATCGGGAAATCTCCCTCATTTGCATATTTGCATGGGAAATCAATAGGTGCGACGGATGCGACAAGTGAAAATATGCGCTTACGATACTCTGGCGAGGGAAAGTTAAGCCGATCGGAAAAAGCCCGTTTTCTGTCGCATCTAGTTTGGTGGGTACGGCCGCATAGATACTACGGCGCATCTTCACAGTTACGCGGCGCATATCGAAATACTCCAGCGCAAGTGTTGCTGAATCTGGCCCATTGTTATCTTTCCTAAGTTGCTGCTGCCTAAACTAATGATGAAAAAAATCTCTACTTAACTCTTAGACACTTAGGAGTATGTCTACCCCTCCCCTCTCATTTTTTAGTCATATAAGCTGTATCCCTTAATAAAGATTTCAGACTTGCTTTGCACACTGCCTGCTGTGTGTGTCATTGAGGTCTCCAGAATTTTGACAAGGTCGCTGTGGATTATCAAAATATAGAGGGGAGTCGGCTGTCCAGTAATCTATCTTTTTACCTTCGAATAGTTATTTATTGTAACCAATTACTTCAACCACAGATTGGGGCAAGAGAAAGGGGAAATGAAGGACATTATCACAAATTAACGAAAAAAAAAAAAGCAAAGGCACAAAGGAGAGGACTATGAATTGCGTGAAGAGAGCGCAGGCATAAAGTAAATTACCATGGATCGAAGAAGAGAGATGTGGCACAGAGGAGATGACAACGGGCTGGAGGAAAATAGAGGAAGCACAGAGCACATGACTACAGATAGGGGAGAGAGAAGAGACACATAGACGATGACCATAGATTAGAGAAAGAGAGATGAAGCACAGATGAGATGACCATGAATTTGTGAAAGGGAGAAAAGATACAGAGGAGATAGCTATGGACGTGAGAAACACAAAGGAGATGGCCATGGTTAAGGGAAGGGAGAGGAGGCACAGAGGAGATGACAACTGGCTGGAGGAAAATAGAAGAAGCACAGAGCACATGACTATAGATAGGGGAGAGAGAAGAGGCACATAGAAGATGACCATGGATTAGAGGAAGCGAGAGGAAGCACAGATTAAATGAATTTGTGAAAGGGAGAAAAGATACAGAGGAGATAGCTATGGATGTGAGAAACACAAAGGAGATGACCACTGTTGGAAGGCAACTTGATTTAATATCATATTTCTGGTGTTTCACTCCCTGGTTGATACAGGCAGATGGCCCCACAGAATGATGACATGGAAGCTGTCACTGAAGAATGTTGGTGGTGTGTCACTCAATGGAAGCAGCACATGTTAGGAAGCACAACATGTTAAGACCATCATGGACTGTTCCATAGGCGCTGTTTCTGAAGCGCAAAACAGTAAGACAGTTATGGACTGTTTCATAGGAACTGGTTTGGAAACACATGTTGAGAAGCGCAACACATTAAGACAGTTATGGACTGTTCCATAGGAGCCATGCCTGAAGAAGGGTGATATGCGAACTTTAGGCACAAAGCAGCATATGTTGGGAGGCAACATGATTTCATCCATAACGCATATAAGCTGTAGGCCTTAATAAAGATTTCAGACTTGCTTTGCACACTGCCTGCTGTGTATGTCATTGAGGTCTCCAGAATTCTGACAAGGTCCCTGTGGATTACCAAAATATAGAGGGGGGGATCAGCTGTCCAGTAATCTATCTTTTCACCTTCTAATAGTTATTTATTGTAACCAATTACTTCAACCACAGATTGGGGCAAGAGAAAGGGGAAATGGAGGACATTATCACAAATTAATAGGAAAAAAAGCAAAGGAGAGGACTATGATTTGGGTGAAGAGAGAGAGCAGGCATAAAGGAGATTACCATGGATCGAAGAAGAGAGATGTGGCACAGAGGAGATGACAACGGGCTGGAGGAAAATAGAAGCGCAGAGCACATGACTATGGATAGGGGAGAGAGAAAAGGCACATAGAAGATGACCATAGATTAGAGGAAGAGAGAGGAGGCACAGATGAGATGATGATGATGGATAGGTGGAAAAAAGAGGTGACAATGAGCAGGTTACCATGGATTGGGGAAGCCATAGTAGGCACAGAGGAGATTACCATGTATGGGGAATGGGAGAGGAGCCACAAAGGAGATAACCATTAATTGGAGGAAGATAAAGGAGGCACAATGGAAATGACTATGGAATGGGGAACTAGAGAGAGAAGGCATGAAGGAAAAGACTACGGTTTAGGAAAAGAGAGACGAGGCACAAAGGAGATGGCCATAGATGGGGAAGAGAGAAGAGGCACACAGGGAGTGACTATGGATTGGGGAAGAGAGATGAGAAACAATGGAGTAAAATATGAACAGTGCCTTTTTATATTAAACATTATATGGTGCTGGGCAGGGACTCAGCAGACAGACCATGTAGACCATTTACCTACAGTATGTCCATACATTTTTATTTCATGTAACCTCTCTCCGTCAATATTTTGTTTGCTCAAAATTCTGTTTGGAAATGAAAAGTTCCATATCTTCTATACAGGATAAATTGAGGTGCTAGTGGAGAGGGAAGAGTTTCTGAACCACTGCATCCACCTCTGGCACTAAGGACGTATTGTATTTTCGCAGTATGTCATCCCAAATCTGGTCCTCTCCGGCGACATCCTTCCTCCGGCTACCTTTACCGTGGAAAGTCATTGCTGTATTGTTTGGTACATTCGTAGCTTTTCCTTCATATTTTGGAGCATAATGGACGGAGGTCTGAAACACCTTCCTGGGATTTACAATCATCTTACGAGGATTATGCATTGTCTTGTTAAGAGGATATGGCAAGGCATGGCGGAGAATATTGACCCCGGGAACATGAGGCCACAGGTCAAATGTGGAGCTATTGTCTGATGTGGGGAAGACGTGGGCATCAAAGCGGAAGACACTGGTGTCCGGGAACTGTTTCTGAAGACTCTCCATCAGTGATGACCAGTCCCGGTCTATAATCGGAAGAATGATTTCATCATGATCATTCAGGAGGACGAACTTACTTTTATACATGTTCCTGTATAGACAATCATTTAAGGCTGTAATTTGTCCAAAATATCCAATCTCAGCAGTGAGTCCTGGGGTGTATTTCCACTTTTTCGATGTCTGAAGATGGCGGTCTATTGGCCATGGCACCACCTCTAGAGTTCCTTCATCAATGTAATGACGTAACACCTTATCTACATCCCGGGAACAGTTGGTTTTATAGATGGTGACTCTGGAGGCCCCCAGAATCTTGTACATCTCAATACTCTGGATCATCTGGAGGACATTGTTGTAGTTTCCATACAAAGTAGAGATACAGACAGTGAAATTTGAGGAGATTGGCTGTGGTGGACGGTTCCTGACTTCAAAGAGGAGATTCTGACTTGTGTTTGTGGAAATTATTGGAGAGAAAGATATATAAGTGTAATCACACCCGGAAGGTTCGGCACACAGGAGACTCGCCATTCCATACGGGAACCCAAAGTTGTCTCTATGAAGATCTATTTCTGCCCTGACAAAGACGTTCTGGTTGGAGGAACAACGGAAGATACAGTAGAGTTCATTCACAGACACATGGATGATGGCGATGACCCGGACTGATTGGCCAAGTCTGGGCTCGTAATACGGAGAGATGATAAATGTTCGATTATCCAGAGCTGTGATGGTGTCTGTGGCAATGGGAAGTACCTGAGATCTCGTCTTCTGTCTGGTTTGTACATGGTAGGAGTAAAAAATCACAGCAACGCACACAAATATGGACAGTGTCCATAACACGTATCTTAAGCACTTCCACATTCTGGTCCCATCAGGTGATCATCGCTGTCTGAAGACACGAGAGAGAGACAAACATCTTCAGTGGAATGTAAAATCTGTAACTCTAAATTAGAATGTAATGAAATCTACTACACACACCATACTGCTCTACAGAGAACAGAGGAAGTAATTACACCAGTCTATGTACCAAAGGAACTTACACCCTAATGTCACATCACAGTCACACAGAGAACACACAGGCAGAGCGCACACTACTCATAGAACACAAGAAAAATCAAATTCAATGTAAACACGGCATTCAGAGCACACACTCCCCATAAAGTCCACCATCCTTGTGATTGACAGTAGCCAGCATGGATTGGAATCCTTAGCTGCTTTTGGGCTGAATAGTGGAATCTAACCATTGCCGTCTGTCATCAATCAAAAGGGAAATGCATCTGATGGGAACTCGTTTCTTAAAGCTCCCTATGACGGGAGGGCCTGTGGAACCCAGAATCCTGTGGAAAGGTTGGGAAACCCTTGTTTCAGCTCCCCATGCACCTCTTATGTCTAAGTCACCCCGTGCCTTCCTGGCACAGGGTGACTGAGAAAATATGTCTTGGATTACTTAAAATGGGACAGTAATATTTCTCCACAATATCTCCCAGGATAGATGTAAAGACTATTCTTGGTATGTGTGATTCTGAACTCAACATGTTAGGTGAGAGAGCCGATCACATTGGCCTCTGTACAATGTAGGAGACGGCCCGACTCCTGTTGGAGCTCCTGCTATTGTGAGAAGGTGTCCTGTGTTTACACTTATGATAATGTATCATCTACTGTGTGACGCTCGGTGACAACAAGTCTGACTTGTAGTGAAATCCTGATTTATCACTGTCATGGACCTTGAGATACTAAAGTGTTTCTACTTGACATCTACTACACAGGAGAGGGTGGCTAATAAATGATAATTCATGTATTACATGAGATGGGACATTACTGATACATGTGATTTCATGTAGACTCACAACCAGTCAATAAGAATGACTGTTTCAATGCTTAGAACAGACTATTGAAATGCTAAGTGAGGTTGGCTCCTGAAAGACCCTTTCATTGTGTGATAACACTGCTTAAAAGCCATTGATGATCAGGTGTGAATGCCTCGTGTCAGAGACAGAGGTCTGTCTAAAGATGTGGATTGAAGGGACTCTATTGTGGGTGTGAAGCCCTGTGTTTACACTTAAAAGATTGTGTAATAAAGATCACACGTCTCTCTTCAGATGTATTGAATTAGCATGTCAATTATGTTTAGTAAAGGAATGTATTGATGCTCAGGTGTAAGTACCTTTCCTTTAGAGACAGGCCGTCTGTCTAAAGTTGTGGATTGAAGGGAAATCATTGTGTGATAGTATTTTGTTTTGATGTCATTATCTAAAGGAATGTGACCTCTCTGAGGTAGTAATTAAGTCATTGTAAATAGACCAGGCTATTGTGTACATTGATTACCCCCTGGGGCTTCTGTCTCAATAAACATAGTTTGTCTATTCAAGCTATGGGACCAATAGGAAAGCGGTTGTTGGGGGCGGGATGTTCCAAATTCTGTATAAAAGTGTGCTGTGTACTTTCAATAAAAGAGCCCTGTTTGAACATGCATACAGCCTGCCTGGTGTGTGTTTTAAATGGATCTCGAATGGCACATAGCTGTAGTTTGTATTCCGGAACCTTGGATGACTGGACCATCAGACGTTGCAATCGGCAATCTGATCCAATAGAAGCAGAGGAGTGTCGGGAGAGCAGAACTGAGCGAGCAAGGGTCTCGTCACAATCACAACAATGCCCAGGAGGGCACGGAGTCACATTGGCTGCTTTAAGAGATTAGTTAATTAGCTCATGTTAATTAATGTTTCTGGTTACAGGTGTATTGTTAGAGTAATATGAGCAGGAGGGGGGAACCTCCTATTCTACTGTATATAAGACTTGTATTCTGGTTCTAATAAACAGTCCATGTTCAGCAATCAAACAAGTATTGTCTTGTTTGTTGTTGATAGTGGTTGGAATATCTGATATCTATATTCAGACTGGGAGGAAGCGGTATATGATGAAAGCACTCAAGAGGAGTGTGGGGGACATTTCGTTACACTCCCTATTAGGCTTTGCCCACCCAACAACTCAACTCCATGGCCACTGTGCCTGTTAGTTGGGCAGAGCCTGATGGGGAACTCTGAGAGACTAGTTCCCGATCAGGTGCGCCTCCCATGTGATTGACAATGGACAGCCATAGGGGGGGGGGGGGGGGTTTCATAGGCACTATTGGGCTTATTAGTAGCTATGGAGTCTACCACCTGCTCTCAGAGTTAAAAAAAAAAACCCTCGGCCTTGGGCATCTCTGGGTGGTATGGTGGCCAATCAGGGAGATCAGTGTTACTGAGCTTCACAGGAAATGGAGTTCTTCTGCAGATCTGTTTGTGGGCTGGAAGCAATCTATTTTATAGTTTATGGGCATTCTGCAGAAACTCCTTTGGGTGACATTTTTCATAGAATGTCTGGCAGAAGCAGTGATGGCTGGTGCTAAATATACATTTTCTGGGGCGGGGGGGGGGGGTAAACGAACCTCCCAGCCACCCCCAACCTGATAGACACTACTTACCCCATCCGTGGGCGGCTTCCCCATTGCTTCTCCTCTGTGGCTTCCTTAGCGTTTTGCCCACTGCTTCTCCTACCAGCCAATCCGGTCACTTCTCCTCTTAAAGTGGTCTTCCACCTAAAAATGGAACTTCTGCTTTTTGGAATCCCCCCTCTGGTATCACATGTGGCACCTTTCAGGGGGAGGAGAGAGCAGATACCTGTGTAATCCAGGTATTTGCTCCCACTTTAGGGCATAGATCACTGCTGTGACCTACGCCACATCCGGGACCTACTCCGCCCCCCCTACTGTCTTCTGGTAAATACACAGGTCCCAGAAGACAGCAGGAACCAGTGGGATCACGCAACGTGACTCGTGCATGTGCAGTAGGGAGCCAGGAAGTGAAGCCGCAAGATGGCGGCGGCAGCACTCGAGAGCCAGGGGAGAGACCGACTTCTGGTGCCAAAATCCTGGGCGCCCAGGACAGGTAAGTGTCCAAATATTAAAAGTCAGCAGCTGCAGTATTGGTAGCTGAGATTAGGGGCCCGGGCGCCTCGAGATTAGGGGCCCGGGCGCATGGAGATTAGGGGGGGCACACCCCTGCACCCAGGGCCACCATCAGGAATTATGGGGCCCCTAACACAGCTTCAGGCATGGGCCCCCTTGGAGCAGAGAACCGGTGGGGGGTGCTGCCGCCTCAAATTGAGAAGCGGGGGGTGCCACCGCTAATTGAGAAAATTAAAAAGCGGGGGGGCCCGTTACAAAAAAAAGAGAAATAAAAAAATATATATAAAAAAAGGGGGGTAGCCATGCGGTGCCATGGGGACCTCTGGCCCCTTTAATATAAAAAATTATATAAAATTATTTCAAAAATTTCAAAAAAAGGGGTTGCTATCCAGGGCCCTGGGGACCTCTGGGCCCTTTAATAAAAAGAAAAATGTAAAAATAAAAAAAGTTTTAATTTTTTTTTTATAAATAAAAGGGGGTTGCCACCTGGGGCCCAGGGGACCTCTGGTCCCTTCAATTAAAAAAAAAATTATATATATATATATATATATATATATATATATATATATATATTTTTACATATACTTTTTTTGCCATCCGGGGCCCTATAATTAAAAAAAAAAAAAGGGGGGGTTAACATCTGGGGCGCGGGGGACCTCTGTGCCCCTGGGGATCTTTAGACCCCTTACAAAAAAAAAACTGCCTGTACCCCCCTGATGGTGGCCCTGCCTGCACCGTATGAGCGGTCGCCACTGCCACAGAAGACAGTTTATCAATCATTGTCAATTGTTCCCTTGTTTTGGATCCAATGAATATACTGTCCTGGAGTCTAAAGTTGGTAACTTGGGTTTGGTCAAAGTCCATCAGGAGTTCCTACTCGGAGGCCCGGAGGGACTTACATTTATTGGAGGATGTGATTTTATTCCGCAACCTGGAGGATTGAGGGTGTAAATCCGGTGGAATCGGCGCATGAGCTTGAAACTTAGAAACTTATGAAACGAGCCAAGGCTTGAGTTCCTTTTTCTTGGATTTGTTGCTGAAACGGAATAAGATGTAAGAAGTTTAAAGGAAGTTCTTGTCGGTGTAAAATTCACAAATGAATCTTATTCTGAAAATAAATAACATGTTAAGAGAGAGGATTGGGAGACGTCATACATGTAGGCCGGGTTGGAGTATTGCGGGGTATTGGTGTATTGTGGGGTATTGGTGTATTGCAGGGTATTGGAGTATTGCGGGGTATTGGAGTATTGCAGGGTATTGGAGTATTGCGGGGTATTGGAGTATTGCGGGGTATTGGTGTATTGCGGGGTATTGGAGTATTGCGGGGTATTGGAGTATTACGGGGTATTGGAGTATTGCGGGGTATTGGAGTATTACGGGGTATTGGTGTATTGCAGGGTATTTGAGTATTGCAGGGTATTGGAGTATTGCGGGGTATTGGTGTATTGCAGGGTATTGGAGTATTGCGGGGTATTGGAGTATTGGTGTATTGCAGGGTATTGGAGTACTGCGGGGTATTGGAGTATTGCAGGGTATTGGAGTATTGCAGGGTATTGGAGTATTGCGGGGTATTGGAGTATTGCGGGGTATTGGAGTATTGCAGGGTATTGGAGTATTGCGGGGTATTGGAGTATTGCGGGGTATTGGAGTATTGCAGGGTATTGGAGTATTGCGGGGTATTGGATTATTGCAGGGTATTGGAGTATTGCGGGGTATTGGATTATTGCAGGGTATTGGAGTATTGCGGGGTATTGGAGTATTGCGGGGTATTGGAGTATTGCGGGGTATTGGAGTATTGCAGGGTATTGGAGTATTGCGGGGTATTGGAGTATTGCGGGGTATTGGAGTATTGCGGGGTATTGGAGTATTGCGGGGTATTGGAGTATTGCAGGGTATTGGAGTATTGCAGGTTATTGGAGTATTGCGGGGTATTGGAGTACTGCGGGGTATTGGAGTATTGCAGGGTATTGGATTATTGCAGGGTATTGGATTATTGCAGGGTATTGGAGTATTGCGGGGTATTGGAGTACTGCAGGGTATTGGAGTATTGCAGGGTATTGGAGTATTGCAGGGTATTGGAGTATTGCGGGGTATTGGAGTATTGCGGGGTATTGGAGTACTGCGGGGTATTGGAGTATTGCAGGGTATTGGAGTACTGCAGGATATTGCTAGAGTGGCCTTTGGCTTGTTGCTGGCGCTCTGTCCCATTGATTCCAGCAGATACTTGAGTAGGCCTCGCTTAAGGCTGGAGTAGCAAAGATCCATCTGACAAGGTCCTGTTGGTGGTTTGGATGTTCCCGGCACAATAAAGCATCCAATCAAATGTGACGGACTCTGGATACCCTGTTGGGCATTTCCACCAAGGAGCTGCTTCCCAAGTCCTGGAAGATGAGACCCCAAGAACCAGGCAACACCAGTTTTCACCACTAGGACCTCCCTCTTCCTTCTAGAGCCTTCTGGAAGGTACTGGAGAGAGGAGGTGGAGCTGTCTGGGGTGTCTTGGCCAGGGCTTTTTTTCTGGGGGAACTTGGTGGAACTCAGTTCCACCACCTTTGGCTCAGACCCTTTGGTGCCGGCTCACCACAATCACTTGTGAACACAGAAGTCTGGTTTCTGTGTTTACAAGTGACTGCTTTGTAACCCCCTGAACTCTGCACACTGTATGTAATGCAATTCTGGTATTTAATGCCCCTTTAAGACCCTTCTACTGTTTGTGAAATCTGAACGGGTCGTGGTTGAGTTCCTGCATCTATTTTCTGAGAAAAAAAGCTCTGGTCTTGGCCAATCCCCAACCTGGATTAGTGGGGTCGTCTTTGGATGCCCAGGGTCAGCCCAGCTGGGGAGGAGTCGTTGGAGTTTTTCAGAGCTTGAAGATGGAGTGCTAGGCTATCGGGGGGGCTTTGTGAGAGCTACTCCCGGGCTTGGGTGCGGACAGGGCCCTTTGAGGTTCTAAAGGTTCTGGACAGGAGGAGTAGAGAGGACAGCAGGAGCTAGTATTGCCGGGCAAGTCTTCAATAAGAGGAACAACTGGTCGCCGCCAGGGGAGGGCCATTGAGTGACAAGCACAGTAGTGAGGACTGGGAGCATGTAGTCTGGGATGGGTGCAGAGCCAGTGGAGTGGACTGTGTTGTCATGTGCTCCATGGGCAGTGGAGAAAGGCAGCTTCAGACAATTCTTCTTCCCCCTATCCACAGCTGGAGAAGAAGAGGTGAGCTGCGGACGGGGGGAAAAAGAGGTGAGATGTGGACGGGGGGAAGAAGAGGTGAGCTGTGGACGGGGGGAAGAAGAGGTGAGCTGTGGACGGGGATGGGGGGGGGGGGAGAAGAGGTGAGATGTGGACGGGGGGAAGAAGAGGTGAGCTGCGGATGGGGGGGAAGAAGAGGTGAGCTGTAGACGGGGGGAAGAAGAGGTGAGCTGTGGACGGGGGGAAGAAGAGGTGAGCTGTGGACGGGGGGAAGAAGAGGTGAGCTGTGGACGGGGGGAAGAAGAGGTCCACAGCTCACCTCTTCTTCCCCCCGTCCACAGCTCACCTCTTCTTCCCCCCGTCCACAGCTCACCTCTTCTTCCCCCCGTCCACAGCTCACCTCTTCTTCCCCCCGTCCACAGCTCACCTCTTCTTCCCCCCGTCCACAGCTCACCTCTTCTTCCCCCCCGTCCACAGCTCACCTCTTCTTCCCCCCCATCCACAGCTCACCTCTTCTCCCCCCCCCGTCCCCGTCCACAGCTCACCTCTTCTTCCCCCCGTCCACAGCTCACCTCTTCTTCCCCCCGTCCACAGCTCACCTCTTCTTCCCCCCGTCCACAGCTCACCTCTTCTTCCCCCCGTCCACAGCTCACCTCTTCTTCCCCCCGTCCACAGCTCACCTCTTCTTCCCCCCGTCCACAGCTCACCTCTTCTTCCCCCCGTCCACATCTCACCTCTTCTTCCCCCCCGTCCACAGCTCACCTCTTCTTCCCCCCCGTCCACAGCTCACCTCTTCTTCCCCCCGTCCACAGCTCACCTCTTCTTCCCCCGTCCACAGCTCACCTCTTCTTCCCCCCGTCCACAGCTCACCTCTTCTTCCCCCCGTCTACAGCTCACCTCTTCTTCCCCCCCATCCGCAGCTCACCTCTTCTTCCCCCCGTCCACATCTCACCTCTTCTCCCCCCCCCCAGTCCCCGTCCACAGCTCACCTCTTCTTCCCCCCGTCCACATCTCACCTCTTCTTCCCCCCGTCCACATCTCACCTCTTCTTCCCCCCCGTCCACAGCTCACCTCTTCTTCCCCCCGTCCACATCTCACCTCTTCTTCCCCCCGTCCACAGCTCACCTCTTCTTCCCCCCGTCCACAGCTCACCTCTTCTCCCCCCCCCCGTCCCCGTCCACAGCTCACCTCTTCTTCCCCCCGTCCACAGCTCACCTCTTCTTCCCCCCGTCCACAGCTCACCTCTTCTTCCCCCCGTCCACAGCTCACCTCTTCTTCCCCCCGTCCACAGCTCACCTCTTCTTCCCCCCGTCCACAGCTCACCTCTTCTTCCCCCCGTCCACAGCTCACCTCTTCTTCCCCCCCGTCCACAGCTCACCTCTTCTTCCCCCCCGTCCACAGCTCACCTCTTCTTCCCCCCCGTCCACAGCTCACCTCTTCTTCCCCCCCGTCCACAGCTCACCTCTTCTTCCCCCCGTCCACAGCTCACCTCTTCTTCCCCCGTCCACAGCTCACCTCTTCTTCCCCCCGTCCACAGCTCACCTCTTCTTCCCCCCGTCCACAGCTCACCTCTTCTTCCCCCCCGTCCGCAGCTCACGTCTTCTCCCCCCCCCCCTGTCCACAGCTCACCACTTCTTCCCCCCCCGTCCACAGCTCACCTCTTCTTCCCCCGTCCACAGCTCACCTCTTCTTCCCCCCGTCCACAGCTCACCTCTTCTTCCCCCCGTCCACAGCTCACCTCTTCTTCCCCCCGTCCACAGCTCACCTCTTCTTCCCCCCGTCCACAGCTCACCTCTTCTTCCCCCCGTCCACAGCTCACCTCTTCTTCCCCCCCGTCCACAGCTCACCTCTTCTTCCCCCCCATCCACAGCTCACCTCTTCTCCCCCCCCCGTCCCCGTCCACAGCTCACCTCTTCTTCCCCCCGTCCACAGCTCACCTCTTCTTCCCCCCGTCCACAGCTCACCTCACGGGGGGAAGAAGAGGTGAGCTGTGGACGGGGGAAGAAGAGGTGAGCTGTGGACGGGGGGGGAAGAAGTGGTGAGCTGTGGACAGGGGGGGGGAGAAGACGTGAGCTGCGGACGGGGGGGAAGAAGAGGTGAGCTGTGGACGGGGGGAAGAAGAGGTGAGCTGTGGACGGGGGGAAGAAGAGGTGAGCTGTGGACGGGGGAAGAAGAGGTGAGCTGTGGACGGGGGGAAGAAGAGGTGAGCTGTGGACGGGGGGGAAGAAGAGGTGAGCTGTGGACGGGGGGGAAGAAGAGGTGAGCTGTGGACGGGGGGGAAGAAGAGGTGAGCTGTGGACGGGGGGGAAGAAGAGGTGAGCTGTGGACGGGGGGAAGAAGAGGTGAGCTGTGGACGGGGGGAAGAAGAGGTGAGCTGTGGACGGGGGGAAGAAGAGGTGAGCTGTGGACGGGGGGAAGAAGAGGTGAGCTGTGGACGGGGGGAAGAAGAGGTGAGCTGTGGACGGGGGGAAGAAGAGGTGAGCTGTGGACGGGGACGGGGGGGGGGAGAAGAGGTGAGCTGTGGACGGGGGGAAGAAGAGGTGAGCTGTGGACGGGGGGAAGAAGAGGTGAGATGTGGACGGGGGGAAGAAGAGGTGAGCTGCGGATGGGGGGGAAGAAGAGGTGAGCTGTGGACGGGGGGAAGAAGAGGTGAGATGTGGACGGGGGGAAGAAGAGGTGAGCTGCGGATGGGGGGGAAGAAGAGGTGAGCTGTGGACGGGGGGAAGAAGAGGTGAGCTGTGGACGGGGGGAAGAAGAGGTGAGCTGTGGAACCCCCTGAACTCTGCACACTGTATGTAATGCAATTCTGGTATTTAATGCCCCTTTAAGACCCTTCTACTGTTTGTGAAATCTGAACGGGTCGTGGTTGAGTTCCTGCATCTATTTTCTGAGAAAAAAAGCTCTGGTCTTGGCCAATCCCCAACCTGGATTAGTGGGGTCGTCTTTGGATGCCCAGGGTCAGCCCAGCTGGGGAGGAGTCGTTGGAGTTTTTCAGAGCTTGAAGATGGAGTGCTAGGCTATCGGGGGGGCTTTGTGAGAGCTACTCCCGGGCTTGGGTGCGGACAGGGCCCTTTGAGGTTCTAAAGGTTCTGGACAGGAGGAGTAGAGAGGACAGCAGGAGCTAGTATTGCCGGGCAAGTCTTCAATAAGAGGAACAACTGGTCGCCGCCAGGGGAGGGCCATTGAGTGACAAGCACAGTAGTGAGGACTGGGAGCATGTAGTCTGGGATGGGTGCAGAGCCAGTGGAGTGGACTGTGTTGTCATGTGCTCCATGGGCAGTGGAGAAAGGCAGCTTCAGACAATTCTTCTTCCCCCTATCCACAGCTGGAGAAGAAGAGGTGAGCTGCGGACGGGGGGAAAAAGAGGTGAGATGTGGACGGGGGGAAGAAGAGGTGAGCTGTGGACGGGGGGAAGAAGAGGTGAGCTGTGGACGGGGATGGGGGGGGGGGGAGAAGAGGTGAGATGTGGACGGGGGGAAGAAGAGGTGAGCTGCGGATGGGGGGGAAGAAGAGGTGAGCTGTAGACGGGGGGAAGAAGAGGTGAGCTGTGGACGGGGGGAAGAAGAGGTGAGCTGTGGACGGGGGGAAGAAGAGGTGAGCTGTGGACGGGGGGAAGAAGAGGTGAGCTGTGGACGGGGGGGAAGAAGAGGTGAGATGTGGACGGGGGGAAGAAGAGGTGAGCTGTGGACGGGGGGAAGAAGAGGTGAGCTGTGGACGGGGACTGGGGGGGGGGAGAAGAGGTGAGATGTGGACGGGGGGAAGAAGAGGTGAGCTGCGGATGGGGGGGAAGAAGAGGTGAGCTGTAGACGGGGGGAAGAAGAGGTGAGCTGTGGACGGGGGGAAGAAGAGGTGAGCTGTGGACGGGGGAAGAAGAGGTGAGCTGTGGACGGGGGGAAGAAGAGGTGAGCTGTGGACGGGGGGGAAGAAGAGGTGAGCTGTGGACGGGGGGGAAGAAGAGGTGAGATGTGGACGGGGGAAGAAGAGGTGAGCTGTGGACGGGGGGAAGAAGAGGTGAGCTGTGGACGGGGGGAAGAAGAGGTGAGCTGTGGACGGGGGGAAGAAGAGGTGAGCTGTGGACGGGGGGAAGAAGAGGTGAGCTGTGGACGGGGGGAAGAAGAGGTGAGCTGTGGACGGGGGGAAGAAGAGGTGAGCTGTGGACGGGGACGGGGGGGGGAGAAGAGGTGAGCTGTGGATGGGGGGGAAGAAGAGGTGAGCTGTGGACGGGGGGGAAGAAGAGGTGAGCTGTGGACGGGGGGAAGAAGAGGTGAGCTGTGGACGGGGGGAAGAAGAGGTGAGCTGTGGACGGGGGGAAGAAGAGGTGAGCTGTGGACGGGGGGAAGAAGAGGTGAGCTGTGGACGGGGGGAAGAAGAGGTGAGCTGTGGACGGGGGGAAGAAGAGGTGAGCTGTGGACGGGGGAAGAAGAGGTGAGCTGTGGACGGGGGGGAAGAAGTGGTGAGCTGTGGACAGGGGGGGGGGGAGAAGACGTGAGCTGCGGGGAGGGACGGGGGGAAGAAGAGGTGAGCTGTGGACGGGGGGAAGAAGAGGTGAGCTGTGGACGGGGGGAAGAAGAGGTGAGCTGTGGACGGGGGGAAGAAGAGGTGAGCTGTGGACGGGGGGGAAGAAGAGGTGAGCTGTGGACGGGGGGGAAGAAGAGGTGAGCTGTGGACGGGGGGGAAGAAGAGGTGAGCTGTGGACGGGGGGGAAGAAGAGGTGAGCTGTGGACGGGGGGAAGAAGAGGTGAGCTGTGGACGGGGGGAAGAAGAGGTGAGCTGTGGACGGGGGGAAGAAGAGGTGAGCTGTGGACGGGGGGAAGAAGAGGTGAGCTGTGGACGGGGGGAAGAAGAGGTGAGCTGTGGACGGGGGGAAGAAGAGGTGAGCTGTGGACGGGGGGAAGAAGAGGTGAGCTGTGGACGGGGACGGGGGGGGGAGAAGAGGTGAGCTGTGGACGGGGGGAAGAAGAGGTGAGCTGTGGACGGGGGGAAGAAGAGGTGAGATGTGGACGGGGGGAAGAAGAGGTGAGCTGCGGATGGGGGGGAAGAAGAGGTGAGCTGTGGACGGGGGGAAGAAGAGGTGAGATGTGGACGGGGGGAAGAAGAGGTGAGCTGCGGATGGGGGGGAAGAAGAGGTGAGCTGTGGACGGGGGGAAGAAGAGGTGAGCTGTGGACGGGGGGAAGAAGAGGTGAGCTGTGGACGGGGGAAGAAGAGGTGAGCTGTGGACGGGGGGGGGGGGGGGAAGAAGTGGTGAGCTGTGGACAGGGGGGGGGGAGAAGAGGTGAGCTGCGGACGGGGGGGAAGAAGAGGTGAGCTGTGAAGGGGGGAAGAAGTGGTGTGCTGCAGATGGGGGGAAGAAGAGGTGAGCTGTGGATGGGGGGAAGAAGAGGTGAGCTGTGGATGGGGGGAAGAAGAGGTGAGCTGTGGACGGGGGGAAGAAGAGGTGAGCTGTGGACGGGGGGAAGAAGAGGTGAGCTGTGGACGGGGGGAAGAAGAGGTGAGCTGTGGACGGGGGGAAGAAGAGGTGAGCTGTGGACGGGGGGAAGAAGAGGTGAGCTGTGGACGGGGGGAAGAAGAGGTGAGCTGTGGACGGGGGAAGAAGAGGTGAGCTGTGGACGGGGGGAAGAAGAGGTGAGCTGTGGACGGGGGGAAGAAGAGGTGAGCTGTGGACGGGGGGAAGAAGAGGTGAGCTGTGGACGGGGGGAAGAAGAGGTGAGCTGTGGACGGGGGGAAGAAGAGGTGAGCTGTGGACGGGGGGAAGAAGAGGTGAGCTGTGGACGGGGGGAAGAAGAGGTGAGCTGCTGACGGGGGGAACCCTCCAACTTTCACCTCTTCTCCTGCCTCTATACAACCTTCCAACTCCACCTTCCCAGCTCTTGCCTATAATAAATAGTCTCTCCCAGCAGGCCAAGGGACCAAAGTGACCCCTGTTACTTGGCTAAAACAGCCTATCCACACCTAGTCTGGATTGGCTGTGTCTTTATCATTCTAATGCCATAAACGACACCTAGTGACAGAAGAGGGAGGTGCATCAATTCCAGAGTTAGGGAAAAATCTGTGGATCGCTCTAACAATTAGCCAGGCTAGTTACCACCTAGCGAACGCTTACATTCCTTATAATAGGAATAAAAGTGATCAAAAATGTATTTTTGGGGAAAAAAGTGTCAAACTAAAATAAATAAAGTAAAATGAACAATAATTTTTATTTTTTTAAAGTGTCCCTGTCCCCGTGTGCTCGCACGCAGAAGCGAACGCATACGTAATTTCCGCCGACATATAAAAAAGGTGTTCAAGCTACACATGTGAGGTATCGGCGCGAACGTTAGAGCGAGAGCAAATATTTTGGCCCTAGACCTCCTCCGTAACTTAAAACATGTAACCAATAAAAAAAAATTAAAGCGTCGCCTATGGGGATTTTCAAGTAACGAAGTTTGGCGCCATTCCACAAGCATGTGCAATTTTGAAGGGTGACATGTTGGGTATCTATTTACTCGGCGTCACTTCATCCTTCATATTATGCAAAAACATTGGGCTAACTTTACTGATTTTTTTTTTTTAAACCCCCAAACGTTTTTTGTTTTTTAAAAACACGTTAAAAAAATTGATGCGCAAATACAGTGCTAAATACAAAGTTGTAATGACCTCCATTGTATTCTCTTAGGTCTTTGCTAAAAAAGCATATATATATATAGGGCCAGATTCTGGTACATTGTGTGGCGGCGTAGCGTAAGCCATTTACACTACGCCGCCGCAACTCCAAGCACTTGCTCCGTAGTTTGCGGCGGCGTAGTGTAAATGGCTCGGCGTAAGGCCGCGTAATTCAAAGGGGGCGGCTTGTATTTAAATTAAGCGCGCCCCCGCGTCGATCGAACTGCGCATGCGCCGGCTACAAAAATAGCCCAGTGCGCATGCTCCAGCTCACGTCTGAAAACGTGAATGAAACCGATGTGAGCGTCGTTTACATAAAACCCTATAACGACTTCGTAAAACGACGTAACCGACGGAAAAAGACGACGCTGACCTGACGCCATACTTAACATGGCAACGATGGAACTTCGTAAACCTACCCCTCATATAGCAGGGGTAGGTTTACGCTTACGGAAACGACGTAAACGACGAGACGACGTAAACGGGGCGGCGTAAAAACGTTCGGGAATCGGCGTATTAGGCTCATTTGCATAGGCATATGAGAAATCAACGTAAAGGCCACCTAGCGGCCGGCGAAGTCATTACATCTACGATCCAATGGTGTAATTGTATTACACCTGTCGGATCTTCACTGTATCTATGCGTAAGTGATTCTAGGAATCACACGCATAGATACCTAGTAAAAAAAACAGAGATACGACGGTGTTTCCTGCGATACACCGGCGTATCTCTGCTGAGAATCTGGCCCATTATGTTTTGGGAGAGAAATGTCAGAATTGGTCTGGGTGTTCCAGAACGCCTGATGGCGCTCCCTGCATGTTGGGCCTCTGTATGTGGCCACGCTGTGTAAAAGTCTCACACATGTGAAGGTGCTCCCTGCATGTTGGGCCTCTGTATGTGGCCACGCTGTGTAAAAGTCTCACACATGTGATGGCGCTCCCTGCATGTTGGGCCTCTGTATGTGGCCACGCTGTGTAAAAGTCTCACACATGTGATGGTGCTCCCTGCATGTTGGGCCTCTGTATGTGGCCACGCTGTGTAAAAGTCTCACACATGTGATGGTGCTCCCTGCATGTTGGGCCTCTGTATGTGGCCACGCTGTGTAAAAGTCTCACACATGTGATGGTGCTCCCTGCATGTTGGGCCTCTGTATGTGGCCACGCTGTGTAAAAGTCTCACACATGTGATGGCGCTCCCTGCATTTTGGGCCTCTGTATGTGGCCACGCTGTGTAAAAGTCTCACACATGGGGTATCGCCATACTCGGGAGGAATAGCAGAATGTGTTTTGGGGTGTAATTTGTGGTATGCATATGCTGTGTGTGAGAAATAACCTGCTAATATGACAATTTTGTGAAAAAGAAAAAAAAAATCTTGATTTTGCAAAGAATTGTGGGAAAAATTACAACTTAACCACTTCCCGACCGCCCACCGCAGGTATACGTTGGCACTTTAGAGATGGATATCTCGGTAACGGCAGCAGCTGCTGCCACAACCGAGATATCCATCTCTTCTGTGGGCGGTCGGGTAAACGATAATGGCGGTCTCCGTGGCGGAATCGCCGCGAGATCGCCGTTATCGGTGGCGGACGAGCGTCCCCCCCCCTCCCGCTGCGCTCCCGCGCTCTCCGCCGCTTACCGGAGCCGTCGGTAGCGGCGGAGGCGATCGGGTGCGCTCGTCTGGTCAGCGGGGATGCGAGTGAGGGAAAAAATTTCCCTCGTCCATCCCCGTAGCTCTGCTGGGCGGAAGTGACGTCAAACGTCAGTTCCAAACAGCGTCTTAAAGAGACATTTTTTTTTAAATGTCATTTGAAAAATTACATTTAAAATTTTTTTTTTTTTTTTGCATTTTAGCCTAAATATGAGATGTGAGGTCTTTTTGACCCCAGATCTCATATTTAAGAGGACCTGTCATGCTTTTTTCTATTACAAGGGATGTTTACATTCCTTGTAATAGGAATAAAAGTGATAATTTTTTTTTTTTTTTTATTTTAGTGTTAAAAATTGGTAAAATTAATCCAAATAAATACGAAAACAAAAAAAAAATTTTTTAAATAGCCCCGTCCCGACGAGCTCGCGCGCAGAAGCGAACGCATACGCGAGTAGCGCCCGCATATGAAAACGGTGTTCAAACCACACAAGTGAGGTATCGCCGCGATCGTTAGAGCGAGAGCAATAATTCTAGCCCTAGACCTCCTCTGTATCTCAAAAAATGCAACCTGTAGAATTTTTTAAACGTCGCCTATCGAGATTTTTAAGGGTAAACGTTTGACGCCATGCCACGAGCGGGCGCAATTTTTAAGCGTGACATGTTGGGTATCATTTTACTCGGCGTAACATTATCTTTCACAATATGTAAAAAAATTGGGCCAAATTTATTGTTGTCTTATTTTTTAATTTAAAAAAGTGAATTTTTTCCAAAAAAAGTGCGCTTGTAAGACCGCTGCGCAAATACGGTGTAACAAAAAGTATTGCAATGATTGCCATTTTATTCTCTAGAGTGTTAGAAAAAAAAATATATATAATGTTTGGGGGTTTTAAGTAATTTTATAGCAAAAAAAAATATTTTAGTCTCGTAAACACCGAATCTGAAAAACAGGCCCGGGGCTAAAGTGGTTAAAAAAACTCACCATGCCTCTTTCTAAATACCTTGGAATGTCTTCTTTCCATAAAGGGGTCATTTGGGGGGTGTTTGTACTTTTCTGGCATGTTAGGTTCTCAAGAAATTAGATCGGCCGTCAGTACTTCAGGTGTGATCAATTTTCAGAGAATGGTACCATAGCTTGTGGACTCTATGGGCCAGATTCTCTAAGAAATTCGCCGGCGTAGCGTAAGCCATTTACACTACGCCGCCGCATCGTACTAGAGCAAGTGCCGTATTCCCTAAGCATTTGCTCCGTAGTTTGCGTTGGCGTAGCGAAAATGGCCCAGGGTAAGCCCGCGTAATTCAAATGGGGCGGCTTGTATTTAAATTAAGCGCGCCCCCGCATCAAACGAACTGCGCATGCGCCGGCCGGTGAAAAAAAGCCCAGTGCGCATGCTCCAGCTCACGTCGGAAAGCGCCGTTGAAACCGACGTCAAAACGACGTGATCGTCACTACGCAATGCCCTATTCGCGAACGAGTTAGTAAAACAACGTAAGCGATGGAAAAAGCCGACGCTGACCCGACGCCATACTTAACATGGCATTCGACGGCACCCGACGGCATCCGACGGTACTTCGTAAGGTTACTCCTCATAGAAGCAGGGGTAACCTTACGCGAACGAAAACGACGTACGCGACGACGGGGCGGCGTAAAAGCGATCGGGAATCGGCGTAGTAGCCTCATTTGCATAGGCAAATGAGAAAACAACGTAAAGGCCACCTAGTGGCCGGAGTTGTCATTACACCTACGATCCGCAAGTGTAATGGTATTACACTTGTCGGATGTTGAAGCGTATCTATGCCAAAGTGATGCTAAGCATCAAGCACATAGATACGAGGCAAAAAAAACGGCGATACGACGGGGTATCTGAGATACTCCGTCGTAACGCCTCTGAGAATCTGGCCCTATGGCCCGGGTTCCCGTAGGACTTACGCCGACGTATCTATAGATACGCCGTCGTAAGTACAAATGTGCGCCGTCGTATCTCTATTATTCACCAATTTGTACTTATTTTTACCAAAGATATGTAGCAGTATACATTTTGCCGAAATTTATGAAGAAAAATTCAAAATTGTATACATTTTATCACAGAAACGAGAAAAATTCATATTTTTTTTTTTTTTACAGAATTTTCAGTCTTTTTTCTTTTATAGCGAAAAAAAAACAAAAAAACCCAGAGGTGATTAAATACCACCAAAAGAAAGCTCTATTTGTGGGAAAAAAAGGACACAACTTTTATATGGGTACAATGTTGTATGACTGAGTAATTGTCATTCAAAATGTGAGAGCACCGAAAGCTGAGAATTGATCTGGGTAGGAAGAGGGGTAAGTGCCCCGGTGGTCAAGTGGTTAAAGTTTTATTAGATAAGTCAAGTGTGTTTTTTTTGGGATGTTGGGTTAGAGTGCGGAATTGCATGGCGGGGGGGGGTGATACTGGGGGCCCCAAGAAACTGTTTGCCCAGGACTCGATATTACAGACGGCCCTGACCTTACTAACCGATCTGCGACTGCTGCCCCTCTCTGCCAATCCCTTCACTTGCTTCCCCTCCCCCACCGTATAAAATTCTAAATACAAACCACAAAGTACAAAGCCATCCACAACATCGACTCCCCCATCTACGTCACCGACCTCATCTGCAGATATCCCCCAAATCGTCCCCTCCGCTCCTCCCGGGACCTCCTGCTCTCTAGCTCCCCCTTGTTACCTCCTCCCACGCTCGCCTCCAGGACTTCTCCAGAGCCCCCCCATCATCCTCTGGAACTCCCTGCCCCGGTATGTCCGGCCAGCTCCCCCACCCTGTCAGCCTTTGGGCAATCTTTGAAAACTCATTTTCGTCAGAGAAGCCAACCGCGCCTTTCTACCTAAGAAATGTACTTGCGTCACCTCCATAGGATCGTCCCCTGCAGCCAATACCTTGTGTAGCACGAGAACCGCCCTCCTATTCCTTCTGCATTGTACTGTCTAATACTCTATAATTATATCAACAATAATAATAAATACAAATAATAGCAATAAATAATAATATGTCCCAAAATAACATGAACATAGTCCAAGGGTCACGCAGTATATTAGGATCCATAAATATTCACCCCCCCCCCCCCCCCATAAATTCACTGGGGCAATGGATCTCATACACACAGATTTCACCCCCAAACCAGGCCTCACTGCCTCTCTGTGTCCATGCCCCACTGTGCCCATGCCTCACTGTGCCCATGCCTCACTGTGCCCATGTCTTACTGTGTCCATGCCTCACTGTGCCCATGCCTTACTGTGCCCATGCCTCACTGTGCCCATGTCCATGCCTCACTGTGTCCATGTACATGCCTCACTGTGCCCATGCCTCACTGTGCCCATGCCTTACTGTGTTAATGACTCACTGTGTCCATGAGTCACTGTGCCCATGCCTCACTGTGCCCATGCCTCAATGTGTCCATGCCTCACTGCGCCCATGTCCATGCCTCACTGTGTCCATGTACATGCCTCACTGCGTCCATGCTTCACTGTGCCCATGCCTCACTGTGTCCATGCCTCACTGTGTCCATGTACATGCCTCACTGTGCCCATGCTTCACTGTGCCCATGCCTCACTGTGTCCATGCTTCACTGTGTCCATGCCTCACTGTGCCCATGTCCATGCCTCACTGTGCCCCTGCCTCACTGTGCCCCTGCCTCACTGTGCCCATGCCTCACTGTGCCAATGCCTCACTGTGTCCATGCCTCACTGTGTCCATGCCTCACTGTGCCCATGCCTCACTGTGCCCATGCCTCACTGTGCCCATGCCTCAGTGTGCCCATGCCTCACTGTGTCCATGCCTCACTGTGCCCATGACTAGACTTACATTTAACATGGGAGTCTATGGAAGGGGGGCACAGATTTGAAAAATCGGTGTTCCCCGGTCGTTTTAGAGAAGAGCTGGGGCTACAAGTTTCGGATCCAGGGGACCTACGGCCGGCCGGTACTGGGTCCCCAAATTTACCCGAGTAATGACCGTTTAACATGGGAGTCTATAGAAGGGGTGCCTCCCTGTGCCCATGCCTCACTGTGCCCATGACTAGAATGACGTTTAACATGGGAGTCCATGGAAGGGGTGCACAGATTCGAAAAATTGGTGCTCCCTAGTCCTAGGTCCCCCAAACAACAAACTTTGCACACTAATAGAGGAGAAATGTGGCTACATGTGTGCTAAGTTCTGCGTCCAGAAGACTTACGACCGGCTGGCACCAGAGAAATGACAGTTTAACATGGGAGTCTATGGAAGGGGTGCCTGTTTTTGAAAAATCGGTGCTCCCCGGCCCACGGACAACAAACGTTGCACACTTGTAGAGGAGAAATGGGGCTACATGTGTGCCAAGTTTGGGGTCCAGAGGACCTACGGCCGGCCGGTATCGGGTCCCCAAATTCACCGGAGAAATTACAGTTTAACATGGGAGTCCATGGAAGGGGTCCTCGGCTTTGAAAAATCGGTGCCCCCCGGCCGTAGGTCCTCCGGACAACAAACTTTGCACACTTGTAGAGGAAGAGTCGGGCTACATGTGTGCCAAGTTTGGGGGCCAGGAGACCCACGGCCGGCCGGTAACGGGTCCCCAAATTTCGGGAGATCAGGTGCAATAAGGTGACTGGTGTATATACGGTGCCAACATCATTGCATAAATTAGATTCGGAATATCTCAATTCTTGCCCCCGACGCGTTTCAGAGTTTAGCTCCTTCCTCAGGGGGACAGTTAGGTGAGAATTTTGTGTATTTCTAAAAATAGAATAATAAAGGAAATAAATAGAATAGAATCCGTTATTTTGGAACGTTACATTTTATTCCATTTAATTTCTTTAATATTCTATTTTTAGAAAAGTCCACCATAAGGGGAGTTTGTTCTTCTCCTTATTGGGTACGCCTCTTCAGTCGCTCGGTAACACCAATTTCTAATCAGCCAATCGCAAGACAGCAACTCAATGCACTTAGGCATCTAGACGCGGTGGAGACGACTTGCTGAAGTCTCAGAATGGGGGAAGAAAGGGGATGGAAGTGACTTTGAACGGGGGATGGTTGTTGGTGGCGGGCGGGCCGGTCTGAGGATTTTCACACACAACCATCTCTCGGGGATTACAGAGAATGGTGGGGGAAAAAAAGAGAAAATATCCAATGATTGTTACACCCAAAGGTATGCAGAATATTGTCTCTGAAAGCACAACGCATCCATCCTTGAAGCAGATGGGCTATAGCAGCAGAAGACCACGCTGGGTGCCACTCTGAAAACTGAGGCTACAATTGGCACAGGATCACCAAAACTGGACAATAGAATATTGGAAAAAACGTTGCCGGGTCTGATGAGTCTGGATTTCAGCTCCGACATTCAGATGGTGGGGTCAGAATTTCGCACATGGATCCGTCCTGCCTTGTATCACCGGCTCAGGCTGGAGGTGGGGGTGTAATGGTGTGGGGGATGGGGGTATCACCGGCTCAGGCTGGAGGTGGGGGTGTAATGGTGTGGGGGATGGGGTATCACCGGCTCAGGCTGGTGGTGGGGGTGTAATGGTGTGGGGGATGGGGTATGACCGGCTCAGGCTGGTGGTGGGGGTGTAATGGTGTGGGGGATGGGGTATCACCGGCTCAAGCTGGTGGTGGGGGTGTAATGGTGTGGGGGATGGGGGTATCACCGGCTCAGGCTGGAGGTGGGGGTGTAATGGTGTGGGGGATGGGGGTATCACCGGCTCAGGCTGGAGGTGGGGGTGTAATGGTGTGGGGGATGGGGTATCACCGGCTCAGGCTGGTGGTGGGGGTGTAATGGTGTGGGGGATGGGGTATGACCGGCTCAGGCTGGAGGTGGGGGTGCAATGGTGTGGGGGATGGGGTATGACCGGCTCAGGCTGGAGGTGGGGGTGCAATGGTGTGGGGGATGGGGTATGACCGGCTCAGGCTGGAGGTGGGGGTGTAATGGTGTGGGGGATGGGGTATCACCGGCTCAGGCTGGAGGTGGGGGTGTAATGGTGTGGGGGATGGGGTATCACCTGCTCAGGCTGGAGGTGGGGGTGTAATGGTGTGGGGGATGGGGTATGACCGGCTCAGGCTGGAGGTGGGGGTGCAATGGTGTGGGGGATGGGGTATGACCAACTCAGGCTGGAGGTGGGGGTGTAATGGTGTGGGGGACGGGGTATCACCGGCTCAGGCTGGAGGTGGGGGTGTAATGGTGTGGGGGATGGGGTATCACCGGCTCAGGCTGGAGGTGGGGGTGTAATGGTGTGGGGGGTGGGGTATGACCGGCTCAGGCTGGAGGTGGGGGTATAATGGTGTGGGGGATGGGGTATCACTGGCTCAGGCTGGAGGTGAGGGTGTAATGGTGTGGGGGATGGGGGATGACTGGCTCAGGCTGGTGGTGGGGGTGTAATGGTGTGGGGGATGGGGGATGACCGGCTCAGGCTGGAGGTGGGGGTGTAATGGTGTGGGGGATGGGGTATGACCGGCTCAGGCTGGAGGTGGGGGTGTAATGGTGTGGGGGATGGGGTATGACCGGCTCAGGCTGGAGGTGGGGGTATAATGGTGTGGGGGATGGGGTATCATCGGTTCAGGCTGGTGGTGGGGGTGTAATGGTGTGGGGGATGGGGTATCACTGGCTCAGGCTGGAGGTGAGGGTGTAATGGTGTGGGGGATGGGGGATGACCGGCTCAGGCTGGAGGTGGGGGTGTAATGGTGTGGGGGATGGGGTATGACCGGCTCAGGCTGGAGGTGGGGGTGTAATGGTGTGGGGGATGGGGTATGACCGGCTCAGGCTGGAGGTGGGGGTATAATGGTGTGGGGGATGGGGTATCATCGGTTCAGGCTGGTGGTGGGGGTGTAATGGTGTGGGGGATGGGGTATCACTGGCTCAGGCTGGAGGTGGGGATATAATGGTGTGGGGGATGGGGTATGACCGGCTCAGGCTGGAGGTGGGGGTATAATGGTGTGGGGGATGGGGTATCATCGGTTCAGGCTGGAGGTGGGGGTGTAATGGTGTGGGAGATGGGGTATGACCGGCTCAGGCTGGAGGTGGGGGTATAATGGTGTGGGGGATGGGGTATGACCGGCTCAGGCTGGAGGTGGGGGTGCAATGGTGTGGGGGATGGGGTATGACCGGCTCAGGCTGGAGGTGGGGGTGCAATGGTGTGGGGGATGGGGTATGACCGGCTCAGGCTGGAGGTGGGGGTGTAATGGTGTGGGGGATGGGGTATCACAGGCTCAGGCTGGAGGTGGGGGTGTAATGGTGTGGGGGATGGGGTATGACCGGCTCAGGCTGGAGGTGGGGGTGCAATGGTGTGGGGGATGGGGTATGACCGGCTCAGGCTGGAGGTGGGGGTGCAATGGTGTGGGGGATGGGGTATGACCGGCTCAGGCTGGAGGTGGGGGTGTAATGGTGTGGGGGATGGGGTATCACCGGCTCAGGCTGGAGGTGGGGGTGTAATGGTGTGGGGGATGGGGTATCACCTGCTCAGGCTGGAGGTGGGGGTGTAATGGTGTGGGGGATGGGGTATGACCGGCTCAGGCTGGAGGTGGGGGTGCAATGGTGTGGGGGATGGGGTATGACCAACTCAGGCTGGAGGTGGGGGTGTAATGGTGTGGGGGACGGGGTATCACCGGCTCAGGCTGGAGGTGGGGGTGTAATGGTGTGGGGGATGGGGTATCACCGGCTCAGGCTGGAGGTGGGGGTGTAATGGTGTGGGGGGTGGGGTATGACCGGCTCAGGCTGGAGGTGGGGGTATAATGGTGTGGGGGATGGGGTATCACTGGCTCAGGCTGGAGGTGAGGGTGTAATGGTGTGGGGGATGGGGGATGACTGGCTCAGGCTGGTGGTGGGGGTGTAATGGTGTGGGGGATGGGGGATGACCGGCTCAGGCTGGAGGTGGGGGTGTAATGGTGTGGGGGATGGGGTATGACCGGCTCAGGCTGGAGGTGGGGGTGTAATGGTGTGGGGGATGGGGTATGACCGGCTCAGGCTGGAGGTGGGGGTATAATGGTGTGGGGGATGGGGTATCATCGGTTCAGGCTGGTGGTGGGGGTGTAATGGTGTGGGGGATGGGGTATCACTGGCTCAGGCTGGAGGTGAGGGTGTAATGGTGTGGGGGATGGGGGATGACCGGCTCAGGCTGGAGGTGGGGGTGTAATGGTGTGGGGGATGGGGGATGACCGGCTCAGGCTGGAGGTGGGGGTGTAATGGTGTGGGGGATGGGGTATGACCGGCTCAGGCTGGAGGTGGGGGTATAATGGTGTGGGGGATGGGGTATCATCGGTTCAGGCTGGTGGTGGGGGTGTAATGGTGTGGGGGATGGGGTATCACTGGCTCAGGCTGGAGGTGGGGGTATAATGGTGTGGGGGATGGGGTATGACCGGCTCAGGCTGGAGGTGGGGGTATAATGGTGTGGGGGATGGGGTATCATCGGTTCAGGCTGGAGGTGGGGGTGTAATGGTGTGGGAGATGGGGTATGACCGGCTCAGGCTGGAGGTGGGGGTATAATGGTGTGGGGGATGGGGTATCATCGGTTCAGGCTGGAGGTGGGGGTGTAATGGTGTGGGGGATGGGGTATCATCGGTTCAGGCTGGTGGTGGGGGTGTAATGGTGTGGGGGATGGGGTATCACTGGCTCAGGCTGGAGGTGAGGGTGTAATGGTGTGGGGGATGGGGTATGACCGGCTCAGGCTGGAGGTGGGGGTATAATGGTGTGGGGGATGGGGTATCATCGGTTCAGGCTGGAGGTGGGGGTGTAATGGTGTGGGGGATGGGGTATGACCGGCTCAGGCTGGAGGTGGGGATATAATGGTGTGGGGGATGGGGGTATCACCACCGGCTCAGGCTGGAGGTGGGGGTGTAATGGTGTGGGGGATGGGGTATCACCGGCTCAGGCTGGAGGTGGGGGTGTAATGGTGTGGGGGATGGGGTATCACCGGATCAGGCTGGAGGTGGGGGTGTAATGGTGTGGGGGACGGGGTATCACCGGCTCAGGCTGGAGGTGGGGGTGTAATGGTGTGGGGGATGGGGTATCACCGGATCAGGCTGGAGGTGGGGGTGTAATGGTGTGGGGGACGGGGTATCACCGGCTCAGGCTGGAGGTGGGGGTGTAATGGTGTGGGGGATGGGGTATCACCGGCTCAGGCTGGAGGTGGGGGTGTAATGGTGTGGGGGACGGGGTATCATCGGTTCAGGCTGGTGGTGGGGGTGTAATGGTGTGGGGGATGGGGTATCACCGGCTCAGGCTGGAGGTGGGGGTGTAATGGTGTGGGGGATGGGGTATCACCGGATCAGGCTGGAGGTGGGGGTGCAATGGTGTGGGGGACGGGGTATCATCGGTTCAGGCTGGTGGTGGGGGTGTAATGGTGTGGGGGACGGGGTATCATCGGTTCAGGCTGGTGGTGGGGGTGTAATGGTGTGGGGGATGGGGTATCACCGGATCAGGCTGGAGGTGGGGGTGTAATGGTGTGGGGGACGGGGTATCACCGGCTCAGGCTGGAGGTGGGGGTGTAATGGTGTGGGGGATGGGGTATCACCGGATCAGGCTGGAGGTGGGGGTGTAATGGTGTGGGGGATGGGCACACTTTGGGCCCCCCATGGTATCATCACCACGGCCCCCCTGAATATTGTTGCTGACCATGTCCATCCCTTTATGACTCCAGTGTCCCCATCTTCTGGTGGCTCCTCCCAGCAGGATGATGTCCTCCAATGGCCTCCACACTCACCACATCTCATCCAATAGAGCACCTTTGGGATGTGGTGGAACGGGAGATTCGGCATCATGGATGGGCAGCCAAAAAATCTGCAGCAACCGTGTGATGTCATCAGGTCACTATGGAGGAAAATCTCTGAGGAACGTTTCCAACTCCTTGTTGTATCTATTCCACCAAGAATGACGGGGGTCCAACCCGGGACTAACAAGGGGGACCTAATAAAGGGGGTCCAACCCGGGACTAGCAAGTGGGACCTAACAAAGGGGGTCCAACCCGGGACTAACAAGGGGGACCTAACAAAGGGGATCCAACCTGGGACTAGCAAGGGGGACCTAACAAAGGGGGTCCAACCCGGGACTAGCAAGGGGGACCTAACAAAGGGGGTCCAACCCGGGACTAGCAAGGGGGACCTAACAAAGGGGGTCCAACCCGGGACTAGCAAGTGGGACCTAATAAAGGGGGTCCAACCTGCTACTAGCAAGGGGGACCCATAAAGTAGGCACAGAGTATATATATATATATATTACATGGAAGGATGATTCTTACCTGAGTCCTGGGTGAGAACATGAAGAAGAAGGCGAAGCGCGTCGCCGGCTCCCCTTTGCTGACTGTGGACAGGAGGGGAATGATCGGCGCAGAGAACTGATACCAAATGTTATATATAAGTAGGTGCGGGGGAGGGGTGAGAAGACAATGGTGGTATGCAGAAAAGAGGAGGAATGTCATCACATAGAACACAGGCATCACTCCTACCCCTTGGGCAACATTACCGGAGAGCCGTCATATTTCTGACCAACGTGAGGCGCCAGAAGATTCCACCATTAACCCTTATCATGAGAGTCTGTAATGATGGTGGGAACCTCTCATAATGGGGCACAGCGGGTGTACAGACCCAGGAACTCAGCACAGGGATGGTGGGAACCCCTCATAATGGGGCACAGCAGGTGTACAGACCCGGGAACTCAGCACAGGGATGGTGGGAACCCCTGATAATGGGGCACAGCGGGTGTACAGACCTGGGAACTCAGCACAGGGATGGTGGGAACCCCTCATAATGGGCACAGCGGGTGTACAGACCTGGGAACTCAGCTCAGGGATGGTGGGAACCCCTCATAATGGGCACAGCGGGTGTACAGACCTGGGAACTCAGCACAGGGATGGTGGGAACCCCTCATAATGGGCACAGCGGGTGTACAGACCTGGGAACTCAGCACAGGGATGGTGGGAACCCCTCATAATGGGCACAGCGGGTGTACAGACCTGGGAACTCAGCTCAGGGATGGTGGGAACCCCTCATAATGGGGCACAGCGGGTGTACAGACCTGGGAACTCAGCACAGGGATGGTGGGAACCCCTCATAATGGGCACAGCAGGTGTACAGACCCGGGAACTCAGCACAGCGATGGTGGGAACCCCTCATAATGGGGCACAGCAGGTGTACAGACCCGGGAACTCAGCACAGGGATGGTGGGAACCCCTGATAATGGGGCACAGCGGGTGTACAGACCTGGGAACTCAGCACAGGGATGGTGGGAACCCCTCATAATGGGCACAGCGGGTGTACAGACCTGGGAACTCAGCTCAGGGATGGTGGGAACCCCTCATAATGGGGCACAGCGGGTTACAGACCCGGGAACTCAGCACAGGGATGGTGGGAACCCCTCATAATGGGCACAGCGGGTGTACAGACCTGGGAACTCAGCTCAGGGATGGTGGGAACCCCTCATAATGGGGCACAGCGGGTTACAGACCCGGGAACTCAGCACAGGGATGGTGGGAACCCCTCATAATGGGGCACATCGGGTGTACAGACCCGGGAACTCAGCACAGGGATGGTGGGAACCCCTCATAATGGGCACAGCGGGTTACAGACCCGGGAACTCAGCACAGGGATGGTGGGAACCCCTCATAATGGGCACAGCGGGTTACAGACCCAGGAACTCAGCACAGGGATGGTGGGAACCCCTCATAATGGGCACAGCGGGTGTACAGACCCGGGAACTCAGCACAGGGATGGTGGGAACCCCTCATAATGGGCACAGCGGGTGTACAGACCCGGGAACTCAGCACAGGGATGGTGGGAACCCCTCATAATGGGCACAGCGGGTGTACAGACCCGGGAACTCAGCACAGGGATGGTGGGAACCCCTCATAATGGGTACAGCGGGTGTACAGACCCGGGAACTCAGCACAGGGATGGTGGGAACCCCTCATAATGGGCACAGCGGGTGTACAGACCCGGGAACTCAGCACAGGGATGGTGGGAACCCCTCATAATGGGGCACAGCGGGTGTACAGACCCGGGAACTCAGCACAGGGATGGTGGGAACCCCTCATAATGGGCACAGCAGGTGTACAGACCCGGGAACTCAGCACAGGGATGGTGGGAACCCCTCATAATGGGGCACAGCGGGTGTACAGACATGGGAACTCAGCACAGGGATGGTGGGAACCCCTCATAATGGGCACAGCGGGTTACAGACCCAGGAACTCAGCACAGGGATGGTGGGAACCCCTCATAATGGGCACAGCAGGTGTACAGACCCGGGAACTCAGCACAGGGATGGTGGGAACCCCTCATAATGGGCACAGCGGGTTACAGACCCAGGAACTCAGCACAGGGATGGTGGGAACCCCTCATAATGGGCACAGCAGGTGTACAGACCCGGGAACTCAGCACAGGGATGGTGGGAACCCCTCATAATGGGCACAGCGGGTGTACAGAGCTGGGAACTCAGCACAGGGATGGTGGGAACACCTCATAATGGGGCACATCGGGTGTACAGACCCGGGAACTCAGCACAGGGATGGTGGGAACACCTCATAATGGGCACAGCGGGTGTACAGACCCAGGAACTCAGCACAGGGATGGTGGGAACCCCTCATAATGGGGCACAGCGGGTGTACAGACCCAGGAACTCAGCACAGGGATGGTGGGAACCCCTTATAATGGGCACAGCGGGTGTACAGAGCTGGGAACTCAGCACAGGGATGGTGGGAACCCCTCATAATGGGCACAGCGGTGTACAGAGCTGGGAACTCAGCACAGGGATGGTGGGAACACCTCATAATGGGGCACAGCGGGTGTACAGACCCGGGAACTCAGCACAGGGATGGTGGGAACACCTCATAATGGGCACAGCGGGTGTACAGACCCGGGAACTCAGCACAGGGATGGTGGGAACACCTCAAAATGGGCACAGCGGGTGTACAGACTAGAGATGGCCTGCTGGTTCGCCGGACGGTCGTTTTGTGGCAAACTTTGCGTGTTCGCGGTCCGCCAAACCGTCGGACATCTGGCAATGTTCGCGGCGGTCCGCAGTGTTACATGGGTAAGATCTTTGACCCATGACACATCCATCAGCCAATTGAGACATTTCAGCACATGGACACACCCCCTACCTTATAAAGAGACCTGATCTGGCGGCCATCTTACATTCTGCTCTTAGTCAGTGTAGGGAGAGGATGGTGTTTGGAGCAGGGACAGGCTGTAGTGACACAAAATACTAGCTAAAAGGTCCACAAAAGTCCTTTTAAGGACTGGTATAGGTGTACTATTGTTTGGTGTGCAGTCTATAGGGGTGTAATACACTTATAATATACTTTAGAATATAGAAAGCATATTATTTTTTTTCTATTGAAAAGCCTGTGGCGTGCAAAACACAACCCAAAAACTTCACCCGGTGCAGGAAAAAATGTGCACACACATAAAGAGTGAAACACAAAAAACTGCGACGGGTGCATCGTCAATTGGTCCTCCGCAGAGGACCCAGCTCTGATCCCCCGGGGCGTTAGGCTCCAGGCAGGGAAAAGAGTTATTGGAGTCCAAGCAGCCGAAAACCACTAGGACCCCACTATGGCCCATGCAGCCGAAACCACATGGCCAAACATCCTTGGAGGGACTGCCAAGACAGAACCCTCCTCGGTGGGGCTCCCCCGAAGGGAGACCCCATGAGAGCAGGTGAACTAAGCCAGAAGGCCATGTCCACCTACTCCCAAGACTTTCAGAGTCAGGCCCGAGGACCAGCACCCTACTCGCCACACTAAAAGTGCTCCAACCAAAAAAAAAAAGTGACAAACAAGACAAACAGGGGGTAAAATAAAAAAGAAAGTGGGGGAAAAGGAAGGTGGGAATAGTGAGTGGAAAGTGGCCACCGTGCAATACAATGGCCGGCCCTCCGGCCAGGAACAAAAATTCCTCTGGTCCTAGCCAAAGGCTCGGCCCTAGAGGCAGGTGCTAAAAGGTGTATGTGGAGATCAGTGACCTAAGGTGCCACACGTTGAGTGCCCCTCAACACTCAGTGCAATGTATGGCACCCCTGGACTGCCACTCCAGGGGCACTATCTCCACAGGCTTTTCAACGGACCCTGACCCCCGGTCCGGACCGGCAGCACCCTTCCCAGCCAGGAAGGTAGGAGAAGAGGTTGGGGAGAGCCCGCCGCAGCCGACTACTACCCACAACCCCCAACTCTCCCACCTAATTACATTCGGGAAGTACTACCCGCCTCTCCCCGAAAGGATTAGCAAAGGTTCCCTCGCCGAACAACTGACTGGGGCAGACACCACCGGATCCAGGCCAAAGGCCAGGGGCCCAGCCCTTCAGCTTCGACCTCATGCCTCTCTGCCCCGATCAGAAGGCTTTCGCCTCTACGCCAACAGGCTTAGCGTCCACCGACTGCCATCCCTTTCCCCCTCGCCGAGTACTGGGGACAGTCAGTTTAGCACCACCTATTGGCAACTGATAAGAATAGATACTACACTTGATCTTAGCCAAAAGGCCGAGAAGCATATATATTTTTTTTTTTTTGAAAAGCCTATGGCGTGTGAAACACACTCAAAAACTCCACCCGGTGCAGAAAAAATGTGCACACACATAAAGAGTGTTCAGCTGTTCATGGAGAGTATGGACGTGAGGACGTGAGCTCGTGTCTGAGGGAGGGGCTCGTTCTCGTTGCTGGTCCGAAGAGAGCTCCAGGAAGGACCATGATAGCAGTGCAGGAGCTACACCACCGCTAGTGAAGCCCTTGCTTTGCTTTACTTTGCTTTGCATATGCAGTGCCGTCCAGGATTCTTGTCAAGCTACTGATTCCTACTGATTCACACGTGTTACCGAGCACAGAAGGAGCACAGAAGGAGTGAATTTCTGACAACACCCCCCCCCCCCCCCCTCCTCCACTGCCTGACTTCCCTGTGCCTGGATCAGAATAACAGCTGAAAACAGCCCACTCATCTCAGAGCAACAGACGGACATCCCTGTGAAGCTGTGGAGATAGGTGTGATTTCCCACGAGAGGGAAGGAAGATAAGGAAGATAAGGTAATGCTGTAACATACATCGTAAAACCATGTGAGGGGCTCTCTCTGAGATAGCCGATGCCCGAGAGTGAAATCTTCCCCTTACAATACTCTGACAAACTGCATTATCTATAAACGGCTAGGAACAGCTGTTAGTGAACAAAAACCTCATGCTGCTGCAGGTAATGAGAATATTTGCTGGTCTGATCAGTTTTTTTTCTCTAAAACTTTGACATATATTAAAAAGGAAAATTAAATTGAAATATTCATAGTGGTGGCTGTATTGAAATGCTGGAATGATGGAATGTGGACATACTATTTAACTCTATGTATATTTTAAGGACCGCATACAAGCTGGACTAAATGAATGAGAGGAATCCTAAGTTAAACCTGTGTAAATACTTGTTTATTTAGAGCAGCAACACAGTAAATAATGGATCATTATAAGTAACTATGTGTGATTACAAGTAAAGGTGAATATTTTGTGTTCTCGGCTACCGTCAGTATTGCTGGAAAGACGGCCACAGTAAATAAAGTAAACAAAGTAAATTAAACAAAGCAAGTAAAACAAAACAACACAGAAATAAATATTCCACTAAGAGGACTAGAGCACAGGGGAGTTAAAGTGGAATAAAGTGGAATTTGGACACTGCAACTACACTCTGTACACTCTGTAAATTATATATTTTTTAACAAGTTAACGGACCTATCAGATCAAAGGGCGATTGCTATAGTAAATGGAAAAAAATGAAAAATGAAATACTGATGCGCTAATATCAATATCAATTTATGTTACTTATGTTACCCAATATATATACAAATTTAAGGTATAAAAAGGTGTAACCTGAATCAATCTACAATTATACAGCTGCACCCCATAGTGGTGGTGGCTAGGAACTACAGAAACAGCCCCCTAACCTATAACTGGTACAGATCGTGCAAAGTTTCAGAAAAGTGAATTAGAATATAAATTTAACTAAGTCTCTGAACATTTGGAGGGATTTGACTGAAAACTGTAATCATGGACAGGTCTGACATGGCTGAGTGAGGCAGTCATCTTATTGTGGCACAGGCCTAAGGCCTATTCACCGGCGTCCCTATTCACCAGGGTTTTAGAGTTCTTAAAATCTCTAAACCGGTATGCACCCTTCTAAAAGGTACAATACAAGAGCAACGACAAAGGGAGCCCTTTCCACTAAGAAAGCGGGAGACATACAACGATACTTTAAAGTTCAGCAAGAGATCTCTTCCAGAGTAAAAACAGCAGCGCTACGCGGCACCACTTGTGAGACTGCAAAAAAACAAAACAAAAAAGCCACCGAGGCAGCCTCTGGCACCTCTGAACAGCTGGATAGTCCTATAGAGACCCTCTTACCCCCCTATCAACCTATGGCCTCCCCCCCAAGACCCCCGGGTGTGGCTGCGCTCGACCAGGATATCAGGGAGATGCTTCAGGCTCTCCCTACTCAGACAGCTATTGAAGCTTTAATCCTTCGATTAGAAGAGACCCATCGGAGGGACATACTAGAAGTAAGGGGCGAGGTGTCCACCCTATCAGAGCGGATGACAGTTGGAGAGGTGTCAGTGACCTCCTTAGAAAATCGTGTGGCAGCATTGGAGAGGTCCCGGGACCTCCATAGAGATACGGCGACATCACTCCAGCTTCACATAGAAGAAATGGAAGACAGGAGCCGCCGTAATAATCTCCGCCTCCGCGGTATTCCAGAGGCAGATGCGGCAGAGAATGTCTCTGAAGTCGTACGGGAGATCTTCCGGACAGTTCTTGCTGAACCGGAGGCAGACATCATACTGGATAGGGCCCACAGAGCCTTAGGTCCAAGATCAGCAGACTCAACAAGACCGCGGGATGTTATTTGCCGCTTACATCGGTATGCCCAGAAGGAGACAATTCTACGGATGGCCTGGGACCATGGAGATGTGGAAATAAGGGGGTCCAAAGTCAGGATTTTACCGGATCTATCCAGAGCCACTTTAAGACGCCGAGCCCTTCTACGCCCTTTACTAGACCTGGCCAAACAGAAGGGCCTGTCCTATCGCTGGGGTTACCCCTTCTCAGTAACTTTTCGAGGAGAGCAGGGAGCCTATACGCTGCAGACTGTGGCAGACCTGCCAGGGCTTTTTGTCTTTATGGGTGCAGACCCAATCCAGGTCCCTGACTGGTTACAGATTCTTCCGCAGCAAGCCGGCAGATCGGGCGCCTCAACCCGATATGGTCCCCCACCACCTCGAAGGGAGAGGGGCAGACGTCAGCAGCAACCTACCTTGGAGGAGCCTGCACGTGAGTAGGCCCTGAGCTGCTTGCTGTTCCCTGTCACTTCAGTGCCCAGTCTGAAGGAACTGAGTCCAATAAGACTCTACCGGAACTTGTACTGTATTGAAATGCCCCATATTGCTCTTTACTGCCCTGCCCCTGCCTCTCCTTTGCCCCTTTTCTTTTTTTGGGGGGAGGGGTATGATTTATCCCTATGGTTTAACCCATGGACCAAGCTTTTTAATGTTGTGCTGCCTTGACTGACTGATCTTATTGGACTTTGGATGAGAAGTTGCAGCCGATAGAGATCTAGCAGCTTGAGACACCTGGGATACCATCCTATAGCGTGCTCACTAACCCCCCCCCCCCTCCTTCCTTTTTTTTTCTCTTTTTTTTTTTTTTTTCTCCCTTTCCCCTTTCGAGCAGCTGGAACTTGCGGGCTCACCTGGCGGTCTACAAGTTTTAGTATATCCAGAGGGAGAAGAGGGGGGATGAAGAGGATAGACGTGTAATTAGGAGGGAGAGTTCAATAATCCAGTAGAAGAGGATGTGTACCCCTAGAGGGGGAAGGTCCGGGGTGGGTGGAAGGGAGGAAATGTGGGCATTAACTTAATATTATGGAACTGGTTTTGGGTATATCACTATGATCTTGACTAATGTTGGATCCCGTGGAGACAAGACCTCTCCTTTTTTTTTTTTTTTTTTTTGACCTCCCAGGAACCTGTAAGGTCAAGTTTGTATAATGAATATCGATTAACCACCCCCCCCCCCCCAATCTACACCCCTATTTTTTTTTTTCCTTTTCCTTTGAATAATTTAAAAAAAGGAAGGGGTTGGGGAAGAGAGGGTTTGTTGATCAGGAATATATAGGTCTTGTCTCTCACGGGATAGGAACACGACTGAGATCTCAACTGTAAATGTTTTTTTTTTTGTATTCTAGCTATTTTCTTTTTTCTTATAAATACTGTGCATCTGATCATTGCAATGCCTGTTTGAATTGCTTTATTAGATTGTACCCCTTACAGCTAAACGCTGCACTGTATCTATATTATTTGTATTATCTTTCTCGACGGTCCTACTTTCTGTTGTTATTTACATATAGATTTACCTGGGGTGGGGGGGGGCGCCAGGAATGTAAGTTCTGGCCCCTCCTATAGACTATCCCAATTAGGTCGCGCTCGATACCCGGAATAGTATCCGGAGAGCGTACTAGCTAGTTAGGCTATATTTAGTACACTTAAAGCTACGCTCTTTTGGGCTAGCTTCCCCCTTTTCTTTTTTTTTTTTTTTTGTTTATCTCACTACCCCATTTATCTTTTTCTTTCTTCACCCACACCTTATTCTTTTGCAGACATGGATTCACTTAATATCTTTTCTTTAAACGTTAAAGGTCTTAACTCACCTGAAAAACGACGAATGTTGCTACATGACATGCGTCGAGCCAAAGCGGACATTGTCTTAGTGCAGGAAACACATTTCAGAGGAGATAATCTTCCACTACTTAAAAACAGGCACTACCCGGAAACTTTCCACTCTAATTACACTGAAACTAAATCCCGAGGAGTGTCTATACTTATCTCTAATAGAGTGCCATGGAAGTTTATAGATTCTCAGATAGATAGTGAAGGACGATTTCTGTTCTTGAAGGGACAGATTGGAGAAGAAACCGTGACCCTCGCGAACCTATACGCACCTAATAATCATCAGGACGTATTTTTGAGGAAACAGATAGGGCGACTTTTACATTTTTATGATGGACACCTTATAGTAGGGGGTGATTTGAATATACCTTTATTGCCGATGGAAGATACCTCCTCAGGAACATCGTCGACACCGCGTGACATGCGTAGACGAATTGGATCGACGTTTCACTCCGCACAGCTGATAGACGTTTGGCGTCTTTTCCACCCGGGTGAGCGGGACTATACTTTTTTTTCAAAACCACATCAAACGTACTCACGGATTGATTATTTCTTAGTTCCGCATGGTCAGCTACATGCAGTGGAAGATACCTCGATCGGATTAATTACATGGTCTGACCATGCCCCGATCAGTATACGATATGTTTTATCACGGGCACGTACGAGACAAAAATTGCAGTGGAAACTTAATGAAAGCCTGTTACAAGATGCAGAGGTTTTAGCTGATGTGGTCAGAGAAATTGGGTATTATTTTGACACTAATGCAACACCAGATAGTGACGCAGGGGTAGTGTGGGAGGCCCATAAGGCCGTTATAAGAGGGGTCCTTATTAAACACGGCGCAAGACTAAAGCATTTGCGGACAGCACAATTGGATATGTTACTTATTAAGTTACATAATTTAGAGACTTCCCATAAAGCAACCCCGACTAGACAACTCGGATCTGAATTGGACATGGTACGTTCACAGATAACCGATATCTTGCAATTTAAAGCTAAGGCAGCAATGCAGGTGTGCCGAAAGAAAGTGTATGAATCAGGTAATAAATGTGGTAGGCTCCTTGCCCAAACTTTGAGGAAACAGCGAATTGCGTCTTACATACCACATATAGTAAACTCCATAGGTCAAAAAAAATCATTACCTCAACAAATTGTCCAGGAATTCAGAATCTTTTATGGTTCTTTATACAACTTGAGTGTACCTACCCCCGCACATGAGGTTATGGTGTCATATTTGTCCCAATCTGCTATGCCTTTATTGCAGCCTGAAACACGTGAGCTTTTGGAAGACCCTATCACGTTGACCGAACTTCAACAAGCCTTAGATAGTACGAAACCGGGCAAAGCCCCGGGACCAGATGGTCTTTCTATTGCATATTACAAGGCCCTGTTTCCTTTTTTAGGACATCGTTTAGTAGACCTGTTTAATGGCCCGGGTAAAGTCTTCCACAAAACTACATTACAAGCACAGATATCGGTTATTCCGAAGGAAGGCAAAGACCCAAACCAATGCGGGAGCTATCGGCCGATCTCTCTTCTTAATACTGACTTTAAGTTATTTACTAAAATCCTGGCCGTTAGACTCCAACAGCATCTAACGTCTCTCATTCATTTAGATCAGGTAGGTTTTGTCCCGACTAGGGAAGCCAGAGACAATACCACTAAAGTCTTAAACCTGTTACACATTGCAGTAGATAAAAAAACACCATGCCTTTTCCTTGGGACGGACGCCGAAAAGGCGTTCGACCGGGTCAATTGGGCGTTCATGTTTGAGACGCTGCGATATATAGGCCTGGGGAGTAAGATGCTTCGTTGGATAACTGCAGCTTACACTGAACCTACAGCCAGTGTTAGAGCTAATGGGGTTCTCTCAGAGACCTTCACAGTTACCAACGGCACTAGACAGGGCTGTCCCTTATCACCCCTCCTGTTTGCACTCTCTCTGGAACCCTTCTTGTGCCACATCCGACTGAATCCAAATATTACAGGTATAGGAGTGAACGAAAGGCAATATAAAATCTGTGCCTACGCTGATGATCTGATGTTCACCCTTACAAACCCTATGACCTCCCTGCCAAATCTGTTACACGAATTCGAATTATATGGTCAGCTTTCTAATTTTAAGATCAACTATAATAAATCAGAGGCAATGGGCATAGGGATTCCACCTACTCAACTTATTAGACTTAGAGATAGCTTTCATCTGAAATGGACAGATACGGCTTTGTTGTATCTTGGTATTCATATACCTACGTCCTTTTCCCAAGTTTTTAAGTTAAACTTCCCACCTCTTTTGAAGACAATTCAACAGTCGCTGGACCAATGGAGTAGTGGTCTTCACTCCTGGTTGGGCCGCTGTAATATTCTTAAAATGGCAGTGCTCCCTAAACTTCTTTATCATATGCAGGCCCTTCCAATTCATATTCCTAGGAATTTCTTTAAACAAATTCATTTTATTTTTACTCGTTTCCTATGGTCAGGGAAACACCCACGACTGAGTAGGGCGACACTTTCACTACCTAAATCATACGGGGGGTTGGCATTACCAGATATGCGTCTTTATTATCAAGCATGCCACCTTAGTAGACTTCTCGACTGGAATAGGCATAAGGACATCAAACTGTGGACGCAGTTGGAACAAGACCAGAGTGAAATCCCTCTTATCAGAGCTCCCTGGTGTTATACAGCCTTACCACATAAAGTTAAGCAACACCCACTAATAGGTAATACGGTTGGAGAGTGTGCGCGCCTGTTATCGGGACCCCCCTTCTCGACGCGCGAATCTCCAATGAGACCTGTGATAGGTCATCCCCAATTTGTACCAGGCCTACATGATAGGATTTTTCGCAAACTACGGGAAGCAGGAGTTCACCAGGCGTCTCATTTTAGTATTTTGGGTAGATGGAGGACGTATTCTGAGCTGGTGGACCCTAACGGTCAGTTTAAACTAGACTTTATGAGAGCTTTGCAGTTAAGTCATTTTCTTAAGACCATCCCACCCCCCCCTGACGTTTTGCAATACCCACTTACGACTATAGAAGAGCTTTGCTCAAAGACTGGGACGATTGCCCATACATTATCTCTGATGTATGCTGTATTGGTAACACCTCAGGGAGACCACCAACCCCCGACTCTATTGAAATGGGAGAGAGACTTAGACCGTCATTTTACCTCGAACGAGAAAGACCGGATAATTCAGTTAACTCATAAGTCTTCCAGGTGCTCTAAGTATCAGGAAACCAACTATAAACTTTTTACACGTTGGTATAGGACCCCTGCCCTTTTACATAAACTATTCCCGACGTCCTCAGATCTTTGTTGGAGGTGAATGGGCACAGCTTAGACTGACCCCCCCCCCCCCCATTTCCACTCTGTGACATGTCTCCGACTCCACTGTACAGTCCAGCACTCTACCCGGGCTCCGCCGCTCTGACTTGTCTCCTGTCTCCACTGCAAAACCCATCCGACCCCCCCCCCCCCTGCCAGCCCAACCTGTGCTCTGTATCATGTGACAGTGTCCAGGTCCAGCCCACCCCCCAGGGTGCTCTCCACTCGGATATTATGTTTGTGTACAGCGCCGTCAGTGTAACCCCCCCACCAGGATGCTCTCCGGTCTCCATCGCTCAGCACGCGCAAACCCCCCCGAGGACGTTATCCTGCCCGTGTCAGCGGAGTAAATGACGGGACAACACAGTGCCTGGCGGCAGTTCTCCAGGCTTGGTGACTGGTGGAGGCGGAGCCTGGATGAGGCACCCGACACAAAGGCAGCCAGACAGGTACATCGTAAAGCAGCATTTTAGACCAGGCAGCAAACAGCACAATGTCACATCAATACAAGTTTGCTGAGCCTGAGCCCAAGACCATCACCTCACATGGTAAAAACTGTTGCTGTCTGTGTGTATATGTATATTAGCTGGCCCCCCCACCCCCCCCCCCCGAGGCTGCATTGATTGGAAGTGGTGAAGTGACATTGATGGGCACAGATGAGACTATTTGGGCATAGCTGAGTCAGAATGGATGGTCAAGCTGAGACTGTATTTGATGGGCCTGGTGAGGCTGTTTTTGATGGGCACAGGTGAGACTTTTTTTCGATGGGCACAAGTGAGGCGGAATGGATGGGCACAGCTGAGACTATTTGGGCACAAGTGGGGCGGAATGGATGGGCACAGCTGAGACTATTTGGGCACAAGTGGGGCGGAATGGATGGGCACAGCTGAGACTTTATTTGATGGGCACAAGTGAGGTGGAATAGATGGGCACAGCTGAGACTATATTTAATTGGGCACAAGTGAGGCAGAATGGATGGGCACAGCTGAGACTGTATTTGATGGGCACAAGTGAGGCGGAATGGATGGGCACAGGTGAGACTGTATTTGATGGGTACAGCTGAGACTGTATTTGATGGGCACAGCTGAGGCTATTTGATGGGCACAGGTGAGGTGAAATGGATGGGCACAGATGAGACTATTTGATGGGCACAGATGAGGCGGAATGTATGGGCACAGGTGAAACGGAATGGATGGGCACAGCTGAGACTGTATTTGATGGGCACAGATGAGACTATTTGATGGGCACAGGTGAGGTGAAATAGATGGGCACAGCATAGACTGTATTTGATGGGCACAGCTGAGACTATTTGATGGGCACAGCTAAGACTGTATTTGATGGGCACAGGTGAGGCGGAATGCATGGCCACAGCTGAGACTGTATTTGATGGGCACAAGTGAGGAGGAATGGATGGCCATAGATGAGACTATTTGATGGGCACAGATGAGAATATTGGATGGGCACAGATGAGACTATTTGATGGACACAGATGAGACTATTTGATGGGCACAGGTGAGGTGAAATGGATGGGCACAGCTGAGACTGTATTTGACGGGCACAGGTGAGGCGGAATGGATGGGCACAGCTGAGACTGTATTTGATGGGCACAAGTGAGGAGGAATGGATGGGCACAGATGAGACTATTTGATGGGCACAGATGAGAATATTTGATGGGCACAGATGAGACTATTTGATGGACACAGATGAGAATATTGGATAGGCACAGATGAGACTATTTGATGGGCACAGGTGAGGTGAAATGGATGGGCACAGCTGAGACTGTATTTGCTGGGCACAGCTGAGACTATTTGATGGGCACAGGTGAGGGGGAATGGATGGGCACAGCTAAGACTGTATTTGATGGGCACAAGTGAGGCGGAATGGATGGGCACAGTTGAGACTGTATTTGATGGACACAGGTGAGGCGGAATGAATGGGCACAGCTTAGACTGGATTTGATGGGCGCTGGTTTAAAAAGGTAGGGTATACATAAGCAGGGCAAAGGGGGTGGAGTCCGGGATGGACCTGGGAGGGGGGGTGGCAAAATTAGGTTTCGCCTAGGTTGTCAAAAATCCTTGCACCAGCCCTGGGAGCGGGGCTCGGTGGAGATGGGACTGGAGCATGGATGTTTGTCTGTGGATGACGCTGCCTGCCGGGGACTCTAACACTCTAGGCGAGCGCAGTGGAGGGGCGACTCGGCTCAGCAGAGATGGGACTCGGAGCATGGATTGAGGTGCAGCGACTAACACCATGGAGCGCGCTGTGGGTGGATGGCGCTGGCGGGGAGTCCGACAGAGACAGAGGTAAGGAGGACTCAGAGGATGGATTTGCACACAGCTGTGGGGAGGGGGGTGTGAGTAGTACAGGAAGTAGGACGCAGACTGTAGGTGTTGAGGGTCAGTGTATGTTTTTGGGGGTCAGTGTATGTGTCGGGGGTCAGTGTAGGTGTCGGGGGTCAGATAGGTCACATGTTCAAAAAATGGAGAGTGCAGCGCTTATGTGGTGGTTAAAACCATGTTTCAAATAAATGTTATACCTTGAAATGTAAACAGATAATATGTGAAAAATGTATTAAAAGGAAAACGAATGCAGAGTCCAAAAAGAACACAACATAGTCCGTGAAGAGTTAATCCCAAAAAGACACATTGCTTGCCAAGAAAGTGAAGATAGAGTTCTGTGAATAATAAGTCCCAAAATTCTCTGGAAATACCCTGGTTTATTTTGGGACTTATTATTCACCAAACTTTATCTTCACTTTCTTGGCAAGCAATGTGTCTTTTTGGGATTAACTCTTCACGGACTATGTTGTGTTCTTTTTGGACTCTGCATTCGTTTTCCTTTTAATACATTTTTCACATATCATCTGTTTACATTTCAAGGTATAACATTTATTTCAAACATGGTTTTAACCACATAAGCGCGGCACTCTTTCCATTTTTTGAGATCTATCCTACATTTTTTATTTTTTTTTGTAGTGTACTTAAGTGCCAGCTGCTTTCTTATACACTTTATCATCATTTTTTTATTATCTTCTTAAATTAGCGCAGCATTTGCCTTATAGCTTCTTTTTTTCTAAGGTCAGGGTAAAGTGGTTCAGGGCGGGGGGAAACAATCCTTGGTGGTCAGTGTGGTGGTGTGTGGGTTAGTGGTCAGTGTTTACTGCATACTTACTAGTGTAGTGTAGTGGCCAATGTAGGAATCGGGTAGGTCAGTGCAGTGGACAGGTAGGTCAGTGTAGTGGTCAGTGTAGGAATCATGTAGGTCCATGTAGAGGTTAGTGTAGTGGTCAGCATAGGAATTGGGCTGGTCAGTACTATTGTAAGAAGGGAAGGGACTCAGGAAGTGCAAAAAGTCTGCAGGTTATGGGGGGGGGGGGGCGCAAATTTCTTGCCTTGCCCCGGGCGCTGACAACCCTAGCTACGCCACTGGGGGCAGGCCCTTCTGCAGGGGTGGTAGGGGGTAGGGCATGAGCACGAGGCTGGAGCCAAAGTGGGAAGTGGCACAATGTTCGTTCGATCACGTCAAAGCACCACCATATACCCTCCACTTGAGTCACAGGAATTATTTTCCAATCCATCAGAAGACATCAGAAGACATTTCCGATGCGCAGCCATTCTTGGCATTGGATCAGGAAGGGGAGGTACCAACAGCTGCCACGCGGCAGTCTGACGACAGTACCCAGATCAGCCCAAGGAGGTTGATGCCTGCTGTTGCTGCCTACTCCGAGATCTCTATTGTTAGTGATGGGGAAGGTGACGTTGATGATGACGTGTCTACAGACATCATGTGGGTGCCCAGAAGAGAGGAAGAGGAGGGGAGAGCAGAGACGGAGAGATGGACCAGCAGATAGGGAGGAGAAGCAGGCCGAACTTACATTGCACAGAAGGGACAAACCAGACTCCTAATGTATCAGGAGCGAGCCATCAACCATGCCGTGCTCAGGTGCTCCCATGATGCCGGCCCATGGCTCTGCAGTGTGGGCTTTTTTTTACTGTGTCCGCTGCAGACAATCGTGTTGCCATATGCAGCCTTTGCAGTCAACGCATACGTCGCAGTAAGCCCAGCACTCACCCAGGGACGACCGCCTTAAGAAGGCACCTGGCCTCCCATCACCGAGCCCAGTGGGAGCAACGCCATCAGAACCCACATAGCCACACTCCAGGCTCTCACCGTCCAGCCTCTTCTCCTTCCTGTTCACAATTGTCCTCCACTCCACCTTTCATCATGCCGTTCTCACGTTTTTCTGCAAAAAGGCAGGCTTCCGTGGCCCAAATGTTCGATCGTAAAAAAAAACGATGACGCCAGATAACCCTCTTGCCCAACGAATTAATAACCCGTCAACTGCTGCCATATAAACTGGTGAACTCGGAGGCCTTTGGAAAATTTGTGGCCATTGGAACACCACAGTGGAAGGTCCCATGAAGGAAATATTTCTCCCAGAAGGGCATCCCATAGCTATATGGCCATGTTCAGCGGCAAGTGAATGTGTCTCTGGCACACAGTGTCGGTGCCAAGATACATCTGACCACAGACACGTTCACTGCCCACTGGGTGAACCTTCTGATGGCCGTCAAGTATGTAACCCGTGGCACCCATGTGGATTTGGTTTTACCGCCACAGATTACATGCAGGCCTGCCTCTTCTTCTCCAACTCCTCCTACTCCATCCTCCCTCTCCTCCTCGGCTGACTCCTCCTTTTCTGATTCTACCGTCTCTTTCGCTGCGCCGTCCAAGATCTCCAGAACCTATTCGACATGCCAGGTGAGACGTTGCCATGCTGTGCTGCGTCTGTTGTGCCTGGAAGACAAGAGCCACACTGGTCCTGCACTCCTTTCAGCTTTGTGTTCACAGGCAGATCAGTGGCTAACACCGCTCAGTTTGACAGTTGGTAAAGTGGCGTACGACAACGGTGCCAATCTGCTGAGCACGCTGAACCAGGGAAAAATTACACACGTGCCATGCATGGCACACATCCTGAACTTGATCATACAGCGATTCGTTGCCAAATACCTTGGGCTCCAGGACGTCTTGAGGCAGGCCAGGAAATTTTCGGCCTATTTCAGAAGATCTTACACGGCCATGGCTCGCCTTGCTGACATTTAGTGGCGACACAACCTGCCGGTCAGACGTCTTATTTGTGACTGCCCAACGCGGTGGAACTCAACATTGTATATGTTTGATAGGCTGCTCCAGCAGAAACGTGCAGTTAACGACTAATTGTACGAACTCTGCGGCAGGACAGGTTCTGGGGAGCTTGGTTTTTTTGTACTGTGCCAGTGGCTGCTCATGTGCGACTCATGCAAGTCGCAATGCTGGATGAGTTCCAGGGGGGGCTACTCCACCTTAGACAAGTCAACAACAGGAGTCTGAAGAGGAGGAGTCAGAGGAGGATGGTGCTGGGGCAGAGGAGCAAGAAGAGCATGCTTTAAACCTTTCTGGGATCCCTGGTGTTGTCCGTGGTTGGGGGGAGGAGAACGAGGACGACATTATCCTGGATGATGAGCAGGAGCCAGGCAACTACACCGCTTCCAGTTTAGTGCAAATGGGGGCCTTCATGCTCCGGTGTTTTAAGAGGGACCTTCCTCTAAAAAGCATAAAGGGCAAGGACCAGTACTGGGTGGCAATGTACTTAGACCCCCGATACAAACAAAACATGGCGGAAATGTTACCACCATCACAGAGGGCTATCAGAATGCAGCACTTCCAGGCCTTGCTTCGAGAAATGCTGCATTCTGCTTTTGCGTCCGCTGGCAGAGGAATTTCCAATCACAGAGAAACAGTTTTGGGTACCAATCCAACAGCGCCTGCAAGAAGAGGGCGGTTTGATAATGTCTTGGTTACTAATGATATGAGATCATTCTTTCAGCCGACCCATCGACAGCTGTCCTCCAGATCCAGCATCAGGGAACGCCTAGACCGACAGCTGTCCTCCGGGTCCAGCATCAGGGAACGCCTAGACTGACAGGTATCCGACTACATCAGGTTAACGGCCGATGTGGACGCACTGAGAAGTGATAAACCCCTGGACTACTGGGTGGGCAGCCTTGACCTCTGGCCAGAGCTTGCACAATTTGCAATGGAACGGTTGGCTTGCCCCTCGTCCAGTGTCCTGTCCAAAAGGACGTTCAGTGCAGCAGGGGGCGTGACCGATAAGCGCACAACAGTGTTGACTACCTCACATTTATAAAAATGAATGAAGCAAGGATCTAGGAGGATTTCAACACATGTGACCAGTAGACCATGTTTCATTCAAATTCTGGTGAACGCCTGTGGGCCTGTACTGGCCGACACTTACTTCTGTATCCGGTGAATGCCTAATGCACCACCAGACACAAAATACATATTTGTTTGCTGTCAGGTGAATGCCTGTGGCCGTGGGCTAATACTATATGTACTCTCAAAGTACCTGAGCTATATTGCCTCTCATACCTTTCTATTAGTTGCCAGTACAACTTGTGTATTATACATGTATCCTCAAAGTACCTGAGCTACACTATCTCTCGTATGCTATTAATACTTGTTACTACCAATACAATTTACTACGTGGCTTGACAGAAGTATAAAATACTTATAGGCCTCATCCTAATTCTTGAACATGTTCGCTCTAACTTTTCTATGCTAGGGGTTGATGTTATTTCATAGCATCTCCCCTGGTGGCCTAAATACATCTCTACATGCTAAGGCTGATATGATGTAGAGAACCCCCAAACTCCTGTTGCTGGGAGTGACGCCTGTGGTCCCTTACTGATAATCACCTGCATGTAGAGGTGTATTGGGATATTGACCTTGAACTAATTTTAAATGCTAAGCCTTGGTCACAGGTTGTAATGCGTCCATTCTTAGTAGCTCAACACCTTTCTTTATGTGACACAGAGATGATGTATAGATCCCCCAAACTCCTGTTGCGCGGAATGACGCCTGGGGCCTAATACTGAGTTGTCGCATAGAGAATCGCATTGAATTCCTTGCTAACCGCAGTTGTGGTTCACTCCGTTCGTCAAGTGCTGTTACAATGCCTAATGTACCACCAGCCAAGGTTGTTGCTGTCAGGTGAATGCCTGTGGGCTAATTTTTAGGGCCTGTAATGGACGACACTTACTTCTGTATCCGGTGAATGCCTATTGTACCACCAGCCACAGAATACAAAGTCGTTTGCTGTCAGGTGAACACCTGTCGGCTAATTTTTGGGGCTTGTAATGGCCGGCACTTACTTCTGTATCCGGTTTTTCACTTAATACTTCTGATAGGTCAGTGTCCATGTTGTGGGACTATTTGTGCACAGCTAGTAAGTATTTTGTAGCTGCAAATGTGACCTGCAGGTTTTTAATATTCGCCTGCCATTAAAGTCAATGGGGCATGCCGCGAACTTGCGGTTCGCAGACATTTGCAATCGTTCGCGGTTAGCGAACCGTCCCTTCGGATGTTCGTCCATCACTAATAGTGTCCACCACGTGTCTGTTACAAACTCAACATTTAGTATAAGTAGAAGATCCAGGGTCCATGTAAAGTCACAACCTCACCAGGCCTTCCTAGAAGATTGTCCGCATATTTGCTTCTCACATCACCACTTTATTCCCCCACTATGGGGTCTATTGGAAGCCACATTTCTCAGATTTACATTTATTAGAAGATTCAGTAATATATTCTAGAACATTAGTTCTGATTTATTAAAATGTATACAAATTATTAACATTTCTCAGGTCTTCATACCCCCCCAAGAACAACTCCAGAAACTCCACCAATCACATCACTCTGATCAAGCTGTCCCGCGGCATCCTCTTCAAAGACAACACCTTCGATGAATAGATGGACACCGATCGTTTTTCTCCTGGGCCTTATGTCTTTGTTGAAGACGCAAACTGCATCACCCCCGATATACCAATTATTCCAGGAAGGGAATTTAATATCCTGCAAAAAAAACTATTAACCTATTAAATCCCTCATATCTCATGTGTGAGGTCTCCTCCCAGGCCGTCCCCCTTCTGACACTATTATTGGCAAGACCTTTCATTTGGAAAATAAAAAATACTTCTTTAAGAGCATTGGGCAGAGGTGACGTTTGTTGTCGCTTCCACCAGTCAATGCTACGGAAAAAAAAAATAATAATAATTTTTTTAATTGTATGAAATTAATCAAGGTTGAACCCACCCACACGTAACGCCCCAAACAAAACGTTTGAGACCCCGCCCTCACATATACAAACCTAAATTCACACATTGGGGGTGCCTACACCTGAAAACGTTGATTGATTGATTTAATGGATTTATAGTAGGGTTGTCCCGATACCGATACCAGTACTTGTACTACCGCAAATACCCCCGATACCTAAAAAGAATACTTCCCCCGCCGCCGTCGCCGCAATGAAAGCCGCCACACGGGAACATCACAGCTTTCATTTGAATAGCGCGTATAGACACTCCCCCTTGCTCGTGATTGGATGGGTGATCTGTCCAATCCCGAGCAAGGGGGAGTGTCTATACGCGCGGGAACACTACAGCTATTCAAATGAAAGCTGTGATGTTCCCCAGGCGGCTGCTAGGTATGGGGGAAATGGCTGCGGGGACATGGCTGCATATGTGGGGGAAATGGCTGCATTAGTGTGGGGACATGGCTGCATATGTGGGGGACATGGCTGCATTTGTGGTGGAAATGGCTGCATTTGTGGGGGACATGGCTGCATTTGTGGGGGACATGGCTGCATATGTGGTGGACATGGCTGCATTTGTGGGGGACATGGCTGCATATGTGGGGGACATGGCTGCATATGTGGGGGACATGGCTGCATTTGGGGACACATTTTAAAAAAGTATCGGTATCAGCGACTACTTGAAAAAAAGTACTTGTACTTGGTCCTAAAAAAGTGGTATCGGGACAACCCTAATTTATAGTGTGCCAAATACTGACCCGTCAGGGCAGTGTCTAAGCGCAGGAGACATAAGAGAGAGGCCAGAGATTAGTCTGGCAGCCTGGTTCTGGGCGAGCTGGATTTTCTTCAGCCACTTTAGAGGCATACCCAGATACACAATGTTGTTAAAGTCAATCTGGGAGTTGACGAGAGATTGAACCAGGACTTGCCGGTGGTTCTGAGAAAACAATTTTTTTTACCTTTCTCAGACACCTGATATAATACAGTGCATTGCGGATACATTGATTGACTTGGGGTATCCAATTCAGATTACAGTCAAAAATTGTCCCCAGGACATGGACTTGATTCACCGGAACAGGACACGACCCAAGGCTCATGGGCCAGTTCCCCAAAAAGACAGCTGGATCAATACGTCCAGAGATGATAATTTCTGTCTTTTTAGCATTGGAATTGTGATCCATCCACTATTTGATGTCTAATAGGCAGGAAGCGAGCTGCAGACCAGGGGCAGGGTCGGATGGGCTGTCGACGACCAACTGAATATCGTCTGCGTACAGCCGATTAAACACTGCATGGGTGTCCAGCAGACATGGCGACAGGGCCGAAGATACACATTAAACAGCCATGGCGACAGGGCCGAGCCCTGAGGCACCCCACAGCTCAGGGTGCTGATGGTAGATAGAAAAGGTTCGGTTTTGACCTGAAAGGTCCTGTGAGTAAGAACGTCTGACAGCCAGTGTAAAGCAGAGCCGGTAATGTGAAAATGTGATGGTGATACAGGTTTTACATATCACCGCACAGGCCGGAATGAGAGCGATAATTCTATCACCAGACCTCCTCTGTTACACTAAACTGATGACCTATAGGGGGCTTTTAAAGTGTCACCTATAGAAAATATCGGGTAATGAAGTCTGTCGCCATTTCACAGGCACACAAATGTAATGTTTGACATGCTGGGTATCTATTTACTCTGTGCAACCTCGGCTTTTATATTTTACCAGAAAATTGGGTCATTTATTGTGTTTTTGTGCCCCTGAAATGCACTTTATTGTGTTTTTTTTGCTGAAGTTTGGCGTTTCCTAGACTTTTGCGATAATATTGTGTGACATAACACAATTGGAACTACCACTATTATATTATTTATAATCTTCAGGCCTAAAATTATTTTTTATCTCCTTCCTGCCCTATAGCAGAATGACAGCCAGGTAGGGGCTCCATTATCCTGATTGGACATCATATGACATTCCAGAAGAATAAGCCGCTCAGGCGCACAGCGATCGGTGGTGAGGTGTATCGCTCTGAAAAACTGCATCTCTAATCTCGGTAAAGAGCCTATGACTTGGGGTCTATACCATGTGATCAGCCGTGTCCAATCAAAGCCAATCACATGGTAACCAGGAAGTGCCGGTTATCGGCTTTCCTTTATTCATGCTGACAAGGCGCGAGTAGAGGAGAGCCAATCAGTGACTCTCCTGATGAGGGGGGAGGGGTCTGCACTGATATTCAGCATTGATTATCAGTACAAGCCCATCAGCGATGATTGCCAGTGATGCCAATCAGTTCCCACCAGGAATGCTTGTCAGTACCTCCTGATCAGTGCTGCATATTAGTGCCTCCTCATCAGTGAAGGAGAAAACGTATTTATTTACAACATTTTATAACAGAAACAAAGACAAAAAACGTTTTATTCATAATTTTTCGTCTTTGTTTTATTTGTATCACAAAAAATACACCCCCCCCCCCAGAGGGGATCAAATACCCCCAAAATAAATCTCTATTTGAGGGAAAAAAAAGATAAAAGTGTCATTTGGGTACAGTGTCACATGACCGAGTAATTGTCATTCAAAGTGTGAGATCACCGAGAGCTGGAAATTGGCCTGGGCAGGAAGGGGGGGGGGGGGCGGGGGGTGTCCGGTATTGAAGGGGTTACACGTGCGGGCAAAATAAATGACTCTGGCAGTGAAAGGGTCAAAGGATCCGATCCCTCTGTGTGACAGCAGTGCGGGGGAGAAGTTCCCTGTACCGGCTGTCACTTTATGAAATGAGTGCGGCCGTGCCATTCATTCACAGAGTTCTGTCCTTTGCCGATGTCGGCTTGTAGTTTTCAATAAACTCCCACACCCTTTAACAATGTCCACACCCCTGGAAGTGTTTCTTACATGATGGAGATCAGCCATGGAGTATATCTGAGGTGTATATCAGGGTGTGCTTCTTCCCCACATGAGAGCTATGATGTCCAGCAAAATTCATATACAAGACATTTCCCGCACTCAAGGCACAAATACACCTCGAGGGGGATCCCTGATGTACAGGAAGACAGGACTTCAGTGAGGAACAATTCCCTCACTTAGGACAGAAATACGGCTTCTCCCCTGTGTGAGATCTCCGATGTTTGTAAAGACTAGACGTCTGTGAAAAACATTTCCCGCACTCAGGACAGGAATACGGCTTCTCTCCCGTGTGAGATCTCTGATGTCTGTTAAGATTGGACTTCACTGAAAAACATTTCCCGCACTCAGGACAGGAATACGGCTTTTCCCCCGTGTGAGATTTCTGATGTGTGTAAAGATTGGACTTCACTGAAAAACATTTCCCGCACTCAGGACAGGAATACGGCTTCTCAACTGTGTGAGATTTATGATGTCTTTTAAAACTGTAATTGTCTGAAAAACATTTCCCGCACTCAAGACAGGAATACGGCTTCTCACCTGTGTGAGATCTCTGATGTATTGAAAGACATGACTTCTCTGAAAAACATTTACCGCACTCAGGACAGGAATATGGCTTCTCTCCTGTGTGAAATCTCTGATGTATTGAAAGATTGGACTTCCGTGGAAAACATTTCCCGCACTCTGTACAGGAATACGGCTTCTCTCCTGTGTGAGATCTCTGATGTGTGAAAAGATTGGACTTCCGTGGAAAACATTTCCCGCACTCTGGACAGGAATACGGCTTCTCCCCTGTGTGAGATCTCTGATGTATCACAAGATAGTACTTCTGTGGAAAACATTTGCCACACTCAGGACAGGAATACGGCTTCTCCCCTTTGTGAGATCTCTGATGTGTGTAAAAATTGGACTTCCGTGAAAAACATTTCCCGCACTCAGGACAGGAATATGGCTTCTCCCCCGTGTGAGATCTCTGATGTGTGTAAAGATGAGACTTCACTGGAAAACATTTCCCGCACTCAGGACAGGAATACGGATTCTCCTCTGTGTGAGATATTTTATGCTTATTAAGATAGTATTTAGAACGGAAACCCTTCCCGCACTCAGTACAGGAAAACCTCTTATCTGTTGGAAGGACGGCACCGTCCCGCACAGTCTGAGGTTCCTCAGGATAAGAGGAATACGATGGTCCGGCACCGTCCCGCACAGTCTGAGGTTCCTCAGGATAAGAGGAATACGATGGTCCGGCACCGTCCCGCACAGTCTGAGGTTCCTCAGGATAAGAGGAATACGATGGTCCATCTACACTGTGTGGTGCCGGATGGACATTTGAGGTAGTCGGGTTTTCTCCTGGACTATACTGTGTGATGTCCTCATCTTCTACTTTACAGTCTGGAGACAAAGTGAGACAATCCTCTGAGGTTTTCCTCATCTCCCGTCCATCTACTAAAATAGAAATACAAAGATTATTACCAGACATGAGCTGATTGGTTCCCCTAAACCAGGACTCCGCCCACATCAGGCATCTTTGTCTCTGAGGATCTTACAATTCCCCCCTCAAGGTAACTAGTAAATGGGTCCTCTGATCTCCTACCAGATCATTTCTTTATTCATGGACCTTAGTCAGAGAGTGAGGAAACAACGAGAACTGTCTTTTATAGGAGTGACAGTGATGAGGGGATTATAGGACGAGTGTCCCCACCCCCTCTATCACTCATTGCCATCTTCCCAACACAAAAAGTCCTGCACTTCCTTATTTAGTCCATGATTTAGTCATGAATAACAGCGGGGCTGAGCCCCACCAGAGGTCAGAGAGTGAGGATGGGGAGAACAACCAAGATGAAGACTGGACTGATCCTGAAGACCACCATCATTGGGTTATTGACTCCTCCCTCATTATCACTTTCTGTTTATGATTTAAAAGTTGGAGGATGTTATCACATTATTATCACCATGTAGAAGTCTGTGCTCCAATCACATCATCAGATATAAAATGTCCAGCTGGTAGAAAATGGGTGCAAAAGAAGTCAGGACTATGTAATGTACAACTTATTATACAGAATACAAAAGTTAGGATTTTATAGTATCAAAATGAAATGAACGTATCTCGAGATACGCCACGTAACTTCTTAGATGCTCCGGCGTATTTTTTTTCTGTATTCAGAAAACAAGATACGCCGGGATTGAGCTAAGATACGAGCGGCGTAAGTGTATTACGCCATCGTATCTTAGTTGCATATTTACGCTGGCCACTAGGTGGCGCTTCCGTAGAATTCCGTGTCAAATTTGAAAATTAGCTAGATACGCCGATTCACGAACGTAAGGCCTTTTTCAGGCGTGAAGATAAACCACCAAAAACATGGCGCAGCCAATGTTAAGTAGGGACGTCGGAACAGCCGTTGAATTTCACGTCGTTTGCGTAAGCCGATTCAGAATGGGGCTGGGTGTAAGTTCCTCTTTTTTTTTTTTTTTTCCATTGAGTTTTTGCGATGTGATTTGGAGCATGCACACTGGGATACGTCCACGGCCGGCGCATGCGCAGTTCGTTCGGCGTGTCATTTCCGTGGGGTCACCGTTCATTTTAATACACCACACCCCCTACATGCCTAATTTGAATTACGCGCACTTACGCCGCCCAATTTATGCTACGCCGCTGCAACTTACGGAGCAAGTGCTTTGTGAATACAGCACTTGCCTGTAAAAGTTGCGGAGGTGTAACGTAAATAGGATACGCTACGCCCGTACAAAGATACGCTCACCTACGTGAATCTAGCTCATAGAGTTTATAGTGCGGGGGTCAGGAGTATGTAATGTACAATATAAATGATATAGTGTAAGGGTCAGGACTCATAATATTGGTATTCAGTAATCAGTGGTAGATTATTTTTTACATGAGACAAGTTGCAGAGATCCCACACCTCTGCCCCCCGTCTCCTCAGACTGCACTCAGTGACTTGGGTCTGAGACTATACAGACATATCCCTCCACCCGGCACAGCCAGCAGACAACAGAGCAAGTAACCCGGGAGAATTGTTCTGTCAGAGATCTCACTAGACCCGGGCATGGGGCAGAAGACCCAAGGTACATACCCCAGGTGTCTAGGTCACGCAAACCCTATGGTGAAAATGAACATTTTGCTGCCGGCTGAACCCCAGAATCTCCATAGATCCAGTCTAGAGACATAAATTGTGTCTTCAGCACAGAGAAGGAAAATTATCTGAGAGAAATACAGGAATACAGGACGGGGAACACAGCTCAGGAAAGTGACCAGGGGATTACAGGCTGATATCACCCAGTCCCCGCCCTACTCTGGACCAATCAGTGAGCAGTATGGGTGGAGGAATGGATTTAGTGTTAATGACCCACCTGTGCTGATCTCTGTAGGAGTGTCCTCCTCTATAAATGTCCCCGTTATTCCATCCTCCTCCATAGACTGCTGATCATCCCTCACATACGTCTCTTCTTCTTCTGATTTCACCTCAAATTCTATATCGATTGGATCTCCACTCTAAACCAAGAGAATGAGAGAGAATATCATCTGTAAGATATAAGCTTTATTATTGTGATATCACATCTATAACCTCCGTCCCACCAACCTTGTAACAGTGGGGGATGGTGTGACCTTCCTGTGTGGAATCCCATTCATATGGAGGACGGGGACATCTCTCTGGGGGGTTCCTGGTATTAGGTGGCTCCATCATATCCTTGTGTCCTTCTGATAACTCCTCCATCACTCCATACTCCTCATCCTCCTCTTTATACTCTTCTTTAACATCAATATTATCATCCCCGAGGTTTCCACTCTGAATATATAATAAAACATTCATTGTAACAAACGTGTTTGTGTATAAATCATAACTACCAATAATTTTTCCTCACCTACCTGATGGTGGGGGGTGGTGTGTTCTTCCTCCATCACCCCGTCCTCATCATCCTCCTCTTTTATCTCTTCTTTAACCTCAACTTTACAATCTCTCAGCTTTCCACTCTGAATATAGAATGAAAATGACATCAATGGTAACAATGCAGATAATGTACAGATCCTAATGATACGATCAGTGATTGTTCCTCATCTACCTGATGATGGTGGGGGATGGTGTGACCTTCCTGTGTGGAATAATCCCGGGAATACAGAGGACGGGGACATCTCTCTGGTGGGTTCCCATTACTGGACCCATCTGTAGGAAACACACACACTGACTGAATCCATTGTTTCTATGTGTTTATCAGATGATGGGGGATCTAGGTGGAGCCTCCGTACTGCTCTCTCCTGTACAATAAAGTCTCCTCTTACCCGGTGATGTGAGGGGCGGCTGATTGTCCATCATGACGTCCTTGTAGAGATCCTTGTGTCCTTCTAAATCCTCCTACATAGGGAAATAGACAGTGACATCACCTGATACTTACAAAGATAAAGTCATCATCCAGACACATCCCTTGTGTTGAACCTTCACAGACATCAGGAATAGTTATTTCCTCCTCCATAAAGATTATAAAATCAAACACAAGTATCATAAGTCCACCTCTGAATAAAACCCCATCCCGTATTATTATATAATCCGTTATTATAAACTAAAATGAAGAGAATGTTCCGGCCCTGTAAGTGGGGAATGTTCTGACCCTGAAGGGGTTAATCTAGGTCTCCACACTATATATGTGTGTATTATCATCTGCTGGAGATAAAAGACGTCACAGTGACTATGGAGGAAGAGGACGAACATGACGGGGTTACTGGGTGTAAATAGAAGATAAGATCTTATTACCTCCTCTGCTACCGATTCCAAAGATGTCTCCTCACTACTTCCTCCCGACTCACCCGGAACTTCCTGTCTGTACCTGACATCACTTCCTGTCTTCTTCTCTCTATGGTAGAAGTGAGATCACCATCTTGTGGAGATCAGAGGAACTGCAGCCCAGAGAAACGTCTCATAGTCTGAACACGGCCTTGTGCTGTGTGTGTATGTACTGTACAGAGGCGGCTCTCTAATTAAGCAAGTTAGGTGGTCATCCACAGGACTTTGATGATTTTAGGATATTTATATATATATATTTTTTTCGGTCAACCTTTAATATCTTTGTTCACTTGATTTAGGGTGTACCATACACCTCCTTTTTTTTTATCACATTTTGGTTTTTGATACATTGTTATTCACTCCTTTGTGATAGACAAATGTTTGGGGTTGCGCGCCTATTCCTGTTGCATGATGGTCGCCTACATGGGCCTTGCGGCCACCTAATTTGCCTACCATATGTGTGGGAGAAAATGTCCCCTGCTTGGTGTCCCCGGGCCGGACTGGCTGTAGGAAATTCCGGTCCGAATGTCCTAACATGAACTGCCTTCCCCCGAGCTCCCCTTCCACTCACTGCTAGGGTTGCCACCTGTACGGGATTCACCCGGACAGTCCGGGTTCTGAATCATCTGCCCGGGTTTCAGACTCTCTCACTACTTCTCCATAAACACACTATGCTGGGGTAATTGTTAGAATAAAGCACATTCCATACAGTCCCCCCCCCCCTCAGGCTCCTGCAGGGTCTCTGTTGTCCGTGACTAACCCCCCCCGTCACCAGTGCAGTGTGCTCAGAGAACCTGGGAGGCGGAGCTGAAGAGGAGATCACGTCGGGAGGAGGAGATCACGTCGGGGTGGCGCTGCTCACACTACATGCAGGGAAGAGGAGAGCTGAGAGTTTGTGTTTGGAGTCTCCTGGGGGGAGAAGCTGGCAGGAGTTTCTGTGAAGGGTTAAGGTGACAGGAGGATCGGGAGTGTCTGCTGATATCTTCCAAGCCTCACACCTCTGTCTACAAACATTCCCCCTCCTCAGACCAGATAACGTGACCATTTATTAACCCTGTGTGTATGGAGAGTGTCAACTTCTGATTGTACAGAGCTTGGATAACACAGGGATATATGAATGGTCATACATTACATTCACATCATCGTACATAGAGTGCTGGGAGTTTTCATTGTTGTTAATATCAGTGGATGAGTACAATAGCTTTTGTTTTTATTTACATCACTATTCCCTCCCCCCCAGAGACCACTTCATACATCCAGCTAGCATCATCCCATCCGCACACCTCTCCATACCACCCCCACCGCACTCCTCTCCTATACATACCACCCCCACCATCCCCTCCGCACTCCTCTCCTATGCATACCACCCCCACCATCCCCTCCGCACTACTCTCTTATACATACTACCACCACCATCCCCTCCGCACTCCTCTCCTATACATACTACCCCCACCATCCCCTCCGCACTCCTCTCCTATGCATACCACCCCCACCATCCCCTCCGCACTCCTCTCCTATACATACTACCCCCACCATCCCCTCCGCACTCCTCTCCTATGCATACCACCCCCACCATCCCCTCCGCACTCCTCTCCTATGCATAGCACCCCCATCATCCCCTCCGCACTCCTCTCCTATCCATACCACCCCCACCATCCCCTCCGCACTCCTCTCCTATACATACTACCCCCACCATCCCCTCCGCACTCCTCTCCTATGCATACCACCCCCACCATCCCCTCCGCACTCCTCTCCTATACATACTACCCCCACCATCCCCTCCGCACTCCTCTCCTATGCATACCACCCCCACCATCCCCTCCGCACTCCTCTCCTATACATACTACCCCCACCATCCCCTCCGCACTCCTCTCCTATGCATACCACCCCCAACATCCCCTCCGCACTCCTCTCCTATACATACTACCCCCATCATCCCCTCCGCACTCCTCTCCTATGCATACCACCCCCCCCTCAGACCACTTCATACATCCAGCTAGCATCATCCCCTCCGCACTCCTCTCCTATCCATACCACCCCCACCGCACTCCTCTCCTATACATACCACCCCCACCATCCCCTCCGCACTCCTCTCCTATGCATACCACCCCCACCATCCCCTCCGCACTCCTCTCCTATACATACTACCCCCACCATCCCCTCCGCACTCCTCTCCTATGCATACCACCCCCACCATCCCCTCCGCACTCCTCTCCTATACATACTACCTCCACCATCCCCTCCGCACTCCTCTCCTATGCATACCACCCCCACCATCCCCTCCGCACTCCTCTCCTATGCATAGCACCCCCATCATCCCCTCCGCACTCCTCTCCTATCCATACCACCCCCACCATCCCCTCCGCACTCCTCTCCTATACATACTACCCCCACCATCCCCTCCGCACTCCTCTCCTATGCATACCACCCCCACCATCCCCTCCGCACTCCTCTCCTATACATACTACCCCCACCATCCCCTCCGCACTCCTCTCCTATACATACTACCCCCACCATCCCCTCCGCACTCCTCTCCTATCCATACCACCCCCACCATCCCCTCCGCACTCCTCTCCTATACATACTACCCCCACCATCCCCTCCGCACTCCTCTCCTATGCATACCACCCCCACCATCCCCTCCGCACTCCTCTCCTATACATACTACCCCCACCATCCCCTCCGCACTCCTCTCCTATGCATACCACCCCCACCATCCCCTCCGCACTCCTCTCCTATACATACTACCCCCACCATCCCCTCCGCACTCCTCTCCTATGCATACCACCCCCACCATCCCCTCCGCACTCCTCTCCTATACATACTACCCCCATCATCCCCTCCGCACTCCTCTCCTATGCATACCACCCCCCCCTCAGACCACTTCATACATCCAGCTAGCATCATCCCCTCCGCACTCCTCTCCTATCCATACCACCCCCACCGCACTCCTCGCCTAGACATACCACCCCCACCATCCCCTCCGCACTCCTCTCCTATGCATACCACCCCCACCATCCCCTCCGCACTCCTCTCCTATACATACTACCCCCACCATCCCCTCCGCACTCCTCTCCTATGCATACCACCCCCACCATCCCCTCCGCACTCCTCTCCTATACATACTACCCCCACCATCCCCTCCGCACTCCTCTCCTATGCATACCACCCCCACCATCCCCTCCGCACTCCTCTCCTATGCATAGCACCCCCATCATCCCCTCCGCACTCCTCTCCTATCCATACCACCCCCACCATCCCCTCCGCACTCCTCTCCTATACATACTACCCCCACCATCCCCTCCGCACTCCTCTCCTATGCATACCACCCCCACCATCCCCTCCGCACTCCTCTCCTATACATACTACCCCCACCATCCCCTCCGCACTCCTCTCCTATACATACTACCCCCACCATCCCCTCCGCACTCCTCTCCTATGCATAGCACCCCCATCATCCCCTCCGCACTCCTCTCCTATCCATACCACCCCCACCATCCCCTCCGCACTCCTCTCCTATACATACTACCCCCACCATCCCCTCCGCACTCCTCTCCTATGCATACCACCCCCACCATCCCCTCCGCACTCCTCTCCTATACATACTACCCCCACCATCCCCTCCGCACTCCTCTCCTATGCATACCACCCCCACCATCCCCTCCGCACTCCTCTCCTATACATACTACCCCCACCATCCCCTCCGCACTCCTCTCCTATGCATACCACCCCCACCATCCCCTCCGCACTCCTCTCCTATGCATACCACCCCCATCATCCCCTCCGCACTCCTCTCCTATGCATACCACCCCCACCATCCCCTCCGCACTCCTCTCCTATGCATACCACCCCCATCATCCCCTCCGCACTCCTCTCCATACCACCCCCACCATCCCCTCCGCACTCCTCTCCTATACATACTACCCCCACCATCCCCTCCGCACTCCTCCCATGCATACCACCCCCACCATCCCCTCCGCACTCCTCTCCTATACATACTACCCCCACCATCCCCTCCGCACTCCTCTCCTATGCATACCACCCCCACCATCCCCTCCGCACTCCTCTCCTATGCATACCACCCCCACCATCCCCTCCGCACTCCTCTCCTATCCATACCACCCCCACCGCACTCCTCTCCTATACATACCACCCCCACCATCCCCTCCGCACTCCTCTCCTATGCATACCACCCCCACCATCCCCTCCGCACTCCTCTCCTATGCATACCACCCCCACCATCCCCTCCGCACTCCTCTCCTATGCATACCACCCCCACCATCCCCTCCTCACTCCTATCCTATGCATACCACCCCCATCATCCCCTCCGCACTCCTCTCCTATGCATACCACCCCCTCCGCACTCCTCTCCTATGCATACCACCCCCTCCGCACTCCTCTCCTATGCATACCACCCCCACCATCCCCTCCGCACTCCTCTCCTATGCATACCACCCCCACCATCCCCTCCGCACTCCTCTCCTATGCATACCACCCCCACCATCCCCTCCGCACTCCTCTCCTATGCATACCACCCCCACCATCCCCTCCGCACTCCTCTCCTATGCATACCACCCCCATCATCCCCTCCGCACTCCTCTCCTATGCATACCACCCCCTCCGCACTCCTCTCCTATGCATACCACCCCCTCCGCACTCCTCTCCTATGCATACCACCCCCACCATCCCCTCCGCACTCCTCTCCTATACATACTACCCCCACCATCCCCTCCGCACTCCTCTCCTATGCATACTACTCTCACCATCCACTCCCCTCCTATGCATACTACCCCCACCATTCCCCTCCGCACTCCTCTCATATACATCCTACCCCCACCATCCCCTCCACACTCCTCTCCTATGCATACCACCCCCACCATCCCCTCCGCGCTCCTCTCCTATGCATACCACCCCCACCATCCCCTCCGCACTCCTCTCCTATGCATACCACCCCCACCATCCCCTCCGCACTCCTCTCCTATGCATACCACCCCCTCGCACTCCTCTCCTATGCATACCACCCCCTCCGCACTCCTCTCCGATGCATACCACCCCCAGACTCCTCTCCTATGCATACCACCCCCACCATCCCCCTCCGCACTCCTCTCCTATACATACTACCCCCACCATCCCCCTCCACACTCCTCTCCTATGCATACTACTCCCACCATCCCCTCCACACTCCTCTCCTATGCATACCATCCCCACCATCCCCTCCACACTACTCTCCTATGCATACCACCCCCACCACACTCCTCTACTATGCATACCACCCCCCTCACACTCCTCTCCTATGCATACCACCCCCTCCGCACTCCTCTCCGATGCATACCACCCCCAGACTCCTCTCCTATGCATACCACCCCCACCATCCCCCTCTGCACTCCTCTCCTATACATACTACCCCCACCATCCCCCTCCACACTCCTCTCCTATGCATACTACTCCCACCATCCCCTCCACACTCCTCTCCTATGCATACCACCCCCACCATCCCCTCCACACTCCTCTCCTATGCATACCACCCCCACCACACTCCTCTCCTATGCATACCACCCCCACCACACTCCTCTCCTATGCATACTACCCCCACCATCCCCCTCCGCACTCCTCTCCTATGCATACTACCCCCACCATCCCCCTCCGCACTCCTCTCCTATACATACTACCCCCACCATCCCCCTCCGCACTCCTCTCCTATACATACTACCCCCACCATCCCCCTTCGCACTCCTGTTCGATACATACTACCCCCACCATCCCCCTCCGCACTCCTCTCCTATACATACTACCCCCACCATCCCCCTTCGCACTCCTGTTCGATACATACTACCCCCACCATCCCCTCCACACTCCTCTCCTATACATACTACCCCCACCATCCCCTCTACACTCCTTTCATATACATACTACCCCCATCATACCCTCCAAACTCCTCTCCTGTACATACCCCCATCATACCCACCACACTCCTTCTGCCACTCTGCATTATGCAGAGCTCATTGCCTCTAAGCTTCGGCCTGCCACATTAATGTTGGCTCCCATGAGACAGTCATCTTTAAACCTGGGAGACCCATGATCTTCAGTCCACCCCTGGCCCAGACTGTGGCTACACAGCAGGGTTGCTCACTGCAATTGTAAGCCAAGAGTGTCAACTTTATTGACTCTGATGTAAAGGGGGACTCTTGTGATTAACTCCATATGTTTAGAAATGTTATTTAATCACAAAATATATGTATAGTGTATACTACATAAATACATAAAAATTGCCGTGCATTGTACAGAGGTAATGAATTTAATGTACTACTGAGAAAAAAATAAATTGCCGTGTGCTGCTAATGTGTTCAGGTTTGGTTTGAAGAAAAGGTGGCAACCCTACTCACTGCCCCGCCCACCACACACTGCCAATCAGATGTTACATCACAACAGGGCTCTGCAGCCCTGTATCCAATGAGGGCGCTGCCGACATCTCCCTTCTCACCCACCGTGTGTGCCTGGCACTCTGAACTGTGTATGCAGCGAGTGCTCAGAAGGGCATTATTATGCCGGGAGGAGACCAGAGATGACAGAGTGGTGTGCTTAGGACTGAACACAGGTGAATGTCTGTATAGTTTCTGACCATCTCCTGTATCATGTCTGCAAGTCTCTGACCATCTCTTGTATCATGTCTCCACAGTCTATCCCTGATGTACAGGAAGACAGGACTTCAGTGAGGAACATTTCCCTCACTCGGGACAGGAATACGGTTTCTCCCCTGTGTGAGATCTCTGATGTTTGTTAAAATTGGAATTGTCTGAAAAACATTTCCCGCACTCAGGACAGGAATACGGCTTCTCTCCCGTGTGAGATCTCTGATGTCTATAAAGACTGGTCTTCTCTGAAAAACATTTCCCACACTCAGGACAGGAATACGGCTTCTCCCCTGTGTGAGATCTCTGATGTTTGTTAAAATTGGAATTGTCTGAAAAACATTTCCCGCACTCAGGACAGGAATACGGCTTCTCCCCCGTGTGAGATCTCTGATGTTTGTTAAAAGTGGAATTGTCTGAAAAACATTTCCCGCACTCAGGACAGGAATACGGCTTCTCTCCTGTGTGAGATCTCTGATGTGTGTAAAGATGGGACTTCACTGAAAAACATTTCCCGCACTCAGAACAGGAATACGGCTTCTCCCCCGTGTGAGATATCTGATGTCTGCAAAGACTGGACTTCACTGAAAAACATTTCCCGCACTCAGGGCAGGAATAAGGCTTCTCACCCATGTGAGATCTCTGATGTGTGAAAAGTTCAGACTTCCGTGAAAAACATTTCCCGCACTCAGAACAAGAATATGGCTTCTCGCCTGTGTGAGATCTCTGATGTATGACAAGATCGGACTTCTGTAGAAAACATTTCCCGCACTCAGGACAGGAATACGGCTTCTCCCCTGTGTGAGATCTTTTATGCTTATTAAGATTGGATTTAGAAGAGAAACACTTCCCGCACTCAGGACAGGGAAACCTCTTATCTGTTAGAAGGACGGCACCGTCCCGCACAGTCTGAGGTTCCTCAGGATAAGAGGAATACGATGGTTTGGCACCGTCCCGCACAGTCTGAGGTTCCTCAGGATAAGAGGAATACGATGGTCCGGCACCGTCCCGCACAGTCTGAGGTTCCTCAGGATAAGAGGAATACGATGGTCCATCTACACTGTGTGGTGCCGGATGGACATTTGAGGTAGTCGGGTTTTCTCCTGGACTATACTGTGTGATGTCCTCATCTTCTACTTTACAGTCTGGAGACAAAGTGAGACAATCCTCTGAGGTTTTCCTTATCTTCCGTCCATCTACTAAAATAGAAATACAGAGATTATTACTATACATGAGCCGATTGGTTCCCCTAAAAGGATGTGTTGGAAACTATTATCCGAGTATTTCAAGGTCCATCTCGCTGGACACCCTAAACTGTGCTTGTTGGGAATTACAGATGATGTCCCTGAGGAGGAAGCCTCTAGACTAGCGATAGCGAGGGCTCTTTTCCAGGCTAGGAAATTCATTTTGAGGCACTGGAACTCAACAGAACCCCTCCCCCCACAATGAAGGAGTGGCTGAATCAAATGGGCGATACTATCAGGCTGGAAAAATCCATTTCTGAGCACAGGGGGAGTGTGAAAAAATTCAACAAATTCTGGGCGCCTTGGTTGGACGTTCCTGGTCTAGCTCCGGTTGATCTAATTATGGAGCGTCTACTATTGTAGAGGGGGTATGATAGTCACTGGAATGAGTATTCCACCCGGGGTCTCCATTCTTCACAGAAGTCTACTGTTTGATTGTTTATTGCCTGATCTGAAGCCCCGTACACACGGCCGAGGTTCTCGGCAGAAACCAGCGAGAACCTCGCTGGGATCCTCATTCTGCCGTCGGGATGAATTAAAGTGAAAAAATAAACGTTAAATATTCCTTTAAATATCATACCTGGGGGGTGTCTATAGTTTGCCTGTAAAGTGGCGCATGTTTCCTGTGTTTAGAACAGTCCCTGCAAAAATGACATTTCTAAAGGAATGAAAGTAATTTAAAACTGCTTATGGCTGTAATGTAATGAGTGAGTGAGTGAGTGAAAAATGTATATAACACTGCGCATGCGAACTGAATCGCCTCTGGGCGCTCGTTGTTCATTTCTCCTTTGAACTCAAAAGAGATGGGTCTCTATCTTTCTCCTGAAGGTCAAGTGATTCTCCTCCAGCCGGATGCTGGTTGGTAAAGCGTTTCATAGTCTGGGTCCTTGGACCGCAAATCTTCTTTCTCCTTTGGACTTGTATCTGGCTTTGGGTATCTGGAGTAGATTCTGGTTGGTGGATCGCAGAACGCAATTGGGGTTGTGAGCTTTTAGTTTTTCACATAGATATTGGGGGGTGTTTTCCAGAATACACTTATGCGTCAGACAGAGTGCTTTGAAAGTAATCCTGGGCCAGACTCTCATAGGAGATACACCGTCGTATCTCTGTGCGGCGTCGTATCTATGCGCCTAATTCTTAGAATCAGTTATGCATAGATTTGCCTTATATCCGACTGGCGTAAGTTACTTACACCATCATATCTAAGTTGCATATTTACGCTGGCCGCTAGGTGGCGTTTCCGTCGATTTCCGTGTCGAATATGCAAATGAGCTAGATACGCCTATTCCCGAACGTATTTGCGCCCCGTCGTCGTATATTTCACGTCGTTTGCGTAAGCGTAAAGTTACCCCTGTTATACGGTGGGTTAACTTTGCGTAGGTCCGGCGTACGCAATGTTAAGTATGGACGACGGGACAGCGTAGTTTTTTTTCGGTCGTTTGCGTAACTCGCTCACGAATAGGGCTTTGCGTAAGTTACATTCACGTTGAAACCAATGTAATTGCGGCGTAATTTGGAGAATGCACACTGGGATGCGTCCACGGACGGCGCATGCGCAGTTCAAAAAAAACTTCAAAAACTTGGGGTCATGATTGATTTACATGAAACACGCCCACCTCATACACATTTGAATTACGCTGGCTTATGCCGGCCCATTTACACTACGCCGCCGCAACTTACGGAGCAAGGTCTTTGAGAATACGGCCCTTGCCTCTCTATGTTTTGCGGCGGCGTAGCGTAAATAGGATACACTACGCCCGCCGACATCTACGAGAATCTGGCCCTCTGTCTTTTACTGGCAAACAATGAAGGGATCTCGGTGGAGGTGAGATTGATTCCCATGTTTTTTTCCCAGTCACAAGTCTGGCGGCTGTATTTTGAATGACTTGCAGACGAGTGATTTGGTACTTCGGGAGTCCGAGGTAAAGTGCATTGGCATAGTCCAGTCTGAAGTTGATAATTGTTCCCACCACGACCGATATGTCTTCTTTAGGAATAAATGGAATAAGTCTGCGTAGTAGGCGCCGCAGATGGTGAGATCCGCTGACTACTGACCCTATTTGTGCGTCCATTGTCATGTAGGTGCCCCGAGACTTTTGACTTTGGCGCTAGGGGTGATGTTTTGGCCCAGAATGGGCAGGGGTGTCCAAGTTGTTGCCAGTTGATTCTTACACTTGGCGTGAAACAGGAGAAGTTCTGTTTTGGATCTGTTGAGTTTAAGATAACTCTTTGTCATCCAGTTTTCCATCATAGAGAGGCATTTCTCTAGACCGAGATGATGATCCTTTTTGTTACAGATGCGAAAGTAGAGTTGTGCGTCATCTGCATAACAGTGATAAAGTAACTCCTGGCTGCTGATGATTCCAAAGAGAGGGCGGAGATAGATATTGAACAGCACCGGCTACAGGGGGATCCTTGAGGGACTCGGCCTGACACTGTGCATTTTTCAGAAGTGAAAGGTCCCAATTTCACTACTTGTGTTCGGTTTTCCAAAAAGGAGGAGACCCAAGATAAGTCACCTTCCACAACTCTGGCTACTTCAGCTAGCCGAGTCAGTAATAGTTTGTGATCTACCGTGTCGAAAGCTGCGCTTAGGTCCAGCAGTACTAGAAGGCAAGATTGTCCTTCGTCTGCGGCCTCGAGGGTGTCATCCCATATTTTGAGCAGTGCGGTTTCCATCCCATGCCCGGGACGGAAATCTGATTGAAATGGATCTAGTAAATTGTGGGTATCTAGATGCTGTTGCAGCTGTTGTACCACTACCTTCTCCGTTACCTTGGAGAGAACGTTCAGGCCTATTATGGGACGACCGTGAGTTGGGTTTTTGGGGTCGAAGGCGGGTTTCTTTAAGATGGGTTGGATTGTGCCCTCTTTCAACTGGGAGGGTACTATGCCTTCCTTGAAGGACTGGTTTATAAGCTGCGTGATAGGCGGTGCCAGAATACCGGCACATTCCTTCAGCAGTTTGGTGGGAATGATATCATTAGGCGCTGTGGTATTTCGCAGAGTACCAATGATATGTTTAGTGGCATCGATGAAGATGGGTTTTAGAGTGAACTTTGTTGATTGTGGCGAGTTTATGTGGGTATTGGGAGTACGATGGGGGGGGGGGGGTTGAGGGGGATACTATTTTGCTGAATGCTTTCACGGATTCCTTCAATTTTGTTAATTAAATAATCTGATAATTCATTGCAAAATTCTTGGGTATCAGAATTGGGGGCTTCAAGACAGACTGGATTCATGGTCTGGGTGACAAGCTTGAAGAGTTTGCGGGGGAGATTTAGGGCATTAGTAATGATATTGGAGAAATGATTTTTTTTGGCTTTGAAGATTTCTTTGTGGTATTTCTTTGTTATTACCTTATAGATGGCGTGGTTTTCCTCTGAAGAGCTTATTTTCCAGGCGGCTTCTGCTCTTCTGCACTCTTGCTTCAATAATGACAGCTGGTCGTTAAACCAGCTGGAGTTGTTTTTCTGGATGCTAGTTTTGCGTTTTGGTGCTACTAAGTCTGCTGACTGTAGTAGAGCCTTGTTGATGGCGTCCAGGGTTTCTGTGGCTGATTGATGTGATTGGATTGTTTTTATTTTGTTCCCTAATGTTGTTTTGAAGAGCTCCGAATGGAGCTTCTTCTGAGATCTCGTCCAGTGCGTTGTCACTCGTTTTGATGTTTTTGTAAAAGGGGGATTTTTGATGATAGTAAATTTGATTACATGGTGGTCTGTCCATGGTAACGGCTCACTTTTGAATATTTTTACTTCCAGATCTTGTCTGAAAATAAGATCGAGCGTATGACCCGACGCATGTGTGGGCCCACATACCAGCTGCTGCAGACCTAGTCCTTCCAAGTGGTCTATGCAGGCGTCGGCCACTGGATCCTGTGAGGAGTTGGCCCAAAAGGTTGAAATCCCAAGCAGCAAAAGATGTTTGCTGCTTAGGGTATAAGTGGAGATGAACTCTGTTAAAGATGAGAGAAGCTGCGATTTAGGACCCGGTGGTCTATAGCAGAGGAGAATATGAGTGGTCTCCTGGGGATTTTTTTTAAGTTGTAGAGAGAGGGTTTCCATGAATGGAAGTGTGTTTTGAAGGACTGGTTTAGTGGTCCCGAGGTAAGTCTTGTGAATCACCGCCAGGCCTCCCCCTCGTTGCCCCACTCTATTTTCTGTTATGTTCACCTAGAATGGTGTTACAGTCGGCTGTAAGCCAGCTTTCTGTAATAAAGAGGCAGCCAGCTTTCTGTAATAAAGAGGCAGTCTAGATCGCATTGTAGGATACGATCATGGATTTCTAGTCGGTGTCTTACTGCTGATCGTGTGTTGACCAGCATGCATGTTATGCGCTTTGGTTGGGATAAGGGGATGTGGTGTTTGACTGTCGATCGATTCTGAACAGTCGTTCAGTCCTTAAGGCTTTTTTGGTGGCGACCGGTAATATTGAGGCAAACGGCATTAGACCCCGAAAGGTTGCTGCCGAGTATTTCAGATTAGTCATAGTCGCTGAGGTGCTAGGGACGGATGTCTGACGGGGGGGTGGGGGGTATTTTCAGTAATGTTGGGAGGGACAATTCGCTGAATTCTACCTCCCTGTTTGATCCAGAGGAAGGCAAAAAAAACTGTCTGTGCTATGCCAATGTGCCGTGGCAGGGAAAGAAATTCCTTCCTGACTCCCTGGGGGCGATCGGACATAGCCCTGGATCAAACGCTCAAAAAAAACTGTGGTAGTGATCTTAGGGGGGGGGGAATGGGAAGGGGGGGTACCCAATTGGCAGTTATTGGGTTGTGGATTGGGTGGGGGGTGAGTGGTAAGGATATCCTAATTGCAGGGGTGTACCAAGATGGCCGCCCACTGAAGATCGGTGGCTAGATCGTGGGGGCGGGGTCACTCAGGGGTGGATGGTGATGAATGGTGGTGGGGGTGATGTTGTGTCCTGTTTAAGGAGTTTTTTTTTGGGGGGGTTGCTGGACATGCAGTGCGGCGAGCCGCTAGGCCGCGGTCTTTCCTAAAATCGTGGCCGCTGATCGTTCCACAAGGTGAAAAAGACGGCCGCAACGGAACTCGGGGAGGTGGAAGAATAGCCCTGTGCCAGGGGCTTACCGTTTAATGCCTTTGCGGAAGAGGAGGAAGCCAGGGGAAAGACAGATCGCCTGGTCCCGGAGCAAAGCTGATGGGTGAGGCAATGTCGGGTCCCGGCAAAATAGATGAAAATCATTGGGAAAACGGCAGCCCCGATACCAGGCCCTTTGGGTCTTGTATGGATATTAAGGGGAACCCCCACACCCAAATTAAAAAAAAGAAAAGTTGTAGGGCCCACAGCAGTATACAGGCGGTGCAAACAAGACAGGGACTGTAGGTTTGTTCTTAAGTTGAATCTGTTTGTAATTTGGAACATGTACATTTTGTAAGTGTAGCTCCAGCCAAAAAAACTATTTTTAAGCTTTTTGGATATCATAGGGAAGGGTTATTACCCCTGTAACATTTGTTTTGCTGTCTGTGCCCCTGTTCAGAAGATTTCACTGCTCGGCAGCTTCCTCCCCTACACACAGCCGGTTTTCCCAGCAGGAAAACTGCCAGGACAGCTTTGGCCGGGAAAACTGTCCGTGTGTACGCTCCACGGCAGGCTTTCCCCATAGGGAAACTGCCGCGAAAAATACTGCGCGGAATCGTGGCAGGAAAATAGAAGACAAGCTTTCATTTTTCCTGCCGCGATTCCCATCGGTTTTCCTGGCATGAAAACTTCCATGGAGAATACACACGGCCAGTTTTCCTGGCCAAAAGCTGTCCTGGCAGTTATCCTGCCAGGGAAACCGGTCATGTGTACGAGGCATTACAGAGAATTTCCATTCCTAGGGGTAGATTACCTCTCACTTCCTGTTGTCTCCCTCCGTTTGTAAGTAGGAGTCATTCATAAGTTGGATGTTTGAAAGTAGGGGACCGCCTCACAGTTACTCTTGGTGGGCGCAGGAACAGGCCCTGCTGTGAAATATTAGATCAAAAATTGTAATTACGCCCCTCTGTTGAACAGGGGCAAAAAAACTGGGCCTTAGGTGGCGGTGGCGGTGACAACACTGTAAGGCTTCACAGATACTCTTGTTGAGCACAGGAACGAGCAAAAATTTTAATTACACGCCCCTGTTAAACAGGGGCAGACAAATTGGGCTTTAGGCACTGGTACTGGTGCCACAACACTGCAATCCCTCACAGATACTGTAGTTAAGAGCAGGAACGAGCCCAGCTGCAAAGTATTACAGCACAAATTGGCACTGGTGCTGGTGACCAGAACCAAAAATGTTCTTAGAAGCTATCAGCATGATCATTGAGGAGGAATAGGATAGTCACTCAGCATAACAGGATAGTCACTCAGCATCAGCATAGGCAATCGTCAAGGGATCTCATTCATTAAAAAAATAATCGATTAAATCAGCATCAGGTGCTTGGTAGCTGGTGATCAAAGACTGATTCATTTTTATGAAGGTGAGCCGATCAACTGACTCTGTGGACAGGTGCACTCTCTGATCGGTTACAAAGCCTCCAGCAGCACTGAATGTGCTTTGCGAAAGAACACTGGATGCAGGACAAGCCAGTAGCTCAATTGCATACTGTGCAAGCTCTGGCCAGTGATCCATCCTCAAGACCCAGTAAGCCAGTGGAATTTTGGTTGGAAAGGTCTCCAAGTCTGATCTGATCAATGGTTGCTGGAGCCGATCAGACCTTGGGGCTGCGGACTAAAAAACTGTCTGAACTCAGTGGTCAGATGGCCAACTTCTCTACCGCTCCTTCTATGACTGACCGAAGCCTCAGCAACATGTTGTCCAGGAGGACCAGGAAATTGTAACATCCCAGGCTCTGGAAACACATTGCACAAACCTTTCTGCAAGGCCTCCTAAAGATGTTTCATCCTCTGCTCCCTCTGCGAAGGCTGGATAAGTTACACAACCTTACCCTTTTAACGTGGATCAAAAAGCGTTGTCAGGCAGTAGTGATCCCTCTCCTTGATCACACGAATCTGAGGGTCCTTTCGCAGGCTTTGCAGGATCAGGGAGGCCATGCAGCATAGGTTTGCTGAGACATTTGGTCCGGAGTCCTCTGGGTCACTAAGGACGACATGATCCGCAGCTACACCTCCTCCCAGCCACGTACAAGTCCATTGTTTTTTCTGGGGACTGTAAACGATCCCTTGAAGACTGCTGCTGATGCTGAGTGCAAGGCTCCACCTCCATACTGACACAATATTCCTCCTCCTCCTGTGTGAGCGGCGGGCCCACAGGAATACTGTCTGGATAAAAGGGGCCTTGAGAGGTAAGGAAGTCCTCCTCTTCCTCCCTCTGTTCTGTCTCAAGTGCCCTGTCCATTATTCCACGCAGCGTGTGCTCCAACATGAAGACAAGAGGGACAGTATCACTAATGCATGCACTGTCACTGCTCACCATCCTCGTGACCTCCTCAAATGATGACAGGACAGTGCATGCATCCTTTATCAGTAGCCACTGGAGTGGCAAATAAAAAAGCCAAGCTCCCCTGACGCTTTCCTAGTGCCATACTCGCACAGGTACTCATTGATGGCCCTCCACTGTGTACAGCCACTGCAGCATTGCCAAAGTTAAGTTCCATCTGGTGGGCATGTCACAGATGAGGCGGTTATTGGGCTGGTTGTATTCCTTGTGAAATTCAGCCAGCCGAGCACTGGCATTAAATGACCGGCGGAAATGCCCACAGACTTTCCTGGCTTCCCTCAGGACATCCTGTAAGCCCGGGTACCTGCACAAGAACCGCTACACTACCAAATTAGGGACGTGAGCCAAACAGGGGTCAAGTGTCCCTGTCAGAGGGCAGAGAGGAGGTTGGTGCCATTGTCACAAACCACCATTCTTGGCTGAAGCTGGCATAGCGTCAACCACCTCTAAACCTGCCCCTGCAGAGCTGACAGAATCTATACCCCAGTGTGGCTCCTGTCCCCTAAGCAGACCAGCTCAAGCACCGCATGGCATCTTGCGTAGCCCTAAGAACGCCTACAGAGCAGCGCTGGTTCCAAGGACAAATCAGCACAGGAAGAGGAAGAAGAGGAGGGGCTGGAGGAGAGAGGTGTGGCAGAATTACCACCCACCAGCATTTTGGAGGCGTGGGGATGAAACAAGCTCCAACAATACTGCCCCCTGTCCTGCATCCTTCCCAGCTGCCAGCAGGGTTACCCAGTGTGCCTTGAAAGATAGGTAAGTTCTCTGTCCATGCCTGCTGGACCATGAGTCAGCGGTAATATGCACCTTACTGATGACTGCCCTGTACAACGAGGCCAAGACATTGCCTTCCACATATCAGTAGAGAGCTGGAATGGCCTTCTGAGAAAAAAAGATGCCGTTTGGGAACCTGCCACTGAGGTACCGCACATTCCACAAATTCTTGAAAAGGGGGCAGAGTCTACCAGCTTAAAAGGTAGGTGTGATGCAGTCGGTCTGCTGCACTTAAGCTGGCCCCTGGAGGGCATCCTGCTTTGTTGGAGATGTGCCTCCTCCTCCTCTCAGGCACCCACGTAGAGTCAGTGACCTCATCATCCCCTCCTTCCTCATCACTGGAGCAAACCTGGAAGTATGCTGCAGCTGGGGGAACATGACTGCCAGATTGATGTCCTTCTTGGGCACCCCCTTTCTCTGGGATCATGTTACTGCCTTCCAGTGTTAATTTTGGCAGCAAATTTCGATTTGGTGTTAGTCTTAAACCCTGTACACACGATCGGATATCTGATGGAATCTAATCCGATGGATTTTTTTGTTGTATATCCGATGAAGCTGATTTTCATCAGTCTTGCCTACACACAAAATCTAGAACAACATTGACTCCACCCACAATCTTGGGACAAACCATCACCCCAAGCACGAAAGTAAAAAGCCTAGGAGTGATCTTTGACTCAGACATGTCTATGGACGCACAAATAGAATCAGTGGTCAGCGGATCTCACTATCTTCTTCGCTTTCTGCGTAGACTCACCCCCTTCATCCTGGAAAAAGACACAGCCGTAGTAGTGGGAATACTCATCAACTCCAGACTCGAATACGCAAATTCGCTCTACCTAGGACTCCCCAAATACCAGATCTACAAGTTGTACAGAACACTGCAGCCAGACTGGTAACAGGTAAAAAACCGTGGGAACCGATCTCCCCGGTCTTGAGGTACCTCCACTGGCTAGCTGTAAAAGATCGGGTGACAATCAAGACCCTCTGCCTCACCCACAAGTGCACACAAGGAATCGCGCCACAATATTTATGCAAGAAAATACAACACTACACCCAAAATCGGGTCCTCCAATCAACTAATCAGAACCTCCTCCACATCCCCAAGTCCCGCTACAAATCTAAAGAAGAACGAAGATTCGCAGTCCAAGGACCGCGGCTATGGAACGCTCTACCTACAGACATTCGGATGGAAGTGAACCATCGGGCCTTCAGAAAAAAACTTAAGACACATCTATTCTGAAGCATGGCTGGACGACGACATTGGATACAGCGCCTTGAGGCGATTTAGTTCCCATTTGTAGCGCTATACAAGTTACTCACTCACACACACCATCAGTCAAAAATCCGACCAAGCCACAATGCGGTGACGTCAAACACTACGACTTGATTCTGAGCTTGCATGGATTTTTCTCCGATGGAGTTACACACATACGATCTGATTTTTCTATCGGTTTTTTATCCATAGGAAAAATTTGAAACATGTTCTATTTTTTTTTTCACCGATGGGGCCCACACACGATCGTTTTGTCCGATGAAAACCGTCCATTGGTCTGTGAGCAGTATGGGTGGAGGAATATATTTAGTGTTAATGACCCACCTGTGCTGATCTCTGTAGGAGTGTCCTCCTCTATAAATGTACCCGTTATTCCATCCTCCTCCATAGACTGCTGATCATCCCTCACATACCTCTCTTCTTCTTCTCCTTTCACCTCAAATTCTATATCGATTGGATCTCCACTCTAAACCAAGAGAATGAGAGAGAATATCATCTGTAAGATATAAGCTTTATTATTGTGATATCACATAGAAAATCCACCCATTGTCTCTATAAGTGTGTTTTATAAACTCCGTCCCACCAACCTTGTAAAAGTGGGGGATGGTGTGACCTTCCTGTGTGGAATCCCATTCATATGGAGGACGGGGACATCTCTCTGGGGGGTTCCTGGTATTAGGTGGCTCCATCATATCCTTGTGTCCTTCTGATAACTCCTCCATCTCTCCATACTCCTCATCCTCCTCTTTATACTCTTCTTTAACATCAATATTATCATCCCCAAGATTTCCACTCTGAATATAGAATAAAACATTCATTATAATAAACATGTTTGTGTATAAATCACAACGACCAATAATTGTCACTCATCTACCTGATGATGGTGGGGGATGGTGTGACCTTCCTGTGTGGAATAATCCCGGGAATACAGAGGACGGGGACATCTCTCTGGTGGGTTTCTGTAGCTGGATGACTCCACCATGGTGTCCTGGTACAGATCTTTGTGTTCTTTTAGAGACTCTGACTCCTCCATCACCCCGTCCTCATCATCCTCCTCTTTTATCTCTTCTTTAACCTCAACTTTACAATCTCTCAGCTTTCCACTCTGAATATAGAATAAAAATGACATCAATGGTAACAATGCAGATAATGTACAGATCCTAATGATACGATCAGTGATTGTTCCTCATCTACCTGATGATGGTGGGGGATGGTGTGACCTTCCTGTGTGGAATCCCATTCATATGGAGGACGGGGACATCTCTCTGGGGGGTTCCTGGTATTAGGTGGTTCCATCATATCCTTGTGTCCTTCTGATAACTCCTCCATCACTCCATACTCCTCATCCTCCTCTTTATACTCTTCTTTAACATCAATATTATCATCCCCGAGGTTTCCACTCTGCATATAGAATTATTATTATTATTCACGATTTATATAACGCCAACATTTTTCACAGCGCCTTACAATGTAGAGGGGGGACAAGACAATTACAGTTAAATACAGAAGGTACAGGAGGGCCCGGCTCATAGAGCTTACATTCTAAAGGGGTGGTGGTGATACAAAAGGTAATAGCTGCAGAGAATGATTTGATGGGTGTGGCTCAGGGACAGTGATGGGGGTGGCTCGGGGACAGTTTTTAGGTGGGTGTGGCTTCCCTGAATAAATGGGTTTTCATGGAACTCCTAAAGGTGGACAGGGTAGGGGCTGATCGGACATACTAGGGCAGAGAGTTCCAGAAGATGGGAGAGGCTCTGGAGAAGTCCTGAATGCGATCATGGGAGGAGGCAACAAGGGAGCTAGAGAGCAGGAGGTCCTGGGAGGAGTGGAGGGGGCGATTTGGGTGATATTTGCAGATGAGGTTGGTGATGTAGATGGGGGCGATGTTGTGAATGGCCTTGTATGTTGTGATTAGTATTTTAAATTTTACACGGTGGGGGAGGGGAAGCAAGTGAAGGGATTGGCAGAGAGGAGCAGCAGTCACGGATCGGTTAGTGAGGTGTATTAGTCTAGCAGCAGAATTCATAGTAGACTGAAGGGGGAGGAGCCTATGTAAGGATCGGCCGGTGAGGAGAGAGTTGCTGTAGTCAAGGCGGGAAATAATAAGTTGCTTTGTGGTGTCATTAGTCAAAAAGGGTGGAATTCTGGAGATGTTGCGGAGGGTAAGGCGGCAGGATTTAGCCTGTGATTGGATGTGGGGGCTGAAGGAGAGGTCAGAGTCGAGGATTACACCCAGCACTCTGCCATGTGTGGAGGGACCAATGGTTGTGTTGTTGATCTTAATAATAAAGTCATGGGGGGGGTGGAAAGGAGGAAATATAACAAGCTCAGTTTTAGAAAGATTGAGTTGGAGGAAGTGGTGTGACATCCATACCGATATGTCATTTAGTAAGTTTAAGATCCGTGAGGAGATGGAGGGGGTGAGTTGAGGAGATGGAGGGGGTGAGTTGAGGAGATGGTGGTTGGGGCGAGTTGAGGAGATGGAGGGGGGTGAGTTGAGGAGATGGAGGGGGGTGAGTTGAGGAGATGGTGGAGGGGGTGAGTTGAGGAGATGGTGGAGGGGGGTGAGTTGAGGAGATGGAGGGGGGTGAGTTGAGGAGATGGAGGGGGGTGAGTTGAGGAGATGGAGGGGGGTGAGTTGAGGAGATGGAGGGGGGTGAGTTGAGGAGATGGAGGGGGTGAGTTGAGGAGTGGAGAGATAGATCTGGGTGTCGTCGGCATAGAGGTGGTATTGGAAGCCATGGGAGGTTAATAATTGTCACTCATCTACCTGATGATGGTGGGGGATGGTGTGACCTTCCTGTGTGGAATAATCCCGGGAATACAGAGGACGGGGACATCTCTCTGGTGGGTTCCCATTACTGGATCCATCTGTAGGAAACACACACACTGACTGAATCCATTGTTTCTATGTGTTTATCAGATGATGGGGGATCTAGGTGGAGCCTCCGTACTGCTCTCTCCTGTACAATAAAGTCTCCTCTTACCCGGTGATGTGAGGGGCGGCTGATTGTCCATCATGACGTCCTTGTAGAGATCCTTGTGTCCTTCTAAATCCTCCTACATAGGGAAATAGACAGTGACATCACCTGATACTTACAAAGATAAAGTCATCATCCAGACACGCCCCTTGTCTGTTATTAGATAATGTCCCAGAATTCCCAGCACCGCTCACCTCTCCTCCATCATCTCTCTGGTGACTTCTAGAATCTTCTTTGTATTTCTCTATTCTATCAGGGAGGGAGGTGGAGGAAATGTGATGGTCATATGATCTCCAGACTTCACAGGAGGAAAACTCTGGATCTGAACACAAATAGTAAAATCAAATGATATTCACAGAATCCTCCTCACCTTATCATTCGGGGGTCCATTTTACTAAAGCCCCCCATCAGACTGAGGTATAATTTACCCACACAGGACCCCCACACTCTGCAAGGGAAAAGCTTGTTCCCGGCATTCTGACGTCAATACGTACAACGCAGGGCCAACAGTCCCACTTTGCAAGAAGGAGGCCGAGGGTTCACCTCCATCCTAAGATCATCATCATCAAAAAAACAGATGGAGGATCATAGGATCTCCTGACTCTTGATGAAGGAACACTGGGAGGAGGAGCTGTGAGGTCAGTGTGATGTCATAGGATTCTCTGGCTCTGATTGGAGGGACACTGGGAGGAGGAGCTGTGAGGTCAGTGTGATGTCATAGGATTCTCTGGCTCTGATTGGAGGAACACTGGGAGGAGGAGCTGTGAGGTCAGTGTGATGTCATAGGATTCTCTGGCTCTGATTGGAGGGACAGTGGTAGGCGGAGCTGTGAGATCAGTGTGATTACAAAGGATATATAGAATCTGAATGGATGGACATTTGGATGGGGTGATTTGAGGGGCCCTCTGTATAAGGGCTCCTGTGCAAACCAAATCATTGTTCCTGGGTGTGTCCTACCTCTCCTAAACTGAAGAGTGAACTTTGACCTTTACCATACAGAAATCTGTCAGGGATCTGTGAAAGTAATCTCTCATGTAATCAGGTGACTTGTGGAGGAACGGAGTGTAAATACCAGACAATTTTCTCCACACCTCCTAATGGTGGGGATGGATTTTGCTGTGTACTGGGGCCAAGTTTCCACCCCCCGGGGGTCACTGCAGGTGTGGAGAAAAGCTGTGTCAGGCGGCGTACACACGACCGAGGTTCTCGCTGGAAACCAGCGAGAACCTCGCTGGAAGCTGCATTCCAGCGAGAACCTCGGCCGTGTGTACGCTCCTGGCTCGCCCCGCCCGTCGGGAATCCCGTCGAGCGAATAGAGAGCAGGCTCTCTATTTGCTCGACGGCCCGCCTGAATGAATGGCTGGTTGCCATTCCCGACGGGCGGGTCGCCGATTTCGACGGCCAGCCGAGAGCCTCGACGGGCGGAACGATGTGTTCCGCCCGTCGAGGTTCTCGTACGACTGTACGCCGCCTAAGAGGATATGGAGGAGAGATGAGGAGGAGATCCAGGAATCAGGATAAAGGTCAGGACAAGCAACAGACGAGGGAATCCAAGAGATGAAGCCGGGGTCACTACACAGAAAATCAATCCAAGGAAACAACAGGCAGGACGAGGAATAGCAAGAAGGAGCTCAGAGACCAATGAGAATATTGCTCAGCCAATGGGAGATTATCTCAGCATGACTTACATAATGAAGGAGATGAGGGGGAGGGGAGGAAGTCACTTAAGGTGACCATAGATACATGGAAATTCATCTGGTTCAGCAGGGATCGGTCACATTTCCATCCATGTGTGGTCACTGCCGGATAAAAGTCACTGGATCAGCGGCTGCAGCCAATAGCTTCATCACTGATCTGTGTATTCTGAGAGCGGAGGAGCGCCCCCCATTGTCAGAATACAATAGTACAGCGGGGAGGATTCCCCCATCCCCCCTCCAATGTGTGGATGAGGGAATCACTTCAGTTTACTTTACTCAGCCCGCTGGATGATCGATAAAACTGATCCATGTACGGCCAGATTTGGAAGGAAGAAATATTAATCATCAACTGACCCCCCTGAAGGGGTTAATCTACATATTACCTCCTCTGCCGCCACATCCAGCAACGTCTCCTCTCTACTTCCTATGGAATGTCATGTGATCCTGACATCACTTCCTGTCTGTATCCCACATCACTGGCTGCAGAATGGAGCTCCAGAGAAAACAGGAAGCACGTTTTTTTTTTTCTTTACTGATAAAATTGAGTACTGTCCGTGATAGTTTTTTTAATTGCACTAACTTAACTGAACTTTATGGTGAATCTCTGCAGCTGGAGCTCCACTACAGGAAGTGGAGGTCATATGATTCCTGTGTAGAGTGGAGCTCCAATACAGGAAGTGGAGGTCACATGATTCCTGTGTAGAGTGAAGCTCCAATACAGGAAGTGGAGGTCGCATGATTCCTGTGTAGAGTGGAGCTCCAATACAGGAAGTGGAGGTCACATGATTCCTGTGTAGAGTGGAGCTCCAATACAGGAAGTGGAGGTCACATGATTCCTGTGTAGAGTGGAGCTCCAATACAGGAATACTGGATTAGCTACAGGAGCACACACGGCGCACGTCTCCATAGCAGTAGGGCGTGTATGCTTTGGCTCCAGGCAGGGAGGCAGGCAGGTCTCTGTCCCAGCCCAGCCCAGCTTCACCACAGCTCACCCAGGACTAGCAGCGCTCCTCTCCCCTCTGCACTGTCCCTGGCTTAAAGGTAAGCGCTTGCTTGGTCTGTTTAACCCCCCCCCCCCTCCCCGGGACTGGATGCGGCTAGGGTTGCCACCTGTCCAGTATTCACCCGGACAGTTCGGGTTTGGAATCATGCGTTCGGGTTTCAGACTGCAGAAACCCCGACACATTATATAGACTGGACTATGGGTTGCCAGCAGGGTTGCTGGCTGCAGTTGTCTAAGCTGAGAGTGTCTGTTGCTCTTTCACACTGCCTAAAGCTAACATTACAACCCCCCCCCCCTCCAACACACACACAGATAGGAGAGGAAAGAGAGCTCAGTGTGCACCTCTTCCCCCCCACCCTTTTCTCTCCTGCCTCTGTAAATGAGTACACTAAAGTAAATCAGGATTCTTAGAGCACCCCTTACATCAGAGTTCCCCTTTACACCAGAGGCCCCTTTCATCAGAGTCCTCTCCATACATCAGAATTCTTAGTGTTCCCACTTAAACCAGGGTTCCCAAAGCATCCCTTATGTTAGAGTCCCCAGAATTCTCCCTTTTATCAGAGTCTATAGAGTCCCCCCTTACAGTGTTTCCCCTTACATCATAGTCCTCTCTGTATATCAGAGTTCCCTCTTAAATCAGGTTTCCCAGAGCACCCCTTATGTTATAGGCCCCATAGTTCTCCATTACATTAGAGTTTGCAGAGTCCCCCCCCCCCCCTTACATTGAAAGGGAACTCTGCAAGTTCAGATGTAAAAGGGGACTCTGTGGATCCAGATGTAAAGGGGGACTCTGTGGATCCAGATGTAAAGGGGGACTCTGTGGATCCAGATGTAAAGGGGGACTCTGTGGATCCAGATGTAAAGGGGGACTCTGTGGATCCAGATGTAAAGGGGGACTCTGTGGATCCAGATGTAAAGGGGGACTCTGTGGATCCAGATGTAAAGGGGGACTCTTGTTATTAAATTCATATGATTAGAAATGCTATTTAATAGCAAAATCTATGTATAGTTTATACTATAAAAAAAAATTGCTGCGCACTGCTAAAGTGTTCGGGTTTTACTTGAAGAAAAGGTGGCAACCCTAGATGCGGCCGTCCTTCTCAGGATAGCCGCGGTTCTCAAAGCCCCAGGGAACGGACGACCGGGACCCCCCCGGCATCCCACACACCATCCCGCCGCCCCCCTTGCCCCTCAGCCATCCCCCTCTCAACACCTCTACGACCGCGGCCACAGGCGCGGGAAGGCATCCCAGGAAAGTCCGCAGCTTTACACGCGGCCTAGCGGGACACCCCTCCCCTCACGCCGAATTGAAAATTATATAAAACAAGCACCATCCGCCTCTGACCCCCTGAGGACTCCCCCCCCACTGTACTCTTACAGGCCCCTTCGCTCCCCCCGTACCTTAGCCCCCGGCTCGGGCCTAGTCCCGGCCGGCGGCCATCTTAGTACACCCACAGGATAAAAACACCCCCCTCAATCTCCCTTGCACAGGCCATTTCAATTTGGAAACTGGTCACTGCTGCCAACCCCTTATCCATAAAGATATTGATCCAGGGTTGTGACCGATCGCCTATTGGGATCAGGAAGGAATTTTTTCTCCAGTCAAGGCAGATTGGCATAGCACGCCTGGGGTTTTTCGCCTTCCTCTGGACCAATTTCAGGGAGGGAGGACATAGAGAAGTGACAGGTTTGCTTGTTTATTCCTCCCCCTAGCACCGCAAACACCCCCATAATTAGCAATACCTCCCTGTGTTTTTCTGAAACCATGGGTTATCTGAAATACTCTGCAGAAGCCACCTGTGAATTAAAGCCATTTGCCTCAACACTTCCAATGGTCACCGAAAAAGCTCTAAAGAGCGAACAACTATTAAGAATCAATCGACGATTAACAGAAAAAAATCGCATCAGGACACATCAGCCCAGACGCATATCCTGCGCTCTGGTCAACACAAGATCGGCAGTAAAACTGCGGCAAGAAATCCATGATTTCATCCTTCAACATGATCTAGATTGCCTCTTTATCACAGAAAGCTGGCTCACAGCCGATTGCAACACCATTCTGGAAGAATTGGTGCCTGAAAATTATCGCATCCAAATGCAGAACAGAGTGGGGCAAAGAGGGGGAGGTCTGGCGGTGATCCACAAGATTCACCTCTCGATCACCAAACCAGCCCTCCAATACTCGCTCCCATTCATGGAAACCCTCACTCTTCAGCTGCAAACAAACCCCCAAGACACGGTCCATATTTTACTGTGCTATAGACCACCGGGCCAAAAAACGCACCTTTCCACGTCATTAACAGAATTCTTATCCTCTTACACCCTAAGCATCAAACACCTTTTGGTGCTCGGGGATTTCAACCTCTGGGCCAACTCATCATTGGATCCCATCGCTGACGCTTGCATCGACCATCTGGAAGGACTAGGTCTGCAGCAATTAATTCGAGGCTCCACTCATGCCTCAGGCCATACCCTCAATCTCATTTTCAAACAGGATTTGGAAATTGAGATCGGGGAAAATGAGCCATTAGCATGGAGCGATCACCATGCCATTAAATTTAAACTCGCCAACCACCTCAGGCCAAATAAAATAAGAAAACCGGTGACAACTCACTGGACTAGGTCCCAGAAGAAGCTCCATTTGGAACTCTTCAAAACGACCCTAGGAAATAAAATAAACACAATACAACAACAACAAACAACCGTAGAAACACCATCAACAAGGCGCTACTTCAGTCCGCCGACTGGGTGGCACCAAAACACAAAACTTGCATCCGGAAAAACAACGCCGGATGGTTCAACGACCAGCTGACGCTGCTAAAGCAAGAGCGTAGAAGAGCAGAAGCTGCGTGGAAAGGGAGCTCTTCAGCTAAAAACCTCACTATTTATAAGACAATCACAAAGAAATATCATAAAGAAATCTTTATGGCAAAAAAAATCACTTTGCCAATATCATCACAAATGCCCTAAACCGCCCCCGCGGACTCTTCTGGTTTCGCAGTCGATAAATCCAGCCTGCTTAGAGCCCCCCAATGCTGATTCACAAGAATTTTGCAACGAATTATCGGATTGTTTCATTAATAAAATTGAAAAAATCCGGCTAAGCATTGAGCAAAATGGAATCTGCATGAATCCCGCCCCGAAACCATTATATACCCGCCTCAAGCACCAAAATTCACCTTAAAACCCATCTCCATCGCTGCCACTAAAAATACCATTCGGTCTCTGCGCAACAGCACAGCACTCAATGACATCATTCCCACTAAACTGCTGAAAGAAAGTGCCGATATATTGGCACCAGCTATCACGCAGCTTATAAATCAATCATTCAAGGAAGGCATGGGGCCCCCCCTTGTTGAAACAAGGTAAAACCGATCCTGAAAAAAACACCCTTGACCCTAAAGACCCAAACAATAGGAGGTCCATAACGGGCCTAAATGTTTTCTCCAAGATAATGGAGAAAGAAGTTGTACAACAGCATTTAGAAACCCAAACATTACTCGATACGTTTCAATCAGGCTTCCGTACGGGTCACGGAACTGAAACAGCTCTGGTAAAAATATGGGATGATGTTCTAGAGGCCGCAGATGAAGGAGAATCTTCTCTCCTGATCCTGTTGGACCTAAGTGCGGCCTTTGACACGGTAGACCACGGACTACTACTCGCTAGGCTAGCTGAAGTGGCCAAAGTCGCAGAAGCGGATCTACCTTGGTTCTCCTCCTTCTTGGAAAACAGATCACAAACAGTGAAATTGGGATCTTTCACGTCAGAAATGTGTATGTATCATGCGGAGTCCCTCAGGGATCTCCCTTGTCACCTAGACTGTTCAATATCTATCTCCGTCCCCTCTTTGAAATAATCAACAACCAGAAGTTACTTTACCATTCCTACGCAGACGACACTCAACTGTATCGCCAAGTCAACAACGGAAAGGACCACTCTCTTGGATTAGAGAGATCACTCACTCTAATAGATAACTGGATGACATCCAGTTATCTTAAAGCGGATGGTTCACCAAAAAAAAATATTAAAAGCCAGCAGCAACAAATACTGCAGCTGCTGACGTTTAATATTAGGACACTTACCTGTCCTGGAGTCCAGCGGCGTCCGCAGCAGAGGACGAGCGATCGCTCGTCTCCCTGCTGCTCCCCCCTCCATCCACGGCGAGGGAACCAGGAAGTGAAGCGCTCCGGCTTCACTGCCCGGTTCCCTACGGCGCATGCGCGAGTCGCGCTGCGCCCGGCGATTGGCTCCCGCTGTGTGCTGGGAGCCGAGAGTTCCCAGCACACAACGGGAAAAGCCCGTCTTGCCCGAGACTGCGGGCCGGAAGTGGGTGCAGATACCTGTCTTTAGACAGGTATCTGCACCCCCCTCCCCCCGAAAGGTGTCAAATGTGACGCCGGAGGGGGGGAGGGTTCCGATCAGCGGATCTTCACTTTAGGGTGGAGATCCGCTTTAAACTCAATGGTTCGAAAACAGAGCTTCTCCTGTTTCACGCGAACAGGAAAAGTCACCTCACCTCACCTCAACTTGGGCCCCACCGCCCATTCTGGGAAAAATTATCGCCCCGAGCGCCAAAGTCAAAAGTCTCTGAATCATTTTTGACTCCTACATGACAAATTGGGTCAGTAGTCAGCGGATCCCATCATCTGCTGCGCCTGCTACGCCCACTCACCCTTTTTATCCCTAAAGAGGACATTGCAGTTGTGGTGGGAACAATCATCAATTCCAGACTCGACTACGCAAATGCCCTTTATTTAGGACTTCCCAAATACCAAATCACTCGTCTGCAAGTCATTTAAAATACAGCCGCTCGATTAGTGACTGGTAAAAAACTGTGGGAATCAATCTCCCCTTCGCTGAGATCTCTTCGCTGGCTACCAGTGAAAGACCGAATCACTTTTAAGGCACTTTGCCTTACACATAAGTGTATTCAAGGAAACGCTCCCCAATATCTATGCGAAAAAATAAAAGCCCATAACCCCAATCGCACTCTGCGATCTACAAATCAAAACCTACTGCAAATGCCCAAGGCAAGATACAAATCCAAAGGAAATCGGAGATTTGCTGTCCAGGGACCTCGACTGTGGAATGCACTACCAACTACCATCCGACTGGAGTCGGACCACTTGGCCTTCAGGAGAATGATTAAAACCCATCTCTTGTGAGGGAAAGGGTTTCCTCGTCGAAGGAATGGAAACAGCGCCCAGAGGCTATTCAGTTCGCAAGTGTTTGCGCTTTATACGTTTTTCACTCACTCAGGAAGTGGAGGTCACATGATTCGTGTGTAGAGTGGAGCTCCGATACAGGAAGTGGAGGTCACATGATTCCTGTGTAGAGTGGAGCTCCAGTGACTGCGGTCTGCAGCACACATTGAGCCATTCTGCTATTACTAATAATTATGGGATTTGCAGAAATACAAGAAGATATTTTTGGGAGGTTTTGTATTTTCTGGTAAAGTGTTCTTGTAAAACAATTGTTTATTATTTATCAATGTACAATGTTTGGTGATGATGGAAATTCATGTTAATACAATCTATGGGCCAGATTCACAAAAGAATTAAGCCGTGTATCTGCAGATACACCGGCGTAATTCGAAAATCCCGCCGGCGTATCATTGTTTTGTATTCACAAAACAAGATACGCCGGTTTTACGCTAAGATCCGACTGGCGTAAGTGACTTACACCGTCGGATCTTAAGTGTAATGTTACGCCGGCCACTAGGTGGCTTTTACGTCGTTTTCTCATTTGCCTTTGCAAATGAGCCTGATACGTCGATTCCTGAACGTTTTTGCCCCGCCTTATCGTCAATTACGTCGTTTCCGTAAGCATAAACTTACCCCTGCTATATGAGGGGTAAGTTTACGAAGGTCCGTCATATGCCATGTTAAGTATGGCGTCGGGACAGCGTTGTCTTTTTCTGTCATTTACGTAGTTTTACTAAGTCGTTCACAAATAGGGCTTTATGTTAATGACGCTCACGTCGGCTTCAGTGACGTTTTTTCGACGTGAGCTGGAGCATGCGCAGTTCGATCGACGAGGGGGCGCGCTTAATTTAAATACAAGCCGCCCCTTTTCATTTACGCGGGGATACGCCGGGCCATTTACACTACGCCGCCGCAACTTACGGAGCAAGTGCTTTGAGACTACGGCACTTGCTCATTTAAGTTGCGGCGGCGTAGCGTAAATGGCATACGCTACGCCGACACGGCCGGTATGTGAATCTGGCCCTATGTTTTCTAATAGGGATGAGTATTCTGTTCCAGTTGAACATGAGTTCGAGTCGAACATCAGCTGTGTGATCGTTCCCCAAAGATCGAACATTGTGGGCCGATTCGCGCCAAATTTGAGCGGCGCATAATGGTCCATAATGCTCTGTGTCATAGCAGTGCATTGTTGGCTGATGATTGACCCGCATGCTTTGGCTGATCACAGCGCCGTCAGTGAAGAGAGCCATAATTGGCCAAGGGCAGAGTGCTTTTGTCCAATTATGACTCAGGGGGTTAAGTTCACGCCCCACACTATAAAAGGCCGCCTGCACGTCAGCCCTGTGTAGTGTGTTGGTGGCGTTGAGAGAGAGAGAGTCATTTTATTTTATTTACTTTGAGCAGGCAGGCGATTCAGTTCGTTTCAGTGTATTTAGTATACAGTATATATACATTCCAGCCTTGTATGGGTATATATATATATACTCTGTATCCTGTGCAGCTAGATCTCACTGCAGACCGTTCCTGGTGTACTGTTTCTAAAATACTTCAGGCAGGCAGTTGATTCAGTTAGCTGCAGTGTATTCAAAATATATATATACATCCCGGGTTGTATATATATTATATACACACACTGTATCGTGTGTAGCTCGATCTCACTGCAGACCGTTCCTGGTGTCCGTATTAAAACACACTTTCAGGCAAGTGATTCAGTGATCCGCAGTGCATAAAATATATATACTCTCTCCCAGTGCTTTAAGTGGGCCAAAAGAGGTGCCGGTACTCTATTAGGTGCCGGTGCTCCCCCCCACCCCCAATACTGAACATGAAAATACCCTTAGAAAGTACCCTGAAAAAAAGCTACTGTGGAAAGAGCTACTGAACATAAATAAAATGTGCAAAAGGGTATTGAACAAAATGTTGTACAAAATGTACATAAAATAAATTATAAAAATTATAATAACATACTAACCTCTAGACCCCTATACATTACACAGCACCCTGCACCCCTTTACTTTACACAGCACCCTGCACCTCTAGACCCCTTTACATTACACAGCACCCTGCACCTCTCTGGGCCCCTTTACATTACACAGCACCCTTCATCTCTGGGCCCCTTTACATTACACAGCACCCTGCACCTCTAGACCCCTTTACATTACACAGCACCCTGCACCTCTCTGGGCCCCTTTACATTACACAGCACCCTTCATCTCTGGGCCCCTTTACATTACACAGCACCCTGCACCTCTAGACCCCTTTACATTACACAGCACCCTGCACCTCTAGACCCCTTTACATTACACAGCACCCTGCACCTCTCTGGGCCCCTTTACATTACACAGCACCCTTCATCTCTGGGCCCCTTTACATTACACAGCACCCTTCACCTCTGGACCCCTTTACATTACACAGCACCCTGCAACTCTGGGCCCCTTTACATTACACAGCACCCTGCACCTCTAGACCCCTTTACATTACACAGCACCCTGGACCCCTTTACACATCACCCTGGACCCCATTACATTACACAGCACCCTGCACCTCTAGACCCCTTTACATTATACAGCACCCCACAGTTCTGGACGTGTGTATGTTACAGACACCCCCTTACCAGTTCTGGACCCCCTGCATGTTAAACAGACCCCTGTACAGTACAGACAGCCCCCATTCAGTGCAGTCAGTCCCCCCTACAGTTCAGACACCCCCAACTTTCCATCCCCCCCCCCAAAGTGCAGACACCCCCTACAGTGCAATCAGTCCCCCCTACAGTGCAGTCAGTCCCCCCTACAGTGCAGTCAGTCCCCCCCTACATTGCAGACACCCCCCCTACATTGCAGACACCCCCTACATTGCAGAGACACCCCCCACAGTGCAGACCCAGACCTCCCCTACAATACACTACAGCCCCCCCCCCTTCAGACCCACAATGTATGTAACTCACCTGTCGCTCAATCATCACCTCAGCACGAGAGGGACATGATGCAGGCACGTGACGAGTAGTCTACACAGAGGAGGGGGACTCGGGAGGCGGTGGCTTCACTTTGCTGCGTGTGACGTGAGACAGCAGCAGAGACAGAGCGGGTGTCACTCGAGCGCGGCGAACACCCCCCGCCCAGGCTCTCCATGTGTTTGCCGGTGCCGCGCCGCTACTGCATTTTTCCTGCCTGTCACTATCAGCGCTGCTTAAACCCGCGGCTGCCCGTTCCCGCTTCAGTCGTGGAGGGGGGGGGAGTCACCAGCCTGACACCCCCCCAGTGTGTGGCACCCGGGGCGGTACGCCCCCACCGCCACCCACTTAGTACGCTATTGGCTGCAGCTAGAGTATAGCCAGCCCAGTCCAGCACTGAATATGATGATCATCATATTCCTGGCCTGGGGCTGCGTTCCGGTACGGGAAACCCACGTACTGGGCGCACGGAGAGGTGCTGGTACTCTCCAGGGCCATTTTTGGAAGTGGCGGTACTGAGTACCGCCGCGTTCCGGCCCAGTTAAAGCACTGCTCTCTCCTACATACTGTATATATATCCACTGCATCCAATCTAACCAAGCCTATACCTGACTGCAGGCCATTTCTTGCAGTACTTTTTCCAGTAAAGTTCAGGCTGTGTTTTGCTGGTCTAATTTTACATCATGTCTGGAAGGCCAACAAGGAGAGGCAGACGCTCACAGGCCACTAAAAGAGGGCAAGCAGGCTCTGTGTCTAGAGCCAACAATGCTGGTCGTTGACACGGTGCATCCTCATCAGCACGTGACCGTGTTGAGCCACAACATGCAGAAGACTTGGTAGAGTGAATGCAAAGCAGTCATCATCCTCTGTCACCCAGGGCTCAGAGTACTTTGGCTGCTAATGCAGCTGCCAAAATGATTAACCACTTGTCACCCGCCCGCCGTCAAATGACGGCGGGCGGAAGACTCTCTATTGTTCTGACAGGACGTCATATGACGTCCTGTCATTTAAAGCCGCTTGGAGCGCGCGCGCACCCGTTGTGTCACTGAGAACACTGTGCATGTGCCCGGCGGCCGCGATGGCCGCCGGGCACACGCGATTGCCCAGTAACTGAGCGGGACGTGGAGCTCTGTGTGTAAACACAGAGCTCCACGTCCCTGTCAGGGAGAGAGCAGACTGATCTGTGTCCCTTGTACATAGGGACACGATCGGTCACCCCCCCTCCCCCCTACAGTTAGAACACAAACTAGGACATACATTTAACCCCTTCCCCGCCCCCTAGTGGTTAACCCCTTCCCTGCCACTTACATTTATACAGTTATCAATGCATATTTTTAGCATTGTTCACTGTATAAATGTAAATGGTCCCAAAAATGTGTCAAAAGTGTCCGATGTGTCCGTTATAATGTCCCAGTCCCAAAAAAAATCGCAGATTGCCGCCATTCCTAGTAAAAATAAAATAAAAAAAAATCATAATTATGTCCCCTATTTTGTAGGCAATATAACTTTTGCGCAAACCAGTCACTATACGGTTATTGCGATTGAAATTTTTTTTTTTTTACCAAAAATATGTAGAAGAATACGTATCGGCCTAAACTGAGATAAAAAAATGTGTTTTTTTTTTTTTAAATGGGATATTTATAATAGCAAAAAATATTGTGTATTTTTTCAAAATTGTCGCTCTTTTTTTATTTATAGCGCAAAAAATAAAAACCGCACGGGCGATCGAATACCACCAAAAGAAAGCTCTATTTGTGGGGGAAAAAAGGACGTCAGTTTTGTTTGGGAGCCACGTCCCGTGACCGCACAATTGTCAATTAAAGCGATGCAGTGCCGGAAGCTAAAATTTTGTCTGGGCAGGAAGGGGGTGTAGGTGGTGGTTAATTTGATCAGCTCAATGTCATCAGTTACTCCTTCCATAGCCTCACCATCTTGCATGGAGGAGTCCCCTGAACTGTTCGACCACAGCATTTTGAAGGCTCCAATGAAGGCTTGAGGAAGGCAGTAACGTGAGCCCAGAGAGAGACAGTCCTCTTCCCCCAGCTGAAGCAAACTGTCAGGTTTGCTCCAGTGACGAGGAGGGAGGGGATGAGGAGGTCACAGACTCTCTACATGTGTGCCATAGGAGAGAGGAGAAGGAGGCGGCGGCACATCTCCAACGAGGCAGGATGTCCTCCAGGGGCCAGCTTAAGGGCAGACAACTAACTACATCACAAAACAGAGCTCCACATGTGCAGGGCGATACTGACTCTGCGCGTTTTTCCAAAAGTTCCACAATCTCCGCTGGTAACCAGGGTAAATCCACAGTCAGCATTGAAAAGTAAGGCAATGTCCCAAATCCCCCTCAGTAACCGGACGAAACACAGCTCTGAGAGTCAACTGACTTTTTATTCACAGGCTTCCATATTTATATAATTCCCCATGCAAGGGGTTTCCAAACAGCCAAACAAATTTAGCAGGGGTAATACAGGGAGGACCACATGGGGAACTTAACATTTTGGATAATTCTCCCATCAGGCATTGCTGCACGAGGGAAAGGTCGGTTGATAGCTGGGGTCTGGGGTTATGTGTTGTGGGAGATTGGTTTAAAACTGCCGAACACCGATTGGGCAACATAAAACAAAGTACTTGAATGCTAGTGGCTTACGGCTGCCAGCATACGAATTACTATACCCACATAAGACCCAGCAGAATACATAGCCTATAATACAGACAACCTTTTGACATGTAACGTCCAGTGTTCCAGAAGTGGCTAGGTTTGCCACATGGGCCATTTATGAGAAGTGTGCAGCAGATCGCACCATTGCTGTTTGCAACATATGTCTGAAGTTTATCAAGCGTAGCCAAAGCAGCAGCCACTTGGGCACCACATGCTTGACCAGACATATGTCGAGCTCCTATGCAGTCCATTGGCAAAACTACTTAAAAGACCCACCCCAAGGACAAGGAGGACCTCTCCTTGCTCCTCATCATCTAGGATCTCCAACCCCAGTATACCTTCAGTCCTCTCAGAAACCTGCACTGAGAGGAATGAAGGCGTAGAATTAGGTGTACCAAGTACTTGCAGGCAATCTGCTATTGCTACACCAACGTCCGATTGTAGCAGGCAAATTTCCCTACCCCAGTTGCTAAACCGGCAAAAGAAATTCGGTCCCAGCCATCCACATGCTCAGCGGCCGAATGCTAGTTTGGCTAATTTGCTAGCACTCCAACTGCCGCCTTTTCATCTGGTAGACTGTGCCCCCTTTTGTGAATTTGTGGAATGTGTGGTACCTCACTGGCAGGTTCCCAAAAAATGTTTTCACAGAAGGCGATTCCAGCTCTCTACTGACATGTAGAAGGCAATGTTTTGGCCTCGCTGGACAGGGCGATCAGCGGTAAGGTGCATATTACCGCTGACTCATGGTCCAGAAAGCATGGAGAGTGACACTGTGTGACACTCATGGCAGCTGGGAAGGATGCAGGACAGGGTGAAGTATTGTTGGAGCTTGTTCCGTCACATCACCTCCAAAATGCTGGTAGTGGTGATTCTGCCACACCTCTCTCCTCCACCCCCTCCTCTTCTTCCTCTATGGCCTCTTCCTGTACAGATTTGTCCTCGAAACCAGCGGTGCTTCGTAGGCATTCTAGGGGCTATGCAAGTACACAGGCAAAGAGATGTCATGCAATGCTTGAGTTGGTCTGTTTTAGGGCTGCGCATCTTCACCGGTCTCACGATTCGATGCGATTATCAAGTCCACGATTCGATTTGATTCTGCGATGCATCATGATTGCAGCGCAAGTGCGTATAGCTCTCCCCCCAAAATACTAAAGGAGATGATCAGAGACTGCGGACATGGTACAGGAGATGATCAGTGACTGCGGACATGGTACAGGAGATGATCAGTGACTGCGGACATGGTACAGGAGATGATCAGTGACTGCGGACATGGTAAAGGAGATGATCAGTGACTGCGGACATGGTACAGGAGATGATTTAGAGACTGCGGACATGGTACAGGAGACGATTAGAGACTGTGGACATGGTACAGGAGATGATCAGAGATTGCGGACACGATAAAGGAGATGATCAGAGACTGCGGACATGGTAAAGGAGATGATCAGAGACTGCGGACATGGTACAGGAGATGATCAGAGACTGCGGACATGGTACAGGAGATGATCAGAGACTGCAGGCATGGTACAGGAGATGATCAGAGACTGCGGACATGGTACAGGAGATGATCAGAGACTGCGGACATGGTACAGGAGATGATCAGAGACTGCGGACATGGTACAGGAGATGATCAGAGACTGCGCACATGGTACAGGAGATGATCAGAGACTGCGCACATGGTACAGGAGATGATCAGAGACTGCGCACATGGTACAGGAGATGATCAGAGATTGCGGACATGGTACAGAAGATGATCAGAGACTGCGGACATGGTACAGGAGATGATCAGAGACTGCGGACATGGTACAGGAGATGATCAGTGACTGCGGACATGGTACAGGAGATGATCAGAGACTGCGCACATGGTACAGGAGATGATCAGAGACTGCGCACATGGTACAGGAGATGATCAGAGACTGCGCACATGGTACAGGAGATGATCAGAGATTGCGGACATGGTACAGAAGATGATCAGAGACTGCGGACATGGTACAGGAGATGATCAGAGACTGCGGACATGGTACAGGAGATGATCAGAGACTGCGGACATGGTACAGGAGATGATCAGAGACTGCGGACATGGTACAGGAGATGATCAGTGACTGCAGACATGGTACAGGAGATGATCAGTGACTGCGGACATGGTACAGGAGATGATCAGTGACTGCGGACATAATACAGGCTATGATCAGAGACTGCAGAATAATAGCTACTTACAAACGGTTATCCCTAGTGAACAACCGGGGAGCTGTGGCAAGCCTGAAGGGCAGAGCCACAAACTAAAAATGATTTTACCTCACAGTTACCTCTGATGAGGTTGAAAGATCGCAAGTAACTATACTCACCCGATGGCCCAGGTCAGAGTGAACGGAATATTGTCGACACCTTTTAAATTGTGAAATGGGACAAGACATGGCTGCCCCCTATCGCCTCTTGTGTTATCTGTGGAACCCCTATTAAGTAGGATCCGATTGAACCCAGACATTAGGGGAGTATCTCTGGGAGGTACAGACTATAAGATCTCAGCATGTGCGGACGACATGATGTATAGTCTGACCAGCCCGATGGAATCCCTTCCTAATTTGGTACAAGAACTAAAGATGTATGGAGATCTGTCAAACTTCAAGATTAATTAGGACAAATCAGAAGCGATGGGAGTGGCGCTCCCGGAGAAAGAATCGAAAATACTGAAATCTAAGTATACATTTAAATGGTCTGACACATCTCTTACATATTTGGGTACCTCCATCCCAGCGGACCTAACACAAGTTTTTAAACTTCATTTTGTACCATTATTGACGAAAGTACGGGTCCTCCTGGATGGATGGCAGAAGGGGTTCCATTCGTGGTTTGGAAGATCGAATATCATTAAAAGGAATATACTACCTACATTTCTGTATCTCTTTCAGACACTCCCTATTGCAATACCGAAATCTATTTTCAAGCAATCACAATCCCTCTTTAATAGGTTTATATGGGCAAATAAACGTCCAAGAATCAAGGGTCACATTATTATTATACAGGATTTATATAGCGCCAACAGTTTGCGCAGCGCTTTACATCAGGGAAGACAGTACATTCACAATACAAATCAATACAGAAGGGATCAGAGGGCCCTGCTCGTAAGAGCTTACAATCTAGAAGGGAGGGATAATATCATTCACATAATATCACATAATATCATTAGCCAAACGAGATGGAGGACTATCGGCCCCAGATATTTATAGATACTATCAGGCGGCACTATTGTGCCGGCTGATCGACTGGAGTAGACATACTGGAGAAAAGATATGGCCGGGGCTAGAGCAAGACCAATGTGGCAGTATGCTGCATCGGGTGGCATGGTGCTACAGGGGGTTGCTGACAGATATTAAAAAACACCCGCTGATAGGCCCTACTCTCCAAATGGCCCACAGGTTATTTGTGAAGGGGAAACTGTCAACAGTGGACTCACCGCTTTTTCCAATTTTAGGGAACCCGCAGTTCGAACCAGGACTGTTGAAGGGATCATTTAGTGGATTAATAGAACAGGGGCTGTTTCAAGCATCTCACTTCCTGAAGGAGGGAGCTTGGAACACCATGCAGGAGATGGTAACAGGCGAGTTACCCTACCAATTGGATATTTGGAGGGTCCTACAGCTGCAAACATTTTTAGACACTTTGAAGCCCCCAGCCAGATATGAGCGTAGATTGACAATGTTTGAGAGGTACTGTAGTGGGATCCTCCGGCACTCCCTTTCAAGAATTAGTGAGCTATTGAATGTTCCAGCAGAGGACTCTCAAATACCCTTTAATAAATGGGAGGCTGAACTGGGAAGAGCAAAAGAATAAGATACTTCAGAATATATTTGAATCATCTGTGTGTGTGTGTGAAGACACAACAGATGAATTAGAAGATCTTATCTCAGTGGTATCGCACTCCGGTGCTATTAAATAGGTGTTACCCAGATATGTCATATAAATGCTGGAGGTGCGGGAAGAATGGAGGAACCCTAATGTATAACCTGTGGGCCTGTCCTAAAATTTTACGTTTCTGGACAAAGGTCCGGGAAATAACGCAACAATTCAGTGTGGAGCAACTACCAGGTGAGTGGTCCTTTTATCTGCTGCAGGATATGGAGATGTCGGTTAGGCGATATAGGAAAACTGTAGTTTGTCATATCCTAAATGCAGCCCGGGCTTGCATCCCAGGGATGTGGAAACAGTCACAGTCACCAACTGTAAGGATGTGGCTCAATAGAGTGGAAGACCTGAACAGAATGGAGGACTTGGTATGGACTTCAAGGCAGAAGCGGAAGGTGTATTTAGAAGCGTGGGCGGAGTGGAATGTGTTTAGATATTCGGAGGAGGGAAAGGCCTTAATAGATGTGAACTGATGGGTGGAGCGGGCAGCGGGGGGAGGGGAGACGCGGTTTGTGGATTGGGGGGAGGGGGCGGAGGAGAGTCTCCCCCCCCCCTTTTTTTTTGGTTAAGGGCAGGGGTTGGGTAGGGGTGGTAAAGCAGAGAGAGACAGAACTAGGGTAGGATCAATTGCCCCAACTCTAACGGGATACCCGGAGGGACGGGGGCGAAACTGCACCAAGGTATGTAGAGACGGAGTCTAAGATTCAAAGGAGGTATTAGTGGAGTAGACTTCGGACTATGGAGGGAGGGAAAGAAGATTTAGGATGAGAGAAGTATATTTAAACTGTATTTTTTTTTGCCTTTCTCTTTCCTACACTGAGAATGACATGGTGAATTACCTGAAATATTTGTTGATTTTCTTACTGTATGATTTGTCGGTTTCAAACCAGAGGAATGCCTCCCAGGTTTTTGTAAATTTTCCTGCTTAAAAATCAAATAAAAGGAGATTGAGAGAAAGATAGTGTCATGGACCGTGAAATCATACTTCATGTATTACATAAGAGGAGACATTGTGGATAGTACATATTGCAGGATGTCTTGGGATATTATCAGGTGTAAATATCCTCTGTCTGTCTAGATGTGGATTGGAACTGAATCAGCCTGGTTCCTAAAACCTCTCCTTAGGGATGCTAATGCACCAGCCAGCTCTCTATTGCCAAAGGTTAATTGATCTATTGTGTGTGTGAATAAGGCCCGTGTTTACCCTTAAGATATTGTATACTGTATAGTGGGGGAATTGCAAACGAGACGCCTAGTCACCTCGTCAGGCTACATGATTAGATAATTGGCTCATGTTAATTGTTGTTCTGATTGCTTCATTGTAGTAATTACCCCCTGGGGGCTTCTGTCTCAATACACATAGTCATGCTATTCAAGCTTTGGGACCAATCTCTGCTGAGTCATTTTGAAGTCCTCATTTGCATGGGAGAGGACCTGATGGGAGACTGCCTGCACTTTAAAGGGACCAATAAGAAAGCGGTTGTTGGGGGTGGGATGTTCCAAAATTCGGTATAAAAGTGTGCTGTGTACTTGCAAATAAATGAGTTATGTTTGAACATACATACAGCTCGTCTGGTGTGTGTTCTTCAAATGGATCGCGATCGGCACATAGCTGTAGGTTGGATCCCGGAACCTTGGATGACTGGACCATCAGATGTTGCAATCTGCAATCTGATCCAATAGAAGCAGAGGAGTGTCGGGAGAGCAGGACCTGGGCGAGCAAGGGTCTTGTCACAGATAGGTACATGTAAATACACGTAGTTTATATTGATGGAGGCTAGAAAGTCTCCCATCTGGAGCGAGGCTACTACCAAGCAGATAGACTCCATCTGAAAGGACTGGATCAGTAGATACTAATTCAGGGATCTTAGGTCCAAAATGGGCCCTTGTGTCCCCGTTTGTTTTTTTAACCGTAAACAGGGTTTGAATAAAACCCTGATACAGATACAGGAAACTGTAAATCACTCATAAAGTAGTGCCTGAAAGAATACGTGTGATGTGCGGGTGACCCCGCCCCCCTCTGATGCAACAAGAAACCTGCATTACATAAGAGGGGGGGCGGGGTCACCCGTCACATCACTGGGTAAGCCTGGGTTTCACCTTGCATCAGAGGGGGGCGGGTCAAGTGACGGGTAGCCCCGCCCTCAGCTACATAAGAGCTGTCATTGGCTCCCGTTGCATCATTTCCGGGGTGTCTCCAGTGGAGACAGGATGCACTGCGCTGGACATCTCATCGCTGGATCCTGGACCTGGATGAAGAAGAGATCATCTCAACGCTGGACCCCGGAGAGAACAGCATCCATGGCAGAATACTGACAGCGTTGGAGCAGAGACCGAGAGTGGATTACCACCGAATCTTTTTTATCTTTATTATTTTTAACAAGGGACTCCTTTCAATGGTGTCTGGGTGTTTTTTTTTTTACAATTTGTTACACTTTCTTTGTGAAATGGTAGGGGTACCCATTACCAATTCACATAGGGGGGCTGGGTTCTGGGGGTCCCCTTTGTTAAAGGAGTCTTCCAGATTCCGATAAGCCCCCTGCCCACAAAACCCCCACAATGACCGGGCAAGGGTTGTGGGGATGAGGCCCTTGTCCCCATCAACATGGGTACATGGTGCTTTGAGGCGTCACAGACCCCCAAAGCAAAGCATTCTCCCCATGTTGAGGGCATGTGGCCTGGTACGGTTCAGGAGGGGGGGTTCTCTCTCACCACCCCTCTTTTCCTGCAGCCTGCCAGGTTGTATGCTCGGGTAAAGGGTCCGGTATGGATTTTTGGGGGGAACTCCACATAATTTTTTTTATATATCAGATGCCAGGGTTCCCCTTAATATCTATACCAGACCTGAATGGCTGGTAATTGAATTTGGGGGAACCCCCACACATTTTTTCTTTTATTAATGACTTTCAATGCCTTTTCTCTGTATTGCCGGGACTCGACAATTCATTATAGCTGCGAGTAGTTTTAAATGTCTTTTTTTCCTTCAGAAATTACACTTTGTGCAGGGACTATTCTAAACACGGGAAACAAGCTCTGCTTTACAGGCACACTATAGACACTCCCCAGGTATGAAATTTAAAGGAATATTTTACTTTTATTGTTTCACTTTAAGAATTAATACAAAACACTGCCACAAAAAAAATGGCCGGCTTTCAAACTTTTTTTGCATTGATACATGTCCCCTGGGGCAGGACCCGGGTCCCCAAACACTTTTTATGACGATAACTTGCATAGAAACCTTTAAAATTATCACTTTAGATTTCTCCCATAGACTTTTACAGGGTGTTTCGAACTTGCCGTGAACCCCCCAAATTGTCTGCCGTTTGGCAAATAGGCAATGTTCGAGTCGATCATGAGTTTGACTCAAACTCGAAGCTCATCGCTACTGGTGACTCACATGACTCGGCCGTGTAAAAATAAATGAACCGCTGGTGATGTCTGGTTCAGAGCCTTCTGGAAGCACTGTGTGCTTGGCATAAAAAGCTTAAATAAGCTGGCTGTGTGCTGGACGTACTGCGCATGCATGCGCACGCAGGTCTCGGCGAATGGGCACGGCTGCATTTGCATATGACTCAAATCTTTGTGCGGCCAGATTACACTATGGTGCATGCGCGGCTCCGACGCCTGTGGCGAACCCACATGCGACACGGCAACCAAACAACTGCAAACTGTCTGAGCATTTTGGCGAACGCATGTACACCATGGTGAAGCAAGAGGCGCAATGACACACCCTCGTGCGCGACCATCCATTTAAGGTAAAAAAAAAAAAAAACAGCTAGACAACAAGAAAAAAAAGGTGTTTCCAAAAGACCCACAGCTAGCCCAAAACTCCTTCCCGTCCTATAGCAGAGTGACGGCCAGGCGGGGGGGGGTTCCATTATCCTGACTGGACGGACGTCATATGACGTTCCAGAAGAATAAGCCGCTCAGCGATCGGTGGTGAGGTGTGTCGCTCTGAAACACTGCATCTCTGATCTCGGTAAAGAGCCTATAAATTGGGGTCTATACCATGTGATCAGCTGTGTCCAATCAAAGCCAATTACATGGTAACCATGAAGTGACGGTTATCGGCTTTCCTTTATTCATGCTGACAGGGTGCGAGTAGAGGAGAGCCAATCAGCAGCTCTCCTGACAGGGGGGGGGATCTGCACTGATATTCAGCATTGATTATTAGTACAGGCCCATTAGCCATGATTGCCAGTGATGACCACCAGTGCCCAACAGTTAATCCAATCTGTTCCCACCAGGTAATCCAATCAGTGCCCGCCAGGAATGCTTGTCAGTACCTCCTGATCAGTGCTAGGGATGAGTTTCAAGTTCGAGTCGAACGCATGTTTGAGGCTCCTCAGGATAAGAGGAATACGATGGTCCGGTACCGTCCCGCACAGTCTGAGGTTCCTCAGGATAAGAGGAATACGATGGTCCGGCACCGTCCCGCACAGTCTGAGGTTCCTCAGGATAAGAGGAATACGATGGTCCGGCACCGTCCCGCACAGTCTGAGGTTCCTCAGGATAAGAGGAATACGATGGTCCGGCACCGTCCCGCACAGTCTAAGGTTCCTCAGGATAAGAGGAATACGATGGTCCGGCACCGTCCCGCACAGTCTGAGGTTCCTCAGGATAAGAGGAATACGATGGTCCGGCACCGTCCCGCACAGTCTGAGGTTCCTCAGGATAAGAGGAATACGATGGTCCGGCACCGTCCCGCACAGTCTGAGGTTCCTCAGGATAAGAGGAATACGATGGTCCGGCACCGTCCCGCACAGTCTGAGGTTCCTCAGGATAAGAGGAATACGATGGTCCATCTACACTGTGTAGTGCCGGATGGACATTTGAGGTAGTCGGGTTTTCTCCTGGACTATACTGTGTGATGTCCTCATCTTCTACTTTACAGTCTGGAGACAAAGTGAGACAATCCTCTGAGGTTTTCCTCATCTCCCGTCCATCTACTAAAATAGAGATACAAAGATTATTACTAGACATGAGCTGATTGGTTCCCCTAAACCAGGACTCCGCCCACATCAGGCAGCTTTATCTCTGAGGATCTTACAATTCCCCCCTCAAGGTAACTAGTAAATGGCTCCTCTGATTTTGATGCCACAGATCCTATACATACTCCACACCTCCCCTATGGTTCTTCCACTGGAGACATTTTGAGTTATTAATTCCATTTTTAGGTCTCTTATTTGGCTTCACTCACCAGCCAGGGTAACATTGGAAGAGTTGCAGCGTCCTAAGGAAGCAGGTGGGACGGCACTTCCAAACCCATGGTTGTACTACCCGGCCTCCCAACTCCAACACATAGCCAGGGTTCTGTGCCCTGCCAGTGCCCCACACCCATTTTCAGTCATATGAGGGAAGTAACCTCATACAAAGGTTTTATCTCCTGCAGCTACTCTATGCTGCTCTACAAATTCCTCCCAGACATCACCGCAGGGGTCATATCCAAGTGGGAAAGAGATATTGGAGCTTTTGGAGGAGGACCAATGGGAGGAGGCTTCTGGCGCAGGTTCCCCTTGCTACTTAAATGTGGCCCAAAGGCTGTCCCAGTTATATTTGCACCAGCTAGACTGGTGAGAATGGGCGTGCGTGACGATCCTTCCATAACAAGATGCATGAGGGACCACGGTGACCTGATCCATATGTTATGGAGGTGACCAAAATTGCATATTTATTGGAAGGATGTGTTGGAAACTATTATCCGAGTATTTCAGGTCCATCTCGCTGGACACCCTAAACTGTGCTTGTTGGGAATTATAGATGATGTCCCTGAGGAGGAAGCCTCTAGACTAGCGATAACGAGGGCTCTTTTCCAGGCTAGAAAACTCATTTTGAGGCACTGGAAATCAATGGAACCCCTCCCCCCCACAATGAAGGAGTGGCTGAATCAAATGGGCGATACTATCAGGCTGGAAAAATCAATTTATCAGCACAGGGGGAGTGTGAAAAAAATTACAAAGTACAATAAAGGGATTTTTAAATACAGCTTACCTGTAAAATCCTTTTCTTGGAGTACATCACGGGACACAGAGCGGCATATTTATTACTATATGGGTTATATGGAGTACCTTCAGGTGTGGACACTGGCAATCTCAAACAAACAGGAAGTCCCTCCCTATATAACCCCCTCCCCTAGAGGGAGTCCCTCAGTTTTGTAGCAAGCAGTATGCCTCCCAAAATTTTCACCCAAAAGAGGGGTGGGAGCTCTGTGTCCCGTGATGTACTCCAAGAAAAGGATTTTACAGGTAAGCTGTATTTAAAAATCCCTTTTTCTTTCTCGTACATCACGGGACACAGAGCGGCATATTCATTACTATGTGGGATGTCCGAAAGCAATGCTTTAATGAGGGGAGGGAGACATCTTCCAAAGAAGGATTCAATTTAGAGGTAAACTCAAATACTAGTAAATCCAACTTAGTCAAGAAAAAACTTTTTTTTTTTTTCTTTTTTACAACCAAGGGTGCCCCTGATCCCGAGGATCTTAAACTGCAGCCTGTAGTACTGCCTGTCCAAAGGCAGAATCCGCATTCCTTCTCACGTCTAGTTGATAAAACTTTGTAAACGTGTGGACTGATGACCACGTCGCCGCCTTGCATATCTGAGCCATAGAGATCTGATGGTGTGCTGCCCGGGAGGCGCCCATGGCCCTGGTAGAATGGGCCTTTACCGACAAAGGAGGAGGCAACCTCTTCAAACCGTAGGCTTGAATGATTAATTGTCTAATCCATCTCGAGATGGTGGATTTTGCAGCTGCCTGCCCCTTCTTGGGGCCATCTGGTAGAACGAACAACACATCTGTTTTCCGGATCTTTTCTGTAGCTTTAAGATAGGCCTTCATGGCCCGGACAATATCCAAGGTATGCAGCAACCCCTCCTTTCTAGATGTGGGTTTCGGAAAGAAGGATGGAAGTACCAAATCCTGGTTCAAGTGAAAATTGGATATCACCTTTGGTAGAAAGGAAGGATGGGGCCGGAGAACTGCCCTGTCCTTATGTAGAACAAGATATGGTTCCTTACACGATAAGGCTGCTAATTCTGACACTCTCCTGGCCGAAACTATGGCGACCAAGAAAACCAACTTTCTTGTCAGTAAAACTAAAGGAATCTCAGCCAACGGCTCAAAGGGTTGTTTCTGTAGAGTGGACAGGACAAGATTTAAGTCCCATGGACAAATTGGTGACTTGACAGGAGGATTAATACGCAAGACCCCCTGTATGAAGGTCTTTACCAGCGAGTGGGTGGCCAGCGGCCTCTGAAACCACACTGACAGAGCTGAAATCTGTCCCTTGATTGTGCTTAATGCCAGGCCTTTATCCACTCCTAGCTGGAGAAAACCTAACACCCTATCAATGGTATATTTGCGGGAATTCCATCTTTTGGATTCACACCAGCCTACGTAGTTCCTCCACACCCTGTAATAAATCACCCTGGAGGCCGGCTTTCTAGCCCTAATCAGGGTAGGAATTACTTGCCTAGACAGACCTCTACCCCTGAGAATCAGGGATTCAGCCTCCAGGCCGTCAAATTTAGACGTTGTAATGTAGGGTGGAGGATCGGGCCTTGTGAGAGTAGGTCTGGTCGTAGAGGAAGAGTCCAAGGGTCTCCCACTGCCATCTTCAGGACTAGTGAGTACCATGTCCTCCGGGGCCAAGCTGGAGCTACTAGAATGACCGGCTTGTGCTCCACTCTGATCCTGCGCAACAGGCGAGGAAGTAACTGTAGCGGAGGGAATGCATATAGAAGTTTGAATTGATGCCAAGGGCAAACCAACGCATCGGTTCCGCAGGCCATAGGGTCCCTCGCTCGAGACACGAACCTGTCTAGTTTCTTGTTGAACCTGGATGCCATTATATCTACGTCCGGCATTCCCCACCTCTGGCAGATTGTCTGAAAGACCTGGGGATGCAGAGACCACTCCCCTGGCGACAGAATCTGGCGACTTAAGAAGTCTGCCTGCAGGCTGTCCACTCCGGGAATGAATATCGCCGAAATGCAGGGTACATGAACCTCTGCCCACTGAAAAATCAAGCTCACCTCCCTCTGAGCGGCCTGGCTCCTGGTTCCCCCTTGGTGGTTTAAGTATGCCACCGCCGTGGCATTGTCTGACTGGATTCTCACCGGGGACCCCTTTAATCTGGAGGTCCATGCCAGGAGGGCTAGGCGAGCAGCTCTGATCTCCAAGATATTGATGGGGAGCTGCCTCTCTGTTTTCACCCAAGTTCCCTGGCGAGAGAACCCCTCGAAGACCGCCCCCCAGCCTGCCAGGCTGGCGTCTGTGGTAACTACCTTCCAGACAACAGGGCTGAAGGATCTTCCCTTTAGAAGATTCTGAGGGTTCAACCACCAGGCCAGGCTTTGTCGGACCCTTGATGATAGCGTCAAAGGGGACTCTAAGGCATGTGCTCTCTTGCCCCAGGCTGCTAGAATGGCTGCCTGTAGGACGCGAGTGTGGATTTGAGCGTATGGTACTGCCACGAACGTGGCCACTAGCTTGCCTAGTAATCGCATACACAGGCGAATAGTTGGTTTTTTCTTGTTTAGAACCAACTGAACCAACCCCTTGATAGCCTCGATCTTTACAAGGGGCAGGAACACCCTTTGCTGTTCTGTGTCTAACCTCATGCCGAGGTATTCCAACTGCTTTGTAGGCTGGAACGCTGACTTTTCCCGGTTTAGGACCCAGCCGAATCCTTCGAGGTACTGAACCGTGAGGTTTACTGCCTGTTGCAGACACGGCCGTGAGTGATCTATGATTAAAAGGTCGTCCAAGTATGCTAGGACTGTGACCCCTTGGATCCTTAAATTGGCCAGAACTGGGGCTAGGATCTTTGTGAATACCCGGGGGGCCGTGGCCAGCCCGAAGGGGAGCGCCCTGAATTGGAAGTGTCGCTGCCCCACCGCGAAGCGTAAAAATCTTTGATGCGACTGAAAGATTGGTACATGAAGGTAAGCATCCTTTATGTCTATGGAAGGCAGAAAATCGTCTCCCTCTAAAGCGGCGGCTGCTGACCGGATGGATTCCATCCGGAAGGAACGAACCCTTAGGTAACCGTTTAACCTCTTTAGGTCCAAGATTGGCCTGACATCGCCGTTGGGCTTTGGTATGACAAAGAGATTGGAATAGAAACCTAGCCCTTGCTCTTGGGCTAGCACCTCTATTATTACGTCCTGGCAAAGCAGGTGATCCAAAGCTGCCAGCATTGAGGCCTTCCTTGCTGGATCCTTTGGTAGCCTTGACTCTTGAAAATGAGGCGGAGGAAAGTTTAGAAACTCCAGTCTGTAGCCTGCGGTTACAGACGCCCGGACCCATTTGTCGGGGATCTTGGCTTCCCAAACTTCTGAGAAGAAACAAAGCCTTCCCCCCACCCGCGAGAGTGGGGGCGCCCCTTCATAAGGCAGACTTAGGGGCTGTCTTTGTTGGCTTGCGATACCATGGCCTCTTACCCCCAGGGGCCTGTCCCTGCGATCTACTGTTAACGTTGGATCGTGCAGGCGGCCGTCGATACTGCCTGGAATTTGAGGGCCCTGAGACAGGAAAGAGCTGCCTTTTAAATGTAGGACCCCGGAATGTCTTTTTGACCGGTAAAAGGGTACTTTTGCCACTTGAAATAGTCTGAATGTATTTATCCAGATCCTCTCCGAAGAGTCGTCCTCCATGGAAGGGAAACCCTGCCAGAAGCTTTTTGCATGGGGGCTCCGCCGCCCAGTTCTTCAACCATAAGAGCCTTCTCATGTGCACCAAAAATAGTGATAAACGAGAGGCCTGCTGGATGGAATCCTTTATAGCATCTACAGCAAAACACAGAGCTCTGGGAATGTCAGAAAACTCTTCTGCTTGTTGGGTAGGCATGTCCTTTAACATTTCTTTTGTCTGGTCCTTTAACGCCTGACAAACTCCAATTGCAGCCACAGCTGGCTGTACCACTGCTCCTGCCGTAGCAAAGGATGCTTTTAAAAGTGTCTCTAACCGTTTATCTATAAAGACAGAAAAGTTGCGCTTAGAGGCACAATGTGATATTGTGAAGGGAATTAAATGTGTCTATATATATAAATAAAAAACAAACATATGCAGTATAATCATAAAAATGAATAAATTAAAATTATATCAAGGTGAATATATATTTAAATATATAAATAAAGTCCATGTGGGCTGAAATAAAAAGCATGAAAAGTTCTCTGAAGTCCTTCTGATAGGGTAATGAGAAAAAATAAATATATATATAGCAGCTTTCCGAGTTGAATCACAAAGGTAATAACTGTAGATTGTAGAGGTCCTGTGTAAGTCCACCACCAGTTACACAATATTACTTCCAATATGGTGAGGTAAATAAGGATGTACTCTTACCAGATATAAGAGGGATTCAGGCATATCACTCCCAATACGTCTGGAGTAGGACGCTTCTGGATCTTCCACTCTGGATCAATGCGATCTCCACTGGACCAGCAAAAGTATTCAGCAACAGCAGCAAGCTCAGCATCCCGTTCGGATCAAAGAAAAAAAAAGAAGAAACCGGGGACTCGCCATAGTGAAAGTATTTCCAGGAAGTTTAATTCAAATTGTGCAGCATATACACATACACATATACATATACGTCACCGCGTTTTGTCACGTGACCCCGGAAGCACGGGCGCACGTTTGTATTTTCTTTCCTTTTGTTATCTTGCATGTTTTTAGCCGGCAATTTTAAATTATTTGTGTATATGCTGCACAATTTGAATTAAACTTCCTGGAAATACTTTCACTATGGCGAGTCCCCGGTTTCTTCTTTTTTTTTCTTTGATCCGAACGGGATGCTGAGCTTGCTGCTGTTGCTGAATACTTTTGCTGGTCCAGTGGAGATCGCATTGATCCAGAGTGGAAGATCCAGAAGCGTCCTACTCCAGACGTATTGGGAGTGATATGCCTGAATCCCTCTTATATCTGGTAAGAGTACATCCTTATTTACCTCACCATATTGGAAGTAATATTGTGTAACTGGTGGTGGACTTACACAGGACCTCTACAATCTACAGTTATTACCTTTGTGATTCAACTCGGAAAGCTGCTATATATATATTTATTTTTTCTCATTACCCTATCAGAAGGACTTCAGAGAACTTTTCATGCTTTTTATTTCAGCCCACATGGACTTTATTTATATATTTAAATATATATTCACCTTGATATAATTTTAATTTATTCATTTTTATGATTATACTGCATATGTTTGTTTTTTATTTATATATATAGACACATTTAATTCCCTTCACAATATCACATTGTGCCTCTAAGCGCAACTTTTCTGTCTTTATTTTTGCTTTTTATGTATATCACATATTTTTGTGTTGCTGCTGGACACCATCATATTTATTTATTTCACTATATTATCTAAATTTTTTTATTCAATTAGTAATTTAATTCAATTTATTTTTGTTAGCGCGAGGAGTTTTTCCCCTTTGGATTGAACTCTAACCGTTTATCAACCGGATCTTTAAACATATGTATGTTTTCCACCGGGCAAGTTAGTGATTTATTCACACATGAGATGGCTGCATCCACCACTGGGAGCCTCCACCTCTTGGAGAATTTTTCCTCCATGGGGTAAATGACCGCAAATCTCTTTGGTGGCAGATCAATTCCTCCAAGAGAGGATGGACCGGAAAAACTGCGTTGCTTAACGGAGCTCTCAAAGAGCCCAGAGAGGATACCGGAGGGACCTGAGGCTCTGGCAATGGTAAACTAAATGCCGAGCGGACCATGTCCGTCAAAGACGGCACCCACAGTCTCTCTGTCTGGGAGTCTGAAAATGGTTCCTCAGAGGTAGATCCCTCAATCCCTGAACCCTCTTGGTTCAGGTCTAGTTGATCCTCCTGCGATTCCAATTCCTCCGGAGAGAGAATCTCAGCATCTGAGGATACACCTCTTGGTGATGGGGATCTAACCCGTTTCTTGCCAGGAATAGCTCTAGCGATCAATGCTGCTATTCTCTCTTCTAGCTCCCCTAGGGATACAGCTAGCATCTCCTCTGTGATAAACACAGGGCTGGGCTGATCTGGGCCAGCCTCCGCACCAGACCCCCCTAATGGCTCATCCAAGGCGACCTTTATGGGAATAAGTTGCGGGGAAAGTATCGGCATATCATCAGAATCAGAGGGGGAACCCCTTTGTTTTTTGGTCTTTTTTGTACCCTTTGACCCCGAACCTTTGGAAGCCATAATACAAAATCGAGGGACTCCGCCAACAACAACAGACTGTAGTGGCCAGGAGTACAAAACTAGAGCTTAGGGGACAATAGATCACTAATGCCCAAAAACTGATGGGGCCCCGTATGTTTTTTTTTTTTTAAATATATATAAGTCTCTTTCCTTTTTTTTTTTTTCAAACATACAGTGACCCCAAACTTAGTTTGCCAGCCTCCAACCTGCTGCAAAAAGGGGAATTTCTTGGCTTAACAAAAAGGCATTGGAACAAAGTCCAGCATGTACTACCCCTCTTCCGCCACCGGGAGTCACTGTTCTGCCGCTCTGCGTCCTCTCCCTTTGAGATCAGCCTCAGACTGAGCACTGACAATGCCTGCTGATCTATAACAGCACAAGGCGCGCCCCTGTATGACGCTGCAGGCACGCCCCCCCCCCCCCGCCCTCCTTACCGAACGGCGCGAAAAACGTCTATAAGACGTGCGCGCGCGCGTATGCCGGGGCAGGAGGAACATGGAGGAGCCGCGCTGCTGGAGCCCAGGACTGCAGTATCAGGCGGCAGATTCAAACCCCCGGCCAGGTAGGACTCTCCAAAAGGCCCCATAGGGATCCTTACCAGTCCTAGGAAGAAAGCAGCAGGTAGCTAGCAACACCATTCTAAGGCCGCGTACACACGAGGGGATATGTCCGCTGAAAACGGTCCGATGGACCGTTTCAGCAGACATCTCCACTCGTGTGTATGGGCTAGCGGACAGATTTGTCCACCCGACAGATTTCAAAGCAAGCTTTGAAATCTATCCGGTGGGAATCTGTCCGCCCGACATGTCTGCTGGTTAGTACACTTACCAGCAGACATGTCGGCTCCCACCGCCGCCGCGCCGCTGCCGAATGGATTCGGCGCATGCGCGGAAGTGTTTTACTTCCTGGTGCGGTGACGTAGCGGTGACGCGGCGGCGTCAACGTCACCGCCGCGTCATCGCCACGTCACCGCGCCGTCCGGCGGCGGGGAATTTGATCCGATGGTGTGTACACGCCATCGGATCAAACTCCCGATCGGACATATCCGATGGAAATGGTCCGCGGACCGTTTTCATCGGATATATCCGATCGTGTGTATGGGGCCTTAGACAGGGGAACCTAGTGATGGGGGAAATGGGATCATCCTGTCTTTCTCAGACATAGTGAGCAAGGTTGCCAATGCAGAGCATACTTAGGCTACCCCCCTTTTAGGTTACCCCGGAGAGCCTGCTGTCGAACCAAGTCCCGCAGGCTCCCCTCTTACCTGCTCCATGCTGCAGGATGTTTGTCTAGCAAAACGATCCAATCTTCTCCCATCTCCGTGGGTAGCGTAGTAGACCTTCAGGCCCTGGGGTCCTATGAAGGTACCCACTGTCCTGGACCTATATAGCACCCTGGCAAACAGGAACTTATGGTCTTTATAAACTCCAAGTCCTGGGCCCAGAGTCCAGCCCTCCAAAGAGGAGCATTATAGGCAAAACCCCACGGTTTGGGGCCCGGGTACTGTCCACTTTGGCACTGAGGCTCCTTGGACAGATCCGGTTAGCCCGCCCTTAATCCCAAGGATGTGGAGCAAAGCTATTCCGTGACCAACACCTAAGACACTGGCGAAAAAACTGAGGGACTCCCTCTAGGGGAGGGGGTTATATAGGGAGGGGACTTCCTGTTTGAGATTGCCAGTGTCCACACCTGAAGGTACTCCATATAACCCATATAGTAATGAATATGCCGCTCTGTGTCCCGTGATGTACGAGAAAGAAATAGAGTGTATAGTGCAGGGGTCAGGAGTATGTAATGTACAATATAAATGATATAGTGTAAGGGTCAGGACTCATAATATTGGTATTCAGTAATCAGTGGTAGATTATTTTTTACATGAGACAAGTTGCAGAGATCCCACACCTCTGCCCCCCATCTCCTGAGACTGCACTCAGTGACTTGGGTCCGAGACTATACAGACATATCCCTCCACCCGGCACAGCCAGCAGACAACAGAGTTAGTAACCCCCGGGAGATTTGTCTGTCAGAGATCTTGCCATACCCGGGTAAGGGGCAGAAGACCCAAAACACATACCCCAGGTGCCTAGGTGTAGTAACTCCTATGGGGGAAATGAACATTTTGCTGCCAGCTGAACCCCAGAATCTCCATAGATCCAGTCTAGAGACATAAATTGTGTCTTCAGCACAGAGAAGGAAGATTATCTGAGAGAAATACAGGAATACAGGAATACAGGACGGGGAACACAGCTCAGGAAAGTGACCAGGGGATTACAGGCTGATATCACCCAGTCCCGCCCTACTCTGGACCAATCAGTGAGCAGCATGGGTGGAGGAATGGATTTAGTGTTAATGACCCACCTGTGCTGATCTCTGTAGGAGTGTCCTCCTCTATAAATGTCCCCGTTATTCCATCCTCCTCCATAGACTGCTGATCATCCCTCACATACGTCTCTTCTTCTTCTGATTTCACCTCAAATTCTATATCGATTGGATCTCCACTCTAAACCAAGAGAATGAGAGAGAATATCATCTGTAAGATATAAGCTTTAATATTGTGATATCAGATTTTTCGTATGGCGGTGTAAGTACGAGCAGGGCATAGCGTATCCTATTTACGCTACGCCGCCGCAACTCTGGACGCAAGTGGCGTATTCTCAAAGCACTTGCGTCCTAAGTTACGGCGGCGTAGCGTAAATGGCCCGGCGTAAGCCCGGGTAATTGAAATGTGGATGAGGTGGGCGTGTTTTATGTAAAAGAAACGTGACCCCACGTTTTTTTTTAAACTGCGCATGCACCGTCCGTGGACGTATCCTAGTGCGCATGCTCCAAATTACGCCGCAAATACATTGGTTTCGACGTGAACGTAACTTATGCAAAGCCCTATTCGCGAACGATTTACGCAAACGACGGAAAATACGACGCTGTCCCGACGTCCATACTTAACATTGCGTACGCCTCACCTATGCAAAGTTAACCCTCATATAGCAGGGGTAACTTTACGCAAACGACGTAAAATACGACGATTGGGTGCAATTACGTTCGGGAATCGGCGTATCTAGCTCATTTGCATATTCAACGTGCCTAATCGGAGCGGCGTAGGCAAGTTACGTCGGCGGAGGAAGCCTATTTTTTTTACGTATCTGCCTTTGAGAATCGGCGTAAACATACGCCAGCGCAGATTTGAAATTACAGCGGCGTATCTGGAGATACGCCGCCGTAACACTTTTGAGAATCTGGCCCATTGTCTCTATAAGTGTGTTTTATAACCTCCATCCCACCAACCTTGTAACAGTGGAGGATGGTGTGACCTTCCTTTGTGGAATCCCATTCATATGGAGGACGGGGACATCTCTCTGGGGGGTTCCTGGTATTAGGTGGCTCCATCATATCCTTGTGTCCTTCTGATAACTCCTCCATCACTCCATACTCCTCATCCTCCTCTTTATACTCTTCTTTAACGTCAATTTTATAATCCCCGAGATTTCCACTCTGAATATATAATAAAACATTCAATGTAACAAACATGCTTGTGTATAAATCACAACGACCAATAATTGTCAATCATCATCATAATAATTTTTTCATGGCGGTTGGGGGGCGTGACCGGATGCTGAGGTTAGAGGCTGCAGCAGCACGGACCTCACACCCACTCCCATGCTGAATGCCCTCTAGAGCAGTCCGTACGGAGAATGAGGAGGAGGGGATGCCATGGGTAACATACCTTATGCCGTGGCATACACATGTGATGCTGCCTGGGCTGATTTCAGCGCTCTGGACTGACTGTTCGACCTCTGTTCCTCTCTGTTGGCTGGCGTTTTTTTCTTGTACCCGGTACTGCTGGAAGGATCGGACGTACTCCCTGGCACCCTTCTGTCCATTTGTTACCCGCCGGGGGGAGGCTGGAGAGGAGGGAGCTGCTGATCCCCCGTAGAGACCTGTGTTGCCGAACGGCGGTGAGACTCTGTCCCCGGAGGTCCGCAAAATCAGGGCCGGGGGGCGCCGCCATGCAGCACGGACACTGGGTAGCAGAGGGAGCTGGGAGAGCCAGAACATCAGAGCAAGAGTGTGCTGGGGCCAACCGGAGACCAGAGAGGAGGTGAGGAGTGGAAAGCTCAAGCACCCAGCTGGTAATGCCAGGCATCCTGTCAGTAATGAAAGTGGGGAGAGGAGGTTGCATCCCAGGAAGGAGCACGTGTGGATGCTGGAGGGAAGATGCAGTTGCAGGCACAGGCACAGCCAGTGTGGGGAACAAAAAACGAGCCAGGCCGCAGCGGCAGCAAAACCTAGAGAAATTTGCACATACGCCAGCACACACTACAGGCCATACAACCAAGAAAGGGCAGGGGGTGCAGCAGCCTAGCCCCCAGAGAAGAAGCCAGGGTCAGGTAACAGCAACAGATACATCAGCAACCACAGTCGACAGCCAGGAGACCAAGAAAAAGGCACAGAATGAAAAAATGGAAACAACTACAAAAACAGTGAAAGAGGATGAACCGTCCATTAGAGAGATTTTTCAAGCAGTCAACAACTGTAAGTCTCAATTACTTGAAATATTTGATCAATTGAAAGGTATAAAAGAGGACATGTCAATGCTTAGATGTAAAGGGGATTGGAGAGCGGACTTCTGCTTTAGAGGGGAGACTAAGTCAGGCGGAAGATGATATCAACCCAATAAAACATGAGATAAAAATAATGAGAGAACAGTTGAATATGGATGATATGGAGAACAGATTACGCAGAAAAAATATAAGGGTACTAGGTCTCCCTGAAAAAAGTGAAGGTAATAACCCCACAGAATACATGGAAGACTGGCTTAAAGGAATGTTTGGTAAAGATTGTCTATCAAAGTTTTCTGCAATTGAACATGCCCACAGAGTCCTTTAACCACTTGCTTACTGGGCACATAAACCCCCTTCGTGCCTAGACGAAATTTCAGCTTCCGGCACTGCGTCACTTTAACTGACAATTGCACGGTCGTGTGACATGGCTCCCAAACAAAACTGGCGTCCTTTTTTTCCCCACAAATAGAGCTTTCTTTTGGTGGTATTTGATCGCCCGTGCGGTTTTTATTTTTCCTGGTGCCTCCATGGCAGCATACCTGTGACAAGCTCCGCCTTGGCTCCTCCCTCAGGACTAGTGAATATTATAAAAAGGTTGGCTAGCACTGCCCCCACATTCTCCTTTTTTTCCTTATACCTCAAGGCAGTGAATGCTGGTCGAACGTCCTACCTTCTGCAGTCGGCAGCGTCCATCCGGGTTCAAGCCTCTCCCGGGTGCGGTCCCTTCTCTTGGGCAGCTAAACGCGCTAATAAGGTTGGGAGTCCCTTCTGTAGGGTCTTTTGGGACAGGCAGTTTGTCTCTTAAGCTAAGAGCTCTATCTGCAGTACATCTTAAGAGGCGTCTGGCTCCCACGGTAACAGAAGCAGCAGCTAGTACTTTTTTTTTTCTCCCTTTCCCTCTCTCTCTCTTCCTTCCCTTTTTCTTTTCTCTTTCTTTTCTCTCTCCCCTCTCTCTCTTCTTTTTTTTTTTCACTCCCCTCTCCCCTTTCTTAGGCGTTTTCTTCAAACTTTCTTGCTTCTCATCATGCCCGCCCCCCCCTCCTCCCGCAGTGTTCATTTATGTTTCCCCCCGTGTTCCGCCGCCCCCATGTCCTCCTCTCCCCCTTAGGGATCGCGCGCGCTCACCCCCACTCATTTAAGTGCACGAGCGGCGTCCTTCGCCACGCTCTGCACTGATGCCGACGGTTGGGACTTCCGGGTCCTAGAGCCGCCGGTTCGCGCATGCGCGGTGCGCGCGGAAGCCTCGGCGGCCATCTTGGAAAAGGGAAAGGTGGCGAATTTTTGCCATTCTTTCCAAAATGCATGGCAGAGGCGTCCCTTTTCTCCTGGTCCTCCTCTTTATCTCCCTGACTGCCCCAGTAGAGTTCCTGAGGCTGTCTGGGAAGGTTCAGTGGAGAGAGCTCCAGGGCAAAATCCCCCCCCCCCCTTTCTCAGGTAAAAAAAAAAAAAAAAGAAAAGAGGGGTGGACTGACGTATATGTTTTTTTGGCGGAAATGTAGGGGTGGTTTTAAAAAAAAAATAAAAAAAAGGGAACGGCGAAACAGTATTCATGGTTCTTTTTAGCCGAGTTCAAACATGACCTTTACCCCTTTCCTGCTCTTTTCTTAGCTGCTTCCTCTGCTAGTCCACCTAATATGAGCCATTCGCCGCCCATACAAGATCCTACTCTACAGTTAAGGTAAGGACCTACGTCCAGGTAAGTTTAAGCATGTTTTTAAAAAAAAAAAAAAGTGCTCTGAGGCTCGTACCTTTTTGTGTTACAGCCCTGTACGCCAAAAGACGTCTAAGAAGACCTCAAGGCGACATGAACACTCTGACTCAAGCCCCAGCAGAGATAGGTCTTCCAGGCGAGGGGACCAGAGGAGTGGCAGGAAGTCATCAGCCAAAAAACGCCATCTCTCACGCTCCCCGAGATCCAGATCTCCAAAGTGTCAGGCCTGTGGAGCCACCCCTCTCCCACATAAACGGATCTGTCAAGCTTGCCTGAGGGACTATGCGGCGGACCGAGAATCTGAGGGCCTGCAAGTGGCGGACCTGCTTAAGAAGGCAATAAAAGATTCCTTTGCAGAATTGGTGGCCTCAATGCCAACGCAGCAACCGGTAGCTCCTCCTCAGGGGCATCCGGCTGAGGAGGCCACTCCCGGCCCTTCCACGGGTGGAATGCCTCGTATGACACCTGCTTCATCCTCTAAGCATCAGGAGGAGGATAACGCCTCAGGGGACTCCTCTGATGACTTGGATGCCTCTGGCTTTGTCTTCACCATGGTCCAGCCCTATGTACAGGCAGTAAAACAGGCGATTGGCTGGGAGGAGGCTGAGACAGAGGTCAAGAAATCTAAGGCGTACTTCCCCTTTCTTAAGCGCCAAATTTCCGTTTTCCCTCTCATGGACGAGATTAAAGGCGTGATTGAGGAGGAGTGGAAAAAGACTGAAAAAAGGTTTTCCCTTAATCGCATGGCAAAGCTATACCCTCTTTCGGAAGCCGACTCGGCAATGCTCGAAGCCCCTCCAGTGGTGGACGCAGCGGTGGTAAGATTAGCAAAGAACGTTACGCTGCCCATGGAGGACTCGACTTCATTTAAAGATCCCCTCGACAGACAAATGGATCTGGACCTCAAGAAAGCTTACCAGATGGCGGGCAATGCTTGTAAGCCTGCGATAGCCCTAACATCAGTATCCAACCCGCTACGGGCCTGGACGGATAATATAGAGTCAGCGATCCAACAGGATATCCCTAAGGAAGACATTATAAAGGCCTTAGACGAGCTTAAGCTCTCAGCAGACTTTATTGGGGAAGCTGCTATTGATTCAATCCGATGCTCCGCAAGAGCAATGCTCCACACAGTAATGGCCAAACGGGCCTTGTGGCTGAAACCATGGTCCGCAGATATCGCATCGAAGCAAAATTGGTGCAAAATACCATTTGATGGAAAAGCCCTATTTGAGGAGAAATTAAATGAAGCCATCTCTCGTGTCACTGGTGGAAAGTCGGGCCTGTTGCCCCAGGACAGGCGACCCAGGCGCCCCAAGGCATTCGCACCAAGATTCCAGTATTCTAAAGGCAAGGACTACAGACAGTCCAGGCAGGGAAAAGGCTTCAGACAGAATTGGAAAGGCACGCAGTCCACCTTCCTCAAGAACCGTAGACAGGGAACCATGCCTACTCCACAAGATCCCGCTAAGTCCTTTTGACGCCAAACCATTCCAAGCGATTCCTGTGGGGGCCAGACTCTCGAAAATATGGGAGGCAAAGTGCAGGGATCCTTGGGTAGTTTCCACGGTCAAGTATGGGCACTTTTGGACATTTCTAGACAAACCCCCCAAAGAGTTCTTCTCTCCAACGAGGGTGTCAAGGTCCCCTCAAAAAGCGGAGGCACTTCAGCAGTTCCTTCTCTCCTTGCAGGAAGAGCAGGCAGTAATTCTGGTACCTCCGTCAGAAAGATTTACAGGTTTTTATTCCACCCTGTTTTTAGTCCCCAAAAGAAACGGAGTTTGGAGACCCGTCATAGACCTAAAGAGGTTAAATCGCTACATTCTTCTAGAGCGATTCAAGATGGAATCACTACAAACCATCGTCCGGGTAATCCATCCGGGGGATTGGATGATATCAATAGACTTACGGGATGCTTACCTGCATATACCCATACTCCCTTCCTTCCAGAAGTATCTGAGGTTCGCAGTAGGCCAGGTACATCTACAATTCCGGAGTCTCCCATTTGGCCTATGCACCTCTCCAAGAGTCTTCACAAAGACCTTAATTGCCATCGTAGCCCCTCTAAGGGAGCAAGGGCTTCGAGTTTACCATTATTTAGACGATCTTCTTCTCCTGGCGCAGGATCCAGCTCAATTAGTGGAACACAGGGAAGTTCTCCTGTCAACACTAACAGAATTTGGATGGAAGATAAACCGGGAGAAGAGTCACCTTTCTCCAACCCAGGAAATGGTTTATCTGGGGGCTCTGTTCAACACAGAGAGGGGAACAGTGTCCCTTCCACCTCAGAAGGTGGCGTCTATTATTCGGCAGATGAAGAGTGTGAGTGTGAGATCCCATCTGACCGCCTCGAACTGTCTGAGCCTGATCGGTCGGATGTCGTCATGCATCCCTATGGTCCCTTGGGCCCATTGGCATCTGAGATATTTTCAACTGGAATTCTTGAGGCAGTGGAACAAACGATATCTTTCTCAGCCCATACTCCTGACGACCCTGATGCTCAGGAGTCTTCATTGGTGGATGAAGAAACACACGCTGATGAAGTCACGCCCGTTAGGGCATGTCAACTGGATCATAGTTACCACCGATGCCAGTTTAGCAGGCTGGGGAGCACACTGCAACCAGATCTCGGTGCAGGGGAGATGGTCCTTTCAGGCGACTGGTCTGGTATCAAATATTCTGGAAATCCGGGCGGCCTATCGTGCATTGCTAGCCCTGGAATTCGAGGTCACGGGGAGTCCAGTTCTTCTACGGATGGACAACAGAGCCGCTGTATCCTATATACACCGACAGGGAGGCACGCACAGCAGGTCCCTGCTGAGGGAGGTGGAACCCATAATCCTCTGGGCAGAAAGAAATCTGAAGGACCTGAGGGCGGTCTACCTACCCGGTCATCTGAACTCAAGAGCCGACCTTCTGTCTCGCAGGTTCATAGATGCCAACGAATGGTCTCTGCACCCAAGAATCTTCAACTGGATAGTGAACCAGTGGGGGCCCCCCGAGCTGGACCTTTTTGCGACAGCAGGCAATGCCAAGCTACCAAGATTCATCTCGAGGCTCCCGCATCCCCAGGCGGAAGCAGTGGACGCTCTCTTAGCCCCCTGGGCATGCGACCTGGCCTATGCTTTCCCTCCACGGCCTCTCATTCCAAAGCTCCTGGCGAGAATAATGGCGGAATCCACAACGGTAATAGCGGTTCTACCATTCTGGCCGAGACGTCCTTGGTTTCCTACGGCAATGTACCTGAGTATTCAGCCTCCGGTCAAAGTCCCGTTGATACCCTTCCTCCTGTCTCAGGGGCATCACACCCATCCAGATCCAGGCAGGCTGAACCTTCACATCTGGCAGCTGAAAGGCAAAGGTTTGAATCCCTAGGATGTTCCAATGAGGTTATCGCAACCCTCCTCAGGGCCAGAAAGCCTTCAACGAACAGTATATACGACAGGGTGTGGAACAGGTTCAGGGCCTTCATGATGGGCAGAAACAGTAATCCGGATTCCCCATCATCCTCTCAAATTCTTGAGTTTTTGCAGGCAGGCCTGAACATGGGCCTTGCTCTAAGTACGTTAAAAGTACAAATAGCAGCAATTTCAACAGCAACCAGTAGAAGGTGGGCGGAGGATCCGTTAATAATCCAATTTCTCAAAGCCGTCAGAAAGATCCGACCACCAACTAAGCAGTCTTTTCCCACCTGGGACCTTGCTATCATCCTAGAGCCAGCCCACCTTTCGCCCCTTTGGACTCTGCATCACTTTGGAATCTAACCTTGAAGCTTACCTTCCTGATAGCCATAACCTCCGGCAGACGGGTTTCGGAGCTCCAAGCTCTTGGGGCAGATGATAATCATATCATATTCTACCCTGACAGAGTAGAACTCAGAACAGTGCGGGGATTTATCCCCAAGGTCGCATCATCCTTGACCATGTCGGAACCCTGGGCACTCCCAACGTTTCTGGAACAGGACTCCGACTCTCTTCACGAACTGGACATTGCCTCCACTCTAAGATGTTTTCTTCAGGCCACAGCATCCTTCAGAGACTCTACTAGGTTGCTCATAATCCCCTGGGGAAAGAACAAAGGCAAGGAGGCGTCATCAAGGACAATTGCCTCATGGATCGTGAAGCTCATCCACAAGGTGTACAGGGCTAGGGGTCTGGACCCCCCTTTGATGGTCAAGGCGCACTCCACAAGGGCGGTATCTGCCTCTTGGGCGGCAAGGGCAAATGTTTCAATCGAAACCATTTGTAGGGCAGCGACCTGGTCGTCCCAACATACATTTATGAAGCACTACCGGGTAGACCCAGGAGCTCTCTCGTCGGTAGAGTTCGGCAGACGGACAATCAAGTCAGCGGTTGCCTCCTCTAATAATCAATAATAATTCCTTTGAAATAAACCTCTAAGCATCATCCCACCCGTCTCAGCTAGTTATTTGTCACAGGTATGCTGCCATGGAGGCACCAGGAAAACGGAAAATTGTATCATACTTACCAGTAATTTTCCTTTCCTGGTGCCTATCCATGGCAGCATACAATCCCACCCTCGGTATTCTATATTACGGAGAATGTGGGGGCAGTGCTAGCCAACCTTTTTATAATATTCACTAGTCCTGAGGGAGGAGCCAAGGCGGAGCTTGTCACAGGTATGCTGCCATGGATAGGCACCAGGAAAGGAAAATTACTGGTAAGTATGATACAATTTTCCGTTTTTGCGTTATAAACAAAAAAAGAGCGACAATTTAAAAAAATATTTTTTTTTTACTTGTTGCTATAATACATATCCCAATTTTTATTTATTTTTTTAAATATTTTTTTTCTCAGTTAAGGCCGATACGTATTCTTCTACGTATTTTTGTAAAAAAAAAAAAAAAAAATCGCAATAAGCGACTGCTTTGCGCAAAAGTTATAGCGCCTACAAAATAGGGGACAGAATTATGATTTTTTTTTAGTAATGGCAGCGATCTGCGATTTTTATTGGGACTGGGACATTACGGCGGACACATTTTTGGCACCATTCACATTTATACTGCGATCAGTGCTATAAATATGCACTAATTACTGTATAAATGTGACTGGCATTGAAGGGGTTAACACTAGGGGGTGAGGAAGGGGTTACATGTATATCATGGGTGTGTTCTAACTGTGTGGGGGGAGGGGGGTGACTGGGGGAGGTGACCGATGCTGTGTCCCTATGTACAAGGGACACAGATCAGTCTCTTCTCTCCCTGACAGGACGTGGAGCTGTGTGTTTACACACACAGCTCCACGTCCCTGCTCTGTCACCGCCGATCGCGTGTACCTGACGGACACCGCGGCCGCCGGGGACACGCATCGAATCCTCGGCGATGCGACGGCACTGTTTTTCCCCGCCGCGCGCCACCCAGTGGCGCGTGCGGGGAATTACAAAAACATTGACGTCCAAAGACGTGACCCCGGCGCCTCAGGTCCGCGCTGTTGACGTATTTTGTCAATAGCGCGGATCTGTAGTGGTTAAGGACCTTGGACCCTGGAGGCCAGCCAAGGCCTCTCCTTATTAAAATTCTGCATTTTAAAGGACAACATTACTATTCTTCAAAAGGCAAGAGAGATGAAAGAGATACAATATAATGGTGCAAGAATTTCAATCTATCCAGACTTTTCCCCTGAACTACAGCGTCAAAGGGCAAAATTTGCGGACTGCAAACGCAGGCTGCTGCATAACAAGGTTAAATATGCAATGTTTTTTCAAACGCACCTGCGGATAACTGATTAGGGGGGAATATATTTTTTTTAATATACCTGCTGAAGTGACATTATGGATGGACAGAAGGGAGGGAAGGACACAGGGGGGAGACGGAAGGGGATAAAGATGGAAAGTAAAAGCTAAAAAACATTAGTTCTGCCCCCCTGTTTATCCCTTCCAACCCCCTTTTTTTTAATGGATCTCTACTTTTTGATGATTGAGACACTGAGGAGCAGGGGGTGGGGGTTTGGTGTTGCAATTTGATTAACATGAGTGTGTTTTTGGTTGTTGGTAATAACGTGTGGAAAGAGAATGGAAATACTGGCCCAGATTCAGAAAGGACTTACGCCGGCATATCTCGAAATGCGCCGCGTAAGTTTCAATATGCGCCGTCATATCTATGCGCAGTACCCAAAAAACTAGATGTGCCTGAAAATAGGCTTCTTCCGACCGACGTAACTTTGCTACGCCAGCGCATTGTCGGCGCATATTTACGCCGGACGCATCTGGCGCACCTGTTGATTTCCTATTCAAATATGCAAATGAGGGAGCTACGGCAATTCAGAAACGTACATTTGGCCGGCGCAGGCTACGCGCGGTGCGCGTAAGCTGTACGTCCGGCCTGAAGTTACCCCTCATAAAGCAGGGGTAACTTTGCACCAGACTTGCACAGGTCAGCTGAAGAGCAGCTCCAGCAGCACCGTAACGGACAAGCTAAGCAACCACACTTGCAGGACAACACATCTGTATGCCAACATGCCAGGGGCAGCCGTGGTCATAGCACTACTGCATCTACGGGCACGTAGGAGGTCACAGGAGAGGATATACCGAACGCGCATCAAGGTCTTTGGCATGGGTGATTCGGAGGTGTATCGCATCTTCAGATTCAGCTCTGATGCCATCCTGGAATTAGCCACAGCCCTGCATGATGACATCATCAGCCAGACAGATCGCGTACATGCAGTGCAGCCACTGGTCAAGGTACTGGCAACACTGCATTTCCTCGCCAGTGGATCTTTTCAGCGTACAAGTGGAGTCGGGGCTGGGATGTCACAATCCACCATGAGCAGATGCGTGCACCAGGTTGTCCCCGCAATCTTCACACGCATGTCCCACCACATCATCAGACCCACCCATAAGCATCTGCGGCAGAAGGCAATGCAGGATTTCTACAGAATTGCCGGATTCCCATGCCCCATCGGAGCCATTGATTGCACACATCTGGCACTACAGCCCCCCGTGCCACAGAGCACATATACCGCAATTGTAAGCACTGGCATTCCATCAACCTACAGGTGATCGCTGATGCCAAATACCTCATATGCCACGTCTGTGCCAAACATCCAGGGTCCAGCCACGACAGCTACATATACCGTCAAAGCCCTATCCCAACGGAATTCGAACAGAACATGTACAGGGACAGCTGGCTGATTGGTGAGTGACATGGGTGTCAGGCATGACTGTCCGACCCCATGATGCAGACATCACGAGGGGCACATGCACGGCTAACATCCTCCTGTCTTTTCCCTTCCAGGTGACGTGGCATATGCACTTGGGCCCCATCTCATGACTCCATTCCGGGATCCCCAAACCAGAGGAGAGAGAAAATTCAATGCTGCACACATACGCACCCGTGCAGTGGTGGAGCAAACATTTGGCTTCCTGAAGTCCTGTTTCCGATGCCTGGATAAGTCCGGGGGGGGCCCTGTTGTATTCCCCAAACTTTGTGTGCCAGATCATCGGTGCATGTTGTGTGCTGCACAACTACACCATGAGAAAGGGCCTGCAGATCGACATACGTGATTACCTGACCCCCGAGCCACACAGTCCCCCCCCCTGCCCGAGGAGACCCCGTCTGCTAAGGGAAGAGCAGTCAGGAGTTGCCTGGTGGAATGCATCTTTGCACGTTAAACACACACATTCATCATGGCATATGGACAATGCACGCATGCACACCACTGTGGTCCCTAGCTCACACACACCAAATCCACATCACATTGGATTACCCCAAGTCCACCATGCAGGACTTGGGAGCAGAAACGCTGTGCCAAGGCCCCAATCATGTTGCTGTCCATTCATACACCATTCACACAGTCCTGGGGATAACTTCTCCACCACGACCCAGGGTGACACCCCTTTGCTGGCAGGAATGCCACCCCCACATTCACACACCAGTCACACTGTAGCCTACACTACTGACCGTGTGCATACACTACAAAAATAATAAAACTCATAACCTGAGCAGAAACTAAAAAATAACAAAACTGGCACTCATTTGCCGACGTGGGCTACGCCTGGTGCAAAGGCTCCTGCTCCTCAGTTGCCTGGTGGGAGCCTCGGGTGGGGGGGTGGGGCATCTGGAGGAGGATCATCCCCCGGTCTCTCCTTGGCTGGCTGCCTGCCCTCCAATGCTAGGGCAATGCGGGTGAGGACCGCATTAGTCTGCCTCCCCTCCGCCTCGATGGCAGCTGTATTGGCCTGTATGGCCACTGCCAGGCTCCGGACCTCTGCCACAAGGCCTGATGTTGTGGCCTGCAGCTCCCCCAGGCAGGTAACTATTGCTGTGCAGTTCGCACTGACATCCTGCAGGCTGTCAGTGATGGAGGTAGTCTGACCAGCCTGCTGTGTCAGGGCCTGCTGAACAGCCAGTGTGCAGGCAGCCTGGGTCTGGGCCGAGAAGGCCAGGCTCTCTGCCACACGGCGCATTTCACCTGCTATAGAACCCATATGGCCGGTCTGCCGGGCCTGGTCCCTCGCCAGATTTTGCTCTAAGGCAGCTGGATCACCCCTGGTCTTCCTCGTTGCCTTCCTGGGGGCAGGAGAGGCTTGGGGCCGTCTGTATTGGGAGGCCCTTGAGGGGCTTCCCCTGATGGAGGGGGAGGATGAGGGGCTTCCCCTGATGGGGGAGGAGGCCCTTGAGGGGCTTTCCCTTATGGAGGAGGCCCTTGAGGGGCTATCCCTAATGGGGGAGGAGGTTTGGGAGGGTCCTGGGATGCGGATCTTCTCCACAAGGTAGACACCTTCCTGAAGGTCCACTTGCTCCTCCTCTACTTCCTTCAGAGGAGAGGTGTGGGCATACTCATCCCTGGATGGCGTGAGTCGCGCAGCAGCTGACAACGGCCCAGCTCCCTCCAGCACATCTGTGGATGACACAAAGCATTCACATGTTGGTGGACCCACACACTTGACACATGTTCCCTTCCAACCCCTCACATGCTACACCCCGGATAGGAGATAAAACACACTTACCTATCCACAAGGCCTGATCAACGGAGTCATAACCCTCCAGGCCCTCCACCTGCTCCCTCTCCAGGCACTGGGCAATGACCTGCTCATCTGGGGTGAGGGTGATCTTAGAGGCTGGTCCACCTCCTGTGCCCCTGGCATGCCTCCTCATCTTGCTCAACTTATCTTTGACCAGACGACGCAGGTCATTTATTTTTTTAGCAATGTCCTTTGAGGACCGAACCTCATGGCCAATGGCATTGACCTGCGCTGTTATGTCATGCAAGATCTCCTCCTTCCAGACCTTGCTGGCCTTGCCACTCTCAGCACCATGGAGGTACCTGTTGTGCCTTGACATGGCATCAATGATAATTTGCTTCTCCTCGGGTGAAAAGTTTTTTTTCCTCCTTTCCTAGGAAAGAAAAACAAAAAAACTGCGCTAATATAAATGATCATACAGTTTAGGCAGCAGCTGGCGTGCGATAAAATAGCATGAAACAAAAACAAAGCCACGCCAATAATTAGAACAAATTAATAAATGAATAATATCAATTAATTTATTCAACATATAAACAAGTCCACATTGAATAAATAAAGTCTTGAAGTTGACTGGTGAATAAAAATTCATGCAGATAGAAATCCTTGATTCACCACCAATTGTGACTTGTAATGATGTACAAATATGTGATAAAAGGTGACCCTCCACCGATAAAAATTGGCCGCCTTCCAGAGGGCAACCTTACTGTGCGTTCGGCTATAGCCCAGCCGCGGCCTTTGGTAGATTCACAGGTAACACAAGGGGAGGCAGATCTCAGGAAATACACTGTTGGGATGCACTTACAGCCCCATCCGATGCATAAAGGTGTAGAAAAAAAGAAGCGCCATAGCGTAATTCCATAAAAACTAAGGGCTAGGATGGAGAGCGTATCTTTGTGCGGACGTAGCATATCGGATTTACGCTACGCCTCCGCAACTTTTACAGGCAAGTGCTGTATTCACAAAGCACTTGCTCTGTAAGTTGCGGCGGCGTAGCGCAAGTGTGCCGGCGTATCCCCGCGTAATTCAAAAAGGGCAGGTAGGGGGCGTGTTGTATGTAAACTAATCGTGACCCGACGTAAACAACGCACCAAACGAACTGCGCCGGCCGTGAACTCTGAGATACGCTACGCCCGCACAACTTCACACCGCTCTACGTGAATCTGGCCCATTGCTGGGTGTGATATAAATGAAGTTCTACAGCGGTAGAAACAAAGGTGAAAAATGGTTTAGTGTTTATACAGAGGGCGTAATAGGATAACATCCTCATGGTGATAAGGTGTTAAACCATATATATTAAATTAGACTTAAAACAAAGAAAGTTTATACAATAAAAATCATATATACATACAAATTCATATATCATCTCTGGGTTATATATCCCATAAATTTTACAGCTCACGCATTGTTAACTGCTTGTGGACCCTGCACTGTATATATACGTCCTATTTTTAAAGATGGATATCTCGGCAGCTGCTGCCACAACCGAGATATCCATCTTTAGTGCTAAGGGTCCTTTAAACGATAACGGCGGTCTCCGCGGCGGATTTGCCGCGAGATCGCCGTTATCGGTGGCGGGAGAGGGCGCCCCCGCCGCTTACCGTTGCCGTCGGTAGCGGCGGAGGTGATCGGGTCCGTTCGGCAGTTGACTGGGGATGCGAGTGAGGGAAAAATGTCCTTCACCCGTCCCCATAGCTCTGCTGGGCGGAAGTGACGTCAAAACTTCAGTCCCGCCCAGCGTCTTAAAGAAACATTTTTTTTTTGTCATTTGAAAAAATTACAGTTTCAATTTTTTTTTTCTTGCATACAAGTCTAAATATGAGATGTGACGTCTTTTTGCCCCCCCAGATCTCATATATAAGAGGACCTCTCATGCTTTTTTCTATTACAAGGGATGTTTACATTCCTTGTAATAGGAATAAAAGTGATCAAATTTTTTTTTTTCAGTGTAAAAAGTAATAAAATAAATAAAAATAAATAAGAAAACAAAACAATTTTTTTTTAAAGCGCCCCCTCCCGACGACCTTGCGTGCAGAAGCAAACGCATACGCGAGTAGCTCCCGCATATGAAAACGGTGTTCAAACCACAAAAGTGAGGTATCGCCGCGATCATTAGAGTGAGAGCAATAATTCTAGCCCTAGACCTCCTCTGTAACTCAAAAGATGCAACCTATTGAATTTTTTAAACATCGCCTATGGAGATTTTTAACGGTAAAAGTTTGACGCCATGCCACGAGCGGGCGCAATTTTTAAGCGTGACATGTTGGGTATCATTTTACTCAGCGTAACATTATCTTTCACAATATATAAAAAAATTGGGCCAAATTTATTGTTGTCTTATTTTTTAATTCAAAAAAGTGCGCTAGTAAGACCACTGCGCAAATACGGTGTGACAAAAAGTATTGCAATGACCGCTATTTTATTCTCTAGGGTGTTATTTAATTTTCTAGCAGAAAAAAATGTTTTAGTCTTGCAAACAGCAAATCTGAAAAACACCTAAGGTCCTTAAGTGGTTAATGAACGCAATCACATCTGTTTCAATGTTCAATCCGTAAGGGGCGTAAAATCTTTAGGCGATAGATCCAGCCCATTTCCATCCTAGAGATTTCTCCAACAAGATGGCTCCCTCTCCAATGGGGCTTAAAGGGTCACTAAAGGAATTTTTTTTTTTAGCTAAATAGCTTCCCTTACCTTACTGCAGTACTGGTTTCATGTCCTTATTGTTTGTTTTTGCTTTGAAGTTGCTGTTAACCTGCTCTGTTCTCCACACTTCCTGCTTGTCTGTTTCCTTATAAGCACCATACTGGGAGCTTTCTCACGATGGTTTAAGCTGTCATTACTGTGTGTCTAAAACTTATCAGAACCAATCAGATTAATTTTTAATTAATAAAAACAAAACACTGCCCTGGATTTGTTTGTGTTTGTTTTTGTTCTGTGTTTCTATTTCTACTTTGCAGAAACATGAAGCCAGTTCAAAAGTGAAACAAGCCTGCATGCACATTATATGATTGATTTTTATCTATTTTTAATCATTTTGAAAAGGAATCGGTTAACTTTTATGTCTCTATACCCTGTAAACATTCATTTCAGCAAAAAAAATGTTTTTCTTTAGTGACCCTTTAAATCTATCAATCCCTAAAAAAAGGGTTTTGGATGGATCTCTTTTATGTTTTAATCTATAGTGATTAGAAACAGAATGGTTTTTAAAACCAGCTAGGATGTTGGTAATGTGTTCATTAACACGAACCTGAAAATATCTTTTGGTCCGGCCCACATACTGCAGTCCACACGGGCATTGCAGCAAGTAGACTACACCTGTAGAAGCACACGTAATGCATGGCCTAATTTTATGTTCATGCTCGGTGGCTGTAGAGGTAAAGGTAGTAACACGCCTCTATGTGCAAAGATTAAGGGAACGAACCCTGCACCGTCTGCATCTATAGTAACCCTTGAGCTGATAAAAGAACCCTAAGCCTCTAAGGGGAGGGTCTAGAACATTGATTGCCACTTGGTTCCTTATAGACTGAACACCCCTAAAGATAACACAAGGTTTGGGGGGCAAAATATCTTTCAATATGGGGTCACTCATTGCTATGTGCCAATGTTTGTTAACAAGTTGGCTAACGGTTTTATGTTGAATAGAATAAGTCGTAATGAAAGATACCCCATCGGAGAACCTAGCACCCTCATGCCCGTCCCTCTCTCGTAGGAGATCTTCCCTCCTAATGGCCATGACACCACTCAGAGTTTCTTGGAGGGACTTATTGTTGTAACCCTTCTCCAAAAAAGGTCAGTCAGCGTCTCAGCCTGAACCAAAAACTGCTGAGGGTCGGAACAATTCCTCTTCAATCTCAGGTATTCGCTCTTGGGGACAGCCTTCAACCATTGCTCATGGTGGCAACTGTCCTTTGGGATAAAATTATTTCTGTCCGTTTCTTTAAAGAACGTAGAAGTGACGAATTCATCGTCCTTAATTTCGATCTTCAGATCAAGATAGTGTACCTCACTTTGGCTAGCCTCATATTTGAGCTGTATCCCTCGTGATTTGTTATTAAGAGATAACATGAAAGCAGCCAAATCCTGACGGTCACTGGCCCATAGGAGGAGGATGTCATCAATGTATCTAGCCCAAAGGGCTAGTTGGGGTATTACATCTGAATAGATGACATCCTCCTCCCACTTGGCCATAAATAGGTTTGCTAGACTAGGGGCGTACTTAGCCCCCATGGCAACCCCTGTATCCTGTTTATAGAAATTACCATCGAACCAAAAATAGTTTAATGATGCCACAAACCTGAGTAAAGACATTAAAAACTCTACTTGTATACAATGGAGTCCAGAGTCTCAAGTCAGAAACAGTTGGACCGCCTCAAATCCTAATTTGTGGGGGATGATAGTGTACAGGTAGGTGACGTCCACTGTAACCATCCACATATTTATTGTAGGAGAACAACCAGAAAGGATGTTAATAATGTGTCTGGAGTCCTTGACATATGAAGGTACCTTCTTAACTAGTGGTGGTAAGTAGAAATCTATATACCTGCCCACCCAGGACGTGATGGAATCTATACCGCTTACTATGGGGCGTCCCGGGGGGCAGGCTGGGTTTTCATGCAGTTTGGGAAGATAATATATGGTTGGGGTCCGAGGGGTCTTGGGAATCAAATATAATCTCTCCTTAGGAGAGAGTATTCCCTCGTAAAATCCTTTACAACAAGCATTTTTAGATCTTTTTTGTATCTAGCTTTAGGGTCACTTAATAGCATAGTATATGTGCTAGTATCATCAACAATATTATGCATTTCCCTTATATAGTACGCTCGATCTAAAATGACAATCCCCCCCCCCCCTTATCTGCGGGTGTCAGGGCCCTGGCGCCGGCCTCCGGCGCGCCTCTGGTGTGCGCGCGCGTGTCCGCGCGCGTGTCCGCGCTCGTGCGCGTGCACCGGTGGTGCGTGCGCGGGTGGTGCGCGCGTGTGCGCGCGCGTGCACGTTGGCGCGAGTCTTTGGCGCCAATGTGCCTTTAAAAGGCAGTCAGATGCAGCAGCCCCTTGCTGTCTGATCTGCCAAAATACCTTCTGATTAACCTGCATCTGAATTATCTGTTCTGATATTGACCCGGCTACGTTTGACTCTCCGTACCTCTCCAAACCTGACCTCGGCCTGCTTGGACCTGCCTTCTGTTATCGCTACTACCGCTGCCAGACCTTCTGCCTGAACTCCCGACTACGCCTGCCTGTTTAACCCTTCGTCTGCTCACGTGTTCGACCTCGGCCTGCCTGACCCAGCTTACGTCTCATCCTCTTGTCTACTTCGACCTGCACCAGTTCCGGAGTCGCCTGCCGTCCGCACCAAGGTCACCTGCCAAGTCGCATCGGGATCGCTAACCTCTGCATCAGCCTTCAAACCACCAGCTCCCGTATCAGAGTGCCTGCTCTTCCCTTATTCCAGTGACCCCGGAAGAACCTGTACCGTGCTGACCTGCACCATCATCCAGGCACCCTTACCCCGCTGCGCTCCCGAGCCGCTGTTCCCAAATCCAGCGTCTCCCGAACCAGCGCCGTACGAGAGGCCACCTCCTGCGACTAGGATCTGACGACCAGGTATACACCATACATAACAGTATCAGACAGCCATTATGTCAAATCCTGCAGGAGTAGCCCCCGCTGTGGACGAGATTTGCAAACATCTGGCATCCCTCACACAAGCTGTCAAGAACCTACAAGATGGATATATGAGGTTAGAGGGACAAGTCCAAAACCTGTCGGGCTCCAGCGATGCAACTTCCGCAACCTCCACTAGATCTTCTCCGATGGTCTCCGCCCCCTCAGTGGTGATGCTTCCACCCGAACCCAGAGTTCCTATCCCAGAACGGTTCTCAGGTGATCGGGCGAAGTTCCGGGCCTTCCGCAACGCCTGTGAGCTGTATTTTGCCTTGCAACCTCTGACTTTTTCTTTGGAAGCTACCAAGGTGGGGTTTGTGATCTCCCTCCTCCAAAATGAACCGTAGACCTGGGCCCACCGACTGCTGCAAGAAGACAATGTTCAAACCCAGTCCCTGCAAGCCTTCTTTGAAGCCATGGCTCTGCTGTACGACGATCCTCAACGGGCCGCCACTGCTGAATCTGCCCTACTCGCGCTCCAGCAAGGCCGTAGGGCAGTTGAGGACTATGTTTCAGACTTTAGACACTGGAGCACGGATACACTCTGGAATGACGCGGCTCTCAGACACCAATTCCGCCTGGGCCTTTCCGAAGGTCTCAAGGATGAGCTTGCCCGGGTAGGGGTGCCAGAGACTCTCGAAGACCTAATCACTAAAGCCATCCAGATTGACCGTAGACTCCGTGAACGTCGGGCCGAGCGCTCCTCTCAGCCAAACCGGCCTGTGTGGATGACCACTAGGGCACCGATGCCCGCTTCCCGCTACCTACCTCCTACCAGCATGAATTCTCCCAGTGCCCCTCCAGACACTTCCGAACCCATGCAACTCGGCCTCATGCGACCAACGCTGCCACCTGAAGAACGGGCACATCGCCGCCAACTAAACCTGTGCCTCTACTGCGGCGGGACCGGTCACTACGTGAGCAATTGTCCCACCAAGATGCGTAAGTGCCCTTCTCCGAATCCTGTTAATCTGTCAACCCTGCCTACCCGTGCCTCCCACCTTGCTCTTCTTCTTTCGTTTCAGCTCCAGGAAAAGACAGTGCCAGTCAACGCCATCATTGATTCAGGGGCATGCAGCTGCTTCATCGACTCCGCCTTTGCTGACCTCCATCACATACCATTACGTAAAAAGACTCATGAACTTACCGTCTTCCTGGCCGATGGCTCCCGCATAAATTCAGGACAAGTTACCCAAGAGACTCTTCCCTTGGTCACCACGATTCTTCCCCTACATAAGGAACTACTCACTCTAGATGTCATCTCTTCGCCTCTGTTCCCTGTGATCTTGGGCCTACCCTGGCTCCAGGCCCACGATCCTGTAATCAACTGGAGTTCTGGAAAGGTGTCATTCGGTTCTTCCTACTGTCAACAATTCTGCATACCGGCTCCCCCTGCTCTACTTTGTATGGACACTGACCCCAACTTGCTCCAGTCTATCCCGGAGCCATACCATGAATTTGCCGATGTCTTCAGCAAGAAGGGAGCCGACTCCCTTCCGCCTCATCGTCCATACGATTGTCCAATCGAGCTCCTCCCAGGGGCTGCAATCCCCTTTGGACGCATCTTTCCGCTGTCTGAGAAGGAACAGGAGGCCCTGAAGGTGTATATCGACGAAAATCTGAGTAAAGGGTTCATCCGCCCGTCTACCTCCCCAGCAGGCGCAGGAATATTTTTCGTCAGTAAAAAGGATCAATCTCTCCGCCCATGCGTGGACTACCGGGAATTGAATAACATAACAATAAAAAACCGTTACCCGTTGCCTCTGATACCTGAACTTTTTCATAAATTAAGATCTGCCACCATCTTCACCAAGCTGGACCTGAGGGGAGCGTACAACTTAATCCGCATTCGGGACGGGGATGAGTGGAAGACGGCTTTTCGTACCCGTTTTGGACATTATGAGTATCTGGTCATGCCTTTTGGTCTGTGCAATGCACCCGCGACTTTCCAACACTTCATCAACGACGTGCTTAGAGACTTTCTTGACATCTTCGTTATCGTCTACTTAGACGACATATTGGTCTTCTCCGGATCGCTGGACAAACACCGCGAACACGTCCGCAGGGTCCTAAATCGCCTCCGTCTACATAGACTATATGCCAAAGTCGAAAAATGTGAATTCGAACAACAAACCATTCAGTTCCTTGGCCTTATCTTATCCCCTACAGGAATTAAGATGGACCCCAACAAAGTGTCCGCCATACTTGACTGGCCAGCACCTCTGGACAAGAAAGGGGTGCAACGATTTGTGGGTTTCGCAAATTTTTACAGAAGGTTTATCAGAAATTTTTCCGCGATTATCTCGCCAATCACGCAGTTAACCAAACAGAACCAACGTTTCCAGTGGAATCCAGAAGCCCAAAAGGCCTTCGATACACTTAAAGGACTGTTTACATCTGCCCCGATTCTTAGCCACCCCGACCCGGCATTACCCTACCTCCTTTGAAGTAGACGCATCCGAGGTAGCAGTGGGCGCTATCATCTCCCAACGCCAGGGGAACAAAGATCTGATGCATCCCGTGGGCTTCTTCTCCCGAAAACTCTCCCCAGCGGAGAGGAATTATGATGTTGGCGACCGGGAACTACTCGCCATCAAGGCTGCACTGGAGGAATGGAGGTACCTTCTGGAGGGCGCTGCACATCCGGTCTTGATCTATACGGACCACAAGAACTTAGAGTACTTAAGATCCGCAAAACGCTTGAAACCCCGACAGGCCCGATGGGCATTATTCTTTTCTCGCTTTTCCTTCCACATCACGTATCGCCCCGGCTCAAAAAACATCAAGCCAGATGCATTATCACGGATGCACGATAATCCCAAGGACTTACCTGCCCCTGACACCATTCTTCCGGCCGGGAACTTTTTACTGCTGCACCATGATCTGCTTCCCCGACTTAGAGAGGCATCCACGGACTCTTCAAAACCCCCTGGTGTCACCCTGACCCCCAGAGACGGACTTTTTTGGAGAGGGAGCCAAATTTTTGTGCCATCGGATATTCGGGTAGAGGTCCTAAAACTACTTCATGACCATCCATTGGCAGGACATTTCGGAGTCCGTAAAACCCTTGAACTGGTACGGCGTACCTTCTGGTGGCCAGGCTTGGAGGAATTCTGTAAATCTTACGTCAATACCTGTCCAACCTGCAATCAAAACAAGACTACAAGAAATCGAGCCTGGGGCTTACTAAAACCTCTGCCGGTACCCGATAGACCATGGCAGATGATCGCCATGGACTTTATAGTAGAGCTTCCATGTTCCGAGGGGTGCACAGCGATTTTTGTAGTCGTAGATCGCCTATCTAAGATGGCCCACTTTCTTCCACTAAAGAGTACTCCATCAGCTGCTGAGACTGCCCGTGTCTTCATCAGGGAAATTGTCAGACTCCACGGGGTCCCTGCAAACATCGTGTCGGATAGGGGGGTCCAGTTTACATCACGTTTCTGGAGAGCCCTGTGTGAGATTCTGAATATCAAACTTGCTTTCTCCTCGGCCTACCATCCCCAGACCAACGGACAGACTGAACGCACAAACCAGACCCTGGAGCAATATATTAGATGTTTCACTTCCTTCTCCCAGAACGATTGGGTCTCCCTGCTACCCCTGGCGGAATTTGCCTACAATAACGCCAGCCATTCGGCAACCGGACAATCCCCCTTTTTCGCCAATTATGGCTTTAATCTAACCTTCTTACCAGATTTTCTTCCAGAATCCCCAGTTCCGGCGGTGCAGAGCACGGTGGACTTCCTCAGTCGCAACAACCGGGTGCTACAAGAAGCAGTAACGAAAGCTCAAGCCGACAGCAAGAAAGCCTTCGATAGGAAAAGGAGAGGTGAGCTGGACCTGCAACCGGGAGATCAGGTATGGCTTTCTACTAGTAACCTCAGATTAGCTTGTCCTTCCAAGAAACTGGCACCCAGGTTTATGGGACCCTTTCCGGTAAGAAGAAAGATCAATGAGGTTTCTTATGAACTGTCTTTACCTGAGTCTCTTAAGATTCACCCGGTATTTCACGTATCATTGCTGAAACCCGCAACTCCTGATCCCTTTCCTGACAGAGGGGCTGGCCCACCTGAACCTATTTCAGTTGATGGCTGCGAGGAGTATGTAGTAGAAGCCATCCTCGACTGCAGGAAACGGCAGGGGCAAATTCAATTTTTGATCAAGTGGAAGGGGTACGGGCCGGAGGACAATTCATGGGAACCCGAGGACAATATCCACGCCCAAGAACTAATTCGTGCTTTTTTTTCTGCCCACCCTGAGAAACAGGCCCGCCTTGGCATCCGGAGGCTGCCCCTTGGGGGGGGGCAATGTCAGGGCCCTGGCGCCGGCCCCCGGCGCGCCTCTGGTGTGCGCGCGCGTGTCCGCGCTCGTGCGCATGCACCGGTGGTGCGCGCGCGTGCGCGGGTGGTGCGCGCGCGGCGGGAGCGCGCGCGCGTGCACGTTGGCGCGAGTCTTTGGCGCCAATGTGCCTTTAAAAGGCAGTCAGATGCAGCAGCCCCTTGCTGTCTGATCTGCCAAAATACCTTCTGAATAACCTGCATCTGAATTATCTGTTCTGATATTGACCCGGCTACGTTTGACTCTCCGTACCTCTCCAAACCTGACCTCGGCCTGCTTGGACCTGCCTTCTGTTATCGCTACTACCGCTGCCAGACCTTCTGCCTGAACTCCCGACTACGCCTGCCTGTTTAACCCTTCGTCTGCTCACGTGTTCGACCTCGGCCTGCCTGACCCAGCTTACGTCTCATCCTCTTGTCTACTTCGACCTGCACCAGTTCCGGAGTCGCCTGCCGTCCGCACCAAGGTCACCTGCCAAGTCGCATCGGGATCGCTAACCTCTGCATCAGCCTTCAAACCACCAGCTCCCGTATCAGAGTGCCTGCTCTTCCCTTATTCCAGTGACCCCGGAAGAACCTGTACCGTGCTGACCTGCACCATCATCTAGGCACCCTTACCCCGCTGCGCTCCCGAGCCGCTGTTCCCAAATCCAGCGTCTCCCGAACCAGCGCTGTACGAGAGGCCACCTCCTGCGACTAGGATCTGACGACCAGGTATACACCATACATAACAGCGGGTCTTACGACCAGCTCCTTATTAGTACATAAGGAGTCCAAACCTTCTTGAAGCACTGGAGCAGACATGGCTCATAAATCAGAGTGCAAAAGCACCTACACCAAAAGCTGCTGGTGTACTTTTGCGCTCGACGGGCGCATGTCTGGGCGTATTTATGCACTGGGCATAGGCAGTGGGCCGGCGTATATCTTAGGGGTTATGCCAGGCGTAGTTGTGAGCATACGCAGAGGGGTGCGGACCATACGCCCACATCACAGCACATGCGCCGCTTGAGATACGCCCAATGTAAACCACTGCGACACGCTCAGATCATTTGCATAAGGTCACGCCCACTTACAGTGGCCTACGCCATGGGAAAAACATTATGCTGGCGCATCTTGGTGCGTAATACCTTTCTGAATACAGTACAGCCTCTCCGCGCTGCGCCGGCGTAGTGTAAAAAAGATACGCTACGCCGGCATAAATATGCGCCGATGTATCTGAATCCGGGCCACTGTATTTATTGGCGTATAACACTCACTTTTTTACCCTGAAAATAGAGGGTAAAACTGTGCCTGCGTAGTATACGCAGGGGGCTATGGAAAGTTTTTTCCCTGAAACTTCCCTTTTTAAAGTTAGGGTGCGTGTTATACGCCGATAAATACAGTATATATAAATGTATATGGATGAGATGGGCAATTTGGGGAAACAAATGGTACCTAGCACCTCAAAGGGAAGACAATGTCACTTTAGAAGCCCCCAAAATAGGCCCAAAGGTGGGCAGGGGGAGGACTTGAGGGGTGGGGGAGGGAGAAGGGTGGGAGATGTAGGGACAAGGAAATGTTTGAATGGGAGAATCCACTAGAACAGGGCTGAAATTTTCAAGTCATGAGCCACTAGCCAGGCCTTAAGAGTTACTCGCCACCAGTTGCCCCACCCAACACCTCCTCTGCCCCACCCCTAAATCCGCCCTTGTAAATTATCTGTTAAATATTTTAAGCAGAATTTCCAAAAATAAATATTAACAACTTTAACAATGAATGAATGAATGAATGAAAAACTTATATAGCGCGGCACATGCGAACTGAATCGCCTCTGGGCGCTTGTTGTTTCTGTCTCTCTGGTCATCAAGAGTTTTTATCTGTCTTCTGAAGGTCAGGTGGTTTTCCTCCAACCGAATGCTGGTTGGTAAAGCGTTCCATAGTCTGGGACCTTGGAAAGCAAACCTTCTTTCTCCTTTGGACTTGTATCTGGCTTTGGGTATCTTGACCAGATTTTGGTCGGTGGATCGCAGAACGCGATTGGAATTGTGGGCTTCTATCTTTTCGCATAGATATTGCGGAGCCTTCCCATGGATGCACTTATGTGTCAGACAGAGTGCTTTGAAAGCAATTCTGTCTTTTACTGGCAGCCAGTGAAGGGTTCTCAGAGAAGGTGAGATTGATTCCCATGGTTTTTTCCCAGTCACCAGTCTGGCGGCCGTATTTTGAACGACTTGCAGACGAGTAAATGTGGGCACATCTAGAGGAAAGATCTCGGATATGTACAAGTGAGGCGGACCTGGGAGAAGGATCTGATATTGAAAATAAGGATAAATGGGAGAGGGATATGGGTCCAATAACACAGGAAGAGTGGAAGCGGATTTTAGCAGGACCCAGAGAATCACCCTCCCCCTCTCAAACGGTATCCCACTTGTATTTAATACACAGAGCATATTATACACCTCAAAGAATGTTTCAGTTTGGTAGGAGATCCAATGCGAAGTGCCAGAGATGTGGAAATGGGAAGGGAGACCTGATACACATGGTCTGTGTTAGTGAAATCAGGCTGTACGCAGAGCACACTGCCAGATATCGTGTCTCTAATAATAACACATTTCGTCTCAATGATATACTGAAGCTTAATTTAAAGTTCACTCACCATTCGTTCAATTTCCCATTCATCACCGCACTGCTGTGTTATCATCCTGGCAGCATCTCTCTCTGTCTGCCGAGGTCCTCACAGCCTCCATTTATTATCACAAAAGCCCCTTCAAAACAGGAAGTGATGGCTGCAGGAGACAATCACCACCTCCCAGGGAGGGGACATCACAGGAAATGTCCATATAAGGGCATCCCTCTAACAGATGTGTTAAATACAGATAATACAATGATGGCTAAAGTCTTATGGGCGTGTCCGGGCAGGGAAAGCGTGTAGCTATGCTTTTAACAAACAAAGCCGCATTGCTTTAAAACATGGACGCCTTCCCTGACTCTGAAACGCTTATAAGCTCTCATATTACCGCTGATAGGAATCCATATTTGCGCTATTCCATAGAACAGACCATATTCGGATTATACTATTATTGCTTGTGGAAGGGAGGCTATCTGCAGGCGTGCGCTACGAATCCCAATCCTGCTGATCAGACACAGCAGAGACAAGAGCGCATCTACCGCCTATAACCGATAATGTTCTTGCAGAGCGAGCATATCCCCTCCTCAACGATCGTCTATGCTAATACACAGAGGGCCCCTCGTTAGTGGACATATCCCCACGCCGCAAACATCAACTCCAACCTCAAGACGTTTTCCACTACCAGACGGGAATGAACTAGCGACAGTCCGCCCCGGTCAGCTCTTTAGAGCGGGTTGCGGGAGAACTAACACTGGGAGACACTATGACAATACATATTACATACATCTTCATAAAATTTTCACGACAGTCTGGAGGTGCCCCAAATTATATTGGTATTGGAAAGAGATTGTGGATGAGATCAATTTGGTATTTGGGACATCTCTACAACCAGAGGAGAAGACGTGTGTATTGGGTCTCCTGGAAGAAGAGGAATTACAGGAGACACACAGACGGCAATAATAAGGTGCTTGTTCCACGGCAGGAAACTTATTGCACAAAAGTGGAAAGCGAAAGACCCCCCAACAGGGACAGAGTGGAGGAAGAGAACAGATGACACTATTAGGGAAGAGGAATTTGTATACAAAAAAGGGGAAATAGAAAGAAGTTTAGAAATATGTGGAAACAATGGTTAGAAGTGGAGATATGATAGTGGAGGGGGATGGGAGTGAGGAGAAGGGGCATGAGTGGGGGGGGGGGGTAAAGGTATGAATAGGGGGAGTGGGGGGAGGATAGGTAAAGGGAGAATGGTAGGAAGGGAGTGGTTATATATTTTTTTATTTTCGACTAATATTACCTGGAACTTGTATTGCTGCTTATAAAGGAAAATGATGGAATGTTTAATTATGTTTTACAAGAAAATAAAGAATATTTGATTATAAGTGTGTTTTATAACCTCCGTCCAACCAACCTTGTAACAGTGGGGGATGGTGTGACCTTCCTGTGTGAAATCCCATTCATATGGAGGACGGGGACATCTCCCTGGGGGGTTCCTGGTATTAGGTGGTTCCATCATATCCTTGTGTCCTTCTGAAAACTCCTCCATCCCTCCATACTCCTCATCCTCCTCTTTATACTCTTCTTTAACATCAAAATTATCATCCCCGAAGTTTCCACTCTGAATATATAATAAAACATTAATTGTAACAAACATGCTTGTGTATAAATCACAACCACCAATAATTGTCACTCATCTACCTGATGATGGTGGGGGATGGTGTGACCTTCCTGTGTGAAATAATCCCGGGAATACAGAGGACGGCGACATCTCTCTGGTGGGTTCCCATTACTGGATCCATCTGTAGGAAACACACACACTGACTGAATCCATTGTTTCTATGTGTTTATCAGATGATGGGGGATCTAGGTGGAGCCTCCATACTGCTCTCTCCTGTACAATAAAGTCTCCTCTTACCCGGTGATGTGAGGGGCGGCTGATTGTCCATCATGACGTCCTTGTAGAGATCCTTGTGTCCTTCTAAAACCTCCCCCTCCTCCATGGAGAAATAGACAGTGACATCCTGACACCTTATAGGAACCTGACACACACAATGATACAGTCACCATCCAGACACACCCCTTGTCTGTTATTAGATAATGTCCCAGAATTCCCGGCACCGCTCACCTCTCCTCCATCATCTCTCTGGTGACTTCTAGAATCTTCTTTGTATTTCTCTATCAGGGAGGGAGGTGGAGGAAATGTGATGGTCATATGATCTCCAGACTTCACAGGAGGAAAACTCTGGATCTGAACACAAATAGTAAAATCAAATGATATTCCCAGAATCCTCCTCACCTCATCATTCAGGGATCCATTTTACTAAAGCCCCCCATCAGACTGAGGTATAATTTACCCACACAGGACCCCCACACTCTGCAAGGGGAAAGCTTGTTGCCGGCATTCTGACGTCATTACGTACAAGAAGGAGCTCAGAGACCAATGAGAATATTGCTCAGCCAATGGGAGATTATCTCAGCATGACTTACATAATGAAGGAGATGAGGGGGAGGGGAGGACGTCACTTAAGGCGGGGCTTGACAAATTTGCTTTGAATCTAGGAGCCAGCTAAGAATGTTAGGAGACTATATTTTTTTAAGGGAAGTGTGGGTTATCACCGCCTGGGGCAGGGCAAGTAATTTGTGGGGTGCAGAACACAGGACTTGGGGTGCAAGGGGCAGGAGAAGGGTGCAGGACATGAGATGCAGGAGAAGGGTGCAAAATGTAAGAAATGGAGTGCAGGGGAAGGGTACAGTGTGCAGAATGCAGGACATGGGGTGCAGGGTACCAGGGAGGGGTGAAGGTCACCTCAGGACATGGGGTGCAGAAGGCAGGACAGTAATACAATCCCCCCTCCCCCGGTGTCCTCCTGCATGTCCTGTACATCTCCCCCAGCAGTGTGTGAGAGCAGAGTGGATGGAGAGGACATCTTGTGTACATAAAGCAGCATGTCCCTCCCTGGCTGGTCTCTTAGCTGGCTGCTCTGCAGACTTGTCCTGGTCACTACTGTAAGGACCCTGTAGTCCTGTTTCTCAGCACCGTGTGGCAGTACTGAGGCGGCGCCATGTTGGAGATTCGGTCCCGCCCCTTCCTCTCCAGGCCCCGCTCAGAGACACATTCCTGTCTGAATAATGTGTCCGGGTTTCAGGCAGAAACATTATTCAGACCAACAGTGAGAATGGACTGACAAGAGCCCAGGCGCCAGGACGCCATTTCTAGTCACCATGGTGACCTGGGATGTGACCATAGATACATGGAAATTCATCTGGTTCAGCAGGGATCGGTCACATTTCCATCCATGTGTGGTCACTGCCGGATAAAAGTCACTCGATCAGCGGCTGCAGCCAATAGCTTCATCACTGATCTGTGTATTCTGAGAGCGGAGGAGCGCCCCCCATTGTCAGAATACAATAGTACAGCGGGGAGGATTCCCCCATCCCCCTCCAATGTGTGGATGAGGGAATCACTTCAGTTTACTTTACTCAGCCCGCTGGATGATCGATAAAACTGATCCATGTATGGCCAGATTTGGAAGGAAGAAATATTAATCATCAACTGATCCCCCTGAAGGGGTTAATCTACATATTACCTCCTCTGCCACCACATCCAGCAACGTCTCCTCTCTAATGGAAGACAGGAAGTGATGTCAGAGACAGACAGGAAGTTCCGGGTGAGAGGTGAGTCGGGAGGAAGTAGTGAGGAGACATCTTTGGAATCGGTAGCAGAGGAGGTAATAAGATCTTATCTTCTATTTACACCCAGTAACCCCGTCATGTCCGTCCTCTTCCTCCATAGTAACTGTGACGTCTTTTATCTCCAGCAGATGATGATACACACATATATAGTGTGGAGACCTAGATTAACCCCTTCAGGGGCAGAACATTCCCCACTTACAGGGCCGGAACATTCTCTTCATTTTAGTTTATAATAACAGATTATATGATAATACGGGATGGGGTTTTATTCAGAGGTGGACTTATGATACTTGTGTTTGATTTTATAATCTTTATGGAGGAGGAAATAACTATTCCTGATGTCTGTGAAGGTTCAACACAAGGGATGTGTCTGGATGATGACTTTATCTTTGTAAGTATCAGGTGATGTCACTGTCTATTTCCCTATGTAGGAGGATTTAGAAGGACACAAGGATCTCTACAAGGACGTCATGATGGACAATCAGCCGCCCCTCACATCACTGGGTAAGAGGAGACTTTATTGTACAGGAGAGAGCAGTACGGAGGCTCCACCCCCATCCCCCATCATCTGATAAACACATAGGGCCAGATTCAGGTAGATGGGCGCTTCTTTACTTTGGAGTAACGTTTCTCATTTACGTTACTCCGCCGACACTTTCGGCGCAAGTACTGTTATTCACATAGCACTTGCGCGTAAACTTGCGCCAGAGTAACGATAATGCGCTGGCGTAACCCGACGCAAGTGGAAGTGGGTGTGATCATATGTAAATGATGGGCGGAGCCCAGCGCAGAGGCTTACGTTCAGCGCATCATCCACGGAGCATGCGCAGTGAGTGAGGCTTCACTCGCCCCCTTGTGCGCATGCTCACAACTTCCGTCGGCACCACTTCACGGGAAACGTCAGCGCAATGCGTTCCGTTGGGCGTTTAAATGCGCCCGTAGATGCGCCATTCCGGCACTAAAGTATATCCTGTTCCCCCTCCCCGCAGTGAAGTTACTTTTGTTCTGAGATGGCTGCTCCCGTTCCCCGCAAACACACAGGAGAAAGCTGAACTCTAAAGGCCAGGAGCTGTCAGCCGTCATCTCGGCTATGGAGACCTATGATGTCTTCCTCCATGGCTGTAAAAGTTGACAGACAAGCATGGACAGAGGTGTTGTCCTGCAAGTGGGGGTGCTCAGCTAGCTCTTATCGTCGGTAACGCTGCTGTAGCTGCTCTCCTGCTGACCTGTGGCCGTCTGGAGTAAAGATAAAGCAGCTATTTGTAGAAATAACTTTGCGCCGGACGGACGAGATACGCGCGGCTTATGTAGCCAGCGTATGGTGCTAATCCATTCGCGAATCGGGAAATAACCCTCATTTGCATATTTGCAGGGGAAATCAATAGGCGCGACTGATGCGCCAAGCAAAATTATGCACTGACGATACTCTGGCGTCGGAAAGTTAAGCCGATCGGAAATGGCCCGTTTTCTGTCGCATCTAGTTTGGTGGGTACGGCCACATAGAAACGACGGCGCATAACCACAGTTACGCGGCGCATATCGAATTACTCCAGCGCAAGTCTTGCTGAATCTCGCCCATAGAAACAATGGATTCAGTCAGTGTGTGTGTTTCCTACAGATGGATCCAGTAATGGGAACCCACCAGAGAGATGTCCCCGCCCTCTGGATTCCCGGGATTCCACACAGGAAGGTCACACCATCCCCCACCATCATCAGGTAGATGAGGAACAATCACTGATCGTATCATTAGGATCTGTACATTATCTGCATTGTTACCATTGATGTCATTTTTATTCTATATTCAGAGTGGAAAGCTGAGAGATTGTAAAGTTGAGATTAAAGAAGAGATAAAAGAGGAGGATGATGAGGACGGGGTGATGGAGGAAGAACACACCATCCCCCACCATCATCAGGTAGATGAGGAACAATCACTGATCGTATCATTAGGATCTGTACATTATCTGCATTGTTACCATTGATGTCATTTTTATTCTATATTCAGAGTGGAAAGCTGAGAGATTGTAAAGTTGAGGTTAAAGAAGAGATAAAAGAGGAGGATGATGAGGACGGGGTGATGGAGGAGTCAGAGTCTCTAAAAGAACACAAAGATCTGTACCAGGACACCATGGTGGAGTCATCCAGCTACAGAAACCCACCAGAGAGATGTCCCCGTCCTCTGTATTCCCGGGATTCCACACAGGAAGGTCACACCATCCCTCCTTATTTAAAGGTTGGTGGGTTGGATCATCTAGAACATGGACTTGTGGAAACAATGTGTGGATTTTCTATGTGATATCACAATAATAAAGCTTATATCTTACAGATGATATTCTCTCTCATTCTCTTGGTTTAGAGTGGAGATCCAATCGATATAGAATTTGAGGTGAAATCAGAAGAAGAAGAGAAGTATGTGAGGGATGATCAGCAGTCTATGGAGGAGGATGGAATAACGGGGACATTTATAGAGGAGGACACTCCTACAGAGATCAGCACAGGTGGGTCATTAATAGGGATGAGCCGAACACCCCCCGGTTCGGTTTGCAGCAGAACAGGCAAAAAATGGAAAATTGAATAACTATCTTTCTGTAATTTTCCTTTCCTGGTGCCTACCCATGGCAGCATACCAATGGTCATGGCTCTGCCCCTGACCGACCCACAGGACCACTTAACTCTCTAATAAAAATAAGTTGTACTCACCCTTAGGCATTCTTTGTAACTAGATCTCAGACCCGTAGAGTAAACATGAGTAAAAGGGTGGGTGTATGCTTCCATGGGTAGGCATCAGGAAAGGAAAATTACAGAAAGGTAGGTTCAATTTTTCATTTTCCTGGTGCCTCCATGGCAGCATACCAATGGTCAATAACTCACTTACAGGGAGGGTACTGCTCAAAAATATTTTTTAATGGTTATTATAGAGTGGAAAGCTCTATCGTTTTTCTCCCGAAGTCTCTGGAGGTAAGGACTGCCGGATCCAGACTATAATGTGTCATGAATGTATTGAAGGAGGACCAGCTTGGTGCCCTGCAAATCGTCTCAGGGGAGACCCGAGCCAATGCTGCCCAAGAAGAGGAGACTTCTCGCGTTGAGTGAGCGTTCACCGCTTTGGGGATTGGGAGACCACTAGCCCGATAGGTTTTTTGAATCGGCTTTACAATTCAGCTTTCCACTGTCGTCTTGGAGGCTGCTCTTCCTTTCCTTGTACCTCTGGGAATGATAAACAGCCCTTGATCTTTCCGGAAATCATGAGTTAGCTTTAGATAATGTTTCAAGGATCTAGCTACATCCAGTTCGTCTAAGCTCGAAGAGGTTTGGTCTTCCTCAAAAGATAGAAGGACCCATTCCTGGTTGAGTTGAAATGCTGAAGGCACCTTGGGGATGAACTGGTGAATGGGTTGCAAGACCACCCTGTCAGGGAAGAAGTAGATATAGGGTTCCTGAGCCCCAAGGGCTTGAATTTCTGAGACCCTGCGTCCCGACGTGATGGCAATTAAATAGGCTGGAAACCTGGACTTTCAGTGTGCTGTGCCCTAAACCTAGGTCCAGACCTGATTGCAGAAAAGACAGGACATTATGGACTCTGGGAACCAGAGGATCAAATTGGTTGGATTCCGCCAAGGCTACAAATTTCTTCCAAATCCTGTAATAGGTGGAATTTGTAGAAGACTTCCTTGCCTGTAGAAGAGTTTGGATGACTTCATGCGAGCAACCTAAGTTGCCCAGCCTTCTCCGCTCAACCTCCAGGCCCTCAAATCCAAGATCTCTGTGTGTGGGTGGAGGAAGTCGCCCCGGGAATAACAGGCTGTTCCTGTGCGGAAGAGGAAGCGGACTACACTGTGATAGACTGACTAAGAGCGGGAACCAAGGCCTCCTTGGCCAATGTGGGATGACTGCCAGGATGGTGACATTCTCTCGTCAATCGCTGGAGATACCTTAGAATTTATTGGGGTTGGGGGAAAGGCATACCCCAACTTGAATGTCCATGGTTGGACTAAGGCATCCACTCCTGCTGATGTCGGGAACGGCCATCTTGAGAAGAACAGCGGGGTCTTCGTGTTGAGGGGAGAGGCGAATAGATCTATTTGGGGAGTCCCCCACTGCTGGCATATTCCATCGCAGACTTCCTGATCTAGTGACCATTCGTTGTTTATAAAGCATCTTGAGAGGCGATCGGCTAACTGATTTTCGGGTCCCGGAAGGTAGGATGCTCGAAGATCTAATAGATTCTTCTCTGCCCATGAAATTATCGCAGTCACTTTGTCGTATAGTGCTCTGCTGTGTGTGCCCCCTTGGTTCTGCACATAGGCCACTGCTGCCTTGTGCATTTGAAGAAGGATGGATTTGCCTCTGAGGAGAGGGGCTAGATGCAGGAACGCCATCCAAGCGGCCCTTAGCTCTAGGATGTTGGAAATTATCCCTTCTGCGCTGAATGGCCATATTCCCTGGACTAACTTGTTCTGGACGTGGGCTCTCCAACCGCGCTGACTGGCATCTGAGGTAAGGACTGTCCAGAAGGTAGGGCCGAGAGGCCGAAATACTAAAAGATTGGAAGGCCTTGTCCACCATTCGAGGCTGGACCTCATCGACGAGGTAACGGCTATCTTCTGCCGGAGGTGCTCCTTTTCCCATTGTGACAGGAAACCTAGTTGGAAATCCCGCAGACGCCACCTGGCCCATTTTATCACTGGGATACAAGATGTGAGAGAGCCTATGAGGCTTAGACAGTTTGATGCTGACATGATGCGGGATCCCATTGCTCTCTTCACCTTCCGTATTAAAATCGGGACCTTCTCGGGTGGAAGGGAGACTGCCCTTTCCTGGGTGATGAATAGGGCCCCCAAGTAAGTCATCCTCTGTATTGGGGTTAGTTGGCTCTTTGCTAAGTTGATTAGCCAGCCGAACCGGCACAAAGTGTTCAGTACTATTTGAACGTGTTCTTCTAAAATGTTCTTGTGTTGTGATAGAATTAAAATATCTTCCAGATAGTATAGTACTCAAATTCCTCTTTCCCGGAGGGGCGTCAGGATAGATCCTAAGACCTTGATAAAGGTTCTGGGGGCTGATGAGATCCCAAAGGGAATGCACTGAAACTAGTTGTAGATTGCCCACTCTGAACCGTAAAAAACGTTGGAATTGGTTGTGGATGGGGATGTGGAGGTACGCATCTTGGAGGTCTATAGAGGCCATCCAGTCCCCTGGCTGGACCAATAGGATGACTGTATTCAGAGACTCCATCTTGAAGTGCTCTAAGCGAATATACTTATTTAATTTTTTTTAGATCCAGCAGTCTCCATCCTCCCGTCTTCTTGGGGATTAAAAAGACGGGAAAATAGAACCCCGAACTTGCCTCTGACGCTGGAACTGGGAAGACTGCCTCCTGCTGCATGAGTATCTGGATGTATTTGAACAACACTTCCCTTTTCTCTTTGTAAGCTGGAATCTTGGTATTTTTAAAGGCGGTGGGCGGCTTTTGAATTTCCAAAAATGTCCCTGGAGAATGGTAGACACTGCCCAATGATCGGTGTAATTTTCCACCTAAACCTGTGCGAAGGACTTGAGTCTTGCTCCCACTAGCCCGGTCTGGGTGGCAAAACCGATCGCAAATAGTGAAGTTAGGACCTTTCACTTCTGAAAAACGCACATTATCGTGCGGAGTCCCTCAAGGATCCCCTCTGTCGCCGGTGTTATTCAACATCTATCTTCGTCCTCTTTTTGAAGTCATTAGCATCCAAAAACTGCTCTATCATTCATATGCAGACGACACGCAACTGTATTTCCGCATTTGTAAACTCTAGATTGGACTATGCAAATGCCCTTTACCTCGGACTCCCCAAGTACCAAATCACTCGTCTACAAGTCGTTCAAAATACGGCCGCTAGACTGGTGACTGGTAAAAAACCTTGGGAATCAATCTCACCCTCGTTGAGATCCCTCCAATGGTTACCAGTAAAAGACAGAATTACTTTTATTTTTTTTCCTTTAAATTTTTATTAAGCTTTTTTCCACAACATACATATATAAAAAAGACATATACATTGGTACAATAACATACAAACAGTAACAAACATAAACATTGGTACAATAACATACATACATACATATACATGGTCTCCTTGTAGTCCCCTGATCTAATAGTCTATGATGGCACCTCTAATCTACCTAGCGTACCCCTACCTTAAACCAATTCCCCTGGTTAACTTTGTTAGATCTCCAGAATAAAAAAGATAAATAAAAAATGGGTCTGGCTGGGACAAAAGAGGGGACCGAGACAGGGCGGCGCAGGAACGGAGAGAAAGGGGGGAGGGAGAGACAGACAACAAAAATAGAAAAGACAAACCAAGAAGGAAAAAAAAACACATTGTGTGATCTAACCTTCCCTGTGATTTTAGGGGGACCCTGCTGTCCCATATCCCTCCTCCAAAAGAAAAAAACCTCCCCTTTCTTTTTTTTTTGTGTAATGGAGTCACTCTGACTCCCACATTCCTTTGTAAGTGCAAACGTGTGTGATATATTTAGGGTGACTATTCTTATCTACCCTATATAATGGGAATTTTAAACATTGTGAGTTTAAGGGGCCTGTATTGTCCCTGTCCTCATCCCCTTAATAAGAGGAGAGACAACCAAAGAGAGAAACAAAATTTTTTTTTTAGTGAGTTATCTTAAACCCTCTTCCATATGTTCCACCTACTTATGTGCATATACCTATCCACCCACCCTAAAAAAAAAAAAAAAAGGGGGGGGTAGCCAACCAGCTACTAAGAGTGTGTGTAACTATCCAAAAAATCTCCCAAATGGAAGAAGGAAAGAAAAAAAATTAAACAATAAACAATTGTAAAGCGAGTGAAGACGGGAGGCTTCTCACGTTCCCACCTCCTCATCCTCCCTCTCCCCTCCCCCCTCCATCTCCCTGAACCTCCCCCATCCCTCCCAGATCCCCTCCTGTCTCAGCCTGGAGTTACCATGGAATGACCACAGTTCCTCCATCACTTTAATTCTGTCCATCTCCCTAATCCACTCCTCTATCGAAGGTGCTTCTTTTTTCTTCCAATTCCTAGGGATAAGTGCCTTGGCTCCATTCAATAGATGTGGGACCAGTGAACCTCTATATTTTTTTCTTGACATCCCCGTATTATGAAATAGAAATTCCCAGGGGTCCTGCTTCACCTCATACCCACTTATCTTCTTTATCCGGGCTAATATGTCTTTCCAATATATCTGTATCCGGGGCATTGCCACCAGATGTGGGCATGAGTTCCTTCCATCCCACATTCTCTCCAGCACAAAGGCGTTACCTCCCTATCTATTCTATGCATTTTTATTGGGACCATTTGATGAGAAGCTTATAGTTCATCTCTTTTACCTTTGCATCCATTGAGGTAGTATGAGCATATTCTAGTACTTTCCTTTTTTTTTTCATACCTATAGTTTGGTTCAACTCTAATTCCCAACTTTCCACTATTTTATCTGCCCCTACTTTCCTGATGGGTGTCAATATCTTATAAATATTGGAGAGTCCCTGTCGTCCTGTTCCACCCCTGAGTATGCATTTTTTCCCATTGGTTTAAGTCGTTGGGGGCTCGCAGAGGCTTCGGTAAGGTATTTATAAAATGTTGAACTTGTCTATATCTCCATGCATCTCCTGGATATACTCCATATCTATCTTGTAGTTCTTGAACAGAGCACAGGACATTCCCCTTCATTAAATCCCTCAGTTTTAATATTTCTGAAGTTGACCATCTCCGAAATGCACCGCCCTCTTTCCCAGGCGGGAAGTACTCTGTGCCCGTAAGACGATTAAAGGGCTATTATAGGGCCATTCCTTCTTTTTACATATTCTGTCCCAGGTTTTATACGTTTCTTTTGTCATTGTAGGGATATCTTGGGGTAGTCCTCTATGTTGCATCGGGACCCATATTCTGTTTCCCAGATCTTGAGCACTTAAACTCTCTTCTACTTCTACCCACTTTTTTTTTCTTTCCTCCCCCTCCCTCTGTTTGGAACCAGTCCATTATTCTCCTCAATACTGATGCCTCATAATACCTTTTAAAATCAGGCAATTGGAGTCCCCCTTCCTGTCTAGATCTAATCAGGGTTCCTACCGCTATACGAGATTTTCTTCCTTTCCATATAAAGCCCCTGATTATCTTACCCAAAGTTGTAAAAAAGGCTTCTGGTATTTTTATCGGGAGTGTTTGAAAAATATATAAGGCTTTGGGTAATATCATCATCTTTATGGTGTTTATCCTTCCTAGCCAGGAGACTCTGTTTACGTTATACCCCTTTAAGTCTGCCTTTAATTTGTTTAATAGAAATATATAATTATCTTCATATATGTATCTTTCTTTTGTAGACAAGAAAGCACCTAAATATCTCATCCTCCTCTGCTTCCATTTAAATGGATATAGAGCTTCAAGATCCCTGCGTTCACCGCGGCTTACCGAGATACTCAAGATCTCAGTTTTCTCTTGATTGATTTTTAGATTTGAGATCTCGCCGTACTTCTCATATTCCGCTAATATCCTCGGAAGTGTTTGTCTCGGATTAGATACATATAGCATCATGTCGTCTGCGAACGCAGAGATCTTATGCTCCCTCCCACCCACCTTTATCCCTTCTATTTCCTGGGTCATCCTAATTGTCTCCAACAACGGCTCTAATGTCAGGACAAACAGGAGGGGGGAGAGCGGGCATCCCTGGCGAGTCCCATTGTATAGTGGGAATCTATCTCACAGGGTGCCGTTCACCCTCACCTGGGCCGAAGGATTAGAATATAAAGCGCTTATCCACCTGAGCATATTTGGGCCTAGTCCAACATGTACTAAAGTTGCTAGCATAAAGCCCCAGTCCAGCCTGTCAAAGGCCTTTTCGGCGTCCAATGACAGGAACAGTACTGGCTCCCTACTTTATTTGGCCTTTTGTATCAGGAATAAAGCTATTAAAATATTCTCCCTAGTTTCTCTCCCAGGTATGAACCCTGCCTGATCGTTCTCAATCAATCCCGGCAAGAGAGGTCTTATTCTCTCCGCCAGGATTTTTGAGTAGATCTTTATGTCCACATTGATCAGGGATATGGGTCTATAGCTTGCGCATAGCGAGGGATCCTTATCTTCCTTCCCTATCAGGGTTATGTGGGCTCCCAGTGCCTATTCCCGTATTATCATACCTCCCCCAATGGAATTCATATACTTCTGAAAAAAGGGCACTAAAACCTCTCCAAATCTTTTATAATAGGCTGAGGTATACCCATCTGGGCCAGGACTCTTTCCCATCTTGATATTTTTTTATAGTTTGACTTATTTCCTCTTTTGTAATTTCCCTTTCCAGGTTACTTATTACTTCCTCCGATAAGCCCGGGGTCTTTATCTTTTCTAGATATTTTTTAATATTCTTTCTCCTGTTCTGGGTTTCTAATATACCTTGTTCTTTATTTACCTTATATAAGTTTTGATAATACTCCTGGAATATTTTAGTTATTTCCTTAGTAGAGTGTCTCAGGTTTCCCTTTTTGTCTTTTATTTTAGAGATAAAGTTTTGTGAGTTTCTAGGTTTAATGGTCCTTGCCAGAAATCTCCCTGATTTATTTCCCATGGCATAAAAATTATTATTAAATTTGTTAAACACCCATTTAGTTTCCTGTTCTGTTACACAGATCCTCTCTCTTCCTTGTTAATGACTTTAAAACATCCTCTTTCTGAGATTTTTTATGTAACTGTTCTAAACTCCAGATCTCTTCCAGTAGCCTTAACTTCTGAGCCAACCTGATTTTCCTTCTTTTAGCATTTTCAGCTATCAACCTCCCTCTCATGTATACTTTGTGTGTCTCCCATAACGTTGAGGGGGCAACATTTTCTATATCATTTTCCAGGAAAAACAGGCACATATCTTTTTCCAGGTCATCGGCTATCCTGATGTTACTCAGGAGTGATTCATCCAATTTCCATGTTCTCTGTCCCACCGGGACCTCTCCCGTTTCTAGGTCCATCACCACCGGGGCATGGTGTGACAGAGTTACAGATTTTATGTCTACACTTCTCAATCCCTCCAGTAGCCGATGATCTAGAATGATATGGTCAATTCTAGAATATGATCTGTGAACCGAGGAAAAATATGTAAAATCTTTCTCCCTTGGATGAAGAATTCTCCAAGCTTCTACTAATTGCATTTGGTATAGTTTGTAATTGATTTCCTTTACACATTTTCCCTCTGATCTCAATGATATCGGTTGGGTGTCCAACAGTGGGTCAAAAACAAAGTTAAAGTCCCCTGTTAGGATCACCCTACCATCTCTAAATTCTTCTAGTTTATTCAGTATTTTCTTCAAGTACGCTGCTGGCCTTACATTAGGACAGTACACATTTGCTAATGTATATTTTATATTAGATATAGACCCTTTAATAAACAGGTATCTTCCTTCAGAATCCATTTCTGTAGCTTCTGTAATAAACCGTGTATTTCTCTCAAATCCTATTGCAGTACCTTTTGACCTTTTATTTGGGGAATAACTATGAAACCAGGTGGGGAACTCTTTTGAGTTTAGTCTAGTCTTGGATGTTATCTTTAGATGGGTTTCTTGCAGAAACACTATATTGGCCGAGAGACTCCTCATATCCTGCAGTATCTGATATCGCTTATTGGGGTTATTTAGCCCCCGTACATTATACGTAACAAACTTTAATGTAGCCATTTTCTATATTTTGTCCTTGGGTCAGACCCCTGCTTGACATAGAAGACTCTCCAGGTCAAATTTAATGCCACCAATCCTAATCTGCATATCATGAAAACAAGGGAACCACATAAACCACATATACCACATAAACCCCCTTCCCCTCCCCCAAGCACATTGTACCTCAATGTTAGACTCCCTCGAACCACGCCCTGCCAGGCGACTTGCCGAGTGGGCCCTCCTGGAGGCCTTAATATGTCCCCCCCTTTCCGATTACCTTCCCTCTTTATAGGGTCGGCTCCCGGATTTGGGGAGAGACATATCTACCCCATGTCCCCTCCCTCCCCCCGATAGACCTGACCATGCTTATAGAATCCTGAGTACTTCTTTCCTCTCCACCTATTATTCCAATCCTCCTCTCCACCCAGAGGGGGAGGAGGAGAGATGGAAGGGAAATTACACAGCAGATACACAAAAAAAAGGAAGAGAAGATTCTTTACATCTTCTGATTAAACCAGAAAAAAGAAAACAAAGAGAGGGGAGAACTATTCTCTTGAGTCCTCCCATCTCTTGTTCCTCGTTAAGTCATATATTCTAGACTCTACACCCTATTCCAGTCCTGATCCTTCCACCTCTTCCATGCCGGGGGTCTCTTTTCCCAGTTGTCCACTTTTATATGTTGTATACTCAGTTTGTTACAGAATTCTTCTACATCTTCTGGAAACCGGATGTATGCCGAGACTCCCTGATTTTTAACCGACAGACAAGCCGGAAAGCCCCATCTATAAGTAATGGTATTTTCCCGGAGATGATTCGTCAACGGTTTCAGAGCCCTTTTACGTGCTAGAGTTTCTGGAGATAGATCTGAGAATATAAGTAACTGTGTACCTTTTGTATTCCATTGTAACCGAATTTCTCGTACTTTGGGACACTAACTCTTTCAGTTCGAAGTCCTGAAATCTTACTATGGTGTCCCTTGGTGAGTCTCTCTGGGCATTGTAAGATCCTTGTATTCTATGCACTCTTGAAAATTGCATCAGTGCATTTGGTTCTCGTTTGAGTGCTTTGTTAAATATCCCTCGTAGTGTCTCACCCAGTTCTCCGTCCTTTACTTCTTCCGTTAGACCACTTACACGCAAGTTTTTCCTCCTACTACGATTTTCTTGGTCCTCCAATCTATATCGTGCATTTCTTATCTTTATCCAGTCCATATCTGCTCGTCTTCTCAGTTCTACTATTGCATTTTTATGCTCTTCCAGTTGCTCTTCTATTTCTTCCACCCTCTGCAGTACACTCTGTATATCTCTCCTTGTTGCCCCCATCTCCCCTTTAACTGTCCACTCCAGACGGGACATCATTTTCATCATATCTGTCATGTCCTGCCTTGTAGGAGGGGCTTGTGGGCCTTCGGGGGGAAGGTTAGGAAGGTTAGGTTGTTGTTTTTCTGGGGATTTCTGATCCTTATTTACCCCTTTAACCTCTGGTGTTACTCCCTTTTTACCTTTGTCCTTGCTCTTTCCTGGAGTTTCCTCTAGGGCTTGATGCACTTCTGTGTCTGCATTTTTATTTATTTTTTTACTGGGGAGTCTTGGGACCCTTTTTTTTGGACTCTCTGCCACTTTGTCCAGACATTCGGCCACTAAGTAAGATGTTATGGTGTTCCCTTTGGGAGCCTTCCTCACCATTCTCCTTTACTTTATTGCTTAAAGTGTTACAAACCGTCAATAGTATTGTGGGATGCCCTGCCTCAATCCCCTCTATTCACCCCTTAGCGTTCGTTTATAAGACTCACGTGGAAAGGAGCAAATATGGAGCTAATAGGACAGGTGGGATAAAGAAACAATTGAAATAAATTACAATAAATTGGCAGTCCTTAAGTATATATATATATATGTGTAGATCTTCTCTGGCTCTGTAAACCTTCCCAGTATAATACAGTAGGATTGTCCCTAATGTCCTTCACAGCCCGGTGTATAATATATGTTTCATAGCACCGTGCACAACTTATAATATATGAGGGGAAAAAAAAAAAAAACAGGAATAAGTCCATCATCTTACAAGCTTTATCTGCTTTATCTGCTGCTCTCTTGCCACACTTCTTGTACTGTGTTGGCTCCTGATTACTGGTTGCGGTTTGCTATTCAGCCTTTAGGTGTCACTGCAATACCATTTTTTGCACCTTACTTCTTGCAGGTTCGGTATTCCTCTGTACTTTTCAGCGGTTCTCCGCTCTCTGCACCCCGGGAAGCCGAGACTCCGTCCTCCTCCGACAAATCCCACGGGCTCACGACTCTCTGCAGCAGCACCGAGGGCCGACGTCCACAGGTCCGACAGACTCCTCCAACTCCACAGGTAACCTCCGCTCCAGGCTGGGACCCCGTAGTAGCGGCGGCAGCAGCCCCCATACGCGGAGCAAACGGGGACCACGGGGCACACAGCAACACCCTTTAGACTACCGCAACCTTAGGCTATGCACGGGAAGCAGGAGATACGAATAGCTCCCCGCTTTGGTAACTCAGATACCCCGCTAGCCCGGCTACTGAACCCGATCCAGCAAACAGCTTTCCTCGATCACCAGAATCATCGGCATGGCAGTCAGTGGTAGTCAGTGGTCAGGTCTCTTCATATCAGGGAGAGCATTAGAGACATGGAGCATGCCGCAACACACCTACAGCGCCATGATCGTAAGCTCCGCCCTCGACAGAATTATTTTTAAAGCATAGATGTATTCATGGGAATGCTCCCCATTATTCATGTGAAAAAATAAAAGCTTATAATCCCAATCGCGTTCTGTGATCCACCAATCAAAATCTACTTCAGATACCGAAAGCCAACTACAAGTCCAAAGCAGATAGAAGATTTGCAGTCCAGGGTCCTAGACTATGGAACGCTCTGCCAGCCAGTATTCGGTTAGAGGAGAACCACTTAGCATTCAGGAGAAAGATCAAGACTCATCTCTTTTGATATCAAAGGAACAAGCGCCCAGAGGCGATTTTTTTTGCATGTGCCGCGCTATATAAGTTTTCATTCATTCATATCCAACAGTCGTCTTTCCCTGGCTTGGAGGGGTGTGATAGGAAGAGCTCTGATGACTACTTGATTTATGGCCAGAAGCGTGAGAGTGGCCAGAGCTTCTGTGGTTGTATGAGCTCCTGTCCCGGGAGGATCTGCGGGATGATTCTCGCTGCGGAGACACAAACCATAAATGCTATTTTGTAAGCCCCTCGACGTGCTGTTTTACTTTATCTAAAATGTACCCGTAGTTGCAGCCCTTACCTAGTGGTATGTTGAGGATCTTTTTGGAGCGGTGTGGGCAAGTCCAGGGCAGCTATGGGTAAATTTAAAAAAATTGTTTGCGATTACTATAGCCCTTTTCCCTTTAATATATATCTAAATATATACCGCCATACATTAAAGAAAAATGTATCTTGTTTTTTTTTTTTTGGTAATATACAAAAAGAAAAACTCATATGTCCCCTGGTCTATAACAATAAAAAGGAAGGACTCGGTACTTTTTCCTCTTTCGCCTTTTTTTCTTTTCTTTTTTTTTTTTTTTTTAAACAGACAATTTCCAGAAAAATGTACCTTGGCCAGGGGTCCATGATGCCTAATCAACAGGAGGAGAGACGAGCGTGAGGTGATGCTACCTCTTCAGCAGCCTGTCCTCAAGTGAGAAACGTAGGCTGTTTAAATAAGACAGGAGTACCAAGATGGCCGCCGAATCCTCCACCGTGCATGCGCCAACGGAACTCCACCCCCCGAGATTACAAGGCTGAGTCCCGTCACTCACGCAAAGCGCCCCCTGCTATGGAGGAAGCCCCGCTGCCCAGGACTATTGAGGGGAAGATCTCTCTCTGTCCCCCCAGACTCCCACCAACCGAGCGGCACCCGCCCGATTGCCAGCGTGCACCCGGTCAGTATTGGAGAGCCTGTAGTGATCCACAGCCAGGAAGGGCTTCACAGGGATGTGATAAACAGCCAGGTTAACCCCATACTGAGGAGAGTAGTGCTCCTGGAGATGTGCCATAAAAAGATCCACAGAAAACAAGGCTCCTATACTTATCTGGCGCCTTTAGCAGCCCAAGCCATAGGACTCCATCCTGCAGGAGAGCATGAACCTGCAATGGTTACACCATAAGGCGGTGAGGTAGGGCTGGTGCGTGATCCTGCGGGGATGAGGACAGAAAAAAGAATGCCTAAGGGTGAGTACAACTTCTTTTTATTAGAGAGTTATGTGGTCCTGTGGGTCGGTCGGGGGCGGAGCCATGACCATTGGTATGCTGCCATGGAGGCACCAGGAAAATTAGTTCAAACCCCGTTAAAGTCTATGGGACACAAATGTGAAAAATCAAAAGTGCTAATTTTAAAGGTTAAAATGCAAGTTGTTGTCATAAAAAGTGTTTGGGTACCCGGGTCCTGCCCCAGGGGGAGTGTTTGGTTGCCCCGGTCCTGCCCCAGGGGGAGTGTTTGGGGAACCGGGTCCTACCCCAGGGGGAGTGTTTAGGCGCCCTGGTCCTGCCCCAGGGGGAGTGTTTGGGGACCCGGGTCCTGCCCCAGGGGGAGTGTTTGATAAAGTGAAACAATAAAAGTGAAATATTCCTTTAAATTATATACCTGGGGGGTGTCTATAGTATGTCTGTAATGTGGCGCATGTTTCCCTTGTTTAGAACAGTCCCTGCACAAAATGACATTTTTAAAGGGATAAAAGTAATTTAAAACTACTTGCGGCTATAATAAATTGTCAGGTCCCAGTAATACAGATAAAAATTGTGACGGATCTCGGATTCCCCAGGTGGGCACCTCCCCCAGACCTGTGTCTCCTGTCCTCCAAACGCACCCGCAGCCGGCAGACTCGCCATAACCAGCCCTTAACCCCCCCAATCACGAGGCAAACCACACAGGTGTTGAGGGTTAAACATACAGAGCATCAACTGTTTATTAAATACAAAACATTCACCTTTAAACACAGTTAGGGACACTCCCCTTAGCCTTGTCATAGAGGGGGGAGGGGACAGGAAAGAACCAATAGAAACTCAACACTTGTACATTGAAACTCATAAAAGGGATTATGATAAGCAGGCAGCCCCTTCTCACACATCCCCCGCTGAGAGATGTCTCCAGTCCAGACCTTCGTCTACCTGCCATGACCCAACACAATTAAACACAGCGACATGAGGGGGGATGGGGAGAAGGGATGTAGCATTACATGCTCTCAATGCCAGCTTGTCCCCAAGTCTCTTCTGGCCCATAGTCTGTGGGGAGGAGGCCGGCCCACAGTCCCTTCCAAAACACACAGAGGCAGTGGGTTCTGTCACAAAAGTCATTGAAAAAAACAGCATGGGTTCCCCCCAGTCCATTATCAGGCCCTTTGGGTCTGGTATGAATATTAAGGGAAACCCCGAACCAAAATTTAAAAAATAAATTGCGTGGGGGTTCCCCATTAATTCCATACCGGTATGAATTTTAAGGGGAACCCCATGCTAAAATACAATAAAACAGCGTGGGGTTTCACCAAAAATCCATACCAGAACCTTATCCGAGAGTGCCCCCCTCCTGAACAGTACTAGGCCACATGCTCTCAACATGGGGAGGATACTTTTGGGGTCAATGGGGACAATAGCCTCATCCCCACAACCCTAGCCCGGTGGTTGTGGGGGTCTGTGGGAGGGGGCTTATCGAAATCTGGAAGCCCCCTTTAACAAAGGGGACCCCAGATCTCCCCCATGTGAATTGGTAATAATGGGGTACATTTTACCCCTACCATTTCACAAAAAAGTGTCAAAAATGGGAAAAAAACACAGGGGACAGCTTGGGACAAGTCCTTTATTAAAAAAGAAAAAAAACTCCAGTGATGGACATCCATCCTCGACTTAAGGATACAGAGAGAAAAAAAACACTGACATGATCCGCCTCCATGAGAGGTTCCCATCGAATGACACTACACCCGCTGTGACGGCTCTTAAATAGCTGAGGGCGAGGCCACCCGTGATGTGTGCAGGTGACCCCGCCCCCTCTGACATTACAGGAAAGCCCCATTGCATTAGAGGGGGGTGGGGTCACCCACGCACGTCACAGTTGGCCCTGCACTCAGCTATATAAAATCTGTCACGGCGGGTGCAGTGTCACTCGGCCGCCTCCTCCCATGGAGGCGGATCATGTCGGAGTCTTTTTTTTTTTTTTCGTATCCTCGGGTTGAGAATGGATGTACATTTTTTTTTTTTTTTTTTTTTTTATAAAGGACTTTTTATTGTGAAATGGTAGGGGTACAATGTACCCGTTACCAATTCACATAGGGGGGCCGGGATCTGGGGGTCCCCTTTGTTAAAGGGGGCTTCCAGATTCCGATAAGCCACCCCCGCCCACAGACACCCACAACCACCGGGCAAGGGTTGTGGGGATGAGGCCCTTGTCCCAATCAACATGGGGACAGGGTGCTTTGGATCCCAGATCATCCTCCCCATGTGGCCTGGTATGGTTCAGGAGGGGGGGGGCGCTCACTCACCCCCCTCTTTTCCTGTGGCCTGCCAGGTTGCATGCTCAGATAAGGGTCTGGTATGGATTTTTGAGGGGAACACCATGCTCTTAAATCCATACCAGACCTGAAGGGCATGGTATGGAATTTGGAGGGGACCCCCACGCATTTTTTTTTTACAATTTTGGTTCAGGGTCTATGCCATTTTTTTTATGACTTTTATCTGTTTTCTCGGGACACAACAATTCTGTGAGTAGTTTAATATGATTTTTATTACTTTAGACATGACATTTTACTGCGGGACAGTTCTAAACACGAGAAACATGCGCTGCTTCACAGGCATACTATAGACACCCCCCAGGTACGATATTTAAAGGAATATTTCACTTTTATTGTTTCACTTTAAGCATTATTAAATCACTGTTCCCGAAAAAAATGCAGTTTTTATAACTTTTATTTGTATTGATACATGTCCCCTGGGGCAGGACCCGGGTCCCCAAACACTCCCCTGGGGCAGGACCCGGGTCCCCAAACACTCCCCTGGGGCAGGACCCGGGTCCCCAAACACTCCCCTGGGGCAGGACCCGGGTCCCCAAACACTCCCCTGGTGCAGGACCCGGGGTCCCCAAACACTCCCCCTGGGGCAGGACCCGGGGTCCCCAAACACTCCCCCTGGGGCAGGACCCGGGTCCCCAAACACTCCCCTGGGGCAGGACCCGGGTCCCCAAACACTCCCCTGGGGCAGGACCCGGGGTCCCCAAACACTCCCCCTGGGGCAGGACCCGGGTCCCCAAACACTCCCCTGGGGCAGGACCCGGGTCCCCAAACACTTTTTATGAATATAACTTGCATATAAGAACTTTTTGATTTCTCCCATAGCCTTTTAAAGGGTGTTCCACGGCTTTCGAATTTGCTGTGAACACCCCCCAATTGTTTGCTATTCAGTGAACACCCGATGTTCGAGTGGCTCATCCCTAGTCATTAACACTAAATCCATTCCTCCACCCATACTGCTCACTGATTGGTCCAGAGTAGGGCGGGGACTGGGTGATATCAGCCTGTAATCCCCTGGTCACTTTCCTGAGCTGTGTTCCCCGTCCTGTATTCCTGTATTTCTCTCAGATAATCTTCCTTCTCTGTGCTGAAGACACAATTTATGTCTCTAGACTGGATCTATGGAGATTCTGGGGTTCAGCTGGCAGCAAAATGTTCATTTCCCCCATAGGAGTTACTACACCTAGGCACCTGGGAAATGTGTTTTGGGTCCTCTGCCCCATACCCGGGTATGGCAAGATCTCTGACAGACAATTCTCCCGGGTTACTAACTCTGTTGTCTGCTGGCTGTGCCGGGTGGAGGGATATGTCTGTATAGTCTCAGACCCAAGTCACTGAGTGCAGTCTCAGGAGACGGGGGGCAGAGGTGTGGGACCTCTGCAACTTGTCTCATGTAAAAAATAATCTACCACTGATTACTGAATACCAATATTATGAGCCTTACACTATATCATTTATATTGTAAATTACATACTCCTGACCCCTGCACTATACACTCTATATTGTACATTACAGACTCCTGACCCCTGCACTATATACTCTATTTTGTACATTACATCATTTTGATACATAATCCTAACTTTTGTATTCTGTATAATAAGTTGTACATTACATACTCCTGACTTCTTTTGCACCCATTTTCTACCAGCTGGACATTTTATCTCTGATGATGTGATTGGAGCACAGACTTCTACATGGTGATAATAATGAGATAACATCCTCCAACTTTGGAGCCTTAAACAGAAAGTAATAATGAGGGGGAGGAGTCAATAACCCAATGATGGTGGTCTTCAGGATCAGTCCTGTCTTCATCTTGGCTGTTCTCCCCCATCCTCACTCTCTGACCTCTGGTGGGGCTCAGCCCCGCTGTTATTCATGACTAAATCATGGACTAAAAAAGGAAGTGCAGGACTTATTGTGCTGGGAAGATGGCAATGAGTGATAGAGGGGGAGGGGACACTCGTCTTATAATCCCCTCATCACTGTCACTCCTATAAAAGACAGTTCTCGTTCACTCTCTGACTAAGGTCTATGAATAAAGAAATTAACTGGTATGAGATCAGAGGAAGGTTTTTTTAAATCAAATAGAACTTAAAGTGGAGTTCCACCCAGGAAAACCACATTTGGCCAAAAGTTTTAAAAAAAATAATAGAAAAAAAACGTGAAAAAAAAAATACTCACCCGAAATACCTGTTGCTATGCGGAAGTCCGTAAATCTGCCTCTTCCACACCACGGTGTGTTTTCTTCTTGTCCTTCTCCTTGTGAATGGGGTGCGCTGCTTTCTGGGAACTGCGTGTGTTCTCAGAGAGCAGCGCGCCCATTCACAAGCCAGCGTGAGACTCACGCAGGCGCAGTAGGAAATGACGCGGGACCCGGAGCGATCGTGGGACCGGCATCGGGGGGGGGCCATCAGCGCGGGCTCCTAGGACAGGTAAGTGTCCTTATTCAAAGTCAGCAGCTACACTGTTAGTAGCTGCCGACTTTGAAAAAAAAAATGCGGGTGGAGCTCCTCTTTAATTGCAAGAACAATAAATGAGAAGCAGTACAGTATACAAGATCTTGTACATATCAAACATAATCCTTCAACTTTTGGTAAGTAGCACTAAATCACATAAACTCGGTACATCCGCATACGACTCCGATCAGGCAATAACCAATCAAACAGTAGACTTCTGTAAAGAATGGAGACCCCGGGTGAAATACTCATTCCAGTGACTATCATACCCCCTCTACAATAGTAGACGCTCCATAATTAGATCAACCAGAGCTAGACCAGGAGAGGGGAATTGTAAGATCCTCAGAGACAAAGCTGCCTGATGTGGGCGGAGTCCTGGTTTAGGGGAACCAATCGGCTCATGTCTAGTAATAATCTTTGTATTTCTATTTTTGTAGATGGACGGGAGATGAGGAAAACCTCAGAGGATTGTCTCACTTTGTCTCCAGACTGTAAAGTAGAAGATGAGGACATCACACAGTATAGTCCAGGAGAAAACCCGACTACCTCAAATGTCCATCCGGCACCACACAGTGTAGATGGACCATCGTATTCCTCTTATCCTGAGGAACCTCAGACTGTGCGGGACGGTGCCGTCCTTCCAACAGATAAGAGGTTTTCCTGTCCTGAGTGCGGGAAGTGTTTCTCTTCTAAATCCAGTCTTAATGTGCATAAAATATCTCACACAGGGGAGAAGCCGTATTCCTGTCCTGAGTGCCGTAAATGCTTTTCACAGATTTCTCATCTTAACAAACATCAGAGATCTCACACAGGGGAGAAGCCGTATTCATGTCCTGAGTGCGGGAAATGTTTTTCACAGAAGGCCAATCTTTACAAACATCAGAGATCTCACACGGGTGAGAAGCCGTATTCGTGTCCTGAGTGCGGGAAATGTTTTTCACAGAAGGCCAATCTTTACAAACATCAGAGATCTCACACAGGAGAGAAGCCGTATTCCTGTCCTGAGTGTGGGAAATGTTTTTCACAGAAGCAACATCTTTACAGACATCAGAGATCTCACACAGGAGAGAAGCCATTTTCCTGTCCTGAGTGCGGGAAATGTTTTCCACAGAAGTCCGATCTTTTCATACATCAGAGATCTCACACAGGGGAGAAGCCGTATTCTTGTCCTGAGTGTGGAAAATGTTTTTCACGGAAGTGTGACCTTTACACACATAAGAGATCTCACACGGGGGAGAAGCCGTATTCCTGTGCTGCGTGTGGGAAATGTTTTTCACGGAAGTCCAATCTTTACACACATCAGAGATCTCACACAGAGGAGAAGCCGTATTCCTGTCCTGAGTGCGGGAAATGTTTTTCACACAAGTCCCATCTTTACACACATCAGAGATCTCACACAGGGGAGAAGCCATTTTCCTGTCCTGATTGCGGGAAATGCTTTTCACACAAGTCCCATCTTTACAGACATCAGAGATCTCACACAGGGGAGAAGCCGTATTCCTGTCCTGAGTGTGGGAAGTGTTTTCCACAGAAGTTCAATCTTTACACACATCAGAGATCTCACACAGGGGAGAAGCCGTATTCCTGTCTTGAGTGTGGAAAATGTTATTCACGGAAGTCTGATCTTTTGACACATCAGAGATCTCACACAGGGGAGAAGCCGTATTCTTGTCTTGAGTGCGGAAAATGTTTTTCACGGAAGTCTGATCTTTTCACACATCAGAGATCTCACACTGGGGAGAAGCCGTATTCCTGTCCTGATTGTGGGAAATGTTTTTCAGTGAAGTTCAATTTTTACAGACATCAGAGATCTCACACAGGGGAGAAGCCATATTCCTTTCCTGAGTGAGGGAATTGTTCCTCACTGAAGTCCTGTCTTCCTTTACATCAGGGATCCCCCTCGAGGTGTATTAGTGCCTTGAGTTTGGGAAATGTCTTGTACAGGGGTCCTCAAACTATGGCCCTCCAGTTGTTCAGGAGCTACAATTCCCATCATGCCTAGTCATGTCTGTGAATGTCAGAGTTTTACAATGCCTCATGGGACTTGTAGTTCCGCAACAGCTGGAGGGCCATAGTTTGAAGATCCCTGGTCTTGTATATGAATGTTGCTGGATATCACAGCTCTCATGTGGGGAAGAAGCACACCCTGATATACACCTCAGATATACTCCATGGCTGATCTTCATCCTGTAAGAAACACTTCCAGGGGTGTGGACATTTTTAAAGGGTGTGGGAGTTCATTGAAAACTACAAGCCGACATCAGCAAAGGACAGAACTCTGTGAATGAATGGCACGGCCGCGCTCTTTTCATAAAGTGACAGCCGGTACAGGGAACTTCTCCCCGCACTGCTGTCACACAGAGGGATCGGATTGCTGAGCCGCTGCAGGAACATGTAACATCTTCCTGAAGGTAAACGTTTCCTTTAACCCTTTCACTGCCGGAGACATTTTTTTGTCGTTGTGCTATTTTTTTGCCCGCCCGTTTAACCCCTTCAGTACCGCACACTTCCCCCCCTCCTTCCCAGGCCAATTTCCAGCATTTAGCAATCTCACACTTTAAATGACAATTACGCGGTCATGTGACTCTGTACCCATATGAGACTTTTATATTTTTTTCCCACAAATAGAGATTTATTTTGGGGCTATTTTATCACCTGTGGGGTTTATTTTTTGTGCTACAAATAAAAGAAAAGACAAAAAATTATCTTTGTTTCTGTTATAAAATGTAAGTACGTAAGTTTTCTCCTTCACTGATGAGGAGGCACTAATATGCAGCACTGATGGGTGCCACCGATCAGGAGGTACTGACAAGCATTCCTGGTGTGAACTGATTGGATTACCTGGTGGGCACTGCTGGTCATCATTGGCAATCATCACTGATGGGCCTGTACTGATAATCAATGCTGAATATCAGTGCAGATCCCTCCCCCTGTCAAGAGAGCCGCTGGTTGGCTCTCCTCTACTCGCGCCTTGTCAGCATGAATAAAGGAAACTGTGATTTGCTTTGATTAGGCACAGCTGATCACATGGTATAGAGCCTACGTCATAGGTTTTTTACCGAGATTGGAGATGCAGTGTTTCAGAGCGACACACCTCACCGCCGATCGCTGTGCGCCTGAGCGCATTATCGGGATAATAGAGCCCCCCCCGCCTGGCTGTCATTCTGATATAAGGCGGGAAGGAGTTAAAAATCATTTTAGGCCTGAAGATTATAAATGATATAATAGTGGTAGTTCCAATTGTGTTATGTCACACAATATTATCACAAAAGACAATAAATGTTAATTTTTGGGGCACAAAAACACAATAAATTACCCAATTTTCTGGTAAGATATAAAAGCCGAGGTTGCACCGAGTGAATAGATACCCAACATGTCAAACCTTAAATTTGAGGGCATCCTGTGAAATGGCGACAGACTTCATTACCCGATATCTTCTATAGGCGACGCTTTAAAAGCCCCCGTATAGGTCATCAGTTTAGTGTTACAGTGGAGGTCTGGTGAGGGGTATGAAGACCTGAGAAAAGATTTGTTAGTAATTTGTATTTTAATTTTGTATTGTATTTTTGTATTTTAATAAATCAGAACTAATGTTCTAGAATATATTACTGAATCTTCTAATAAATGTAAATCTGAGAAATGTGGCTTCCAATAGACCCCATAGTGGGGGAATAAAGTGGTGATGTGAGAAGCAAATATGCGGACAATCTTCTAGGGAGGCCTGGTGAGGTTGTGACTTTACATGGACCCTGGATCTTCTACTTATACTAAATGTTGAGTTTGTAACAGACACGTGGTGGACACTACACCCAACACACCGATAATAATCACATTACTCTCCAGCCCATACCTCCTACTCAGCAATCAATTACATTTTTGTGGACCATTACCACTTACAATGACTTAGAGAAGCCACTATTGATGTAGTTCCCTTTTCTGACCACACCCCTATCTCAGTGCTGAAAGCTTAACGACTCCCTTCTCTCTAACCCCACGGACGTCGAGGACCTTTCCAATCACCTTCATCATTATGTTGCTGACAATGTTAGTGAGAACATCTCTCCTGCACTCTGCTAGGAGGCTCACAAGGCCTTCATAAGAGGTTAGCTGATAGAATTAGATACATAGGCCCAGATATATGTAGATCGGCGCATCTTTATGCCGGCGTAGCGCATCTCATTTACGCTACGCCGGCGCAACTCAGAGAGGCAAGCATGGTATTCAGAAAACAAATGCTCCCAACGATGCGCTGGCGTAATGTAAATTCGTAGGCGTAATTCAAAGTAGGAAGGAAGTGGGCGTGATCTATTTAAATGAAGCGTGACCCCATGCAAATGAAGGGCTGAACGTACGGCGCATGCGCAGTGGCGTGGACGTATGTCCCGCGCCCCTTTGTGCATGCTCACAACTATGCCCGGCGTAACCCCTGAGATACGCCAGCCCACCGCCTATGCCCAGGGCATAAATACGCCCAGACATGCGCCCGTCGAGCGCAAAAGTACACCCGTTTGTTTGTTTGTGGGTTAAGTACTTTTGCTTTGAGCCATGCCTGCTCCAGCGTCTGGGAAGGAGAGGAGGAAGAATTTCTCCGCTCAGGAGAGGGAGATTATTATGATGTGTACCTCCATGGGGCAGAGAGTGGCACAACCAGTAAGGCCAGGAAGGAGGAGGTCCTGCAGGAGATAACCACACAGGTCAATGCCCTTGGTTATGAGGTAAGGACCGCCAAGGACATTTTAAAAAAGATCAATGATCTGCGTTGTGTGGTCAGAGAGAAGCTGGGCATGATGAGGAGGCATGCCAGGGGCACTGGAGGTGGACCAGCCACTGCTATTACTCTCACTCCTGATGAGCAGGTGGTTGCCCGGTGTCTTCAGAGGAAGCAAGTGGAGGGCTATGACTCCTTTGAACAGGCCCTGAGGACAGGTAAGTGGGTTCTATCCGGTGTGTAGCATGTGAGGTGGTGCAAGGGAACATGTGACAAGTGGGTCCACCAACATGTGAATGCTTTGTGTCATCTACAGATGTGCTGGAAGGAGCTGGGCCATCGTCGGCTGCTGGATGACCCTCGCCATCCCAGGAGGACAGTGCCCACACCTCTCCTCTAGAGGAAGTTGAGGAGGAGCAAGTGGACCTTCAGGAAGGTGTCTACCTCCAGGAGGAGTACACCATCCCTGGACCCTCCCAAACCACCTCCCTCATCAGGCATAGCCCCTCAAGGGCCTCCTCCCCCATCAGGGAAACCTCCTCAAGGGCCTCCCCATACAGCCGGCCCCAAGCCTCTCCTGCCCCCAGGAAGGCTACACGCAAGACCAGGGGTGATCCTGATGCCTTGGAGGAAAATCTGGAGAGGGACCAGGCCCAGCAGACCCGCCATATGGGTGCTACAGCGGGTGACCTGCATCGTGTGGCAGAGAGCCTGGCCTCATCGACCCAGACCCAGGCTGCCTGCACCATGGCTGTCCAGTGTGCCCTCACACTGCAGGCTGATCAGAGTACCTCCAGCTCTGACAGCCTGCAGGATGTGAGTGCGAACTGCACTGCCATAGTGCCCTGCCTTGGGGAGCTGCAGGCCACCACATCAGGCCTTGTGGCAGAGGTCAGGAGCCTTGCAGGGGCTGTACAGGCGGAGGGGAGGCAGATAAGGCGCCAGCAGCGACACAACACCACCCACCAGCTGCGGATGCAGGCTGAGACAAATGCGGTACTCCCCCGCATTGCCCTGGATCCTCCTCCAGATGCCCCCCCACCTGAGGCTCCCCCCAGGCAACTGAGGAGCAGGTTATAAGATTTTATTTTATGCTCAGGATATGAGTTTTTTTAATTTTATTTATGTGCTCAAAATATCCTCCCTTTTTGTTTCAAGTTTTTTTGTAGTATCTGCACATGGTGAGGAGTGCAGGCTACAGTGTGACTGGTGTGTGAGTGTGGGTGGCATTTCTGCCAGCAAGGCATGTCACCCTGGGTCGTCGGGGAGAAGTTATCCCCACGAACGTGTGAATGTAGTATGAATGGAAAGCAACATGATTGGTGCCTTGGCGTGGAGTTGCTGCTCCCAAGTCCTGCATGGTGGACTTGGGCTAATCCAATGTGAGGTGGATGCGGTGTGTGTGAGCTAGGCACCACAGTGTGGTGTGCATGCGTGCATTGTCAGTGTGCCAATGTGTGTGTTTAACGTGTAAAGATGCCTCCTGACTGCCTCGTTCAGGGGGGACTGTGTGGCTCGGGGGTCAGGTCATCACATATGTCAATCTCCAGGTCCTTTCTCTTGGCGTAGTTGTGCAGCACACAACCTGCACCGATGATCTGGCACACAAAGTTTGGGGAATACAACAGGGTCCCCCCGGACTTATCCAGGAATCAGAAACAGGACTTCAGAAGGCCAAAGGTGCGCTCCACCACTGCACAGGTGCGTATGTGTGCATCATTGTATTTTCTCTCTCCTCTGGTTTGGGGATCCCGGTATGGAGTCAGGAGATGGGGCCCAAGTGCATATGCCGAGTCATCTGGAAGGGAAAAGACAGGAGGATGTTAGTCATGCATGTGGCCCTCATGATGTCTGCATCATGGGGTTGGACAGTCATGCCTGACATCCATGTCACTCACCAACCAGCCAGCTGTCCCTGTACACGTTCTGTTCGAATTCTGTTGGGATGGTGCTTTGACGGTATATGTAGCTGGCCCCTGGGTGTTTGGCACGGACGTGCCATATGAGGCATTGGGCATCGGCTATCACCTGTACGTTGATGGAATGCCACTGCTTATGATTGCAGTACATGTGCTCTGTGCCCTGATGGTGCGTGGGAATCCGGCAATTCTGTAGAAATCCTGCATTGCCTTCTGCCGCAGATGCTCATGGGTGGGTCTGATGATGTGGTGGGACATGCATGTGAGGATTGCGGGGACAACCTGGTGCACACATCTGCTCATGGTGGTTTGTGACATCCCAGACACAACTCCACTTGTATGCTAAAAAGATCCACTGGCAAGGAAATGGAGTGTTGCCAGTACCTTGGCCAGTGGCTGCACTGCATGTGAGCATCTTGTCTGACTGGTGATTTTATCATGCAGGGTTGTGGCTAATTCCAGGATGGCATCAGGGCTGAAGCTGAAGATGTGATACACCTCCGACTCACCTATGCCAAAGACGTTCATGCGTGTTCGGTATATCCTCTCCCGTGCCCTCCTCCGTGCCTGTAGACACAGTAGTGCTAGGACCACGGCTGCCCCTGGCATGTTGGCATACAGATGTGTTGTCCTGCAAGTGTGGTTTATTCAGCTTGTCCGTAACGGTGCTGCTGCAGCTGCTCTCAAGCTGACCTGTGTACATCTGTTGCTGAGTTACCCCTGCTTTATGGGGGGTAACTTTAGGCCAGACGTACAACTTATGCGCAGCCTGCGCACATACGTTTGTGAATCGTAGTATTTCCCTCAGTTGCATATTTGAATAGAAAATCAATGGGTGCGTCCAGGGTAATTATGCGCCCACGATTCCCCCGGCATAGGAAAGTTACGTCGGTCAGAAGACGCCTTCAGGCGTCTCTTGTTCTGTGGGTACGGCGCATCTTTACACTTACGCGGCGCATCTCAAGATACATCGGCATAAGTGCTTTGTGAATCTGGGCCATACTCTTGCTTTCTGATAAACGTTGAAACAAAAATGGAGGATCTGAAAGCTCTCCTTCATGAGCAGCACAAGCGAGCCTTCCAGCTGGTACACAGGGAGATATACGAATGGGGAAATAGGCCCACCAAACTGCTAGCGATTGTCCTTAAATCATAAAAGTCAGCACATTTTATTTCTATACTTTAAGTTATTTCTATACTTTAACAGACATAGCCAAAGTATTCAGGGATTTCTATCAAGGCCTTTATAATGTTCAAAAAGAAGACCCTGCAACTGACCCCGCTACTACTAAGACATTCGTTCCGGTTCACATGACAATCCTCCCCTTTAAAAGGGTTGTAAGGCTTTGAGTATTAATAAAAATAACAAACATGTTGCCGAATGTATGACACGGCCCCGGCGCCCACGACATTAGATTTGATTAACAGCAGCAGGAGCCAATTAGCTGCTAACAATCTATCCAAACAACAGCCAGGACCCAGTGGAGAGAGGGACAGCGTTTCCCAGCCAAGGCAAATTCGGAGTTGAGGTAAGTAAAACGGGGGGGGGGGGGGGCGGTGACTGCCAGTTGTTGTTTTTTCACCCTAATGCATAGGATGCAATCATGCGAAAAAACACAAGGGTTTATAAACCCTTTTAAAGTATCTTGGTGTTTCCCTGACCTCCTCTCTCCACAAACTGCTTCAAGTTAACTATATGCCTGGGTACATTGATTCCACCTAAATTGGACCAAACCTTTGAGTTATTTTTTTTTTATCTGTTGAGTAGAGTGGAAGTTTTACTTTCTAAATGGCATCAGGGCCTTTTCTCTTGGTTTGGAAGATGTAATATAATAAAAATGTCAATCTTTTTTAAACTCTACCCATTCATATACCTCAGGGTTCTTTAAACAGACTAATAAGATTATAACTGAATTTATTTGGGCCCATAAAAGGTCCAACGGCGTTTAATGACAATGTCTAAACAATATGGGGGATAGCGGTACAAGATATACAGAAATATTATTAGGCGACTCGTATAGCACGACTAGTAGACTGGTGTAGGCATGCAAGTTCTAAAATATGGCCAAAGATCAAGCAATCACAGTGTGAGGTCCCATTGCGTTGTGCATCCAACACAAAGCATCCAACCTTGGGCCCTACCCTGTATTTGCTTGTGAATATGCTCTACCACTTTATTATCAACTCCCCTCTGTACCCTATTGTAGGGAATCCTCGTTTCCCTCCGGGACTACAGGAGGGACCTTTCAGGAAACTTTCAGACTCACAGTGTTTTCAGGCCTTACATTTTATACAAACAGTGACCTGGACATGGCCCTTATTACACAAACTAACCTTATCCAACGACCGTTTTGGTCTTGATTTCTGGAGTGGAGCTCAGTTTGCGACATTTCCTTAACACTCTCCCAGCTCCGGACAGATTTCAATTAACACTGACACCCTTAGAACAACTATGTGAGGGGCGGGGCCTTGCTCTCACTTAATCTTGCAAATGTATGCACTACTGGATGCCCCCCAAGAGGATTATGTCCCTCCATATATAAGGAAGTGGGAAATGACATTAGACAGGACGTTCACCCAGGCACAACATAGGCAGATAGTAAATCTTGCACTGAAATCTTCAATATCCACAAGAATCCAATTTTAAAATAATGACAAGATGGTACCGTACACCCTCATTACTTAATAAATTCTTTTAGGAGATCCTGGACAAATGTTGGAGGTGCCAGGAGGAAAGAGGGACTCTACTCCATGTTCTTTGGTCCTGCCCAAAACTGGAGCACTTCTGGAGGGAGATCCGGCGGATAGCACAGAAATTTACTGAGTATAACCTCCTAGAACAGGCATGTCCGAAGTCCGGCCCGCAGGCCAAATGCGGCCCTCCTGTTGATTTAATACAGCTCCACTGGGGATTCGGATATATATTGTTTGTGGCCCCCCAGGGCCACAAAAGATATATACCGTTGTCATGGACCATGAAATACTGAAGTGTTTCTAAGTGAAATCATAATTCATGTATTACAGAAGATGGGACATTACGGATAGTTCATATTCCAGGATGTGTTGAGATTACAGGAGATTTTATTCTGAACCCCAACCAGGTCAATAGACTCATAAGAGATACTCATTGTCCATTGTGTGATAACCCTATTCAAAAGCCTTTTGATTATCAGGTAAATGTCTTCTGCCATGTCTCAACTCTCCAGACAGTTCCATTGTTCTGTGGCTGGCTATTGCGTACATTGATTGCCCCCCTGGGGCTTGTGTCTGAATACACATAAGTCTTTCTATTCAAAACGTTCTGACCAATCTCTGCTGTGTCATTTTCAAGTCCTCATTTGCATGGAAGGTGGACTTGATGGGGAACTGAAAAAAGGACCAATAAGAAAGCGGTTGTTGGGGGCGGGATGTTCCAAATCCTGTATAAAAGTGTGCTGTGTTTTCAATAAAGTGTGTCCTGTTTACATTCAGCATTAAGCCTTGGCTCATGTATGGATTATTCGGCGATTCCAGGGATATTCCTACTCATGGAATATTGGGTGATTGCTTGACGGGCATATGTTCTACTACCGTCACAACCGTATATATACTTTAAATCAGGTTACATGAAGAGAATCTCCTCTTTACTCAGCAGTGTCTGTATTGGAAGTCCAGTCTCCTGGGATGCCATTGGATGACTGTTCTGTCTATCATAGGAGGCGGGACTTTATATATAAGACGTCACCGAGTTAACAAGTGATTCTCCTGTCTGTACTCTGCCGGCACTCGTCCCGCCTTCCTCCCTCTGCCCTCCGAGGCTGCAGATGGACTTTGATCAGGCTGCACTGATGTCAATGGTAAGGCTGCATTTAGGCACATGTAAGGCTGCATTGGTTGCAATGGTAAGGCTGCGTTCATGGCACAAGTAAGGCTGCATTCATGAATGAATGAATGACTTGTATAGCGCAACGCATGCGAACTGAATCGCCTCTGGGCGCTTTTTCCAGCCAGTGTCTGCTTGGCTGGTGCGGTAATTTTTACCCCGTAGGATCTTGACACGCTAGGGACACACAGTCATACACACATATATATGTATATACTGAGCCAATTTTGGACGAGATCCAATTTACCTACCAGCATGTCTTTGGAGTGTGGGAGGAAACCAGAGTACCCGAAGGAAACCCACGCAGACACAGGGAGAACATGAAAACTCCAGGCAGATGGTGTCGTGGTCAGGATTCGAACCAGCGACCCTTTTGCTGCTAGGCGAAAGTGCTATTCACTGCACCACTGTCACATGTGAGGCTGCATTCATGGCAATGTTGAGGCTGAATTCATGGCAATGGTGATGCTGCATTCAAGGCAATGTTGAGGCTGCATTCATGGCAATGTTGAGGCTGCATTCATGGCAATATTGAGGCTGCATTCATGGCAATGGTAAGCTTGTGCGTGTTATATGCCGATAAATACGGTATATCCAAATAACACGCCCAAGCTCATGCTTAGTCCTGAGCAGTGCTCTGGGATTCATTGGGGCAACAAAAGAAATATATACAATGTATCCAAATAACACCCCTGAGCTCATCTCTTCACCACACACAGCCACAAAGGCAAGAAAATTCTTGTTGGGCCGTGTATTGATGTTTGGATGAACACACTTTTGACCGAATTTTAATGGTTCACAGAATGTCGGGCAAAATGGTCGGCCCTCATGCCTGTTAACTTCATCAAATCTGGCCCTCTTTGAAAAAAGTTTGGACACCCCTGTCCTAGAACATCCAGGATTATTTTTGTTACATGTCTCAAACATACCGGGGGAAAACATACAGAAAATTAATTGTGCTTCTTCTTATTAATGCCGCTAGATCAGTGGTCCCCAACCTTTTTGGCACTGGGGACCGGCTGTGTGGAAGAAAATGTTGCCAAGGCCCGGTTGGAGGGAGGTTGGGGATGGCATGCGGGGGGTAAGCGATTTTTCGTGGGCAATTTGTCAGCGCATTATTTCTGTTATATTGTAGTAATAAATAAAGTTAAACCCACCATAATGCAGGATCAGTAGGAGCTTTGAGCGTGTCACTTGCCACGCTGCCTGCCAACAGATGTGGTAACGCCCCAACAGATGAAGCTAGTGCCCCCACTAGGTCCTGTTTACACTCACCCTGTCACTGGTAGTGTTGTCATACTCTGGGCTCCCCCATTAACAGTACTGTCGTCTGCCCCTATTTATATCATAACCCCACATTACAGTTTTCAGTCCCCCCCTCCACCCCACACACATTACGGTCCTCAGTTCTGTTGTGCTTTCTTAAGGTAATAATTAACACGCACAGAAAATTATATTGAATTCTTTGATAACAAAGACATTTTTAAATACAAGTCAATCTATATGACATAGTCTATATTATGAAACGTATTCACGGAGACGTATAATCATACAAAATAGCTAATTTATTGGTTGACAAAAATATGGATATTTACATGAAATTAGAATACCAGTTGCGTTACATGAATGACTTGCAGTTCAATAAAATACCCCCAAAATGGGCGTGCAATACCTTTGATCTGTAAGTCATGGCCAGTTCTCAACATAACTTTATACAAAAAGACAATGAGACAAAAGCGTCTATTTCATATATCAACCGTTACTATACTGCAGGTAAGTAAGAGGCCAAAAATATAAAATATATTGGACGGCTTTGTTCTGTCATTTAAAATTGAAATATGTAAAAATATAAAAATAATAATTGTACTCTTTAGGGAAAAATTTACCAGTTATTGGTTATGAGACCAGACCATGATTACACGATAAACGACTTCAACATTCCTAGGGAACAACAATATATTTCTGATAAAATAAAAATGGCATAATTACCGATTCCAAAATGGCTATTTGCAGATGACCAAAATTAAAATGCAGTGGCTTTCTATGGCCCTTCATGGGATGACAAGATGCCTTCATGCATCGTCCTAACGTGCCCCTCCCCCTCTGGGTGGGGTCTTCTTCCTCCTTTAGTTCATTGATCCATCTCCCTTCATTGATTCCTTCTATTGCCTCTCTTCTTCCTCATCCATTGATCCTCTCTCTCTCATGGGCTCTCTCTTATATCGATCAGAACAATAGGGCTATTACATTATAGTAAGTCCTGCCCATCTGACAACTGTCCGTTATTCATAGGCCCCTGGTCTCTATGGGAGTTCCTGTCAAGACGTCCGGTTCCTGTTGGCTGACGATTTAACCCTTGACTTGTTCCATGAGTTTTGAGAACCTCAAGTAATATCACTTTCCACCTCTAGGTGTCTCACCTTTATTGTGAGATTATCTGTTCGATAATTTTTATATTATTGGGGAAGGCTACCTACATATACACATATATATATTCCTATTTCTATACATTTCTGGTATCTTTATATTATATAAAATACAATTAGTATACTTCTGTATCCCACATAACATGCTTCCATATTTTACAAACGTATATTCCCCAAAAACATTCTTCTAAGCATGCATAAGTTTACATCTCTTAATAAATGCAAAATAATTATCAATGTGGATACATTAATCATTTTTATATGTGTTTGATGGATACGTGTCACAGGTTCATTCACATTTTTATAATCACAATTTTATGTCTTTCATAATATGGATTAGATTCTTTAAAAACACTTCTATTGTTAAAAACAAATTTCTCATATAATTCTTTTTTTCTACAAAGTTCTATATTAGCATTTGCAATGATCATCTTTTTCCTCTGTCCTACGATGTCATTGATAATCCAACATTAATTTTCATGTCAACGTCAAAATATATCCTTTTAATATCAAGCGGATTTATAATGCGAGTCAAATTTGTACAACGGTTTGTGAAGATAGGACTTTAAACTGTCTCTTTCATGTAGGCAGGATATTAGCTCAACTGCGTAAATATTCTCTTCTCAGAAAATCTTGTTGGCCAACACAAGCCATTGTTTTAGAACGGCTAAGTCAACGTTCTGTCTAGGGAGGCTATCCTACAATGGATTTATCTCTTCGCGTGAAACCAGTTATTTACTCGACAATGGTTCTCCTTAGATAAGGCTTGTGATATCTGCTTAGTCATCTGTGCAAACTTTTCTCTATTGTAAGACTTCTAACCACTTGAAACCAATTCACTTTCTGTGTACACACCAGACCCGGTCAGTTTATATCTTGTACGCCTGGTTTCACCTCAAATATGAAGCCTAATAGACTTTCATTATTTCATTACAGCCCTCAGCCTCCCTCCCCACACATTACAGTCCTCAGCCTTTCACCCCACACATTACAGTCCTCAGTTCCGTCCCCCACACAATACAGTCCTCAGTTCTGTCCCCCACACTCAGAGACAGATCGGAGGGAGGCACAACATGTCTGGATAGGGACAGGAGAAGAGTTGCAGAGAGGGAGGGAGGCGGGACAGTTTTGGAGGGAGGGCCGAGGTAACAAACAGGTGATTGGCTGCTAGGATGAAGGACAGTCCTAGCAGCCAATCGCCTATTTAATAACCTCGGGCAGCTCCGCCCTCCACCCAGAATTGTTCCGCCTTCCGCTTTCGGCTCTGTAAGGATGTAAGGATTACAGAGCGACGGCAGGAGGAAGAAAAGTCTCCTTGCGGTCCGAATGGCAGAGTGCCGCGGTCCGCATGTGGGGCTCTCTCATGCCGCCTGCTCGCGGCCCAGCTGCAGAACTGCCATGGCCCGCGGACCGACGACCCCTGCGCTAGATCATGTAACGTACGGTAGTGGAGAGATACGAGCCCCCCGCCACAATTCTTACATGGGTCACACGGTTTGAAGAGGTTAATAGGACGGAAGATTTGTATTATCGGCTCAAAATCGAAAGGAGACATATTTAAAAACTTGGGGCCAATGGAATACATTTGAATTCTCGCAGAAAGGGAGTTCCCTCTTTGCTCCCGAGAGAACTTGAAAAAGAGAGGAGTGGGGGGCCTTTGGGGTGCCCTAACTTTCCTGGATGATGGTAGAGTAAACTCAAACTTTACCTCGATGCATTTTTCTTTCAACTCCGATTCTCCCTCCCCTATCAGTGTTTTTTTTCCCTTTCTTCTCTCTTTTTATCTTTTCTCTCTTTTCTTTATGAATTATTTCCCTCATGGGGCTTCATACTTGCTCCTTTTACCTCTTCAGATATGTAGAGGTTTTTCTTCTTAGCAAAGTATGTTGTCAGGGCACACAAGAGAAGCAGGTCTAACGGAAGACAGAATGGGGACTATAGCAAATAACTAGTATTTGTTTTTTTTTGTGGATGTATTTAAGATAGGAGTAATGCTGTTAATTGAATTTCAAATGGATTCGTTGGAGCTCATATGATTGATGGATTGATGAAATTGTTTATTTCTCTGTATGAATGACAACTAAAATAAAGAAAGTAAAAAAAAAATTGTCAGATAGGTACAGTGTCACATGACTGCGTAATTTTTATTCAAAGTGTGAGAGCGCCAGGAGCTGGAGATTGACCTGGGCAGGAAGGGGGGAGAGTGTCCGGTATTGAAGGAGTTAAACATGCGGGCAAAAAAAAAAGAACACAAAAATGTCTCTGGCAGGGGAAGGGTTAAATGAAACGATCACCTTCTGGAAGATGCTACATGTTCCTGCAGTGGCTCAGCGATCCAATCCCTCTGCGTAACAGCAGTGCAGGGAGAAGTTCCCCATACCGGCTGTCACTTTATGAAAGATGTCGGCTTGTAGTTTTCAATGAACTCCCACACCGCTGCTGAGCTCTCTGGTAGATAAGGGAAAAGGAGACCGTCATGAGGGACAAGGAGAGCGTCATGAGGGACAAGGCGATCGTCACGAGGGACAAGATAGTCATGAGAGAGAAGGATATCGTCATGAGGGACAAGGAGATTGGGACCCCAAATATAGTCCTTAGGAAAAGTATTTTTTTCTAAAAATGTCCACACCCCTGGAAGTGTTCCTTACATGCTGGAGATCAGCCATGCAGTATATCTGAGGTGTATATCAGGGTGTGCTTCTTCCCCACATGAGAGCTGTGATGTCCAGCAACATTCATATAGAAGACATTTCCCGCACTCAAGGCACTAATACACCTCGAGGGGGATCCCTGATGTACAGGAAGACAGGACTTCAGCGAGGTACATTTCCCTCACTCAGGACAAAAATACGGCTTCTCCCCCGTGTGAGATCTCTGATGTCTGTAAAGATTGGACTTCTGCGAAAAACATTTCATGCACTCAGGACAGGAATAGGGCTTCTCCCCTGTGTGCAATCTCTGATGTGTGAAAACAAAGTAATTCTGTGAAAAACATTTCCCGCACTCAGGACAGGAATACGGCTTCTCTCCTCTGTGAGATCTCTGATGTCTGTTAAAAGAGGAATTGTCTGAAAAACATTTCCCACACTCAGGACAGGAATATGGCTTCTCTCCTGTGTGAGATCTCTGATGTGTGAAAAGATCAGACTTCTGTAAAAAACATTTCCCACACTCAGGACAGGAATACGGCTTCTCCCCTGTGTGAGATCTCTGATGTCTGATAAAAGTGGAATTGTCTGAAAAACATTTCCCGCACTCAGGACAGGAATATGGCTTCTCTCCTGTGTGAGATCTCTGATGTGTGAAAAGATCGGTCTTCTGTGAAAAACATTTCCTGCACTCAGGACAGGAATACGGCTTCTCCCCTGTGTGAGATCTCTGATGTCTGTTAAAATTGGAATTGTCTGAAAAACATTTCCCGCATTCAGGACAAGAATATGGCTTCTCTCCTGAGTGAGATCTTTTATGCTTATTAAGATGGGATTTAGAACTGAAACACTTCCTGCACACAGGACAGGAAAACCTCTTATCTGTTGAAAGGATAGCACCGTCCCCCACAGTCTGAGGTTCCTCAGGATAAGAGGAATACGATGGTCCGGCACCGTCCCGCACAGTCTGAGGTTCCTCAGGATAAGAGGAATACGATGGTCCATCTACACTGTGTGGTGCCGGATGGACATTTGAGGTAGTCGGGTTTTCTCCTGGACTATACTGTGTGATGTCCTCATCTTCTACTTTACAGTCTGGAGACAAAGTGAGACAATCCTCTGAGGTTTTCCTCATCTCCCGTCCATCTACTAAAATAGAAATACAAAGATTATTACTAGACATGAGCCGATTGGTTCCCCTAAACCAGGACTCTGCCCACACTAAGGCTTTGTCTCTGAGGATCTTACAATTCCCCCCTCAAGGTAACTAGTAAATGGCTCCTCTGATTTTGATGCCACAGATTCTATACATACTCCACACCTCCCCTATGGTTCTTCCACTGGAGACATTTTGAGTTATTAATTCCATGTTTAGGTCTCTTATTTGGCTTTACTCACCAGCCAGGGTAAAATTGGAAGAGTTGCAGCGTCCTAAGGAAGCAGGTGGGACGGCACTTCCAAACCCATGGCTGTACTACCCGGCCTCCCAACTCCAACACATAGCCAGGGTTCTGTGCCCTGCACCCATTTTCAGTCATATGAGGGAAGTAACCTCATACAAAGGTTTTATCTCCTGCAGCTACTCTATGCTGCTCTACAAATTCCTCCCAGACATCACCGCAGGGGTCATATCCAAGTGGGAAAGAGGTATTGGAGCTTTTGGAGGAGGACCAATGGGAGGAGGCTCTTGCCGCAGTTCCCCATTGCTCCTTAAATGTGGCCCAAAGGCTGTCCCAGTTATATTTGCACCAGCTAGACTGGTGGGAATGGGCGTGCGTGACGATTCTTCCGGTACAAGATGCATGAGGGACCACAGTGACCTGATCCATATGTTATGGAGGTGACCAAAATTGCATATTTATTGGAAGGATGTGTTGGAAACTATTAACCGAGTATTTCAGGTCCATCTTGCTGGACACCCTAAACTGTGCTTGTTGGGAATTATAGATGATGTCCCTCTAGACTAGCGATAGCGAGGGCTCTTTTCCAGGATAGAAAACTCATTTTGAGGCACTGAAAATCAATGGAACCCCTCCCCCTCCCACAATGAAGGAGTGGCTGAATCAAATGGAAAAATCAATTTATCAGCACAGGGGGAGTGTGAAAAAATTGAACAAATTCTGGGCGCCTTGGCTGGATGTTCCTGGTCTAGCTCCGGTTGATCTAATTATGGAGCGTCTACTATTGTAGAGGGGGTATGATAGTCACTGGAATGAGTATTCCACCCGGGGTCGTATGCGGATGTACCGAGTTTATGTGATTTAGTGCTACTTACCAAAAGTTGAAGGATTATGTCTGATATGTACAAGATCTTGTATATTGTATTGCTTCTTATTTATTGTTCTTTCAATAGAGGTATATTTGATTAAACAAAAAATGGTTCCTCTGATCCCCACCCCCTCTATCACTCATTGCCATCTTTCTAACACAAGAAGTCCTGCACTTCCTTATTTAGTCCATGATTTAGTCATGAATAACAGCGGGGCTGAGCCCCACCAGAGGTCAGAGAGTGAGGATGAGGGAGAACAACCAAGATGAAAACTGAACTGATCCTGAACACCCCATCATTGTCACTTTCTGTTTAAGGTTCTAAAGTTTGAGAATGTTATCACATTATTATCAACATGCAGACGTCTGTGCTCCAATCAAATTATCAGATATAAAGGCCCGGATTCACGTAGAGAGGCGTATCTTTGTGCGGACGTAGCGTATCTTCTTTACGCTAAGCCGGCGCAACGTTGAGAGGCAAGCATGGTATTCTCAAAGAATATGCGCTGAATGTTGCGCTGGCGTAGGGTATAGTTGTCGGCGTAACCTGACGTAAGTCATAGTAGGTGGAAGTGGGCTGGATATATTATAATAAGGGTGACCCCATGCAAATGATGGCCACAGCTTCAAAAAACGAACTGCACATGCGTCGTCTCTTGGAAGCATCCCAGTGCGCATGCTCACAGTTACCTCAAAATAGCTGCCTAAGATACGTGGAAGATACGTGGAACACTGCCTATGACGTGAACGTAACCTTCGCACAGCCCTATTCACGTAGTACTACGTAAACAGCGTACGCAACGTAAAATTTGACGGCGTCAATCCCTGGCCTTTTGCATGACTTATCCCTGGGGCCTTATGAGGGGTAAGCTTACGCCGGACGTACGACTTACGTAAACCGTAAATCTCTAGATACATACGACTTACGTAATCTCTAGATACGCAGGCGTAAAACTTTCGTGAATCCGGGCCAAAATATCCAGCTGGTAAAAAATGGGTGCAAATGTCAGGACTATGTAATGTACAACTTATTATACAGAAGTTAGGATTTTATAGTATCCAATTTATGTACTGAATAGGGATGAGCCGAACACCCCCCCCCCCCCAGTTCGGTTTGCATCCAAAACATGCGAACCGAAGGTTTGCGCAAACATTCGAACACCATTAAAGTCTAAGGGACTCGAACGCGAGAAATCAAAAGTGCGAATTTTAAAGGCTAATATTCACATTACTGTCCTAAAAAAGTATTTGGTATCAGTGCAAAAAAAGTTTTTAAAACTTTTGTTTTTATAGGAGCAGTGATTATAATAAAGTGAAAAAATAAACGTTAAATATTCCTTTAAATATCGTACCTGGGGGTGTCTATAGTATGCCTGGAAAGTAGTGCATGTTTCCCGTGTTTAGAACAGTCCCTGCGCAAAATGACATTTCTAAAGGAATAAAAGAAATTTAAAACTTGCGGCTGTGATGTAATGTCGGGTCCCGGCAAAATAGATGAAAATCATTGGGAAAACGGCAGCCCATTATCAGGCCCTTTGGGTCTTGTATGGATATTAAGGGGAACCCCACACCCAAATTAAAAAAAGAAAAGTCGTGGGGCCCCCAGGCCCTACAGTATATACTCTGAACAGCAGTATACAGGCGCTGCAAACACGACAGGGACTGTAGGTTTGTTCCTAAGTTGAATCTGTTTGTAATTTGGAACAGGTACATTTTGTAAGTGTAGCTTCAGCCAAAAAATCTATTTTTAAGCTTTTTGTATATCATAGAGAAGGGTTATCACCCCTGTAACATTTGTTTTGCTGTCTGTGCCCCTGTTCAGAAGATTTCACCTCACTTTCGGTCCCAATGTCAATTGGATTTAGAAAATTTGGGTTTTTAGGGAAACGAGGATTGGTGATAAAGCATCAGTGTAGAGGAGACACTTTTTTCCTATATTTACTCTTATGCCGCATACACACGATCGGTTTTCCCGGCAGAATTTTTACCACCGGGAATAACGGCCAGTTTTCCCGGCAGGAAAACTGCCAGGATAGCTTTGGCCGGGAAAACTGTCCGTGTGTACACTCCACGGCAGGCTTTCCCCATAGGGAAACTGCCGCGAAAAATACTGCCTGGAATCGTGGCAGGAAAATAGAAGACAAGCTTTCATTTTTCCTGCCTTGATTTCTGGCGGTTTTCCTGGCAGGAAAACTCCCATGGAGCATACACACGGCCAGTTTCCCTGGCCAAAAGCTGTCCTGGCAGTTTTCCTGCCAGGAAAACCGGTTGTGTGTACGAGGCATTACAGGAGAGAATTTCCCTTCCTAGGGGTAGATCTCCTCTCACTTCCTGTTGTCTCCCTCTGTTTGTAAGTAGGAGTTAATTTGTAAGTTGGATGTTTGAAAGTAGGGGACCGTCTGTATATACTATACGGCCTACCCTATACACTCTGCAGAAAATTGGGCCTTGTGGGGTAGATTCACATAGATCAGCGGATCATTAGATCCACGTGATCTATCTAATTTACGATCCGCCAGCGCCAGTTTTTGAGGCAAGTGCTGTATTCGAAAGTTGCGCCGGCGGATCGTAATTCCCCCGGCGGAATTCAAATCCCACGGCTAGGAGGAGTGTATTATTTAAATCAGGCACGTCCCCGTGCCGATTTAACTGTGCATGTGCCACCGGCTAAATTTCCCAGCGTGCATTGCACCAAATGACGTCGCAAGGACGTCATTGGTTTTGACGTTAACGCAAAGTACGTATGGCTAACGACTTACGTAAACGAAGTAAGAAATTCAAAACTCGACGCGGGAACGACGGCCATACTTAACATAGGATACGCCGCAGTTACCCCTCATATAGCAGGGGTAACTATCCGCCGAAAAAAGGCGAACGCAAACGACGTAAAAAAAAAAATCGACGGCCAGGCGTTCGTTTCTGAATCGGCGGTTCTCCTTATTTGCATATTCGTCGTGTATACAAACGGAAGCGCCACCTAGCGGCCAGCGGGAGATTGCAGCATAAGATCAGACGGTGTAAGTCACTTACACCTGTCGGATCTAAGGGAGATCTATGCGGAACCTGATCTCAGAGATACGACGGCGTATCAGTAGATACACCGTCGTATCTCTATATGAATCTACCCCTAGGTGTTGGTGGTTCCAGAACACTATGGCCCGGATTCACATACATCAGCGCATATTTATGCCGCCGTACCGTATCTTATTTATGCTCCCATTTCTGCGCCGGCGTAGCGTATATTCCTGGGCGTAGGTGGGCGCGATACATTTAAATAAGGCGTGACCCCATGCAAATAATGGGCTGAGCTTCAGACACGTACTCAATATGAACTGCGCATGTGTCGTACTTTGGACGCATCCCAGCGCGCATGCTCACAATCAACCTACGCTCAGCCCTATTCACGTAGTACTACATAAACGACGTAAAATACAACGGCTATTCCCTGGTCCATACCTTTGCATGGGTTGCGCCTCCTATATGAGGAATAACTTTACGCCGGAGGTAACCCTCACACAAATCGCTTAAAACATGCGCTGGGCACATCTACATTCCTGAATCGGCGTATCTCCCTCATTTACATATATGCGTCCAGCGTAACTGATGAAGTCAGTTTTTTGCCGTATCTTAGTTCTATGGGTACGGCGCATAGATACAACGGTGCATATTTACACTTACGCGGCGTATATCGAGATACGTCGGCATAAGTGCTTTGTGAATCCGGGCCTATAAGTCCTCACAGTTACTCTTGGTGGGCACAGGATGAGCCCTGCTGCGAAATATTATAGCAAAAATTGTAATTACACGGCCCTGGGGCAGGGGCAGAAAAATTGGGCTTTAGGCACTGGTGCTGGTGCCCAGAACCGAAAATGTTCTTAGAAGCTATCAACATGATCATTGAGGAGGAATAGGATAGTCACTCAGCATCAACATAGGCAGTCTTCAAGGGATCTCATTCATAACAAAATGTATCGGTTACATCAGCATCAGGTGCTTGGTAGCTGGTGATCCAAGACTGATTCATTTTTATGAAGGTGAGCCAATCAACTGACTCTGTGGACAGGTGCACTCTGATCTGTTTCAAAGCCTTCAGCAGCACCGAATGTGCGTTCCGAAAGAACACTGGATGCAGGACAGGCCAGTAGCTAAATTGCATACTGTGCAAGCTCTGGCCAGTGATCCATCCTCAAGACCCAGTAAGCCAGTGGATTTTCGGTTGGAAAGGTCTCCAAGTCTGATCTGATCATTAATTGCTGGAACCGATCAGACCTTGGGGCTGCGGACTAAAAAAAATGTCTGAATGCATCGGTCAGATGGCCACCTTCTCCACCGCTCCTTCTGTGACTGCCTAAAGCCTCAGCAACACATTGTCAAGGAGGACCAGGAAATTGTAACATCCCAGGCTCTGGAAACACATTGCACAAACCTTTCTGCAAGGCCTTCCAAAGATGTTTCATCCTCTGCTCCCTCTGCGAAGGCTGGATAAGTTACACAACCTTACCTTTGAAACGTGGATTAAGAAGGGTTGCCAGCCAGTAGTGATCCCTCTCCTTGATCACACAAATAATCTGAGAGGCTTTGCAGGATCAGGGAGGCCATGCAGCGTAGGTTTGCAGAGACATTTGGTCCGGAGTCCTCTGGGTCACTAAGGATGACATGATCTGTAGCCACCTCCTCCCAGCCACGTACAAATCCATTGTTTTTTCTGGGGACTGTAAATGATCCCTCGAAGACTGCTGCTGATGCTGACTGCTAGGCTCCACCTTCATGCTGACACAATCTTCCTCCTCCTCCTGTGTGAGCGGCGGGCCCACAGGAATACTGTCTGGATAAAGGGGGCCTTGAGACGTAAGGAAGTCCTCCTCTTCCTCCCTCTGTTCTGCCTTAAGTGCCCTGTCCATTATTCCACGCAGCGTGTGATCCAACAGGAAGACAAGAGGGACAGTATCACTGATGCATGCACTGTCCCTGCTCACCATCCTCATGGCCTCCTCAAATGGTGACAGGACAGTGCATGCATCTTTGATCAGTTGCCACTGGAGTGGCAAATAAAAGCCAAGCTCCCCTGACCCTATCCTGGTGCCATACTCACACAGGTACTCATTGATGGCCCTCTGCTGAGTGTACAGCTGCTGCAGCATTGCCAATGTTTAGTTCCATATGATGGGCATGTAGGTTGGGTTCTTGGGTAGGTTGCATTCCTTGTGAAGTTTAGCCAGTCAAGCACTGGCATTATATGACCGGCAGAAATGCTCACAGACTTTCCTGGCTTGCCTCAGGACATCCTGTAAGCCCGGGTACCTGCACAAGAACCGCTGCACCACCAAATTTGTGACGTGAGCCAAACAGGGACAGGTCAAGTGTCCCTGTCAGAGGGCGGAGAGGAGGTTGGTGCCATTGTCACAAACCACAATTCTTGGCTGAGCCTGGCATGGCGTCAACCACCTCTAAATCTGCCCCTGCAGAGCTGACAGAATCTATACCCCAGTGCAGCTCCTGTCCCCTAAAAAGACCAGCTCAAGCACCGCATGGCATCTTGCGTAGCCCCTAGAACACCTACAGAGCTCTGCTGGTTCCAAGGACAAATCAGCACAGGAAGAGGCCATAGAGGAATAGGAGGGGCTAGAGGAGAGAGGTGTGGCAGAATCACCACCCACCAGCATTTTGGAGGCATGGGGGTGGAACAAGCTCCAACAATACTGGACCCTGTCCTGAATCCTTCCCAGCTGCCAGCAGGGTTACCCAGTGTGCCTCGAAAGAAAGGTAATGTCCCTGTCCATGTCTGCTGGACCATGAGTTAGCAGTAATATGCACCGTACTAATGACTGCCCTGTCCAACAAGGCCAAGACATGGCCCTCCACATGTCGGTAGAGAGCTGGAAAGGCCTTCCGAGAAAAAAAGTTGCCATTTGGGAACCTGCCACTGAGGTACTGCACATTCCACATTTTTGAAAAGGGGGCAGAGCCTACCAGCTGAAAGGGTTGCGTTGGAGTGCTAGAAATTTAGCCAAACTAGCATTCAACCGCTGAACATGTGGATGGCTCAGACCAAGTTATTTTTGGCGGCTTAGGCTCCATTCACACCTAGGCGTAGGCGATTTGCGGCGTTTTTATTGGCGTTTATTTTGGCGTTTTCCGCGCGTATTTGCGCGTTTGCATACAGCGTCGTCCGACGTTTTTTGTACTTTGTCGTTTTTGATTTTGCCCAATATGAAAAATGATCATCTCTGTCATCATTTGTTGCTATGTTTAGATTTTTTTTTCCTCTTCCTGGGTGAATATTCCTCTTCCGGGTCATCCTTGTGCTTCCAACTCCATAATATTTGTTACTGAGAATTAGAACTAAACATCACACTGAGGTAATTTTAATATTAAATATTACAAATATACAATATATAAATATATATATAAATATAATATTATATAATATATACAGGGCTCAAAATTTCAAGCCCTGAGCTACTAGCCAGGCCTCAAAAGTTACTCGCCACCAGTTGCCCCACCTAATTCATACACTGCCCTGCGCCTAATTGCACCCATAAACACGCCCTTGTAGATTATTTCATGGAATGACACTGTTAAATGTTTTATGCAGAATCAAGTTACACAATTTATACCAACAACAACTTTAAAGCGGAGTTCCACCCTTAAAATCACTTTGTTTCATTCCATCCAGCATACTGGCGTCAGCGCCAGTATGCTGTTTTTTTTTTTTTTTAATGCACGTACTTACTTTATATAAAATCATTGAATTTCAGGCGCACCGCGGTATGTCGCCGCTATAAGGCGTCACGCCTTCCGGAAACAGCCGATTAGCATTCGACTCTTCTCGGCGCCTGCGCACAGACCCAGGAGCTGACTGCTCAGGCGCCGAAAATAGCCGGTCCTAGTTCGGCTTTTTTTGGAGGGCGTGACGCGGCTATATACGGCGCCTGCGCAGTCAGCTCCTGGGTCTGTGCGCAGGCGCCGAGAAGAGCCGAATGCCAATTGGCTGTTTCCGGAAGGCGTGACGCCTTATAGCGGCGACATACCGCGGTGCGCCTGAAATTCAATGATTTTATATAAAGTAAGTACGTGCATTAAAAAAACAAAAAAAAACAGCATACTGGCGCTGACGCCAGTATGCTGGATGGAATGAAACAAAGTGATTTTAAGGGTGGAACTCCGCTTTAACAAAATGGGACAGGGCACTGGGGGCAGACCAGAGGGACAGGGCACTGGGGGCAGACTAGAGGGACAGGGCACTGAGGGCAGACCAGAGGGACAGGGCACTGGGGGCAGACCAGAGGGACAGGGCACTGGGGGAAGACCAGAGGGACAGGGCACTGGGGGCAGACCAGAGGGACAGGGCACTGAGGGCAGACCAGAGGGACAGGGCACTGGGGGCAGACCAGAGGGACAGGGCACTGGGGGAAGACCAGAGGGACAGGGCACTGGGGGAAGACCAGAGGGACAGAGCACTGGGGGAAGACCAAAGGGACAGGGCACTAGAACTGGGTCTCTTCCCCATTCTCTTGCTGTCTCCTCTGCAACTCCCATCCATCCATCCTCTCTCTCTCTCCCTCTCCTAATTATCTGATCATCAGGAGACTGTGTGTGCGGCTCCACGCTTGCATGTCCCCACTTCCCCCTTTTATTCAGGCTGGCAGTGAGGAGAACAGCACACATTGAGACCAGTCTGTTTGCAGTGCTCAGGCTGAACTGTTGGTCACTTACATAGAGCATAAGGAGAAGAAAACTGCACGAACTGGAAGGCTGCCGCTCTCATGTCAGGGCAACTTTCAGTGAGCGCTGCACCGGAGTGGTAATTGTCTCAATCCTCCAACACACTTATTACTTCCTGCTCTCTGCTCTCCAGCTACATTGGTCAGGGATAGGGGGGCAGGCTCAGAGAGGTCATACGGTTAGGTCCCATGGCTTAATGAAAATTGTAAGGAGAGCACCAGTGTACTGCTCTGCCTGTGCGCGGCTCACCAGACTACTTTTCCCGAGCATGCACCTTTCCTCCTCGGCCGCCAATCTCATCGGGACTCTAAGTGTAGGCACAGATTGGAGGGAGATTGGTCATGCAGCCCTGTCATCACTCGCCCCCAGCTTAAATCCACTCGCCAAATGCTAGTAGGCGAGTGGAAATTTTGAGGGCTGATATATATATATATAATATTATATAATATATATATATAAATATATAATAGATATATAAATATATATCAATTTAAATATAAAATATTAATATTTATTTATATGCATCAAATAAAAACCAAACACAAGTTTTTGAAGGTCAAAAAAACTTTTACTTTTTTTAAACAACTTTAAACATTTTGTATAACAAATTAGGTTCTATTATTTTTAATTACATATCACAGGACGTCGCTCATATAAAAAATGTATTTACATTATTTCCATTTCATGGCAAGTTTGAGAGGAGTCCTCTCGGTCGTGTGGTGAATTCATCACATGCATCGCTTGGCCAAAATGGGACTAGCTGGAGGTGGGAGTGTTCTCAAGCAGCCAACGAGAAGGTGGTGGTTGTTGTGGTGGTGGTGTTGGTGGGGGATTATAATTTGATAGTGTAGGAAGATGGTGGTAAGTAGAAGTTGTTGTCGTCGTCAGAGGAGAAGGTGGTGTCGGAAGATGAGGGTAAGCTGAAGTGGAAGGTGGTGTTCGCACATGAGTGAAAGGAGAAAGAGTTGTCGTCATAGGAGGAGGAGGGTAAGTATGAGGTGGTGTTGGTCGAGGTAGGTGGGTTGGAATATGTGGTCCTGTCAATATAGGAAGGGGTGGTGCTGAGAGATGCTGCGTGGGGTGAGTGGCGTAGGGCCCATAGGGTGGTGGTGGTTCAGAGGGTAGGTAGGGTTGAGTTGGAGGAATGAATGTTGCTATGTATCTTATGGTACCGGCCAACATATCCGCTTGTAGATGTGTGGGTACCCTGTCCATCAACTCCCCCACACATTTTGCTGAAATTTGTCCGTATGAACGGTTGGAGTTGATTTTTTCAGATAAATTAGACATTATGTTAAACATTTGGTCTAACATCGGATCAGGAGCTGGAGCCTTCCTTCTGGTCCCTCTTGCAGGTCCACGTGGAAGCATAGTTGTCGCCGACTCGTCGTCTCCAACTGGTGTAGCCGTTGTGGACCTCGATGAAGAAGTTTGGCTTTGGGCCTCCTGACCCGCCAGAGCCTGATCCCCTGAGGCCAGACTGGCCAGATCTGTGTCCACAGATTCTGTTGCAGGAGCAGGAGCTTCACCCCAGGAGTTTTCAGTACTGAAAATAGAAAGGAGTTATTCTAACTTACTTTTTAACAATTCGTTTACTGACCTTAGTACAGATAATAGCTTACCTCCCCAAAGCCAGCACTGGTCTTAGAAACTCCAGTTCTTTGGTGTAGATATAGTCCTTGGATGTGCACGCTGCTGATCCACTCCTTGCTTTGCGATGTACCCTGATTTGACGTGTGAAGGCATCACGGATTGATTTCCATTTTGATTTCAGCATCTTTACTGCCAAAAATAAATACTATATATTATTTTCTTTGTAGTATTTTACGCATTTTTTCAGGGGGCTACAAATGTAACAAATAAAGGGACACTTTATTGCCCCTCAGGGACGGATTGGGGCCAGCAAGGGAATGAAAATCTCACGGGCCCTGAAACAGTGGGAACATCAGGGTTGGTGGTTAATAGGAAGAAGAGTATTCCCCCTAGTAGGAGGAATACTATCCCATCATTGATAATACAGTACAGTGCCAAATTTTTGGTGTCAAAGGGGGGGAAATTGTGTCTCATGACATTGGAAGGTATTGTGCCCAAGGGCCAGATAAAGGCTAGCAAAGGGCCAAATCTGGCCCTCGGGCCACAGCATTAGGTGCTCACAAAAGGTGGTGGCAATAGATAAGTTATTTAATCATGTTCACATTCCTACACACATGCAATTTGTGTGTACACGGCGCATGGGGGGAATATCTCCTACAGGTACAGGTTTAGGAGATATTCTTTATAAGCCTAATTACAGGCTTACCTGTAGTCAATAGTCAGAAAAGTGGTTTTCCAACCTTAATGTAATAAAAACCTTAGTTAGACTTACCGGTAACGGTATTTCTATGAGTCTTTCAGGACAGCACTTGGAGAGAGCGCAGCTCCACCCACTTCCCAGGAAACACTGCAGTCGTTGCTTTAACTTCCGCCCACCTCCACCATGGCCTCAGTTGTACACGAGCACCTCCGGCCATACTGAAATGAGATAAGCAGAACATAGCAACCAAAACATGTTAGTACAACACACACACACACATATATATATATATATATATATATATATATATACACATATATCCACCAGAAGAGAGAAGGGTGGGTTATCGGTGCTGTCCTGAAAGACTCATAGAAATACCGTTACCGGTAAGTCTAACTAAGGTTTTCTCACTTCGTCTTTCAGGACAGCACTTGGAGATGATAACCGAGTACTTACTCTAGGGTGGGACCACCGCTTGCAGGACCTTCCTGCCAAAAGACTGCTCTGCCGCTGAGAGCAGATCCATCCTGTAGTGGCGAGTAAAAGTGAAAAAACTCGTCCACGTAGCTGCCTTGCAGATAAGCTCTGGCGAAGCTCCAGCCCGTTCTGCCCAGGAAGTTGCCACTGCCCTTGTAGAATGGACCACCACCCCTGGGGGAGGTTCTATATCCCTAGCTTTATAGGCCTCGTGGATAGCCATACAGAGCCATCTGGCTAGCATACTTTTGGAAGCACCGTACCCCCTACGTGCACCCGAGAACAACACAAACAGAGAATTGGACCTCCTAAATTCCCTGGTGACATCCAGGTAGTGCAAAATGCACCTTCTGACATCTAAGGTATGAAACTCTTCTTCCCTTGAACCGAAAGGAGCCGGACAAAAGGTAGGTAACACTATTTCTTGTGTCCTATGGAAGGCCGATACCACCTTAGGAAGGAACCCAGGATCCGTCCTCAACACGACCCTATCTGGGAAGATGGTCAAGAAGGGTTCCACAATAGAAAGAGCCTGTAGCTCACTAATTCTCCTAGCCGAGGTGACGGCTACTAAAAGGACCGATTTCAGGGTCCAAAATTTTAAAGATGCTTCTAACAGTGGTTCGAAAGGTCTTTTTGTCAGACCCCCCAAAACCACAGATAAGTCCCACTTGGGAAAAAACTTAAAAGGGGAAGGCCTAGCCCTGGCCAATGCCTTAAAAAATCTGATGACATAGGGATCTAGAGATAACCGTCTCTCTAGAAATACTGATAGCGCAGCAACCTGCGCTTTCAGGGTGCTGGCTGCCAGACCCTTGTCCATCCCGTCCTGTAAAAACTCCAGGACCGAAAAATTATTCATGGGGGAACAATTTTTTGAACTGCGCCAGGAATTAAAGACCCTCCAGGTCTTGAAATAAATCGCCCTGGTAACTTCCTTTCTGCTACTAAGTAGCGTATCCACTAACCGTTTAGATAAACCCTTCCTACTCAGGATTAACTCTTCAGTAACCAGGCCACCAGGTTAAGCCGATCCACGTTGGGATGGAGCAGAGGACCCTGGTATAGCAAGTCCTTTCTGACTGGAAGTAGCTGATGAGGTTCCATTGCCAGTTTCAGCAGGGTTGAAAACCAAGGCCTTTTGGGCCAGTATGGGGCTATCAGGATGAGAGTCGTCTTTTCTATCTGAAGTTTCCGCAGAACTAACGGAACCATTTGTACTGGGGGGAAAGCATAACACAAACGGAAGGGCCAATGCTGAACTAACGCATCTAGACCCTCCGCATGATCCAGTCTGTTGAGGGAAAAGAAAACCGGAACCTTGGCGTTGGCTTGGGACGCGAACAGGTCTATCTGAGGAGTTCCCCACCTGTCTATTATTTTCTGGAACACCTCTGAATTTAGACTTCACTCGGATTCTAGAACCCTCCTCCTGCTTAAGAAGTCTGCCAGGTGGTTCAAATTGCCCTTTAGGTGTACTGCAGACAGAGATGCCAAGTTTGTCTCTGTCCAGGAAAAAATGTGTAGGGCCAGGTTCAGGAGAACCCTGCTCCTCGTGCCCCCTTGTCTTGAGACGTAGGCTACCGCTGTAGCATTGTCCGACAGTATCTGGACATGCTGACCCTGTACCGTCTCCTGGAAGGCCCACAGCCCCAGGAAAACGTCTTTGAGTTCCCTCCAATTGGAGGATCTCTTGGACTCTTCCCTGGACCAGGCCCCCTGGGCCAACTGGCCCCTGAGGTGAGCACCCCACCCCCAGGAGCTGGCATCCGTAGTTAGGACCATTGTAGCGGGGAAGGACCACACTAGACCCTGACTCAAATTTGCGTGAGCCCTCCACCACCAAAGTTTCCTTTTTACTGAAGCTGGAACCCTGATCTCCTTTTCTAGGGGTTTTCCATGCGTCCAATTCTGTAGAATCGCCTGCTGGAGACTCCTTGAATGCAGGCGGGCCCACTGAACCGCAGGAATGGAGGATGTGAGTAGCCCCAGGGTGGACATAGCTGTACGAACTGATACTGACAGATTCGTCTGCACTGCCTTCCCTGCTGCCTGAACCTTGATTATTTTCTCCTATGGTAGAAATAACTTCTCCTGGATGGAGTCTATGGTGTACCCCAAAAAGACTATGATCTGAGAGGGGACTAGATTTGACTTCTCTCTGTTCATAATCCAACCTAGGCCTTCCAAATGGGCCTGAGTCCTCCACAGGTCTTTGAGAAGCTGATCTTCTATCTTGGCGAACAACAGGAGGTCGTCCAAGTATGGAATTACTGAAACTCCTTCCAGCCTGAGAGGTGCCAAGGCCTCTGCTACCACCTTCGAAAAGATCCTCGGAGAGGAGGAGAGGCCGAACGGCAGGGCCCTGAACTGAAAGTGTCTGACCTTGCTTCCTGTCCTGATCGCTAGACGCAGGAAGCGCTGAGAAGAGGCTCTTATCGGGACGTGAAGATAAGCATCCCTTAGGTCTATCGAGGCCAGAAAGCAACCCGCTGGAAGAAGCTTTCTGACCGAGTAGATGGTATCCATCCGGAACCTCTTGTACTTGATTGACCGATTCAGGAATTTTAAGTTCAGAATTAAACAAAAATTTCCTGACGGCTTTTTTACTAAAAACACATGGGAGTAGCACCCCGTCCCCTGCTCTTGTTGGGGTACAGGGGTGATCACCCTCTGCTGGAGAAATTCCTCTAACAGCGACAACATTGCCCTGGATTTCTCCTGATCCCTGGGCAGCTGAGTCGCGTAGAAACGCGGCGGTGGTTTCTCTGAGAACTCCAGCGCGTAGCCCTCTGAAATAACCCTGAGGATGTACGCACTGGAAGTCGTCTCTGCCCACTGTGGAAGGAACGACTGAAGTCGTCTTCCCACAGCCGAGCGACCGTCACTGGGGTTTAGCGGGCTGGCTAGGGGAGCAAAACAACACCGCAGGCCTCCTCTACCCCTCTGAGGCCGCCAGGACCTTCCACCCTGACCTTTTTGCGTCTCTTTAGGATCTTGGGGCTGAAAAAAAGGACGAAAATTTTTCCTGGTCCGCGGTACTATCTTTTTTAAGGGAAAGGCTTTTTTCCCATCTGCAGTCCTATCTAGAACGGCGTCTAGACCGGCGCCAAATACTAGATCTCCATCAAAGGGCAGGCCACATAACTTAGCCTTCGAAGCCGTGTCCCCAGTCCAGGTTTTGACCCAGAGAGCCCTCCTGGCCGAATTCACTAGGGCCGAGGAACGGGCGGATATTCTCACTGACTCGGCTGAGGCATCCGCCATGTAGCCTACTGCTTTCAGAAGAACCGGGAAGGACTCTAGCAACTCTCTGCGTGAGGTCCCGGACTCAATGTGACCCTTCAGCTGTTCCAACCAATGCTCAAGGTTCCTGGCCACTACCGTGGATGCCATAGCCGGTTTGAGGTTGGCCAAGGAGGAATCCCAAGCCTTTTTTTAAAGCGCATCTGCTTTTTTATCCAGGAGATCCTTTAAGGTGTTCTGTATCCTCAAAGGCCAAGTCCGTATTTCGGGATACCTTTGAGAATGCAGCATCCAGCTTAGGTTTCTTATTCCATACCTGCGCTGGATCCTCATCAAAAGGAAATCTCCTCTTAAGTGACCGGGAAAAGAAAGGAGCCCTCTCTGGGTCTTTCCACTCCCTTCTGACCGCATCTGACAATACTCTATGTACTGGAAAGGTTCGATGCTTCACTTTGTCTAAACCCTGGTACATCTTGTCATGCAGAGATAAATGTGTCTTATCCACCTTAATGTTTAAGGTGGAATGAATAGTTTTCAGCAAGTCGTCCACTTCCTCTAAGGACAACTTGTAACGTGAAGAAGAAGATTCTCCTGTATCTTCTTCTTCTGCCTCTGACCCTGAGACTATGCTGCTAGGTTCTTCCTCCTCAGACTCACTACCTGCCCCTCTATAATCCAAGGGTGCACTTGTGGAGGCCTTAGCTGCTGACCCTGACGCCGCCCCTCTGTCCAAGTAGGAGCGGAACGACTGAAAGGTCTCTTCTAGCTCCTTCCGAAAGGAAGAGAGCATCTCCTTGGGTTGTTGGGATGCTGAACTAGTAGAGGCTTCCCCTTTGACTATGTCCGTGATGCATGCCTTGCATAACGGCTTAGTCCAAGACCCTTTAAGGGTTGTCTTGCAAGTAGCACACCGTTTCTTAGGAGGGGGCACTTCAATTTTTAGCTTTTCTTTAGCTTTCTGAAAAACACAAAAAGACAACAACCCATGTTTAACTCTTTGTGTCTTAGACCCAAACCACCACCACCACAAAACAGCCAGTGAACAAAAACACTCCAGATCCCATCACCGCTGTACCAAAACAGACAACACTCTCCCAGGGACGTGACTAGGGTGAGTGAGGCAGGCTCATCTCCCCAAAAGGGGCAGCAGGAGGGACATAACAAGGAACCAGGTAGACTTAAACCGCTATTTTCCTACCTGGGCCGGAGCATTTGGCTCCTGCTCCCGCTGCGTCTTCTGGCTTCATTCTCCCAGAACGCAGCGATCGTTTGTGCGCCTTCTTTTGAATTTCCCGGTTAACCCCTCCGCTGTGGGGACCGGAAATTGCACCGCCGAGGCTGCCCCTCCCTTCTGCGTTCCAGCGGACGGAACCGGAAGCCGCCACGCACCGCCGGAAGTCCCGCCTCCAACGGAAATGACGTCGCCCGCCCTCCGTACCGGGACATCGCAGCCCCAGGAGACCGGCACCTAACCGCCCCAAACAGCCTGCAATGCCCAGCCTACGGGAGCGGAACCTCCGGCAGCCTTTGCCCTCGCCAGGCTTGAGAAGAGGGGAGCACCGGAACATCCCCCACGCGCCAGGGGGGAGGTTGGGTCTGCCTCCCGACAAAAAAACGATCGCAGGTATGCTCTTAACCATCCATCTCCCCCTGGAGAGAGTCCAGCATCCTCCTGGTTCCCTGCAGCGCTTCCACCATGGCCGGAGGAAACACTACAACTGAGGCCATGGTGGAGGTGGGCGGAAGTTAAAGCAACGACTGCAGTGTTTCCTGGGAAGTGGGTGGAGCTGCGCTCTCTCCAAGTGCTGTCCTGAAAGACAAGGTGAGAAAAAACAATCATCCTATTATCTCCCTATAGACATTTAGCTGTTCAGTTATGTTTGCTGGAGCTTACCTTTGCTATCCTTGTCCTGTATGTCTGCCCAGGTTGGGTAGACTTGAGTCCCAATTTGATTCCAGGCCCTCCTCCGGGTGGTTCTCAGCTTGTAGCCAGGATCCCTGGTGTCATACAGACAGGGGTGATGCTTGACCATCCGAATGAACCGCTCCTGGTCCAATTGTCCAACTGTATCGTCCAGTTCAGCCTCCATGGTGCTGCACTCTATCATGTATTAAATTATGTAAAATGGTGATTTTTGAACTTCCTGTGTAATAATGTCATTTCCTGTATTTCAATTGAGCGGAATAGGCGTCAAAACGCTCGTATAAACGCTTGTTGTCGCGCAATGCGCTCAAATCGGACATTTTCCATTACTGTCTATGGAAAAAAAAAACTCTCAAATACGCCGAAAACGCGCGACAAAAAAGGGTCCGGGACTTGTTTGAGCTTCACGCGATTGTCGTTTCAGCGTTCGGCGTTGAGATGTGAACAGTCTCCATAGAGAATAATGTAATTTCGCCCCTCCGGCGTATTGTAGCGTCGCGCTTCAGGCGTAAAAACGCCTAAGTGTGAATGGAGCCTTAGCGACAGGGGTAGGGAAATTTGCCTGTTACAATCGGATGTTGGTGTACCGCTAGCAGATTGCCCGCAAGTGCTTGGGACACCTAATTCTACACCTTCATTCCTCTCAGTCCAGGTCTCTGAGAGGACTGAAAGTATAGTGGGGTTGGAGATCCCAGCTGATGAAGAGCAGGGAGAGATCCGCCTTGTTCTTTGGTGTGGGTCTTTTAAGTACTGTTGCCATCGGACTGCATGGAAGGTTATATGTCTGGTCAAGCATGTGGTGCCCAAGCGGTTGCTGTTTTTGCCACGCTTGATACGCTTCAGACATATGTTGCAAACAGCAAAGGTGTGATCTGCTGCAAATGTCTCAAAAAAGACCCACACCAAAGAACTTTTGGGAAAATGCCCTGCACATGCGGAGCTCTGCGGTGTGACGCAGTCGGTGTGCTGCACCTAAGCTGGCCCCTAGAGGGCATCCTGCCTCGTTGGAGATGTGCCACCGCCTCCTCCCTCCTATCAGGCACCCACGTAGAGTCAGTGACCTCATCATCCCCTCCCTCCTGGTCACTGGAGCAAACCTGGCAGTATGCTGCAGCTGGGGGAACATGACTGCCAGTTTGATGTCCTTCTTGGGCACCCCCTCTCTCTGGGATCATGTTACTGCCTTCCAGTGTTAATTTTGGCAGCAAATTTCGATTTAGTTTTAGTCTTAAGCCCGGTACACACGATCGGTTTGTCCGATGAAAACAGTCCATTGGTCTGTGAGCAGTATGGGTGGAGGAATATATTTAGTGTTAATGACCCACCTGTGCTGATCTCTGTAGGAGTGTCCTCCTCTATAAATGTCCCCGTTATTCCATCCTCCTCCATAGACTGCTGATCATCCCTCACATACGTCTCTTCTTCTTCTGATTTCACCTCAAATTCTATATCGATTGGATCTCCACTCTAAACCAAGAGAATGAGAGAGAATATCATCTGTAAGATATAAGATTTATTATTGTGATATCACATATAAAATCCACACATTGTCTCTATAAGTGTGTTTTATAACCTCCGTCCCACCAACCTTGTAACAGTGGGGGATGGTGTGACTTTCCTGTGTGGAATCCCATTCATATGGAGGACGGGGACATCTCTCTGGTGGGTTCCTGGTATTAGGTGGCTCCATCATATCCTTGTGTTCTTCTGAGAACTCCTCCATCTCTCCATACTCCTCATCCTCCTCTTTATACTCTTCTTTAACAACAATATTATAATCACTAAGATTTCCACTCTGAAAGATATAATATTCATTGTAACAAACACATCTGCGTATAACTTATAATGACCAATAATTGTCACTCATCTACCTGATGATGGTGGGGGATGGTGTGACCTTCCTGTGTGGAATAATCCCGGGAATACAGAGGACGGGGACATCTCTCTGGTGGGTTCCTGTAGCTGGATGACTCCACCATTGTGTCTTGGTACAGATCTTTGTGTTCTTTTAGAGACTCTGACTCCTCCATCACCCCGTCCTCATCATCCTCCTCTTTTATCTCTTCTTTAACCTCAACTTTAGGATCTCTCAGGTCTCCACTCTGAATATAGAATAAAAATGACATCAATGGTAACAATGCAGATAATGTACAGATCCTAATAATACTATCAGTGATTGTTCCTCATCTACCTGATGATGGTGGGGTATGGTGTGACCTTCCTGTGTGGAATCCCATTCATATGGAGGACGGGGACATCTCTCTGGTGGGTTCCTGGTATTGGGTGGCTCCATCATATCCTTGTGTCCTTCTGATAACTGCTCTATCCCTCCATACTCCTCATCCTCCTCTTTATACTCTTCTTTAACATCAATATTATCGGGGGGCGTGGCCAAGACCGGCATGTGAGAAGACGTGTGTCTCACAGCTCCTCCGCAGCACCTGCTATTGATCCTCTCCCAGCAGCGATCCGACGGATCTAAACGGCTCTCCCGCTGGCTACCGACCCGGTCACCCTCCCGGTCCACCCACCGGCTCTCTGCACCCGCGGAATGACCAAAAAAAAGGAAGATTGGCCGGCGCTAGAAATCCAAGATGGCGCCGGCGCGGCCCAGGCTCTCCGCACACCACGAGGCGCCGACAAGCCCAAGGAAGGGACCAGCAAAAAGGCTGCAAAGTTACAGGGTAAGGAGTACCCGAGGGACATGACCTATTATACCCAAAAGCTGGGGGGCCACCCGGATCAGGATGAAGGGGGGGGTGCGGAGCCGCAGGCCTCTCAGGGACACCTGGATGGGGGGGCCTGGGGAAGTGTTGATCGGGCTGATACAGGGGATCAATCTATGGCATTCCCGGCTGCTGCTAGTGTGGAGACTGGGGACCCTGAGCAAGAGCAACCGACCCTAGCTGAGATACTAAGAGCGGTTCATGTCTGCACCGCGTCAGTGAATACTCTTAAGGAACAGTTTGGGGGCCTCAGAGAAGACGTGTCCCTGCTGAGACAAGATCTACAAAAGATCCGGGAACGCACAACGGCTGTGGAGAGCAGGGTGAGTGAGGTGGAGGACAAGCTGCCCCCAGTTGCTCGTGAGGCACATGCAGCACATCAGCTAGCCAGAGACACTAATGCTAGAGCAGATGACATCGAGAACAGATTACGCCGGAATAATGTACGCATAGTGGGGTTGCCGGAGAAAACGGAGGGCCGGGACCCCACCACCTTTATTGAAAGTTGGCTGGTGGAAGTATTTGGAAAGGAGGCCTTCTCCCCATTTTTTACAGTTGAACGGGCGCACCGCACACCTGGTCGCCCACCGCAGCCTGGCGCACCCCCCAGACCCATCCTGGCCCGTTTACTGCACTATAGGGACAGGGAGGCGGTGCTGAGACATGCCAGGGAGAAGGCCAACGTCCGGGTGAACGGAGTACGGGTGTCCTTCTACCCGGACTTCTCAGCAGAGGTACAGCGTCGGCGAGCCAAATTCTCTGACGTGAAAAGGCGTTTACGTGCACTACAACTACCTTACGCTATGCTCTACCCCGCTAAGTTGAGGGTCACCGCTGACCGGCAGACCCACTTTTTTGAATCGGCCCAGGATGCTGCGGTATGGCTGGATCGCAATGAACAGGCCCTGCGCCACCGAGACAGAGAAGAGGAGGGAGAATGATCCTGCGGAGGCTGTGGTGGGCTCCTTTGCCATGCCTCTTTAGTGCACTGTTTGCGCACCCACGTATGGGGGGATTGATGGATGCCCCCCCCCCCCCCCTGATGGAGGTACTCACTCTGTTGCCTACACTCTTACAGTTCCACACAAAAGTGAGTTTCTATCTTTTTCATGTCACCTGTGTATCTGCAATGTTCTGCTGGGAGAAGTTATATTAGGATGTGAACTCTGAGTCATCTTGTGAAGTTGCAAGGAAAATGCGATCTCTCCACATGAAACGTGGAGGAAATGTGCCTTTTGGGGGTCCGCTCCCTGTTGGAGCCGCGGGGTCTGCCCGGTTGGCGGCCTGGACTCGTTTCTTTTCTTTTTTCAGACTAATGTGTTGTTTACAGATTGTAGGCCGGAAGTACGGGTCTGAACCGTTGTCGGCCCGGGCCTTTAGTTCTTTGCAAATTTACCTTCTTCATCGAGAACACTGTTTGACTGCTACTGCACCATGGAACTATGACTGTATATTCCTAATCATGCCCGGGACTCCCAGTACCTGCTTGAAATTGCCATCCCTTGGGGGGGAGCCGCCCCCACTCAGAATGTCTTTGCCAGTTAACCCATGTTTTTTTTTCTCCAATGGCTGAACTGCCCATAATCTCTTGGAATGTGAGGGGCCTAGGCTCCCCACTGAAACGTATGATGGTGTTTACTTGTTTGAAGAAGTATCATCCCATGATCCTGTGTATGCAAGAAACGCATTTAACCACTGAAACACAATGTTGCCTTAAATATGCTTGGGTGGGCAGGGCCTACCATTCTACTCACACCTCGTACTCTAGGGGTGTGAGTGTAATGATACATGCCTCAATTGACTTTCAGGAACTAGATGTGCGGGTAGATGATGAAGGTCGGTTTGTATTCCTGCATTGCCGGGTGGGTAAACTGCACTGTATATTGGCTTGTATTTATATACCCCCGCCGTTTACGGTGGCGGTGCTCCGGCTGTTGCTCGCCTATTTGGAGAGCAGGCCGGACCTGCCGCTACTGATAGTGGGGGATTTTAACTGTTGGCTGAGTCCCTCCGCGGACAGACACCCCGGTTCTGGGGTCTCTGCCACTTCGAGGGAATCTCCGTTGCTAAGACTGCTCAATGAGGTGGGGTGGGTTGATGTGTGGAGGTTAAGGTACCCGCTAGAGAGGCAGTTTTCCTGCTTCTCCAAAACGCACGGGACTCTGTCCAGGATAGACCTGGCAGTGAGTAACTCTGCAATGCTCCCATCCATCTCAGATGTGGTTTATAAGCCCCGTAGTGTCTCAGACCACTCACACTTAGTGACTAGACTAATTATCTCCCCTCCATCTACACTTCCTAGGGCCCCATGGAAGTTTAACGCCTTTTGGCTGAAATTATTCCTGTCACACGAGGAGGTGGAGCGGAGCATGCGGGAGTTTCTTGATAATAGAGAGTTTGCCGAATCCCCAGCTGAGCGGTGGGACGCATTTAAGGCGTATGTGAGGGGGTTACTTATCCGTGAAATTACCAGGGTGAAAAGGGACTCTTCCGGGCTCAGAGAGGACCTTGAAAAACAGGTTGCGGCCCTGGAGGAGACTTTTGTGCAAACCCCGACGGAGGCTGCCAGGGAGGCATGGCAGTCCGCTCAATCAGCATATGAGCGGCTGCTGTCCTCCAAGGCAGAACGGAAACTATTTTTCTCCAGACTGGCTTTCTTTGAAGAGGGCGAAAGTACAGGGCGCATGCTGGCTAGGATAGCCAACTCCCAACAAAGATCTCCCAGTATTGGGGCAATCAAAACTAGGGAGGGCAAGATAGTGAACTCCCCAGACCTGGTTTTGGCAGAGCTAGCACGATTCTATGAGACGTTGTACCTCCCCACGGAGCAGTTTACCCGGACAGACCTACTGACCTACTTACATGACATTGACTTCCCCCGACTGGGACTTGCACAGCGGAGGGCCCTGGACGCCCCCTTTACCTTGGAGGAGCTGCAGGCGGCGTTAGCCGAGTTCCCCAACTGTAAAGCTCCGGGGGCAGATGGCTTGCCCATGGAGATATACAAACACTATGCGGACATCCTCCTCCCAAAACTTTTAACGGTCTTTAATGCAGCAAGGGAGCGACAGATTTTGCCTGCCTCTATGGCTACGGCAAACATCGTGTTAATACTGAAACCCGACAAGGACCCTTTAGACCCGGGCTCCTACAGACCGATATCGCTGCTACAGAGCGATATCAAGCTATTAGCTAAAATGCTAGCGATTAGGCTGAACGGGGTCATCACTAGCCTGGTCCACCCGGACCAAGCGGGCTTCATGCCTAACAAGTCGACGGCTGTCAACTTGCGTAGACTGTTTCTTAATATGCAGTCCCCGGCTGATAATATGGGACAAAGGGCTTTGCTCTCACTGGACGCTATGAAGGCCTTCGATAGCGTCGAGTGGGAATACTTATGGGAGGTCCTCGGGAGGTTCGGGTTTGGAGACGCTTACATTTCCTGGGTCCGGTTGTTATATTATAATCCACAGGCTGCCATCCGGTCGTCTGGGGCGGTGTCGCAGACTTTTTCCCTGGGACGGGGCACGCGGCAGGGATGCCCATTATCGCCTCTACTTTTTGCCCTGGCGATAGAACCCCTAGCAATTAAGATTAGAGCCAGCCCGGAGGTAGTAGGGTTTAGATACGGAGACAAACAAGAGAAAATTATGCTATATGCGGACGACACTATGATTCTGCTTGGAGACGTAGAGGGCTCGCTGAGAGGGGCCATGGCCCTAATAGGAGAGTTTGGTAGATTTTCGGGGCTACAGATAAACTGGACAAAATCCTCACTGATGCTTATCGATAAAGGGGGGGCCCCACCGGCCTCTCTTACGGTGCCTTTGTCTGCCTCATTCAAATACCTGGGTATCCAGGTGACGCCCAGGATATGTGAGTATGGAAGACTGAATGTGTCCCCGCTGCTGCTAAAATTCCGTGACCGCATTAAGACGTGGAATTCGCTCTGCCTGTCAGTTGCAGGTAGGGTGAACCTGATCAAAATGATCCTCATGCCCCAGTTGCTTTATGTGCTGCATAACGCCCCCATAGTGATAACCTTAAAAGTATTTAGAATTGTTAACTCACTGTTTCGCTCGCTCATATGGAAAAACCGCACACCTAGGATTAAATTGGAGCATCTCCAGTGCCCAAAGGATGAAGGAGGGCTCGCCCTGCCCAACCCATGGCTGTACTACATAGCCGCTCAGATGCAGCATTTGATAGGTACAGTCCATACTGGGCAGGAGAGGGAGGGGGAGGGACCCGGCTCCTCAGAACTGGTGATGCTTCACACAGTTGGGGGTGAGTCGGTGACGTCTGCTCTGGAATCACTAGCGTTTGGGAAACCGAATAAACAATACCCGACATATAACCTTATTCAAAAAGTTTGGAACAAGGCTAGGTATCTACAGGGGGTGACAGGATTCACAGACTACAGTCCCATTTGGTCCAATGACTCATACCCGGAACTCGCTAGACTGCAGCATGGGGCACTTTGGAGGAGGTATGGAGTGGTCTATCTGGGGCAGATATTTAGAAACGGGGAACTGCTCTCCTTCGAGACCTTGCAGGGCCTTTTTGGGCTTCCTCAGTCGATGAGGTTCTACTATATGCAACTCAGACATGCAGTGAAGGCCCAGAGTAGAGCCTCAGAGTGGACCCCCTCCCCTACCCCTTTGTTTAACTTGATTGCAAGGGCAGCTAATACCAAGGGGTTTATATCTCAATGCTATATTATGCTGCTACATAGCTTCTTGACCAAACACCCGCTGAAAGTGAGGGCCAAGTGGGAGGGGGAAGTGGGCCCGATGGACGGCGAGCAGTGGGAGGAGGCACTCCGGGTTGTACCAATTTGCTCTCTGAATGTTTCCCACAAGGTGTCGCAACTGTATTTACTACTGAGGGTGTACTACACCCCTCACAGATTGTTTACCATGGGGCTACGACCCACCCCACTATGCACTAGGTGTAAGAGAGATCATGGGGACCTGATTCACCTACTGTGGAGATGCCCGAAGCTCCACACATACTGGAAGGGAGTGGTGGACACCGTGAATAGGGTGTTCCAGGTCTCGCTGCCCACTGACCCAAAACATTGTCTGCTGCTCATACTGGAAGAATTGGAATGGGAAGAGGGTACTAGAGTGGCGGTAATTAGGTCTCTATTCACAGCCCGTAAGCTAATAATGTCTCATTGGATATCGGAGGAAGCCCCTAGTTTGAAAGAATGGATCAATGTAGTGGGGGAAATGCTCAGGAAGGAGAAGGTAATATACCAGCACAGGGGATGCCCTCAGAAATTTGAGAAGCTGTGGGGTGCTTGGCTGGATGTACCGGGACTGGCCCCGGTGGATCTGGTTATGGGCAGGCTCCTGGGCCTGGTCAATTAACCCTGGGGAGTACACCGAGACAGGACCCCTTTAAGGAGAGTGGGGAGATGCATACAATGGGAGGTGGAGGAGAGCATGGTTGGGCTATGTGAATAATATGTATATGGATGGTGCAGTGGGCAGGTATTTCTCTAATAGAATATGTGACTGATTGTTTTGGATCTTATCTATATATTTGAAATCTCGATGTATGTCTCTTTTTTACCTGTGTCTCAATAAACTTTTTTCTGGATAAAAAAAAAACATCAATATTATCATCCCCGAGATTTTCACTCTGAATATAGAATTATTATTATTATTCACGATTTATATAACGCCAACAGTTCTCGCAGCGCCTTACAATGTATAGAGGGGACAACACAATTACAGTTAAATACAGAAGGTACAGGGTAGGGCGGCAGGATTTAGCCTGTGATTGGATGTGGGGGCTGAAGGAGAGATCAGAGTCAAGGATTACACCCATCACTCTGCCATGTATGGAGGGACCAATGGTTGTGTTGTTAATCTTAATAGTAAAGTCATGGGGGGGGGGGGGGGAGAATATAACAAGCTCAGATTTAAAAAGGTTGAGTTGAAGGAAGTGGTGCGACATCCATACCGATATGTCATTCAGTAAGTTAGAGATCCGTGAGGAGATGGGGGGGCGAGTTGAGGAGATGGAGGGGGCGAGTTGAGGAGATGGAGGGGGCGAGTTGAGGAGATGGAGGGGGCGAGTTGAGGAGATGGAGGGGGTTGAGTGGAGGAGATGGAGGGGGTGAGTTGAGGATATTGAGGGGGGTGAGTGGAGGAGATGGAGGGGGGTGAGTGGAGGAGATGGAGGGGGTGAGTTGGGGAGATGGAGGGGGTGAGTTGGGGAGATGGAGGGGGTGAGTGGAGGAGATGGAGGGGGTGAGTGGAGGAGATGGAGGGGGTGAGTTGAGGAGATGGAGGGGGTGAGTTGAGGATATTGAGGGGGGTGAGTGGAGGAGATGGAGGGGGGTGAGTGGAGGAGATGGAGGGGGTGAGTGGATGAGATGGAGGGGGTGAGTTGGGGAGATGGAGGGGGTGAGTTGGGGAGATGGAGGGGGTGAGTTGAGGAGTGGAGAGATAGATCTGGGTGTCGTCGGCATAGAGGTGGTATTGGAAGCCATGGGAGGTTATCAACTGGCCCAGGGAAGAGGTATAGAGTGAGAATAGGAGGGACTCCAACAGAAATAGGAAGAGGAGCGGAGGAGATGGAGTTGTGATACTGAACGTGCGCTGACTGAGGTAGGAGGAGAACCAGGATAAAGCAAAATCACGGAGGCAGAGGGAGTGGAGTTTGCTGAGGAGGAGCAGGTGGTCAACTGTGTGAAAGGCAGCAGAGAGGTCTAAGAGTATGAGTATGGAGTGATGGCCATTGGTTTTAGCAGTTAGTAGGTCATTGATGAGTTTTAGTAGGGCAGTTTCAGTAGAATGTTGTGGGTTGAGGCCGGACTGTAGGGGGTCGAGAAGGTTGTTGTCCATCAGGGAGCGACTCATTCGGTCCTGGACAAGGAGTTCGATGAGCTTGGAGGGAAAAAGGAGCAAGGAAATGGGTCTTAAGTTATTCAAACAGGTGGGGTCTAGTGAGGGTTTATATAAGTATGGGGGTAACCAGTGCATGTTTGAGCGGGGAAGGAAAGGTGCCGGAGGAGAGGATGAAGATGTGGGTTAGGGATTTGAGGATAGAGCAGGAAGGTGGTCACAGTAAAACAAAAACGTGTCCACCGCCCCCATCTATTGCTGGCAATCACAGTAAGTGGCATTGGTAGGCTAAAGCAGATAACAACATAACCTGGGGAATGCCCAGGATAAAACCAGGCCTCCTTACCGACCAGCCTGCAGAACAACCAAATTAACCTGTCTAACAGTATGCGTTGTTCTGCAGGCTGGTCGGTAAGGAGGCCTGGTTTTATCCTGGGCATTCCCCAGGTTATGTTGTTATCTGTTTTAGCCTACCAATGCCACTTACTGTGATTGCCAGCAATAGATGGGGGCGGTGGACACGTTTTTGTTTCACCTGTGGTGCTTATATTGGTCCAGCAGTACACCAACACCTATGCAGCCATTGTGCTATATGCTGGGTGTTTGGTGTGCTCCTGTACCTTTTAGGAGGGGTGGCTCCCCTTCAGTCCACCTGCCCTCATCTATCCATTAAAATGCATGTGCCTCTACTATGGGGACACTCACTGTTTAGTGTTAGGACCCCAGATTACAGGGTGCCTTGGTGCGGCTCTGTGGCTTACACATGCGTTTGCAAATGCGTGTGGACAAAACCCCTGTTTTTAACGCATACTGTTAGACAGGTTAACTTGGTTGTTCTGCAGGCTGGTCGCTAAGGAGGCCTGTTTTTTCCTGGGCATTCCCCAAGGTTATGTTGATATCTGGTCACAGTAATTGGGAGGGGACAGGGTCCAGGTGGTGAGGTGGGCCATGGAGAGGAGTAACTTCATCTGTGGTAACTGGGCAGAAGGAGGAGAGTATTGAGTGTGGTGTTGGACCCGATGTGTTGGGTGGGGGAGGAATTCATTGTAACAAACATGCTTGTGTATAAATCACAACGACCAATAATTGTCACTCATCTACCTGATGATGGTGGGGGATGGTGTGACCTTCCAGTGTGGAATCCCGGGAATACAGAGGACGGGGACATCTCTCTGGTGGGTTCCCATTACTGGATCCATCTGTAGGAAACACACACACTGACTGAATCCATTGTTTCTATGTGTTTATCAGATGATGGGGGATCTAGGTGGAGCCTCCGTACTGCTCTCTCCTGTACAATAAAGTCTCCTCTTACCCGGTGATGTGAGGGGCGGCTGATTGTCCATCATGACGTCCTTGTAGAGATCCTTGTGTCCTTCTAAATCCTCCCCCTCCTCCATTGAGAAATAGACAGTGACATCCTGACACCTTATAGGAACCTGACACACACAATGATACAGTCACCATCCAGACACACCCCTTGTCTGTTATTAGATAATGTCCCAGAATTCCCGGCACCGCTCACCTCTCCTCCATCATCTCTCTGGTGACTTCTAGAATCTTCTTTGTATTTCTCTATTCTATCAGGGAGGGAGGTGGAGGAAATGTGATGGTCATATGATCTCCAGACTTCACAGGAGGAAAACTCTGGATCTGAACACAAATAGTAAAATCAAATGATATTCCCAGAATCCTCCTCACCTCATCATTCGGGGATCCATTTTACTAAAGCCCCCCATCAGACTGAGGTATAATTTACCCACACAGGACCCCCACACTCTGCAAGGGAAAAGCTTGTTGCCGGCATTCTGACGTCATTACGTACAACAGGACCAACAGTCCCACTTTACATGTGAGGAGGCCGAGGGTTCACCTCCATCCTAAGATCATCATCATCATCAAAAAAAAAAAAAAACAGATGGAGGATCATAGGATCTTCTGACTCATAATGGAGGAACACTAGGAGGAGGAGCTGTGAGGTCAGTGTGATGTCATAGGATTCTCTGACTCTGATTGGAGGGACAGTGGTAGGAGGAGCTGTGAGATCAGTGTGATTACAAAGGACATATAGAATCTGAATGGATGGACTTTTGGATGGGGTGATTTGAGGGGCCCTCTATATGAGGCTCGGGTGCAAACCAAATTATTGTTCCTGGGTGCGTCCTACCTCTCCTAAACTGAAGAGTGAACTTTGAGCGTACCTAGTGCATTGTGAAGATAGACCCCCAGTTGTCATCACCCTCCGCGGACCGGGGGGTAAACAGGTCACAGACCCGCGTAGAGTAACCTATGAGTTCAGGGATTTTTTTGCAGACTTATATAAAACGACAGTGACTGACCCGACGGAATTGCAGACTTCTTTCCTTCACAGCATCACCTTCCCCCAACTGACGAAGGACCAGGTGGACTCGCTTGAGGCACCCCTTACCACGAAAGAAATAAATGCTGCAATCGCCAGTTTCGCTAGATCCAAATCCCCGGGCTCCGATGGTCTCCCTGTGGAGTTTTACTCCCAATTTAGTGAACTTCTAACTCCCAAGCTGCTTGCATTATTTAATCACCTATTTGAAACCTTCACTCTGCCCCCCTCTATGCGGGAGGTGACGATAGTCCTTATCCCCAAACCTGGGAAGGATCCGGGATTCCCCGAGTCCTATCGCCCCATTTCTCTTCTCCAGGTGGATATAAAATGACTAGCCAGGGTGCTGTCCCTCAGATTAAACCAAGTCATTCTGTCCCTTATACATGCGGATCAGGTGGTTTTCATGCCGGGCCACAACACCTCTTTTAATCTCCACAAACTGTACATCAACCTCCAAGATACACATGCAGAGGTTGGGTCGCGGGTGGTGGTGACGCTAGACACAGCAAAGGCGTTTGATTCAGTGGAGTGGGGATATCTCTGGAGCTGCTTGGAGAGATATGGCTTTGGACCGCGTTTCATCAGGTGGGTCCAACTGCTGTATCGGGCTCCCGTGTCCAGGGTGGCGGCTAATGGCTGGCCGTCTCAACTGTTTGACCTCAGTAGAGGCACGAGACAGGGCTGCCCTCTTTCACCATTGTTGTATGCCCTGGCCGAGGAGCCCTTGGCCATGTCCATCCGTGCTAATCCGGGGATCAGGGGACTGAGTTCTGGCACTCTGACTGAAAAGATTAGCATGTATGCAGACGACACACTGTTATATCTGGCGGACTCAGGCCCCTCACTACACGAGGCCCTCCAGACAATTGAACGGTTTGGGACTTTTTCCGGGCTAAAAATCAACTGGGGGAAAATTTCCCAAGTTCTTCCACTCGACAGCTTCCCACCGACTGAATTTCAGGACAGTTTGCCATTACAACCAGTCAGTACCATAAAATACTTAGGGATAAGCGTATCCAGAACACCGGCGGATTATATACACTTAAATTTAGATCCCTTAATCTTCCATGTTAAGTCCAAACTAAGAACATGGGCCTGTCTGCCACTGGGGGTCTGGGGCTGGGCTAACCTCATCAAAATGGTTCTCCTACCAAAGATACTCTATGTTCGCTGGCACTCCCCGGTGTACTTACCCCTGAAACACTTTAAATCCCTCGAGGCCCTTCTCAAACCGTTCGTATGGGGAAACAATAGACACAAGGTAGCTTGGCAGGTGCTCAAAACCCCACTGATCTGGGGGGCACAGCTCTCCCTGACTTTAATCTCTACTATATTGCGTCTCAGCTATCCCAACTGTACCATATTGACAAGACGGATAGGGAGCGGTTTCTTCAGCTGCTCTGTCCGAGGTGGGCTCGGCACACTGAGGACTCAATCTATGCGCTGGCGATGGGCACTAGTGGTGCAGGACAGGGGGACGGCAGACAGTTCCTGTTGTATCACTACAGACACATATGGGACCTGGCTTCTGCCAAGCTCGGAATACCAACCTATAATGATTACACCCCATTATGGCATAATAAAACTCTGACAGAATTTATACAACTGCCTGGTGTGGACCTCTGATCTAACCATGGCATTCTCTACATGCACCAACTGTTTGCGGACGGAACCATCAAAACTTTCCCCACACTTAGCGAAGAATTCTCACTACATGCTCTTTCGATTCTTGCAGGGGGAACACGCAGCCCGGGCTCAGTTTTTGGGGGCCGTGCCGCTAGCTGCCCCTAATCCACTCATGGCCATAATTAAAAGAAATGACCCCCGCAAACTAACATCGGCCTTTTACAGTATGCTTTCTACCCCTGCTTCCACCAGGTTAGCATATAAGCTTAAACCTAGATGGGAAAGGGTGATAGGCCCCTTGGAGGATGAGGAATGGGAGGAGGCTCTAGAATCCTGCAAGGCCGTCTCACCCAAGCTATCAGACAGATTGACTCAAATTTACATTATCCGCCAGGCATATCTCACTCCCCTTCGGGTGGCCAGATATAGAGACACCCAATCTACCCTTTGCCAGATGTGTGGGAGGGAGCTGGGTACATTCTTTCACCTACTATGTCCCAAGATGCAGGGTCTGTGGGCGCAAGTCGTAACCTTCCTTCACGACCACATGGGTTCTCCGGTCACATTAAACCCGAAACCATGCCTACTCGGGGTGTTTCCAGACACCATAGACAAGTACACAAAGACGTTCTTGCATGAGACATTGTTCTCGGTGCGGAAGGTAATTGCCCGACAATGGATGGGACCCGTGCCCCCTGGTTTGGTGGAGTGGAAGATGGAAGTCAATAATAGTTTACCGTCTAAAAAGGTTATATACATTAAAAGGGAATGCCCAACCAAATTTGACAAAATATGGAATTGTTGGCTAAAAGACTCTAATTCTTGCATGTAGGGCACTATGGGTCTGTATTGCCCAAGGAGTGGCCTGCTCCTGGCCGGGTATACTGTATTGGGTCGGGGACACCTACATGGTTGGCTCCAGTTACTACCCTTTCCTCCTCTGCTATTTTATACTCTTGTTTACATGGGTTTCTTATTCAGGTCGTCAGCTTCTGATTGCTAAAAGAGTGAACTTTGACATTTACCATACAGAAATCTGTCAGGGATCTGTGAAAGTAATCTCTCATGCGATCAGGTGACGTGCGGAGGAACGGAGTGTAAATACCAGACAATTTTCTCCACACCTCCTAATGGTGGGGATGGATTTTTCTGTGTGCTGGGGCCAAGTTTCCACCCCCCGGGGTCACTGCAGGTGTGGAGAAAAGCTGTCTAAGAGGATATGGAGGAGAGATGAGGAGGAGATCCAGGAATCAGGATAAAGGTCAGGACAAGCAACAGACGAGGGAATCCAAGAGATGAAGCCGGGGTCACTACACAGAAAATCAATCCAAGGAAACAACAGGAAACAACAGGAGGAATAGCAAGAAGGAGCTCAGAGACCAATGAGAATATTGCTCAGCCAATGGGAGATTATCTCAGCATGACTTACATAATGAAGGAGATGAGGGGGAGGGGAGGAAGTCACTTAAGGCGGTGCTTGACAAATTTGCTTCGAATCTAGGAGCCAGCTAAGAATGTTAGGAGACTATTGTGGGTCACCTCAGGACATGTGGGGCAGAAGTCAGGACAGTAATACAATCCCCCCTCCCCCGGTGTCCTCCTGCATGTCCTGTACATCTCCCCCAGCAGTGTGTGAGAGCAGAGTGGATGGAGAGGACATCTTGTGTACATAAAGCAGCATGTCCCTCCCTGGCTGGTCTCTTAGCTGGCTGCTCTGCAGACTTGTCCTGGTCACTACTGTAAGGACCCTGTAGTACTGTTTCTCAGCACCGTGTGGCAGTACTGAGGCGGCGCCATGTTGGAGATTCGGTCCCGCCCCTTCCTCTCCAGGCCCCACTCAGAGACACATTCCTGTCTGAATAATGTGTCCGGGTTTCAGGCAGAAACATTATTCAGGCCAACAGTGAGAATGGACTGACAAGAGCCCAGGCGCCAGGACGCCATTTCTAGTCACCATGGTGACCTGGGATGTGACCATAGATACATGGAAATTCATCTGGTTCAGCAGGGATCGGTCACATTTCCATGTGTGGTCACTAAGGATGAGCTCCAGCGTGTTCGCATGGAACACGTGCAGAGCCCGCCAGGAAGACAGAGCGGCGATGCGCTAATCATACCCGGGGAGACATTGTCCCGATGCTCGGCTGCAGAGATCAGGAAATGTCTCCCTGGCTGTGATTAGCGCAGCGCCGCGCTGTCTTCCTGGCGGGCTCTGCATGTGTTCCATGCGAACACGCTGGAGCTCATCCATGTGTGGTCACTGCCAGATAAAAGTCACTCGATCAGCGGCTGCAGCCAATAGCTTCATCACTGATCTGTGTATTCTGAGAGCGGAGGAGCGCAACCCATTGTCAGAATACAATAGTACAGCGGGGAGGATTCCCCCATCCCCCTCCAATGTGTGGATGAGGGAATCACTTCAGTTTACTTTACTCAGCCCGCTGGATGATCGATAAAACCGATCCATGTATGGCCAGATTTGGAAGGAAGAAATATTAATCATCAACTGATCTCCCTGAAGGGGTTAATCTACATATTACCTTCTCTGCCGCCAGATCCAGCAACTTCTCCTCTCTATGGAAGACAGGAAGTGATGTCAGAGACAGACAGGAAGTCTCTATGGAAGACAGGAAGTTCCGGGTGAGAGGTGAGTCGGGAGGAAGTAGTGAGGAGACATCTTTGGAATCGGTAGCAGAGGTAATAAGATCTTATCTTCTATTTACACCAGTGCTTCTCAAATAGTTGGGGGCCCCCGAGGCTCCGTGAAGGGGGGCTCATTTAACTACTTGCTGACGGCCGTACGACTTTGTACGGCCGCAGCGCAGCCCTGAATCCCCAGCGTGCGCTCCCGAGCGCGCAGCGGGAGACTCCTGTGCTGGCCTCGGACACAGCCAAACACAGATCGCGGTAAATAGCCAATCACAGCGGCTATTTACAGCGTGATCTGTGCGGCCAATGGGAGATGATCTCATATGTAAACATATGAGATCATCTCTCATCTCTCATTGCCGACTCTCCGCTCCTCACACAGAGACAGCGCGTGTGAGGAGGGAGAGAGAATGGAGAACTGAGCGACTTGGAAAAATAAAAAAAAGGTAACAAATCAGTGCCCCAGGATCACCTGTGCCCCCCAGTACCACAGTGTGCCCCCCAGTACCACAGTGTGCCCCCCAGTACCACAGTGTGCCCCCCAGTACCACAGTGTGCCCCCCAGTACCACTGTGCCCCCCAGTACCACTGTGCCCATCAGTACCACCGTGCGCCCACCAGTACCACCGTGCGGATACTATTTACAGTCGCGCAAAATGTTTTCTTCTTCCTGGGGGGGGGGGGGGGGGGGCATGACAGAAAATAATTGAGACGTCTTTTATCTCCAGCAGATGATAATACACACATATACCTCCCAACTGTCCCTGATTTGGAGGGACTGTCCCTCATTCACAACAAAGTCCCTCTTTCCTCCTCATGTGTCCCTCATGTTGGTCTGATCTATATACATGTATATAAAATGCACTATTTATCTATCAAAAAGTCTTTCCCGGTGCTAAACCTTCCATCCAATTTCTAAATTTTTCTGCTGCATTTGTAAATTCCAAATGCCGATATAAAGGAATATTAGTGGTGAAAATGCACTTGTGGGTTTATACGATTTTTTCCCTCCATTAAGGGGTGTGTCAGGGGGTGTGTCCTATGCCTACATACTTTTGCTAATAGAAGTCCCTCATTCCCAGTTGGGAGGTATGTACACATATGTAGCGCTCACCCCCGAAGGAGCCGCTGGATTGATGATGGGACCGGCATGCTTAAGCTACCCTTGCTTGGTCTAGGGGTGCACCAGAAACACTCAGCAGTAAATTGAATGTCCAGACAGGCAATAAAGATTTTCTCTGTACTTTAATTCCAGGCCAACATAGCCAAACATGAACTCGATGAAAGAAGGATAGGTTGATGAGAAAGGAAAACTCTCGATGTCAGGCCTGGATATGTGCACAGCATAACTCAGCTGTTGAAAGTACAAATTGCACCCGTCACCACTCGGATGTAGGCTAGGAGGAACAGGTCTCTCCCACTGACCTGACTCTAGGCCTCTGCCACAGGCCAGTGTAGTTTAGATAATTTGCGGATATCTGAGTAGAGCAAATCCTCCCAGCCGTTTTCTCAGTACCCACCACCGAGACAGCAAAGCGCACCTGTCTATGGCCCAGGTGCCTGATCCTCTCGACGGCATCGGGAACCCAGTAAGTCACTGGGGTCCCCCTAGGCTCGTCTCCAACTGAGACCCAGCAAGGCCTGGACACTCGGCCAGGCAGAACCACGTCGACGGATGCCGCACCCGCGCAGGAGACGCAAAAGAACCCCAAACACATGACCTTCACCCAATCAAACTAGTGTTTTTCCTCTAAGCGCAATACCCATGCTAAAGGCAAGGGGGCGCTATACATATATAGTGTGGAGTCGTACCTTAACCCCTTCAGGGTCAGAACTTACAGGGCCGGAAAAAAATTCTCTTCATTATAGTTTATAGTAACGGATTATATGATAATACGGGATGGGGTTTTATTCAGAGGTGGACTTATGATACTTGTGTTTGATTTTATAATCTTTATGGAGGAGGAAATAACTATTCCTGATGTCATTTTTATTATATATTCAGAGTGGACACCTGAGAGATCCTAAAGGTGAGATGAAAGAAGAGATGAAGGAGGAAGATAATGAGGATGGGGTGATGAAGGAAGAACACACCATCCCCCACCATCATCAGGTAGATGAGGAACAATTATTGGTGGTTATGATTTATACACAAACATGTTTATTACAATGAATGTTTTATTATATATTCAGAGTGGAAACCTCGGGGATGATGATATTGATGTTAAAGAAGAGTATAAAGAGGAGGATGAGGAGTATGGAGGGATGGAGGAGTTATCAGAAGGACACAAGGATATGATGGAGCCACCTAATACCAGGAACCCCCCAGAGAGATGTCCCCGTCCTCTGTATTCCCGGGATTATTCCACACAGAAAGGTCACACCATCCCCCACCATCATCAGGTAGATGAGGAACAATCACTGATCGTATCATTAGGATCTGTACATTATCTGCATTGTTACCATTGATGTCATTTTTATTCTATATTCAGAGTGGAAAGCTGAGAGATTGTAAAGTTGAGGTGAAAGAAGAAGAGGAGACTTATGTGAGCGATGATCAGAAGAATGGAATATTGAGGCTAATTCTAGAGGACGGCACTCTTACAGAGATCAGCACAGGTGGGTCATTAATAGGGGAGTTCCAGACAAAAATTGTGTTTATTAAAAGTCAGCAGCTACAAAAAGTTTAGCTGCTGGCTTTTAATAAACATTCACTTACCTGCTCCAGCGTTCCAGCGACGGGCCGACCGGGGCTCTGCTCCTCTCCCCCCCTCCCCGGCCGGCGTCTTCATTTTAACTGTGGGCACCCAGCCGTGACAGTCTTCGGCTTCACGGCCGGGCACCCACTGCGCATGCGCGAGCCGTACTGCGCATGCGCGCGGGGCTCGCCGCTGATTGGACAGGCGATCGCATGGGACCTGTCATGTGTCCCATGCGATCGCCTACAGGGAGGGGCTGCTGTAGGCTAATAAGCATAATCGCCTAACCAGCCCCTCGGCGGAAGCAGGAAGTGGGACAGGAAGTCCCACTCCTCCTGAAGCCCCCACTCCCCCCCCCAAAAAAGGGGGTGTGGAGTGGATTAAGCAGAAGTTCCATTTTTGGGTGGAACTCTGCTTTAACACTAAATCCATTCCACCACCCATACTGCTCACTGATTGGTCCAGAGTAGGGCGGGGACTGGGTGATATCAGCCTGTAATCCCCTGGTCACTTTCCTGAGCTCTGTTCCCTGTCCTGTATTCCTGTATTTCTCTTTCGTTCATGGACAGACACAGCACTTCTTACTGTAGGGTATATATCCTTCCTCCAGGAGATGTTAGGCAGAACAGCACATACAGTGTTAACAACACTTGCTCCTACAGCTCCTCCCAGGGGGGCGTGGTCCCCCGGGTATATATCCCCCACTCTGCTACAGCAGCCTCAGTTTTTTTCTGCCTAATCAGGAGAGTCATGGCCTGCTGGAGTCCATGTACTCTGCCTTTTTTCTTCGCGATTTTTTCATTTTATTATGTTTGTTCCTGCTTTTTGGATCCTGTGATCTTCTAGCAACTGCCGACAGGGTGACAGGCTGGGTCCGTGACCCTTGTAGTCGTCCCATGTTCGGCCATCGAGCGTGTGCCGGCCTCAGCTCTGCTCGAGTCCGTCCACGATATGCCCCGTCGCTCCAGGGGTGGCCGTGGAACTTCGGTTCTAGGGCACACATATGACCGGTCTCAATGGCTTTGTCACAGTGTGTCTGGCCGACTGCCATGCTGTTCGCGGATGTTGGTTCAGTCAGGAAGTTCGCCAGCCGGTGGTCACAGGATGGGTAAATAGATGCCTTACCTAGCAAGGTAGGTATGGCTGGTGCTTCCCTGGGAGGTCGATTGAGGGTCTGCCCTGCTTTCCTCTCTCCCTTCCTCTACCTCCTTTCCCATGCTGGGCGACTGCGAGGGGGGGGACTCTCCTGAGGGGGGCCATTTCCACTGTGCTGTATCTGTGTGGAGGGCTGTGTTTTTTACTGAGGGCCTCTGTGTGTGCCTGGGTGCGCTGTGCGGGGTTGCTGTTGTTTTACTGGGCTGGCAGGTACTGTGTGGGACCAGGCTGTGTGTTTACTTTTGACTGGCGCTGCAAGGGTTAACCCGCGCGTTCGCGACAAAAAACTATTGTTTTTTTCACTCAGCGGCCATTTTCTTGAAACCCGCATGGGTGTTTCTTCGATCACACGGCGGCCATTTTTGGTAAGTCCCAGCCTCTAGTGCCTGTAATGCCTGCAAATCGGCGGCAGAGCACAGCACGGCGGCAGCTTCCTCTCAGCGTTTTGCAGCTCCAGGGACAGCGCAGCTCGGGTGGGGTGGTGAGTCCTCCGGGGGTCCCCTTCTTTTGTTATTCAGCCGGGAGGTGTCCGGTGGGTCTGTCTGCCTTGCAGTGCTGCGGCACAATGGAGTCTGACTCTGGCGCCTCCACCCCTGCTATGTCACAGTTAACCCCTCAGGCCTCTACCTCTGCTGTCTCCTTAGAGGCTATAACTGCGGTCCTTGAGGCGTTTCTCGCCTGAATCGAGTCGACATATGGTCAGAAGGGGGGTAAAAAGCGCCCTCTCCCTGAGCGCACTTCTGGGGATGTCTCTGACACTGAATCAGGCCTTATTGCAGCCTCTGCATCAGGTTCTGTCATGTCAGCAGAGGGGGATTTTACCCACGCGGACAGTGAGGATGACTCTGATACAGGGTCAGGGCATGATAAAGCCTTTGTTGGAGCTCCTAGATGTTTTGCGGCCCGTTATCCTTTTCAGGAGGATTTTGTAAAAAAGTGGGCGTCTCCTCCGTCAGTGGACCCTCCGGTGTCCAAACTGAGCAAGGCCACCATGTTACCTGTGGAAGGGGCTCCTGTCTTTAAGGATCCCGCTGATAGGAGGGTGGAAGCTGTGGCCCACTCCCTATTCACCGTAGTGGGTTCGGCTGTTAGACCGGCTCTGGCCGGGGCTCTGGTGTCACAGACACTCACCGAACGAGCCAAGTGCTTGTTCCAGGAGCTGGAGGGGCAGGGCGCCTCCGAGACCTGTGTGGACCTGGCTGACCAGTTGGTGCAGGGTCTGAAGTTTGTCTGTGAGTCGGCCTTGGATACGATCCCCCTGCTCTCCAGGGCCTCCGCCTATGCGGTGGTAATCCGCCGCTTGGTCTGGCTTAAGTGTTGGTCGGTGGACCAATCCTCAAAGAAAGCCTTGATTGATCTACCCTTTAAGGGTGACCGGCTCTTTGGACGAAATCATTAAATCCGCCATGGGGGGTAAGAGTACGCTGCTCCCGCAGGCTGGGAAAGGGAAGGATCCCCGCCGTAAGCAGGGGCCTTCCTTTACTGCCCCTAAGCGTTTTTTTGCAGCAGGCCAGGGCTTTCAGGGCGCCAAGGCGCCCGCTGGGGGCCAAAAGCGGCCCTGGACCCGTAAGCCCGGCAAGGCCGCGGACAAGCCCGCCACCGCATGAAGGGCTGCCCCCACCCGGGACTCGGGTGGGGGGACGACTTCGCCGCTCGGTGGGAGTCTCTTCTCTCCGATCAGTGGGTCTGCGAGGTGGTTTCCTCGGGGTACAAGATAGAATTTCTCTCTTATCCACCACACAGATTCTTCCCCTCCAACCTCCGGCTCCCTCCGGGAGGCCCTATCGGCAGCTGTCCAGGATTTACTAGTCAGAGGGGTGGTGGTACCGGTTCCCCCGGGGGAACGGTTTCAGGGGTTTTATTCCAACCTGTTCGTGGTACCCAAGAAGGATGGGGTCCGCCCGATCCTGGACCTCAAGGCCCTAAATTGTTTTGTCAAGGTGCGTCATTTCCGGATGGAGTCGGTTCGCTCGGTGATAGCTGTGCTCCGTCAGGGGGAATTTATGGCGTCCTTGGACATCATGGACGCATACCTCCATGTCCCCATTTGTGCGAAGCACCAGAAGTTCCTGCGCTTCGCGATAGGGTAGGACCACTTCCAATTTGTGGCCCTTCCGTTCGGCCTAGCCTCGGTGCCTCGGGTTTTCACCAAGGTGCTCGCCCCCATTCTGGCTTTACTGAGGCAGCGCGGGGTACCTGGACGACCTTCTTCTGAGAGCTTCCTCAAGCTCAGAGTTAGAAGAGGACGTGTCTATCACATGTCAGACTCTTCGAGAGTTCGGCTGGCTTCTAAATATCCAGAAGTCAGTACTGGTTCCGTCTCAGCGCCTGGAATATCTGGGGTTGCTCCTGGATTCCGCAGAGGCGAAGGTCTTTCTCCCTTCGGAGAAGCTTCGGACACTGCAATCTGCAGTGCAGCTGTTGTCGACCCGGAAGTGGTCTTCTCTTCGGTTCTGCATGAGGGTTCTGGGGCTGATGGTGGCCTCCTTCGAGGCGGTACCGTTTGCTCAGTTTCACACCCGGACGCTGCAGAACGAGATTTTGTCACGCTGGGACAAACTCCCTTCATCTCTGGATGTCCAGATTCAGCCGAGTCCTCTGGCCAAGGCTTCCCTAGTGTGGTGGCTGACGTCTCCGATGCTTCGGGCCGGAAGGTCCTTTATTCTGTGCCATTGGACAGTGATCACGATGGACGCCAGCCTCTCTGGCTCGCTGGACTCAGGAGGAGTCCCGTCTTCCAATCAATGTTCTAGAGCTCCGTGCGATCAAGCTGTGCCTTGCCAGGTTGGCCCTGGGCTGCAGGGCCGGCCGGTCAGGATTCAATCGGAAAACGCCACGGCAGTGGCGTACGTCAATCACCAGGACGGCACACGGAGCTCGGCCGCAGCGACGGAGGTCGCTCACATTCTTCGGTGGGCCGAAAAGGTCCGTGCCGGCCCTATCGGCCGTGTACATTCCAGGTGTACTGAATTGGCACTGAATTGAGTCAGGGGTGAAGGGGCGCTGGATGCACAAAATCAATACAAGGTATGTAATAACTATGTATACTCAAGTGCATATATATACATTAAATAGTGTAGTCTATTTATACAAAAATCATGAAGTTATTGATATAGTGAACTAGTGTCCATACAATAAAGTGAAAAGAAAGTCCCAATGGTGCTATACGATAAGAACCCAATGGCATATCACAGCCCAAAATGACGTATATATTGCAGTTCAGGAACCACCACCAAATATTTGCACCCGATGTGATCGATAGAAATGGCTCCTTACCAATAACAGTAGACTCTTTTAATTAAAAAAGAAGTCATAAACCGCTTGTGTCAATGGGATGACTCAAAATAATCCGGATAGGCAAATCAGATGATCCAATATTCATATAGATAGGGGTCATAGAAATAGAAAGGCAATCATAGTGAAGTATTGTTTATTAACATTTTATAAAAAGTAACATGCCAAGTGGCTGCTTACTTAGATTGTGCCCTGATCCCGGCACTGAGGCTTGTAGCGTGTATTCGATATCCAATCAAACCCGTGGATTCGGATAAGGATCGGTGGTCCGTCGCGCTGGTAGTCTCACTAGCCGGCGTACGTTCTACGGTCGAAACAGCGTGGATGCGGAGAAGGATCGAAAATCCGTCGCACTGCTATTCCCACTAGTCGGCGTGCGTTCCACAGTCGGAAACCAACGGGTGTTACTTTTTATACTATTTTAATAAACAATACTTCACTATGATTGCCTTTCTATTTTTGGTATATGTGGTTCCTGAACTGCAATATATACGTCATTTTGGGCTGTGATATGCCATTGGGTGCTTATCGTATAGCACCATTGGGACTTTCTTTTCACTTTATTGTATGGACACTAGTTCACTATATCAATAACTTTATGATTTTTGTATAAATAGACTACACTATTTAATGTATATATATGCACTTGAGTATACATAGTTATTACATACCTTGTATTGATTTTGTGCATCCAGCGCCCCTTCACCCCTGTTTCTATTTGTATTTTCACACACTGAAAATGTTTAGGTGGCAGCTTACAAACTGGTATATTTAAATATATTTAGGTTAATCACTTGTTATCCTACCCATTAATTGGGAGAAATAACACTTTTTTCTCCGTGGCGCAAATTATACACATTTTTCCACTGAATTGAGTCGCCAAACGCTCCACCAAGGGGAGTGGTCGCTACACCCGGAGGTGTTTCGGAGTCTGTGCGAAAGGTGGGGCACTCCAGACGTGGACCTGCTGGAGTCCCGCCTCAATCGAAAGGTGCCACGTTTCGTGGCCAGGTCAAGGGACCCGTGGTCAGACGCGTTGGTGGCCCCCCTGGGCCACTATCGCCTAATATACGCCTTTCCTCCGCTGCAGTTTCTTCCGCGCCTGATACGCAGATTGAAAACCGAGGGGGTTCGGACGATTCTGATCGCCCCAGATTGGCTGCGCCGGTCCTGGTGCGTCTGGTGGCAGACACCCCTTGCGTCTGCCCCTGAGAGAAGATCTCTTGTCGCAGGGTCCTGTCTTTCACCCTGCTTTACAGTTGCTGGCTTTGACGGCGTGGCTAGTGAAACCCAGGTTTTGAAGGACCGGGGCCTGTCGGGCCCGGTGATCTCCACCATGCTTCGTGCACGAAAGGCTACTTCCCGCAAGGTCTACCATCGAACGTGGAAGGTTCATTTCTATGTGTGAGGAGATGGGCTGGCACCCCTGTACATACGTGATGTCCCGGATCTTGCTGTTCCTGCAGCGGGGGGTGGGCCAGGCTCTTGCTCTGGGTACGGTTAAGAGTCAGGTTTCGGCCTTGGCTGTTTACTTTCAGCGGCCTTTAGCAGCACACTCCTTGGTGCGCACTTTTGTGCAGGGGGTCTGACATGTGGCCCCTCCTGTATGTCCTCCACTGCCTCCGTGGGACTTGAATTTAGTACTCTCAGTGCTTCAGGAAGCTCCCTTTGAGGACATCCGGCAGATACCGTTGTTGACCTTGTCCCAGAAGGTGGTTTTTCTGGTAGCTATTACTTCGGTCAGACGGGTGTCCCGAACTGGCGGCCTTGTCCTGCAAGGCTCCTTACTTGGTCATCCACAAGGATAAGGTGGTGCTGCGTCCGCAGCCTTCCTTTCTCCTTTCGGCCTTTCACATTAATGAGGACATCGTGTTGCCATCCTTGTGTCCTCGGCCTAAGAACCAGAAGGAGGCCTCTCTACATTCTCTGGATGTGGTTCGAGCCCTGCGGGTGTATTTGTCTGCTACGGCTCCGTTTCGGATGTCAGACTCACTGTTCGTGTCGGTAGCCGGTCCTAAGAAAGGTCTGGGGGTCCCGGCGGCCACCATTTCCCGGTGGATCAGGCAAGTTGTCATTCAGGCATATGCTCTGAACGGAAGGGCGCCCCCCTTCCGGGTTACGACGCATTCGACCAGGGCTATTGGTGCCTCTTGGGCCTTCCGTCATCAAGCCTCTGTGTTACAGGTGTGCAAGGCTGCGACCTGGTCGTCGGTTCACACTTTTTCGAAATTCTACAAGGTGGATGTAAGTACATCTTCGGATGCTTCCTTCGGCCGCAAAGTGTTACAGGCGGCAGTTTGAGGTTGGGGTTCCCCTGTTGGGAATCTCTGTTTCTGTTGTGGTGAAGCTTGGTTTGCTGTGTTGTGTTTCTTTTGGCACTGCTTTGGGACGTCCCTATAGTAAGAAGTGCTGTGTCCGTCCATGAATGAAAGAGAAAATAGGATTTTTGTACTTACCGTAAAATCCATTTCTCTGAGTTCATGGACGGACACAGCACCCACCCCTCCTTTGTTTGTACTGCTTTGTTACGAATTGAGGCTGCTGTAGCAGAGTGGGGGATATATACCGGGGGGACCACGCCCCCTGGGAGGAGCTGTAGGAGCAAGTGTTGTTAACACTGTATGTGCTGTTCTGCCTAACATCTCCTGGAGGAAGGATATATACCCTACAGTAAGAAGTGCTGTGTCCTTCCATGAACTCAGAGAAATGGATTTTACGGTAAGTACAAAAATCCTATTTTCTCTCGGATAATCTTCCTTCTCTGTGCTGAAGACACAATTTATGTCTCTAGACTGGAATTCTGGAGATTCTGGGGTTCAGTTGGCAGCAAAATGTTGATTTTCACCATAGGGTTTGCTTGACCTAGACACCTGGGGTATGTACCTTGGGTCTTCTGCCCCATGCCCGGCTCTAGTGAGATTTCTGACAGAACAATTCTCCCGGGTTACTTGCTCTGTTGTCTGCTGGCTGTGTCGGGTAGATTGAGCAGGCAGGTGATTCAGTTAGCTGCAGTGCATTTACTAAAAATATATATATCCAGTGTAGCCAAGCCTATATCTGACTGCAGGCCATTCCTGGTGTGCTTTTTCTAATAAACTTCAGGCTGTGTTTTACTAATCAAAATTGACACCATGTCTGGAAGGCCACCAAGGAGAGGCAGACGCTTGCAGGCCACTAAAAGAGGGCAAACTGGCTCTGTGTCTACAGTCAACAATGCTGGTCATGGACACGGTGCATCCTCAGCATGCAGAAGAGTTGGTGGAGTGGATAACAAAGCCATCCTCATCCTCTGTCACCCCGGCTCAGAGTAGTTTGCCTGCCAAAGCGGCCTCTTCCATCTGCTCCATGTCATCAGTCAATCCTTCCTTAGCCCCACCATCATGCACAGAGGAGTCCCCCAAACTGTTCAACCACAGTGTCGGGTACATGCTTCAGAATGTGCAGCGTTTTGAAGGCTCTGATGATGGTACCCAGGTTGAGGGAGTAACGTGAGCTTAGAGGGAGGGGGTGCCCCAGAAACTGGCAGTCATCTTCCCCCAGCTGCAGCATACTGCCAGGTTTGCTCCAGTGTGAAGGAGGGAGGGCATAATGAGGTCACTGACTCTACTTAGGTGGTTGATAGAAGAGAGGAGGAACATCTCCAATAAGGCAGAATGCCCTCCAGGGGGCAGCTTAAGGGCAGCCACTCTATTGCATCACACCGCAGAGCTCTGCATGTGCAGGGCGCTGCTGACTCCCCGCGTATTTTGGAAAGTTCTTTGGTGTGGGACTTTTTTGACATGTGTGCAACAGATCACACAGTTGCTGTTTGCAACATATGTCTGAAGCATATCAAGCGTGGCAAAAACATCACCCGCTTGGACACCACATGCTTGACCAGACATATGACGACCTCCCATGCAGTCCATTGGCAACAGCACTTAAAAGACCCACATCAAAGAAGAAGGCGGACCTCTCCTTGCTCCTCATCAGCTGGGATCTCCAACCCACTTTACCTTCAGTCCTCTCGGAAACCTGCACTAAGAGGAATGAAGGTGTAGAATTAGGTGTCCCAAGTACTTACGGGAAATCTGCTACCGGTACACCAACATCCGATGGTAGCAGGCAAATTTCCCTCCCATGTTGCTAATTCGTAGAAAGAAATTCGGTCCCAGCCATCCACATGCTCAGCGTCTGAATGCTAGCTTGGCCAAATTGCTAGCACTGCAACTGCTGCAGTTCCAGCTGGTAGACTCTGCCTCCTTTTGTGAATTTGTGGAATGTGTGGTACCTCAGTGGCAGGTTCCCAAACGCCATTTCTTTTCACGGAAGACCATTCCGGCTCTCTACCAGCGTGTCGAAGGCAATGTCTTGGCCTCGTTGGACAGAGTGAAAAATATGGAGTAATGCCTGGATCAACCGATTATAAATACCTTACAAAGAGGTAGTATATAAAAATCGACATCTAGTTCAGTGCATCTATCCAAGTCTCATTCACATAGAATACAATCTAGTCACCAAGACTATGAACCCAGTCTGTCTAGAAGCCCTTAATTCTGATTCACAAGAATTTTGCAACAAATTATCGGAATATTTCATTAACAAAATTGAAAAAAATCAGTGAAAGTATTCGGCAAAATAGACCTCCTTCTACCCCCCCCCCCCCCTCATAAATCACAAACCCAACACCCACATAATTCCACCGCAATCATCTAATTTCACTCTAAAACCCATTTCCATCCATGCCACTAAAAATATTATTGGGACTTTGTGAAATAGCACAGCGCCCAATGATATCATCCCCACTAAACTGCTGAAAGAATGTGCCGATATTCTGGCACCAGCTCATAAACCAATCATTCAAGGAGGGCATGGTGCCACCCTTGCTGAAACAAGGTATAATAAAACCAATTCTAAAAAAAACATCCTCGACCCCAAAAACACAAACAATCGTCGACCCATAACTGCCCTTAATGTCTTCTCCAAGATAATGGAGAAAGTAGTGGTACAACAGCTACAACATCATTTGGAAACCCATAAATTACTTGATCCATTCCAGTCCGGTTTCCGTCCTGATCACGGAACAGAAATAGCACTGCTCAAACTATAGGATGACGCTCTAGAGCCCGCTGACGAAGGAGAATCTTGTCTTCTAGTACTGCTGGACCTAAGCGCAGCAAAATTTTAAGCGCAGCAGACCAGAAATTATTGCTAACACGACTAGTTGAAGTAGCCAGAGTTGCGGAACGTGATCTATCTTGGTTCTCCTCCTTCTTGGAAAACCGATCACAAATAGTGAAATCGGGCCCTTTCACTTCTGAAAAATGCACAGTGTCATGTGGAGTCCCTCAGGGATCCCCTCTGTCTGTTCTGCTCCATATCTATCTCCGCCCTCTTTTTGAAATCATCAGTAACCAGAAGTTACTTTACCACTCTTACGCAGACGGCAATCAACTATATTTTTCGCATCTGCAACAAAAATGATCATCATCTCGGACTAGAGAAATGCCTTACTATGATAGAAAACTGGATGACGAAGAGTTATCTCAAACTCAATGGCTCAAAAACAAAACTTCTCCTGTTTCAAGCCAATCGGAAGATTCATCCCACAACAACATGGATGCCCCCGCCCATTCTGGGCAAAATCATCACCCATAGCACCAAAGTCAAAAGTCTCAGGGTCATCTTCGACACCTACATGACAATGAATGCACAAAAAGGGTCAGTAGTCAGCGGATCGTACCATCTGCTGCACTTACTAAGCAGACTCACTCCCTTCATCCCAAAAAAAGACATAGCAGTCGTGGGGGGAACAATTATCAACTCCAGACTTGACTATGCAAATGCCCTCTATCTCGGACTCCCCAAATACCAAATCACTCGGCTGCAAGTCGTTCAAAATACTTCTGATAGACTTGTGACTGGGAAAAAAACATGGGAATCAATCTCACCTTCGCTGAGAGCCCTTTATTGGTTGCCAGTAAAAGACAGAATCACTTTCAAAGCACTCTGTCTAATGCATCTGGGAAATGCCCCCCAATATCTATGCGAAAAACTAAAAGCTCACAACCCCAATCACATTCTGCGATCCACCAACCAAAATCTACTCCAGATACTCAAACCAGATACAAGTCCAAAGGAGAACGAAGATTTGCGGGCCAAGTACCCAGACTATGGAAAGCTCTGCCAACCAGCATTCGGTTGGAGGTGAACCATCTGGCCTTCAGGAGAAAAATCAAAACCCATCTCTTCTGAGGGCCCAGGGAATGGATACAAAGCTCCCAGAAGCTATTCAGTTTGCATGTGTTGCGCTATATAAGTTTCTCACTCACTCACTATGTCAACGAAGTTCTGATGGCCTAGAAAAATCCAGAAAAAAAGTGAGAAAATAAAGTTCTCCCAAAGTAGACCAAAACAGACCACTATGGATGGTACAATGAACTTTAATCATAGAAAAACACACAGCAATAGTTAATCAAAAAGGGGCGACAGATAGATGGATTGGTTTACACAATTAAAAAATAAGACAACGTTGTCTAATTCGTTTACAAACAGGGGAATCGCAGCTGAGCCAGAGCTTGCACAATATGCAATTGAGCTACTGGCCTGTCCTTCATCCAACGCACATTCAGTGCTGCTGAAGGCTTTGTAACTGACCACAGAGTGCGCCTGTCCACAGACTCTGTTGATCGGCTCACCTTCATAAAAATTAATCAGTCTTGGATCACCAGCTACCAAGCACCTGATGCTGATGTAACCAATAGATTTTTCTATGGATGTGGGATCCCTTGAAGACTGCCTATGCTGAGTGACTATCCTATTATGCTGAGTGCCTATCTTATTCCTCCTCAATGTTCATGTTAATGAATATTTTTGTTTCAGGGCACCACCACCACCACTGCCTAAGGCCCAATTTTTCTGCCCCTGTTTACACGCCCCTGTTGATTACAATTTTTGATCTAATATTTCACAGCGGGGCCTGTTCCTGCACCCACCTAGAGTAATGGTGAGGGTTTACAGTGTTCTATTACCACCAACACCTAAGGCCCAATTTCCCTACTTTCAAACATCTGACTTACAAAAGACTCCTACTTACAAACGGAGGGAGACAACAGGAAGTGAGAGGAAATCTACCCCTCGGAAGGGAAATTCTCTCCTGTAAGAGTTAATATGGGAAAAAGGTGTCTCCACTGATGCTTTATCACCAATCATTGTTTCCCTAATAACCCCAAATTTTCTAAATCCAATTGTCATTGGGACAGAGTGTGAGGTGACATCTTCTGAACACGGGGCACAGACAGCAAAACAAATGTTACAGGGGTGATAACCCCTCTCTATGTTTCCCAAAAGCTTAAAATTCAATTTTTTTGTCTGGAGCTACACTTACAAAATGTACCAGTTTAAAATTAAACAGATTCAACTTAAGAACAAACCTCCAGCCCCTGTCTTGTTTGTACCCCCGGGGACTGCCTGTATACTGCTGTTCAGTATATGGAGCCTGCGGGCACTTTTGATTTTTCACGTTTGGGCCCCATAAACTTTAACGGTGTTCGAATGATCGCACAAACTTTCGGTCCATTCGCTTGTTCTGCCGCGAACCGAACCGGCAGGTGTTAGGCTCCTCCCTCCTCACTGGACTTTCAGATTCAGTGGCCACTGAATCTCCTGAGCTCTTCTACAGCTAACCCGCTCTATATTCATCAAGCGTGACCCCCATTATCCTGCTGGGTGCCTGGCTTGACACTTACTGATGCTCAAGCGTCACCCCCGCTATCCTGCTGGGCCCCTGGCTTGGCACCTGCTGAGGCTTCCCCACTTCTTCACTGTCCCAGGCTGGTGAGAAGATTGCTCTGGTACTGGCTCCAGCTTACTAACTGTAGTCTCCGGTAACAAGGTGGATGGTCTCTTAGTGGCGACAGCTTCCCCTCTACCTCCGACCACAACTGGTTCCCCATTGGGCTGAATCTTTACTCTCAGTTAGAATCCAATCCTGCAGTCCCAACCCTGCACTGCTTCTCTTGCCCCTGGATAGGCCTCAGGCTTCCGGCCTAAGAACCCGGGCGACATAACACACGTCCACCCAGACAGCCGTCCAGGTGGTACAGAACCTCGATCACCTGACTCCCCACAAACAGGTTCTCCCAGCAGGCCAAGGGACCAAAGAAACCCCTGCAAATTGGCTGAGACTCCCCATCTATTCATGATGCGACCTTGCTACACCCTTGTCTATCTAGTGCCACCTAGTGACAGAAGAGAAAAGGTGCAGCCATCCAAAGTTAGAGAGGAATCAGTAGATCTCCTAACAATAAGCCAGGATAACTACCACCTGGTGAACTCAATTTATTAGCCACCCTTCCTAAACACCATGGTGCTACATGTTCATTACATACTCCTGACCCCTGCACTATATACCCTATGTTGTACATTACATACTCCTGACCCCTGCACTATATACTCTATGTTGTACATTACATACTCCTGACCCCTGCACTATATACTCTATGTTGTACATTACATACTACTGACCCTTGTCCTATAATCCCCTCATCACTGTCACTCCTATAAAAGACAGTTCTCGTTGTTTCCGTACTCTCTGACTAAGGTCCATGAATAAAGAAATGAACTGGTAGGAGATCAGAGGACCCATTTTCTAGATACCTTGAGTGGGGACTTGTAAGATCCTCAGAGACAAAGCTGCCTGATGTGGGCAGAGTCCTGGTTTAGGGGAACCAATCGGCTCATGTCTAGTAATAATCTTTGTATTTCTATTTTATTAGATGGACGGGAGATGAGGAAAACCTCAGAGGATTGTCTCACTTTGTCTCCAGACTGTAAAGTAGAAGATGAGGACATCACACAGTATAGTCCAGGAGAAAACCCGACTACCTCAAATGTCCATCCGGGACCACACAGTGTAGATGGACCATCGTCTTCCTCCTATCCTGAGGAACCTCAGGCTGTGCGGGACGGTGTCGGACCATCGTATTCCTCTTATCCTGAGGAACCTCAGACTGTGCGGGACAGTCCTAGACCATCGTATTCCTCTTATCCTGAGGAACCTCAGACTGTGCAGGACGGTGCTGTCTTTCCAACACATAAGAGGTTTCCATGTCCTGAGTGTGGGAAATGTTTTTCAGTGAAGTGCAAACTTTCCATACATCAGAGAACTCACACGGGGGAGAAGCCTTTTTCCTGTTCTGAGTGTGGAAAATGTTTTTCAATGAAGTCCAGTCTTTCCATACATCAGAGATCTCACACGGGGGAGAAGCCTTTTTCCTGTTCTGAGTGCGGGAAATGTTTTTCAGAGAAGTCCAAACTTTCCACACATCAGAGATCTCACACGGGGGAGAAGCCTTTTTCCTGTTCTGAGTGCGGGAAATGTTTTTCAATGAAGTCCAGTCTTTCCATACATCAGAGATCTCACACGGGGGAGAAGCCTTTTTCCTGTTTTGAGTGCGGGAAATGTTTTTCAGATCAGTCCAATCTTTCCAGACATCAGAGATCTCACACGGGGAAGAAGTCTTTTTCCTGTTTTGAGTGCGGGAAATGTTTTTTAATAAAGTTCTATCTTTTCAGACATCAGAGATCTCACATGGGGGAGAAGCTTTTTTCCTGTTCTGAGTGCGGGAAATGTTTTTTAATGAAGTCCCATCTTTCCAGACATCAGAGATCTCACAAGGGGGAGAACCATTTTTCCTGTTCTGAGTGCAGAAAATGTTTTTCAGATAAGTCTAGTCTTTCCAGACATCAGAGAACTCACACGGGGGAGAAGCCTTTTTCCTGTTCTGAGTGCGGAAAATGTTTTTCAGAAAAGTCTAGTCTTTCCAGACATCAGAGATCTCACACGGGGGCAGTGGCAGCCCGTCCATAGGGGGCGCCCGGGCGCTGCCTGTGTCAGGCGCAGCACTATAAATCTTTGTCCTCAGTCACCCACTCCTAGATTATTTTGTAAAGGGCCTACATGCTCAGACTTTACCTTTTTACTATTTATATATTTAAAGAATTTTTTGGGGTTTGTCCTATCTTTTGCAATCTGTCGTTCATTTTGAATTTTTGCATTCTTGATTTCCTTTTTACATATTCTATTATATTCTTTGTAACATTTAAACGACACTAGTGTTCCTTCATTTTTATATTTTTTAAAGGCTATTTTCTTATTGTTTATAGCTCTTTAACTTTGACCGTGAGCCACATAGGTTTTATCTTTAGCCTTTTAAACGTATTGCCCATGGGAATATACTTTGCAGTGAGGTTCCAAAGAGTCTGTTTGTAGAATTTCCATTTCTGTTCTGTGTTCATCGGTGCCAATATTAACTCCCAGTCCAAGTCCTGGAGAGCAGTCCTCATGCTTGGAAAATTTGCTCTCTTGAAATTAAGTGTTTTTATCTTTCCTGTATGTATTTCTTGCTTATAGATAACATCAAATGAAATCATGTTATGATCACTGCTACCCAGGTGTTCCTCTATCTGAACATTAGTAATGAGCTCTGCATGGTTTGAGATTACCAGGTCCAACAGAGCATCATTCCTAGTTGGGGCCTCAATAAACTGAACCATAAAATTGTCCTGCAATAGGTTTTTAAATTTTTGTCCTTTAACTGTCCCAGAAATTCCATTTTCTTTCTCGTACATCACGGGACACAGAGCGGCATATTCATTACTATATGGGTTATATGGAGTACCTTCAGGTGTGGACACTGGCAATCTCAAACAGGAAGTCCCCTCCCTATATAACCCCCTCCCCTAGAGGGAGTCCCTCAGTTTTTTCGCCAGTGTCTTAGGTGTTGGTCACGGAATAGCTTTGCTCCACATCCTTGGGATTAAGGGCGGGCTAACCGGATCTGTCCAAGGAGCCTCAGTGCCAAAGTGGACAGTACCCGGGCCCCAAACCGTGGGGTTTTGCCTATAATGCTCCTCTTTGGAGGGCTGGACCCTGGGCCCAGGACTTGGAGTTTGTAAAAACCATAAGTTCCTGTTTGCCAGGGTGCTATATAGGTCCAGGACAGTGGGTACCTTCATAGGACCCCAGGGCCTGAAGGTCTACTACGCTACCCACGGAGATGGGAGAAGATTGGATCAGTTTGCTGGACAAACATCCTGCAGCATGGAGCAGGTAAGGGGGAGCCTGCAGGACTTGGTTCGACAGCAGGCTCTCTGGGGTAACCTAAAAGGGGGGATAGCCTAAGTATGCTCTGCATGGGCAACCTTGCTCACTATGTCTGAGAGAGACAGGATGACACCTTTTTTCCCCCATCACTAGGTTCCCCTGTCTAAGAATGTGTTGCTAGCTAACCTGCTGCTTTCTTCCTAGGACTAGTAAGGATCCCTAGGGGCCCTTTGGAGAGTCCTACCTGGCCGGGGGTTTGAATCTGCCGCCTGTTTCTGCAGTCCTGGGTCTCCAGCAGCGCGGCTCCTCCATGTTCCTCCTGTTCCGGCATACGCGCGCGCGCGCGCGCGCACGTCTTATAGACGTTTTTCGCGCCGTTCAGACAGGAGGGCGGGGGGGGCGTGCCTGCGGCGTCATACAGGGGCGCGCCTTGTGCTGTTATAGATCAGCAGGCATTGTCAGTGCTCAGTCTGAGGCTGATTTCAGAAGGAGAGGACGCAGAGCGGCAGAACAGTGACTCCCGGTGGCGGAAGAGGGGTAGTACATGCTGGACTTTGTTCCAATGCCTTTTTTGTTAAGCCAAGAAATTCCCCTTTTTGCAGCAGGTTGGAGGCTGGCAAACTAAGTTTGGGGTCACTGTATGTTTTAAAAAAGAAAATATATATAATATATATTTAAAAAAAAAAAAAAAAAAAAGAGAAAAACATACGGGATCCCATCAGTTTTTGGGCATTAGTGATCTATTGTCCCCTAAGCTCTGGTTTTGTACTCCTGGCCACTACAGTCTGTTGTGTGGGCGGAGTCCCTCGATTTTGTATTATGGCTTCCAAAGGTTCGGGGTCAAAGGGTACAAAAAAGGACCAAAAAACAAAGGGGTTCCCCTTCTGATTCTGATGATATGCCGATACTTTCCCCGCAACTTATTAACATAAAGGGCGCCTTGGATGAGCCATTAGGGGGATCTGGTGCGGAGGCTGGCCCAGATCAGCCCAGCCCTGTGTTTATCACAGAGGAGATGCTAGCCGTATCCCTAGGGGGGCTAGAAGAGAGAATAGCAGCATTGGTCGCTAGAGCTATTCCTGGTAAGAAACGGGTTAGATCCCCATCACCAAGAGGTGTATCCTCAGATGCTGAGATTCTCTCTCCGGAGGAATTGGAATCACAGGAGGATCAACTAGACCTGAACCAAGAGGGTTCAGGGATTGAGGGATCTGCCTCTGAGGAACCATTTTCAGACTCCCAGACAGAAAGACTGTGGGTACAGTCTTTGACGGACATGGTCCGCTCGGCATTTAGTTTACCATTGCCAGAGCCTCAGGTTCCTCCGGTATCCTCTCTGGGCTCTTTGAAAGCTCCGTTAAGCAACGCAGTGTTTCCGGTCCATCCTCTTTTGGAGGAGTTGATCTTTCGGGATTGGGTACGGCCGGACAGGATTTTTCTGCCACCGAAAAGATTTGCGGTCATTTACCCCATGGAGGAAAGATTCTCCAAGAGGTGGAGGCTCCCAGTAGTGGATGCAGCCATCTCATGTGTGAATAAATCACTAACTTGCCCGGTGGAAAACATACATAGGTTTAAAGATCCGGTTGATAAAAGGGTAGAGACACTTTTAAAAGCATCCTTTGCTACGGCAGGAGCAGTGGTACAGCCAGCTGTGGCTGCGATTGGTGTTTGTCAGGCGTTAAAAGACCAGACAAAAGAAATGTTAAAGGACATGCCTGCCCAACAAGCAGAAGAGTTTTCTGACATTCCCAGAGCTCTGTGTTTTGCTGTAGATGCTATAAAAGATTCCATCCAGCAGGCCTCTCGTTTATCACTATTTTTGGTGCACATGAGAAGGCTCTTATGGTTGAAGAACTGGGCGGCGGAGCCCCCATGCAAAAAGCTTCTGGCAGGGTTTCCCTTCCATGGAGGACGACTCTTCGGAGAGGATCTGGATAAATATATTCAGACTATTTCAAATGGCAAGAGTACCCTTTTACCGGTCAAAAAGACATTCCGGGGTCCTACATTTAAAAGGCAGCTCTTTCCTGTCTCGGGGCCCTCAAATTCCAGGCAGTATCGACGGCCGCCTGCACGATCCAACGTTAACAGTAGATCGCAGGGACAGGCCCCTGGGGGTAAGAGGCCATGGTATCGCAAGCCGACAAAGACAGCCCCTAAGTCTGCCTTATGAAGGGGCGCCCCCACTCTCGCGGGTGGGGGGAAGGCTTCGTTTCTTCTCAGAAGTTTGGGAAGCCAAGATCCCCGACAAATGGGTCCGGGCATCTGTAACCACAGGCTACAGACTGGAGTTTCTAAGGTATCCTCCGCCTCATTTTCAAGAATCAAGGCTACCAAGGGATCCAGCAAGGAAGGCCTCATTGCTGGCAGCTTTGGATCACCTGCTCTGCCAGGACGTAATAATAGAGGTGCCAGCCCAAGAGCAAGGGCTAGGTTTCTATTCCAATCTCTTTGTCATACCAAAGCCCAACGGCGATGTCAGGCCAATCTTGGACCTAAAGAGGTTAAACGGTTACCTAAGGGTTCGTTCCTTCCGGATGGAATCCATCCGGTCAGCAGCCGCCGCGCTTCAGAAGGACGATTTTCTGGCCTCCATAGACATAAAGGATGCTTACCTTCATGTACCAATCTTTCAGTCGCATCAAAGATTTTTACGCTTCGCGGTGGGGCAGCGACACTTCCAATTCAGGGCGCTCCCCTTCGGGCTGGCCACGGCCCCCCGGGTATTCACGAAGATCCTAGCCCCAGTTCTGGCCAATTTAAGGATCCAAGGGGTCACAGTCCTAGCATACTTGGACGACCTTTTAATCATAGATCACTCACGGCCGGGTCTGCAAAAGGCAGTAAACCTCACGGTTCGGTACCTCGAAGAATTCGGCTGGGTCCTAAACCGGGGAAAGTCAGCGTTCCAGCCTACAAAGCAGTTGGAATACCTCGGCATGAGGTTAGACACAGAACAGCAAAGGGTGTTCCTGCCCCTGGTAAAGATCGAGGCTATCAAGGGGTTGGTTCAGTTGGTTCTAAACAAGAAAAAACCAACTATTCGCCTGTGTATGCGAGTACTAGGCAAGCTACTGGCCACGTTCGAGGCAGTACCATACGCTCAGATCCACACTCGCGTCCTACAGGCAGCCATTCTAGCAGCCTGGGGCAAGAGGGCACATGCCTTAGAGTCCCCTTTGACGCTATCATCAAGGGTCCGACAAAGCCTGGCCTGGTGGTTGAACCCCCAGAATCTTCTAAAGGGAAAATCCTTCAGCCCTGTTGTCTGGAAGGTAGTTACCACAGACGCCAGCCTGGCAGGCTGGGGGGGCGGTCTTCGAGGGGTTCTCTCGCCAGGGAACTTGGGTGAAAGCAGAGAGGCAGCTCCCCATCAATATCTTGGAGATCAGAGCTGCTCGCCTAGCCCTTCTGGCATGGACCTCCAGATTAAAGGGGTTCCCGGTGAGAATCCAGTCAGACAATGCCACGGCGGTGGCATACATAAACCACCAAGGGGGAACCAGGAGTCAGACTGCTCAGAGGGAGGTGAGCTTGATTTTTCAGTGGGCAGAGGTTCATGTACCCTGCATTTCGGCGATATTCATTCCCGGAGTGGACAACCTGCAGGCAGACTTCTTAAGTCGCCAGAGTCTGTTGCCAGGGGAGTGGTCTCTGCATCCCCAGGTCTTTCAGACAATCTGCCAGAGGTGGGGAATGCCGGACGTAGATATAATGGCATCTAGGTTCAACAAGAAACTAGACAGGTTCGTGTCTCGAGCGAGGGATCCTATGGCCTGCGGAACCGATGCGTTGGTTTGCCCTTGGCATCAATTCAAACTTCTATATGCATTCCCTCCGCTACAGTTACTCCCTCGCCTGTTGCGCAGGATCAGAGTGGAGCACAAGCCAGTCATTCTAGTAGCTCCGGCTTGGCCCCGGAGGACTTGGTACTCACTAGTCCTGAAGATGGCAGTGGGAGACCCTTGGACTCTTCCTCTACAACCAGACCTACTCTCACAAGGCCCGATCCTCCACCCTACATTACAGCGTCTAAATTTGACTGCCTGGAGGCTGAATCCCTGATTCTCAGGGGTAGAGGTCTGTCTAGGCAGGTAATTCCTACCCTGATTAGGGCTAGAAAGCCGGTCTCCAGGGTGATTTATTACAGGGTGTGGAGGAACTACGTAGGCTGGTGTGAATCCAAAAGATGGAATTCCCGCAAATATTCTATTGATAGGGTGTTAAGTTTTCTCCAGCTAGGAGTGGATAAAGGCCTGGCACTAAGCACAATCAAGGGACAGATCTCAGCTCTGTCAGTGTGGTTTCAGAGGCCGCTGGCCACCCACTCGCTGGTAAAGACCTTCTTACAGGGGGTCTTGCGTATTAATCCTCCTGTCAAGTCACCACTTTGTCCATGGGACTTAAATCTTGTTCTGTCATCTCTACAGAAACAACCCCTTGAGCCGTTGGCTGAGGTACCTTTGGTTTTACTGACTAGAAAGTCGGTATTTCTGATCACCGTAGTTTCGGCCAGTAGAGTATCGGAATTGGCAGCCTTATCTTGTAAGGAACCATATCTCATTTTGCATAAGGATAGGGCGGGGTTCCGTCCTCATCCTTCCTTTCTACCAAAGGTTATATCCAGTTTCCACCTGAACCAGGATGTGGTACTTCCATCCTTCTTCCAAAACCCACCTCTAGAAAGGAGGGGTTGCTGCATACGTTGGATATTGTCAGGGCCATAAAGGCCTATCTTAAAGCTACAGAGAAGGTTCGGAAAACAGATGTGGTGTTCGTTTTACCGGAAGGGCCCAAGATGGGTCAGGCAGCTGCTTGATCCACCATCGCAAGATGGATTAAACAATTAATTGTTCGGGCCTGCGGTGTGAAGAGGTTGCCTCCTCCTTTGTCAGCAAAGGCCCATTCTACCAGGGCCATGGGCACCTCCTGGGCAGCACATCATCAGATCTCTATGGCTCGAATATGCAAGGCAGCAACGTGGTCGTCAGTCCACATGTTTACAAAATTTTATCAATTGGACGTAAGAAGGAATGCGGATACAGCCTTTGGGCAGTCAGTACTACAGGCCGCGATTCAAGCTCCTCAGGATCTGAGGGGGCTCCCTGGATTTGATTTGAGATTTACATTTCTCGTTTAAGTTGGATTTACTAGTATTTGAGTATACCTCTAAATTAAATCCTTCTTTGGAAGATGTCTCCCTCCCCTCATTAAAGCATTGCTTTCGGACATCCCATATAGTAATGAATATGCCGCTCTGTGTCCCGTGATGTACGAGAAAGAAAAAGGGATTTTTAAATACAGCTTACCTGTAAAATCCTTTTCTTGGAGTACATCACGGGACACAGAGCTCCCACCCCTCTTTTGGGTGACCATTTTGGGAGGCATACTGCTTGCTACAAAACTGAGGGACTCCCTCTAGGGGAGGGGGTTATATAGGGAGGGGACTTCCTGTTTGAGATTGCCAGTGTCCACACCTGAAGGTACTCCATATAACCCATATAGTAATGAATATGCCGCTCTGTGTCCCGTGATGTACTCCAAGAAAAGGATTTTACAGGTAAGCTGTATTTAAAAATCCCTTTATTCCAGTCAATTTCTGGGTAGTTAAAATCCCCCATTATTATCACCGTCCCTGCCCTTGCAGCCCTTTCCATCTGTGCAAGGAGCCGAGTCTCCACCTCCTCATTAACATTGGGTGGTCTATAACAAACTCCAATGATTAACTTTGAACTACGCACATCTGTATGCTGTTCCACCCATAATGCTTCAGCCTCATCACACTCTCCATCAACCAGGTCCTCTTTCACGCTTGCTTTGAGGTCACTTCTCACATAGAGACAGCCCCCGACACCTTTCGTGTTTACCCTGTCTTTCCGAAAGAGAGCATAGCCAAGAATATTAATAGCCCAGTCATGTGAGGATTGAAGCCAAGTTTCAGCAATACCGATTACATCATAGCTCTCCTCATGTACCAGAGCTGCCAACTCACCTGTTTTGCTTGGAAGGCTTCTGGCATTGGTGAACAAACACTTCAATGTATTGTTACATTTTTCGCTGGTGATTTTCATATAATTCATATCATTTTTAGTAGTGCAAATGGCACTATAATTTGCAACATTGGAACTTTCTTGTCACCTGCAATAACCCCACCTCCATCTATCCCCATTCCACTCTCCATTAATGTCTGACCCCTAACTGACCTCTGGTGTTGTGAGCTTTTAGTTTTTTGCATAGATATTGGGGGGCATTTCCCAGAATCCACTTATGCGTCAGATAAAGTGCTTTAAAAGTGATTCTGTCTTTTACTGGCAACCAGTGAAGGGATCTCGGTGAAGGTGAGATTGAGTCCCAGGGTTTTTTCCCAGTCACAAGTCTGGCGGGCGTATTTTGAACGACTTGCAGGCGAGTGATTTGGTACTTTGGGAGTCCGAGATAGAGGGCATTTGCATAGTCCAGTCTGGAGTTAGCAGTCGTGGTGGGAACAATTGTTATGTCTTCTTTAGGAATGAATGGAATAAGTCTGCGTAGTAGGCGCAGAAGATGGTGAGATCCGATGACTACTGACCCTATTTGTGCATCCATTGTCATGTAGGTGTTTGAAGATGACTCCGAGACTTTTGACTTTGGCGCTAGGGGTGATGATTTGGCCCAGAATGGGCAGGGGGCATCCACGTTGTTGCGAGTTGATTCTTTCGATTGGCGTGAAACAGGAGAAGTTCTGTTTTCGAACCATTGAGTTTAAGATAACTCTTTGTCATCCAGTCCTCTATCAAAGAGAGACATGTCTCTAGAGTGAGATGATGATCCTTTTTGTTGGAGATGTGAAAGTATAATTGTGTGTCATCTGCATAGGAGTGGTAAAGTAACTTTTGGCTACTGATTTAAAAAAAGGGAAAAAAAAATGTTTGCCTAAAATAAATGTCTGCAAGGTAGACAGACAGAATAGTGTAATGATTCTGGTAACAAACGAGTAAATGCCTATTAAATTCCTTCATCTCTAACACCTCCGGCGTTCTAGTTTCTGTTCTCTCATTCACTTCCTGGTTTGCGGTGCTCGTTCATGTAAGACTTACATTTCCCAGTATGAATTGCGGCACGACCAGTAATTCACACCTCCTTGAAGTCTCTAACATGTAGAGAGCATCCTGCCACACAGATGTAGTTCCCAGGAGGGGGCGAGCACGTCACTGACCACCGCAGTAAAGTCTTCCTTCACGGTGGTCAGTAAATCAGACAAGCAGGAACTGAACAAAGAAGAAATAGAGCAACTTCTGAGCAAAAACCAACAATGAGGAAGTGAAAAGAGGAATGTCTGCGGGTAAATGATGCTTATTATGAAAAAATGTTTTTTCCTTTACAACCCCTTTAACTCTATGCTTTCTGGTATGCATTCTACTGTGTTATTGCTTACCTCTTCTGTCATATAAATAAATGATTCTTAAAGGCGTTTTTTTCCTTTTGCTTCTGTGAACACAACATAGAACTGTTATATGACATCTAAACATAAAATCACAGTGAATGACTCTGCTTTTGTCTCTCACATATAAACATGTGCACTACATTAGGTTCTTAGCAGGTTTAGCTGTATATACATGTAGGTTATATTAGCGACCTAGGACAGGTTCTAGCTGGCCAGCTACACTCCCACCAAAATTACCTATAATTCTTCTTCTCTATAGTAGGATGTGAACATGAATTTGGGGAATTTTCTATCAGGTTCTCAACTTCCAAGTGTCTTTTATCACTCTCAAGTAGAACAACTAACTTCTGTATAGGACGTTCCAACCTGAGTGGAGTAGTGAGACATTTTCCCTTTTTGTCAAGATTAGGGTTAGGAGTATTGTGCATGGAGGAGTGAGGTTAGGGTTAGGAGTATCGTGCATGGAGGAGTGAGATTAGGGTTAGGAGTATCGTGCATGGAGGAGTGAGATTAGGGTAAGGAGTATCGTGCATGGAGGAGTGAGATTAGGGTTAGGAGTATCGTGCATTGAGGAGTGAGATTAGGGTTAGGGTTAGGAGTATCGTGCATGGAGGAGTGAGATTATGGTTAGGAGTATCTTGCATGGAGGAGTCAGGTTAGGGTTAGGAGTATCGTGCATGGAGGAGTGAGATTAGGGTTAGGGTTAGGAGTATCATGCATGGAGGAGTGAGATTAGGGTTAGGAGTATCGTGCATGGAGGAGTGAGATTAGGGTAAGGAGTATAGTGCATGGAGGAGTGAGATTAGGGTTAGGAGTATCGTGCATGGAGGAGTGAGATTAGGGTTAGGAGTATCGTGCATGGAGGAGTGAGATTAGGGTTAGGGTAAGGAGTATCGTGCATGGAGGAGTGAGATTAGGGTTAGGAGTATCGTGCATGGAGGAGTGAGATTAGGGTTAGGAGTATCGTGCATGGAGGAGTGAGATTAGGGTTAGGAGTATCGTGCATGGAGGAGTGAGATTAGGGTTAGGGTTAGGAGTATCGTGCATGAAGGAGTGAGATTAGGGCTAGGAGTATCGTGCATGAAGGAGTGAGATTAGGGTTAGGAGTATCGTGCATGGAGGAGTGAGATTAGGGTTAAGGTTAGGAGTATCGTGCATGGAGGAGTGAGATTAGGGTTAGGAGTATCGTGCATGGAGGAGTGAGATTAGGGTTAGGAGTATCGTGCATGGAGGAGTGAGATTAGGGTTAGGAGTATCGTGCATGGAGGAGTGAGATTAGGGTTAGGAGTATCGTGCATGGAGGAGTGAGGTTAGGGTTAGGAGTATCGTGCATGGAGGAGTGGGATTAGGGATAAGGATGGTAGTTTGGGATTATGAGGGGTGGGATTAGGGATAAGGATGGGATTTGGGGATTTAGAGGGGTGGTGGGGTTCAAGTCAGGAATTGAAAATAGGGACTACATTAGGATTAAAAGGGTGGGATTAGGGATAATGATGGAAGTGATTTTGAGGGGTGGGATTAGGGATAGGGGTTTGGGATTATGGGTGGTGAGATTAGGGATACGGATGGGATTTTGGGATTAATAGAGGTGGTGTGGTTCAAGGCAGGAATTAGAAATAGGGACTACAGCAGGATCTTGCTACTTACATTTTTCAGCTTTTCTGGAAGAAGACAGTGGGGTAGATTCATGTAGATCAGCGGATCTTTTGATCCGCGTGATCTATCTTTTTTACGATCCGCCTGCGCCAGTTTTTGAGGCAAGTGCTGCATTCAGAAAGCACTTGCCTCGTAAGTAGCCCTGGCGGATCGTAAATCCCCCGGCGGAATGCAAATTCCACGGCTAGGGGGAGTTTACTATTTAAATCAGGCGCGTTCCTGCGCCGATCGTACTGCGCATGCGCCGCCGGCTAAATTTCCCAGCGTGCATTGCTTTAAATGACGTCGCAAGCACGTCATTGTTTTCGACGTTTACGCTATTAACGTATGGCCGTATTCCCGGACGACTTACGTAAACGACGTAAAAAATTTAAAACTCGACGCGGGAACGACGGCCATACTTAACATAGGATCCGCCGCACTTACCCCGCATATAGCAGGGGTAACGATCCGCCGAAAAAAGCCGACTTACGAACGACGTAAAAAAAAAAGCGACGGCCAAGCGCTCGGTTCTGAATCGGCGGTTCTCCTCATTTGCATATTCGTCGCGTAGAAAAAAAGAAGCGCCACCTAGCGGACGGCGGGAGAATGCAGCCTAAGAGCCGACAGTGTAACTCACTTACACCAGTCGGCTCTAAGGGAGATCTATGCGGAACCTGATTCGAAGAATCAGCCGCATAGATCCGAGCGTCGGATCTCACAGAGCTGACGGTGTATCAGTAGATACACCGTCGGATCTCTATGTGAATCTACCCCAGTGTCTTCCAATCTTCTATGTGGTGACTAGCCACGTCTTCCCAGGCAGCTATTTTCTTTTGACGGTTTGAATACCAATCATTCCTTTTGTCCCATAGTTCTGGGAGCCTCCGCATGGTGTCTATGAACTCCTCTGGCTCTCCACTTCCTGATGTTCCTTCTGTACTTGCTTCTGCAGCTGATGGTTGAACAGCAGCTTGATCCTCCATTCTGCAGTGATGTGTGTTCTTCTCTCTCTCACGCTTGTCTCCTCTCCCTTTTCCCTACAGGATTTCCTGGTTTCCCAGAATCCTTCACTCTACTGCGGTCATGTGACCTTTCCACTTCCTCCCCACAGCTTCTGGTAATTTTTTAACGTGGTATTACCGCGGTTTTACAGCGGTACCCATTCATTTCAATGGGAATATGCGTTTTTACCGCGTTTTTACAGCGCAATTTTATGCGCACTGAAGTTGCTCCAAAAATGCGGTTTGCAGGATTTTTTTCAACGCACAGCCAGCCAAACGCCTCAGTGTGAAAGGATAGACAGTGATACATGGGGGGCGTTTTAACTGCGGTATTTAGGCAGTAATTTTAGCGCAAAAACGCGGTAATAACGCCTCAATGTGAAAGGGGCCTTACACTTTAATAAACTGTGCTTTTATATTATTTTCAACTTGTAGAACATCATTTTTTTTACAAACAACGTTTAATACAGGATGCTTTCATACTCCTCTTAAGGCAGAGCATTAGCTTTGCTTGGCTTTTGCTACAGATAAACAAATCCAGAAGATTCCCGCATTGCAGGAAGGGTGTCCTTACTTTAGTTCACAAGTAGTCACCTCACAGGCAATACACAGTATACGGTAGTAGTAGTAGTAAACTGTCTAAAACTGCATACCTCAGAGGGGAAGGAAGGAGGGGGATGAGCGCCCGCCGGATCCCCGAGCCGTCATCTCCTCTCGGCTGTCACGTCACACACGCACAGTCCCGCCTCCGCCATCGGCATTGGACCATCTCCTGTGACAGACAGAACGCTGGTCCAATGCTGGTGGCGGAGGCGGGACTGTGCGTGTGTGACGTGACAGCCGAGGGGAGAAGACGGCTCGGTGATTTCTGTGGGCGCTCGTCCCCCTCCGAGGTATGCTATCGGCGTATAGCACGCTATTTTTAGGGGGCAAAAGCGTGCGGTAAACGCCGATAAATACGGTATTCCTTTATATATCGTACCTGGGGGGTGTCTATAGTATGTCTGTAAAGTAGCAGAATGTTCCCGTGCTTAGATCTGTCAATTTCTAATGGAAAAATGTCATTTAAAACTGCTTGCGGCTATAATGAATTGTCGGGTCCGGGCAATACAGATAAAAGTCATTGAAAAAAACCACATGGGTCCCCCCCAGTCCATTACCGGGCCCTTTAGGTCTGGTATGAATATTAAGGGGAAACCCAAACCAAAATGTAAAAATAATTGTGTGGGGGCCCCCCCCAAATTCCATACCAGGCCTGGTACAGATATTAACCACTTCAGCCCCGGACCAATATCCAGGTTAAGGACCGTGCCCCTTTTTGCGATTCGGCACTGCGTCGCTTTAACTGACAACTGCGCGGTCGTGCGACGTGGCTCCCAAACAAAATTGCCGTCCTTTTTTCCCCACAAATAGAGATTTCTTTTGGTGGTATTTGATCGCCTCTGCCATTTTTATTTTTTGCTCTATAAACAAAAATAGAGCGACAATTCTGAAAAAAATGCAATATTTTTTACTTTTCGCTATAATAAATATCCCCAAAAAAGATATATACCATTTTTTCCCCTCAGTTTAGGCCGATACGTATTCTTCTACATATTTTTGGTAAAAAAAAATCGTAATAAGCTTTTAACGATTGGTTTGCGCAAAAGTTATAGGGCCAGATTCAGCAACACTTGCGCTGGAGTATTTTGATATGCGCCGCGTAACTGTGAAGATGCGCCGTCGTTTCTATGTGCCCGTACCCACCAAACTAGATGCGCCCAATAACGGGTCATTTGCGACCGGCGGAACGTTCCGACGCCAGAGTATCGTCAGCGCTTAATTTCGTTTGGCGCATCAGTCGCGCCTATTGATTTCCCCTGCAAATATGCAAATGAGGGATTTTTCCCAATTCACGAACGGATTAGCACCATACGCTGGCTACATGCGCCGCGCGTATCTCGTCCGTCCGGCGCAAAGTTATTTCTACAAATAGCTGCTTTATCTTTACTCCAGACGGCCTCAGGTCAGCAGGAGATCAGCTACAGCAGCAGCGTTACCGACGATAAGAGCTAGCTGAGCACCCCCACTTGCAGGACAACACCTCTGTCCCTGCTTGTCTGTCAACTTTTACAGCCATGGAGGAAGACATCATAGGTCTCCATAGCCGAGATGACGGCTGACAGCTCCTGGCCTTTAGAGTTCAGCTTTCTCCTGTGTGTTTGCGGGGAACGGGAGCAGCCATCTCAGAACAAAAGTTACATCACTGCGGGGAGGGGGAGCAGGATATACTTTAGTGCCGGAATGGCGCCTTCTACGGGCGCATTTAAACGCCCAACGGAACGCATTGCGCTGACGTTTCCCGTGAAGTGGTGCCGACGGAAGTTGTGAGCATGCACACAAAGGGGGCGAGTGGAGCCTCACTCACTGCGCATGCTCCGTGGTTGATGCGCTGAACGTAAGCCTCTGCGCTGGGCTCCGCCCATCATTTACATATGATCACACCCACTTCCCCTTGCGTCGGGTTACGCCAGCGCATTATCGTTACTCTGGCGCAAGTTTACGCGCAACTGCTATGTGAATAACAGTACTTGCGCTGAAAGGGTCGTCAGAGTAACGTAAATGAGAAGCGTTACTCTGGAGCAAAGATGCTCCCATCTACCTGAATCTGGCCCTTAGAGTTTACAAAATAGGGGATAGTTTTATGGCATTTTTATTAATATATTTTTTTTTTACTTCTAATGGCGGCGATCAGCGATTTTTTTTCGTGACTGCGACATTACAGCGGACACATCGGCCAATTTTGACACATTTTTGGGACCATTGTCATTTTTACAGCAAGAATTGCTATAAAAAATGCACTGATTACTATAAAAATGGCACTGGCAGTTTGGAGTTAACCACTAGGGGGCTCTGTAGGGGTTAAGTGTGACCTCATACATGTTTCTAACTGTAGGGGGGCGGGGCTGGGCGTGTGACATCAGTGATCGTCTTTCCCTATATCAGGGAACAAACGATCAGTGACACTGCTACAATGAAGAACGGTAAAGGTGTGATTACACTCACCTCTCCCCGTTCTTCAGCTCCTGTGACCGATTGCGGGACACAGGTGGCGATCGGGTCTGCGGGTCCTGCGGTCACAGAGCTTAGGACCGGCTCGCGTGCGTGCGCCAGAGGCCGTGACCCACGGCTGGGCTCTTAAAGGCAACGTTACATGTACGTGCTTGTGCCCAGCCGTGCCATTCTGCCGACGTATATCTGCAGGAGGCGGTCCTTAAGTGGTTAAGGGGAACCCTGCACCATTTTTTTTTAAATGGCGTAGGGTTTCCCCAAAAATCTGCCGAGTGACCCTTCTCCCCCTGTGGCAGCTGTTATATAGCTAAGTGCGGGGCAACCCGGTGACATGTACTGGTGACCCAACCCCCTCTGATGCCACGGGGGGGTTTCCAATGGCATCAGAGGGGGTGGGGTCACCCATAACTTCGCTGGGTGGCCCCGCGGCATTTCTCCGTGGCGTCAGAGGGGGCTCAGTCACCAGTACACATCAACAGTATATAACAGCTGTCACGGCGGGAGTAGTGTCATGTGTATTGTTAGCCTGCCCCCCTCTGACGCCATAGGGAAACGCTGCATGGCCAAACCTCTGTGGCATCAGAGGAGGGCTGGATCACCAGTACACATCATCGGGTGGCTCCGCCCTCAGCTATATAATAGATGTCAGAGTGGGAGTCGCGTCACTCGGCAGATGGAACTTTTTCAGTTGTTTTTTCCCGTCCCGAGATGGATTACATCGCTGGAATTTTTAATTTATTTTTTAATTTTTATTTTTTAATAAAGGACTTAACTGCTCATGAAAAACGTCAGTTTTTAAAACTTTTTGTTGCATTGATACATGTCCCCTGGGGCAGGACCCGGGTCCCCAAACACTCCCCCTGGGGCAGGACCCGGGTCCCCAAACACTCCCCCTGGGGCAGGACCCGGGTCCCCAAACACTCCCCCTGGGGCAGGACCCGAGTCCCCAAACACTCCCCCTGGGGCAGGACCCGAGTCCCCAAACACTCCCCCTGGGGCAGGACCCGGGTCCCCAAACACTTTTTATGACAATAATTTCCATATTAACCTTTAACCACTTGAGGCCCGTGCTACCGTCGGATGACGGCAACAGCGCGGGCCTGAAAATCCAACATGCCGTCATTTGACGGCATGTCATTCTGGCTTTCCCAGCGTGCGCTGTACAGCGCGCTGCGGGGAAGCCCTGTGTTGTCCGTGTCCCTTGGACACGGCCAATCACAGATCGCGGCAAACGGCCAATCAGAGCGGCCGTTTGCGATGCGATCTGTGGGCGAATGAGAGATGATCTCATTGCCGGCTCACACAGAGACAATGTCCTGTCTCTGGAAGGGAGGAGCCCGATCTGTGTTCCTTCCTACATAGGGACACAGATCGGTCACCCCCCCAGTCACCCCCCCTCCCCCTACAGTTAGAACACACCTAGCATACACATTTAACCCCTTCCTCACCCCCTAGTGTTAACCCCTTCAATGCCAGTCACATTTATACTGTAATTAGTGCATATTTATAGCACTGATCGCAGAATAAATGTGAATGGCGCCAAAAATGTGTCAAAAGTGTCCGATGTGTCCGCTATAACGTCGCAGTACCAATAAAAATCGCAGATCGCCGCCATTTCTAGTAAAAAAAAAATAATAAAAAATAATAATTCTCTCCCCTATTTTGTAAGCGCTATAACTTTTGCGCAAACCAGTCGCTTATTGCGATTTTTTTTATTTTTTTTACCAAAAATATGTAGAAGAATACGTATCGCCCTAAACTGAGAAAAAAAATGTGTTTTTTTTTTTAATTGGGATATTTATTATAGCAACAAGTAAAAAATATTGTATTTTTCTTCAAAATTGTCGCTCTTTTTTGTTTATAGCGCAAAAAATAAAAATCGCACAGGCGATCAAATACCACCAAAATAAAGCTCTACTTGTGGGGAAAAAAGGACGTAAATTTTGTTTGGGAGCCACGTCGCACGACTGCGCAATTGTCAGTTAAAGCGACGCAGTGCCGGAAGCTGAAATTTTACCTGGGCAGGAGGGGGGTGTAAGTGCCCAGTAAGCAAGTGGTTAAAATTCGCACTTTTGATTTTTCATATTCGTGTCCCATAGACTTTAACGTGGTTTGCGTGTTCGAACAATTTTGCCTGGTCGCAAGTTCTGGTGCGAACCAAACCAGGGGGGGGGGGTGTGTGCACCACCAGAAGTATGTTAGAAAAAGTACACCAGGAACGGCCTGCAGATATGGGGCCAGATTCTCAAAGAAAGCTGTATCTGCAGATACACCGGCCCGTAATAATCCACCTTCGTAAAGATCCGGTTTTCCAGACGGAAGAAAACCCTATTTTTCTTCCGTCTGGCGGATCGGATCAGATGCATACGGACAGATGGTCCTTATTCATCCGACTCCCCATAGGGGAGAGCGGAGGAAAGACAGGGCGGTCTCTGCACAGTGTGCGGGGACCGCCCTGTCCGCCGACAGCTCAGCGGGGATTATGGATGATCCCCGCTGAGCCGACGGACACACACGGGGTGGATCAAAAAACAGTCCGCTCCGTGTGAAAGGGGCCTAACTGAATAACCTGCCTGCTTAACCCAAATCACACCATCTCTCCGTCCGACCAGCAACACTACACAGGGCCGCCGTGTAGGCAGCCTTATATAGGGTGGGGCACTCACCGTCCAGCCTCTTCTCCTTCTCTATGCTCACAATTGTCCTCCACCTTCCATCATGCATTCCTCACGTTTTTCTGCAAAAAGGCAGCCTTCCGTGGCCCAAATGTTCCATCGTAAAAAAACGATGATGCCGGAATATCCCTCTTGCCCAATGGTTGACAGTTGGCTTGTCGGAACTGATAGCCTGCCAACTATTCCATATAATCTGGTGGAGTCGGAGGCCTTTCGAAAATGTTGTGGCCATTGGAACACCACAATGGAAGGTCCTAGGAATTTTTTTCACAGAAGGGCATCCCATAGCTATATGGCCATGTTCAGTGGCAAGTAAATGTATCTCTGGCACACAGTGTCGGTGCCAAGATACATCTGACCACAGACACGTGGTCTAGCAAACACGGGCAGGGAAGGTATATAACTTTCACTGCCCACTGGGTGAACCTTCTGATGGCCGTCAAGCATGTAACCCGTGGCACCCATGTGGATTTGGCTTTACCGCCATGGATTACATGCAGGACTGCCTCTTCTTCTCCAACTCCTCCTACTCCATCCTCCCTCTCCTCCCTCTCCTCCTCGGCTGATTTTCCGAAGCTACCGTCTCTTCTTCTGCGCCGCCCAAGATCCCCAGAACCTATTGGACATGCCAGATGAGACGTTGCAATGCTGTGCTGCGCCTGTTGTGCCTGGAAGACAAGAGCCACACTGGTCCTGCACTCCTTTCAGCTTTGCGTTCACAGGCAGATCAGTGGCTAACACCGCTCAGTTTGACAGTTGGTAAAGTGGTGTGCGACAACGGTGCCAATCTGCTGAGCGCGCTGAAACAGGGCAAAATTACACACGTGCCATGCATGGCACACATCCTGAACTTGATCATACAGCGATACGTTCCCAAATACCTTGGGCTCCAGGACGTCTTGCGGCAGGCCAGGAAAATCTCTGCCCATTTTAGAAGATCTTACAGGGCCATGGCTCGCCTTGCTGACATTCAGCAGCGACACAACCTGCCAGTCAGACGTCTTATTGGTGACTGCCCAACACGACGGAACTAAACATTGTATATGCCTGATAACTGCACATTTCTGCTGGAGCAGCCTAACGACTACCTGTATAAACTCTGAGGCAGGACAGGTTCTGGGAGCTTGTTTTTTGTTCACACCGTGCCAGTGGCTGCTCATGCACAACTCATGCAGACTTCTGTGGCCATTTGATGAGATCACCAAACTGGTCAGTCACAGCCAGGGCGCCATCAGTGACATCGTACCTTACGCCTTCTTTCTAGAGCATGTCATTGATCAAGTTGTCGAGGAGCAGGAAGATGAGGAAGTCGCAATGCTGGATGAATTCCCAGGGGGGCTACTCCACCTAAGACAAGTCAACAACGGGAGTCTGAAGAGGAGTCAGAGGAAGAAGAGCATGCTTTAAACCTTTCTGGGATCCCTGGTGTTGTCCATGGATGGGGTGAGGAAAACGAGGACGACATTATCCTGGATGATGAGCAGGAGCCAGGCAACTACACCGCTTCCAGTTTAGTGCAAATGGGGGCTTTCATGCTCCAGTGTTTTAAGAGGGACCCCCATATAAATAGCATAAAGGGCAAGGACCAGTACTGGGTGGCAACGTACTTAGACCCCCGGTACAAACATAACATGGCGGAAATGTTACCACCATCACAGAGGGCTATCAGAATGCAGCACTTCCAGGTCTTGCTTCGAGAAATGCTGCATTCTGCTTTTGTGTCCGCTGGCAGAGGAATTTCCACTCACAGAGAAACAATTTTGGGTACCAATCCAACAGCGCCTGCAAGAAGAGGGCGGTTTGAAGATGTCTTGGTCACTAATGATATGAGATCATTCTTTCAGCCGACCCATCGACAGCTGTCCTCCGGATCCAGCATCAGGGAACACCTAGACCAACAGCTGTCCTCCGGGTCCAGCATCAGGGAACGCCTAGACCGACAGCTGTCCTCCAGGTCCAGCATCAGGGAACGCCCTAGACCAACAGCTGTCCTCCGGGTCCAGCATCAGGGAACGCCTAGACCGACAGCTGTCCTCCGGGTCCAGCATCAGGGAACGCCTAGACCGATAGGTATCCGACTACATCAGGTTAACAGCCAATGTGGACGCACTGAGAAGTGATGAACCCCTGGACTACTGGGTGGGCAGCCTTGACCTCTGGCCAGAGCTTGCACAATTTGCAATGGAACGGTTGGCTTGCCCCTCGTCCAGTGTCCTGTCCAAAAGGACGTTCAGCGCAGCAGGGGGGGCATGACCCATAAGCGCACAACAGTGTTGACTACCTCACATTTATAAAAATTAATGAAGCATGAATCTAGGAGGAAATCAACACATGTGACCAGTAGACCACGTTTCATTCAAATTCTGGTGAATGCCTGTGGGCCTGTACTGGCCGACACTTACTTCTGTATCCGGTGAATGCCTAATGCACCACCAGCCACAAAATACAAAGTTGTTTGCTGTCAGGTGAATGCCTGTGGCCGTGGGCTAATACTATATGTACTCTCAAAGTACCTGAGCTATATTGCCTCTCATACCTTCCTATTAGTTGCCAGTACAACTTGTGTATCACACGTGTATCCTCAAAGTACCTGAGCTACACTATCTCTCGTATGCTATTAATACTTGTTACTACAAATACAATTTACTACGTGGCTTGACAGAAGTATAAAATACCTATAGGCCTCGTCCTAATTGTCGAACATGTTCGCTCTAACTTTTCTATGCTAGGGGTTGATGTTATTTCATAGCATCTCCCCTGGTGGACTAAATACACCTCTACATGCTAAGGCTGATATTATGTAGAGAACCCCCAAACTCCTGTTGCTGGGAGTGACGCCTGCGATCCCTTACTGATAATCACCTGCATGTAGAGGTGTATTGGGATATTGACCTTGAACTAATTTTAAATGCTAAGCCTTGGTCACAGGTTGTAATGCGTCCATTCTTAGTAGCTCAACGCCTTTCTTTATGTGACACAGAGATGACGTATAGATCCCCCAAACTCCTGTTGCGAGGAGTGACGCCTGGGGCCTAATTGTTGTCGCATAGAGAATCGCATTGAATTCCTTGCTAACCGCAGTTGTGGTTCACTCCGTTCACCAGTGCTGTTACAATGCCTAATGTAGAAAAGAGGACCCCACAGTCAAGAGAGTGTCAGTGTTTGTAGGTCACCACATCCCTAGAACTATGGAAACAACAAGGAATACCCCCTCAAGGGTGGGACTTTAGAAGTGACACAAACACATAGGGCCAGATTCAGATACCTTACGGGTATCTGTCCGGCGGCGTAGCGTATGCTGTTTACGCTACGCCGCTGCAAATATTATGGGCAAGTGCCTTATTCAGAAAGCACTTGCTCCAAAATATGTGGCGGCGTAAAGTGCACAGCGTAAGGCCCGCGCAATTCAAATTGGTGAAGTGGGGTCATGATTCATGTAAATGAATCATGACCCCACGTAATTCACGTTTTTTTTGGACGGACGTCTGTGGCCGTTCCCACTGCGCATGCGCAAAATCACGTCGCTTTTTCTCAATGTAAACGACGTGAACGTCGAGCCCCATTCCCGAACGATTTACGCAAACGATGTAGCCGACGTACAATTCAGCGCTGTCCCGACGTCCATTTTTAACATTGGCTGCGCCTGCTATAGAAGGGGGAAACCTTACGCCAACCAACGCTTACACAAACGACGTAAAATACAACGCGCCGTCGCAAGTACGCTCGTGAATCGGCGTATCTTTCTCATTTGCATAGTCAAATGAGAAATCGACGTAAACGCCACCTAGCGGCCGGAGTAACAATACATTTAAGATCCAACGGTGTAAGTGACTTACGCCAGTCGGATCTTAGCGTAAAACCGGCGTATCATGTTTTCTGAATAGAAAACAATGATACGCCGGCGGGAAATACGAATTACGCCGGTGCTATACAGATCCTATTTCATACAAAAATTAAACAGACATAAGACCAAAATAGTCCAACCAGACAGCCGTTTCGGTATGATCCTTCTTCAGGGGATATTACAGACGATCATGGGGTCATACAGTTACATGTCTATTAAAAAAGGGGAGATATATACATACATTATAGAGAAAAAAAAAGTGCTGTTACAAATCCTAATGTACCACCAGCCACAGAATACAAGGTTGTTTGCTGTCAGGTGAACGCCTGTCGGCTCATTTTTAGGGCTTGTAATGGCCGGCACTTACTTCTGTATGCGTTTTTTCACTCCTGGTAGGTCAGTGTCCATGTTGTGGGACTATTTTTGCACAGCTAGTAAGTATTTTGTGGCTGCAAATATGACCTGAAGGTTTTTAATATTCATCTGCCATTAAAGTCCATGGGGCCCACCGCGAACTTGCGGTTCGTGGACATTTGCGATTGTTCGCGGTTAGCGTTCGCGAACTGTCCCGTTGGATGTTTGCCCATCACTAGTAGTGTCCACCACGTGTCTGTTACAAACTCAACATTGACCTGGATTCACAAAGCACTTACGCCGGTGTATCTCGAGATAAGTACAAATATGCGCTGCCGTATCTATGCGCCGTACCTATAGAAATAAGATACGCCAAAAAAACTGACTTCTTCCGACCTGCGTAACTTGCCTACGCCGGCGTATAGTGGGCGCATAGTTACGCTGGACGCATTTGGTACTCCCATTGATTTTCGATGCAAATGAGGGAGATACGCAGATTCACGAACGTACTTGCGCCCGACGCATGTTTTGAGCGATTTGCGCAAGGTATACGTCCGGCATAAAGTTATTCCCCATATTGGAGGCGCAACTCATGCAAAGGTATGGACCAGGGAACGAACCCCATCGAATTTTACATCGTTTACGCAGTACGTGAATAGGGCTGGGCGTAGGTTACGTTCAAGTCATAGGCAGTGATTCGACGTATCTCAACCAGTTGTTTCGATGTGATTGTGAGCATGCGCACTGGGATGCGTACGCATGCGCAGTTCATTTTAAGTACTTGTCTGTAGCTCAGCCCATCATTTGCATGGGGTCACGCTTCATTTAAATGTATCATGCCCACTTCCACTTACGCTGACTTACGCCCAGGAATATACGATACGCCTGCGCAGAGTTGGGAGCATCTGTTTTGTGAATTCCGTGCTTCCCTCTCCGCGCTGCGCCGGCGTAGAGTAAATAAGATACGCTACGGCGGCATAAATATGCGGCAATGTATGTGAATCCGGGCCATTTATTATAAGTAGAAGATCCAGGGTCCATGTAAAGTCACAACCTCACCAGGCCTTCCTAGAAGATTGTCCGCATATTTGCTTCTCACCACTTTATTCCCCCACTATGGGGTCTATTGGAAGCCACATTTCTCAGATTTACATTTATTAGAAGATTCAGTAATATATTCTAGAACATTAGTTCTGATTTATTAAAATGTATACAAATTATTAACATTTCTCAGGTCTTCATACCCCCCCAAGAACATCTCCAGTAACTCCACCAATCACATCACTCTGATCAAGCTGTCCCGCGGCATCCTCTTCAAAGACAACACCTTCGATGAATAGATGGACACCGATCGTTTTTCTCCTGGGCCTTATGTCTTTGTTGAAGACGCAAACTGCATCACCCCCGATATACCAATTATTCCAGGAAGGGAATTTCATATCCTGCAAAAAAAAACTATTAACCTATTAAATCCCTCATATCTCATGTGTGAGGTCTCTTCCCGGGCCGTCCCCCTTCTGACACTATTATTGGCAAGACTTTTCATTTTGAAAAAATAAATAAAAAAATCCTCCTTTATGAGCATTGGACGGAAGTGACGTTTATTGTGGCTTCCACCAGTCAATGCTACAGATAAAATAACAAAAATAAAAAATTGTTTTTTAATTGTATAAATCTGAAGTTAAACCCAGACACATAACCCCTAAAAAAAAAAAGTTTGAGGCCCCACCCCCACATATACAAGCATCGCCTCACACGTTGGGGACGCCTACGCCTGAAAACGATTATCGCGATACACATGTTACTTATCGCCGCACAGGCCGGAATGAGAGCGATAATTCTATCACCAGACCTCCTCCGTAACACTAAACTGATGACCTATAGAAGCTTTTAAAGCGTCGCCTAGAGAAAATATCAGGTAATGAAGTCTGTCGCCATTTCACAGGCGCACACAAATTTAGGGTTTGACATGTTGGGTATCTATTCACTCGGTGCAACCTCGGCTTTTATATTTTACCAGAAAATTAGGTAATTTATTGTGTTTTGTGCCCCTAAAATGCACTTTATTGTGGGGTTTTTTCCGGAAGTTTGGCGTTTCCTAGACTGTTGCAATAATATTGTGACATAACACAATTGGAACTACCACTATTATATTATTTATAATCTTGAAGCTTAAAATTATTTTTTAACTCCTCCCGCCCTATAGCAGAATGACGGCCAGGCGGGGGCTCCATTATCCTGATTGGACGTCATATGACATTCCAGAAGAATAAGCCGCTCAGGCGCACAGCGATCGGTGGTGAGGTGTCTCTGAAACACTGCATCTCCGATCTCGGTAAAGAGCCTATGACTTGGGCTCTATACCATGTGATCAGCTGTGTCCAATCAAAGCCAATCACATGGTAACCAGGAAGTGCCGGTTATCGGCTTTCCTTTATTCATGCTGACAAGGCGCGAGTAGAGGGGAGCCAATCAGCGGCTCTCCTGACAGGGGGGAGGGGTCTGCACTGATATTCAGCATTGATTATCAGTACAGGCCCACCAGGAATGCTTGTCAGTACCTCCTGATCAGTGCCACCCATCAGTGCTGCATATTAGTGCCTCCTCATCAGTAAAGGAGAAAACGTATTTATTTACAACATTTTATAACAGAAAGAAAGAAAAATACTTTTTTTATTTCATAATTTTTTGTCTTTTTTTATTTGTGACACAAAATATAACCCCCCCCCAGAGGTGATCAAATACCCCCAAAATAAATCTCTATTTGTGGGAAAAATATATAAAATGTGTCATTTGGGTACAGTGTCACATGACCGAGTAATTGTCATTCAAAGTGTGAAATCGCTGGAAATTGGCCTGGGAAGGAAGGGAGGGGGGGTGTCCGGTATTGAAGGGGTTAAACATGCGGGGGGAAAACACAAATATGTCTCTGGCAGTGAAAGGGTTAAAGGGGTGTTCCAGCCCTAAGTTGTGTTTATTAAAAGTCAGCAGCTACAAAAAGTGTAGCTGCTGGCTTTTAATAAACACTCACTTACCTGCTCCTGCGCTCCAGCGACGCGCCGACCGGGGCTCCGCTCCTCTGCCCCCCTCCCCGGCCGGCGTCTCCATCCTGACTGTGGGCACCCAGCCGTGACAGCCTTCGGCTTCACGGCCGGGCACCCACTGCGCATGCGCGAGCCGTACTGCGCATGCGTGCGCGGCGTGGCTCGCCGCTGATTGGAGAGGCGATCGCATGGGACCTGTCAGTGTCCCATGTGATCGCCTACAGGGAGGGGGCTGGTGTAGGCGATTAAGCTTAATCGCCTAACCAGCCCCTCGGCGGAAGCAGCAAGTGGGACAGGAAGTCCCACTCCTACTGAAGCCCCCACTCCCCCCCCAAAAAAATTACATGCCAAATGTGGCATGTATGGGGGTGAGGAGTGGATTGAGAAGGGGTCATTTTTTTGGGTGGAACACCCCTTTAAAGGAAACGTTCACCTTCGGGAAGATGTTACATGTTCCTGCAGCGGCTCAGCGATCCGATCCCTCTGTGTGACAGCAGTGCGGGGAGAAGTTCCCTGTACCGGCTGTCACTTTATGAAAAGAGCGCGGCCGTGCCATTCATTCACAGAGTTCTGTCCTTTGCCGATCGGCTTGTAGTTTTCAATGAACTCTCACACCCTTTAAAAATATCCACACCCCTGGAAGTGTTTCCAGCCATGGTGTATATCTGAGGTGTATATCAGGGTGTGCTTCTTCCCCACATGAGAGCTGTGATGTCCAGCAACATTCATATACAAGACATTTCCCGCACTCAAGGCACTAATACACCTCGAGGGGGATCCCTGATGTACAGGAAGACAGGACTTCAGTGATGAACAATTCCCTCACTCAGGACAGGAATACTGCTTCTCCCCTGTGTGAGATCTCTGATGTCTGTAAAGATTGGACTTCACTGAAAAACATTTCCCTCACTCAGGACAGGAATACGGCTTCTCCCCTGTGTGAGATCTCTGATGTCTGTAAAGATTGGACTTCACTGAAAAACATTTCCCGCACTCAGGACAGGAATACGGCTTTGCCCCCGTGTGAGATCTCTTATGTGTGAAAAGATCAGACTTCCGTGAAAAACATTTCCCGCACTCAAGACATGAATACGGCTTCTCCCCTGAGTGAGAGCTCTGATGTCTGTAAAGATCGGACTTCTGTGGAAAACACTTCCCGCACTCAGGACAGGAATACGGCTTCTCACCTGTGTGAGATCTCTGATGTGTGTAAAGATGGAACTTGTGTGAAAAGCATTTCCCGCACTGAGGACAGGAAAATGGCTTTTCCCCTGTGTGGGATCTCTGATGTCTGTAAAGATGGGACTTGTGTAAAAAACATTTCCCGCACTCAGGACAGGAATACGGCTTCTCTCCTGTTTGAGATCTCTGATGTGTGTAAAGATCACACTTCCGTAAAAAACATTTCCCGCACTCAGGACAGAAAAATGGCTTCTCCCCTGTGTGAGATCTCTGATGTGTGTAAAGATGGGACTTGTGTGAAAAGCATATCCCGCACTGAGGACAGGAAAATGGCTTCCCCCCTGTGTGAGATCTCTGATGTGTGTAAAGATGGGACTTGTGTGAAAAGCATTTCCCGCACTGAGGACAGGAAAATGGCTTCTCCCCTGTGTGAGATCTCTGATGTCTGTAAAGATGGGACTTGTGTGAAAAACATTTCCCGCATTCAGGACAGGAATACGGCTTCTCCCCTGTGTGAGATCTCTGATGTATGAAAAGATCGGACTTCTGTGGAAAACATTTCCCACACTCAGGACAGGAAAATAACTTCTCTCTTGTGTGAGATCTCTGATGTCTGTAAAGATTTTGTTTCTGTGAAAAACATTTCCCGCACTCAGGACAGGAATACGGCTTCTCCCCTGTGTGAGATCTCTGATGTGAGTAAAGATGATGCTTTTGTGAAAAACACTTCCCGCACTCAGGACAGGAAAACCTCTTATCTGTTGGAAGGACGGCACCGTCCCGCACAGTCTGAGGTTCCTCAGGATAAGAGGAATACGATGGTCCGGCACCGTCCCGCACAGTCTGAGGTTCCTCAGGATAAGAGGAATACGATGGTCCGGCACCGTCCTGCACAGTCTGAGGTTCCTCAGGATAAGAGGAATACGATGGTCCATCTACACTGTGTGGTGCCGGATGGACATTTGAGGTAGTCGGGTTTTCTCCTGGACTATACTGTGTGATGTCCTCATCTTCTACTTTACAGTCTGGAGACAAAGTGAGACAATCCTCTGAGGTTTTCCTCATCTCCCGTCCATCTACTAAAATAGAAATACAAAGATTATTACTAGACATGAGCTGATTGGTTCCCCTAAACCAAGACTCCGCCCACATCAGACAGCTTTGTCTCTGAGGATCTTACAATTCCCCCCTCAAGGTAACTAGTTACATAGTTACATAGTCAGGTTGAAAAAAGACACAAGTCCATCCAGTTCAACCAAAAATAAAAAAAATAAACAAACAAAGTAAAACACAGTACATCCCATACACCCAACTCCATACCCACAGTTGATCCAGAGGAAGGCAAAAAACCCCAGCAGAGCGATGATCCAATTTGCTACAGGAGGGGAAAAAATTCCTTCCTGACCCCCCGAGAGGCAATCGGATTTTCCCCGGATCAACTTTACCTACAAATCTTAGTACTCACTTATATTATGTGCATATAGGAAAGAATCCAGGCCTCTCTTAAAGCAATCTACTGAGCTGACCAGAACCACCTCTGGAGGGAGTCTGTTCCACATTTTCACAGCTCTTACTGTGAAGAAACCTTTCCGTATTTGGAGGTGAAATCTCTTTTCCTTCAGACGTAAAGAGTGCCCCCTTGTCCTCAGTGTTGACCTTAAAGTGAATAACTCAACACCAAGTTCACTATATGGACCTCTTATATATTTGAATGAATGAATGAATGAATGAATGAAAACTTGCGAACTGAATCGCCTCTGGGCGCTTGTTGTTCCTGTCTCCTTTGATATCAAAAGAGAAAAGTCTTGACCTTTTTCCTGAATGCTAAGTGGTTCTCCTCCAACCGAATGCTGGTTGGTAAAGCGTTCCATAGTCTGGGACCTTGGATCGCGAATCTTCTTTCTCCTTTGGACTTGAAGTTGGCTTTCGGAACCTGGAGCAGGTTCTGATTTGTGGATCGCAAAACGCGATTGGGATTATGCGCTTTTATTATTTCGCATAAATAAAGGGGGGCATTCCCATGGACACATCTATGCGTAAGACAGAGAGCTTTAAAAGCAATTCTGTCTTTAACTGGCAGCCAATGAAGGGCTCTCAGTGAAGGTGAGATGGATTCCCAGGGTTTTTTCCCAGTCACAAGTCTGGCGGCCGTATTCTGAACGACTTGCAGACGAGCGATTTGGTATTTGGGGAGTCCGAGGTAAAGGGCGTTTGCATAATCCAGCCTGGAGTTTACAATTGCTCCCACCACGACCGCTAAATCTTCTTTAGGGATAAACGGAGTGAGTCTGCGTAGTAGGCGCAGTAGATGGTGAGATCCGCTGACTACTGATCCTATTTGTGCGTCCATTGTCATAAAGGAGTCAAAAATGACCCCGAGACTTTTGACTTTGGCGCTAGGGGTGATGATTTTGCCCAAAATAGGCGGGGGGATCCACGCTGTTGAAAGTTGATTTCTGCGCTTGGCGTGAAACAGGAGAAGTTCTGTTTTCGCTCCGTTGAGTTTAAGATAACTCTTTGTCATCCAGTCCTCTATCAAAGAGAGGCATGTCTCTAGACTGAGGTGGTGATCCTGTCTGTTGCAGATGCGGAAATACAGTTGCGTGTCATCTGCATAAGAGTGATAGAGCAGTTTTTGGCTGCTGATAATCTCAAAAAGAGGACGAAGATATATGTTAAACAGCACTGGTGACAGAGGCGATCCTTGAGGGACTCCGCATGTTACTGTGCGTTTTTCAGACGTAAAAGGTCCTAACTTCACTGTTTGCGATCGGTTTTCCAGAAAAGAGGGGAACCAAGATAAATCGCCTTCTGCGACTCTGGCTACTTCAGCAAGCCGAGTCAGTAACAGATTGTGGTCTACAGTGTCGAAAGCTGCACTTAGGTCCAACAGAACCAGAAGACAAGATTCTGCTTCGTCTGCGGCCTCGAGAACATCGTCCCATACTTTGAGCAGCGCGGTTTCAGTCCCGTGTCCGGGACGGAACCCTGATTGCAATGGGTCAAGTAGTTTGTGGGTATCTAGATGCTGTTGCAGCTGTTGTACCACTACTTTCTCCATTACCTTTGAGAGTACGTTGAGGCTTGTTATGGGACGGCGGTGGAGTGGGTCCTTGGGGTCCAGGGAGGGTTTCTTCAGGATGGGTTGGATTATACCCTCTTTCAACTGTGAGGGCACTATGCCCTCCAAGAAAGACTGGTTGATAAGCTGCGTGATGGGAGGAGCCAGGATGTAGGCGCATTCCTTCAGCAGTTTTGTGGGGATAATGTCATTTGGCGCTGCGCCATTGCGCAGAGTACAAATGACATTCTTAGTGGTCTCGATGGAGATGGGTTCTAGGGTGAACTTACCTGATATGGGGGAATTACTATGGGTGTTGTGTGAGAAGCTGCGGGGGGGTAATGGGGGAATTGTTTTGCTGAATGCTTTCACGGATTGCCTCGATTTTCTTAATGAAGTAATCCGATAGTTCATTGCAAAATTCTTGTGAGTCCGAACTGGGGGCTTCAATGCATCCTGGTCTCATGGTCTGAGTGACCATCTTGAAGAGTTCGCGGGGGCGGTTAAGGGCACCGTTGATAGCCTCCGAAAAATACTTTTTCTTGGCTTGGAAAATTCCTTTGTGGTATTTTCTTGTAGTCGCCTTGTAGATGGATAGGTTTAGCTCTGAAGAACATCTTTTCCAGGCAGATTCGGCCCTTCTGCGTTCTTGCTTCAGTAACGACAGCTGGTTGTTAAACCAGCTGCGGTTGTTTTTCCGGATGCGGGTTCTTCGTTTCGGCGCTACCAAGTCGTCTGACTGTAGCATGGCCGAGTTTATGGCTTCCAATGTTTCAACGGCCGTTTGCTGCGGCTGGGTTGTTTCTATTTTTTTCCTTAAAGGGGTGTTCCACCCAAAAAAATTACCTTTTCTCATCCCACTCCTCACCCCCATACATGCCACATTTGGCATGTAATTTTTTTGGGGGGGGAGTGGGGGCTTCAGTAGGAGTGGGACTTCCTGTCCCACTTCCTGCTTCCGCCGAGGGGCTGGTTAGGCGATTAAGCTTAATCGCCTACACCAGCCCCCTCCCTGTAGGCGATCACATGGGACACTGACAGGTCCCATGCGATCGCCTCTCCAATCAGCGGCGAGCCGCGCCGCGCACGCATGCGCAGTACGGCTCGCGCATGCGCAGTGGGTGCCCGGCCGTGAAGCCGAAGGCTGTCACGGCTGGGTGCCCACAGTCAGGATGGAGACGCCGGCCGGGGAGGGGGGCAGAGGAGCGGAGCCCCGGTCGGCGCGTCGCTGGAACGTAGGAGCAGGTAAGTGAGTGTTTATTAAAAGCCAGCAGCTACACTTTTTGTAGCTGCTGACTTTTAATAAACACAACTTAGGGCTGGAACACCCCTTTAAAGTGGTTTTGAAGAGTTCCGAGTGGAGCTTCTTCTGACATCTAGTCCAGTGTGTTGTCACTGGATTTGATGTTTTTGTTGCAGGGGGGGATGGTGGAAATACTGAATATAATTGCATGGTGGTCTGTCCATGGCAACTTTTCATTTTCCAAAATTTTTATTTCCAGAGCTTGTCTGAAAATAAGATCAAGTGTGTGACCTGAAGCATGTGTGGGCCCACATACTAGTTGCTGCAATCCTAATCCTTCCAGGTGGTCAACACAGGCGTCGGCAATGGGGTCTTGTGAGGAGTTGGCCCAGAGATTGAAATCCCCGAGCAGCAAAAGATGTTTGCTGTAAGTGGAGAAGAAATCCGTCCATGATGATAGCAGCTGCGATTTTGGGCCGGGAGGCCTATAGCAGAGCAGAATGTGGACGGTCTCCTTTGAACTTGCTTGCAGTTGCAGAGTAAGGGTTTCCATGAATGGAAGAGGGTTTTGGCGGACTGGTTTGGTGATCATAAGGTGAGTCTTGTGGATCACCGCCAGGCCGCCTCCTCTTTGCCCTATTCTGTTTTCCGTTATAATACGGTAATTTTCTGGCACCAATTCTCCTAGAATGGTGTTACAGTCGGCTGTGAGCCAGCTCTCTGTAATAAAAAGACAGTCTAGATCCTTTTGTTGAATGAAGTTGTGGATTTCTAGTCGGTGTTTTACTGCCGATCTTGTGTTGATCAGAGCACATGATATGTGCTTGAGCTGGGGTAAATGGCTGAAATGTCTGACCATCGATCTATGATCGATTCTCAATAGTCGCTCAGTTCTTAGGGCCTTTTTGGTGATGGCTGGCAGTATTGCGGCGCGTTGCCTCAAACTCCAAATGGTTTCGGCAGAATATTGCCGACATGCCATGATCGCCAATACACCGGGGGGGGGGGGATTTTGGGGCAGTGGGGAGAGGAATTGGCTAACTCCTCTCTCCTGGCTTGGTCCAGAGGAAGGCAAAAAACCCTGGCGGCGCTCGGCCAATATGCTCCGGTAGGGAAAAAAATTCCTTCCTGACCCCTGTAAGAGGCGATCGGGTAACCCCTGGATCAAGCTTCTGTACGTTGGAGAGACGGGGGGGGGGCTGGGGCTGAGAGGGTGACCCTGTTGCTGGTCTGGTGGATGCCTGCTCAGGCGGTGGGATAAGGGCTGACAGGGGGCTTCTCTAATAAACTGGGGGCTGAGAGGGTGAAAACAGGGCCGGGTAACTGTCCTTCTGGGGTAAGGGGGGTTTCCTGGAAGCTGGGTGAGGACAACAGAGGCGTGGGGCGCAGCGCGCCGTTAGGCCGCAAGTGAAGCCGCGGTCTTTCCTAGACCGCGGCCCCGCGATTCAGGGCGGCCTGGCGCGGTGCCCTCAAAAAAGCCCCAGAACGGCGGAAATTTCCGCGACGAGGTGGCGGGAGGGGGCCCTTGAAGATGATGGAGGTGTGGGAGTGCAGGGGGACAAAGAATGGAGCAATGGAGATCCGTATTGCTGCGGCTTTATCCTGAAAAGGACGGCCGTCAGCAGCTTTGGTGGAGGGCTCTTACCTGTGGAGAGCCAGGGAGCTGAGCTGGAGGAGCGGAGAGATCAGGGGCACAGGACTTTCCAGGGCTGGGCTGGAACTGGAGTGTGGACTGAGCTAGCCGGGCTGGGAGGGACTCTGCCTGTCTGCCTCCTAAGCCTGCCAGGAGCTAAAGCACACACGCTCCTACTCCTAGGAGACGTGCGCCGTTGGAGCTCCTGTAGCTAATCCGCCTGCCTCACTGACTTACTGGTGACTGGTATGATATTTGTACATGTTGATCATATCCCCCCTTATTCTCCTCTTCTCAAGAGTGAATAAATTCAGTTCCTCTAATCTTTCCTCATAGCTGAGCTCCTCCATGCCTCTTATCAGTTTAGTTGCCCTTCTCTGTACTTTCTCCAGTTCTCCGATATCCTTTCTGAGAACTGGTGCCCAAAACTGGACTGCATATTCCAGATGAGGTCTTACTAATGATTTGTACAGGGGGGGAGGGGCAAAATGATATCTCTATCTCTGGAGTCCATACCTCTCTATACAAGAAAGGACTTTCCTCGCTTTGGAAACCGCAGCTTGGCATTGCATGTTATTATTGAGCTTATGATCAACTAAAACCCCCAGATCCTTCTCTACTACGCCCAGATCCTTCTCCACAACGGATCCCCCCAGATCCTTCTCCACAACGGATCCCCCCAGATCCTTCTCCACTACGGATCCCCCCAGTTGTACACCCCCTAGGATGTATGATGCATGCATATTCTTAGCCCCCAAGTGCATAACTTTACATTTATCAAGATTAAACCTCATCTGCCACTTAGTCGCCCAATCAGACAGAGCATTGAGGTCGGCTTGTAAATTGGAGACATCCTGTAAGGACATTATTCCACTGCATAGCTTGGTGTCATCTGCAAAAACAGAAATGTTACTTTTCATCTCAGACCCAATATCATTTATAAATATATTGAAAAGTAAGGGACCCAACACTGAACCTTGGGGTACACCACTGATAACACCGAACCTTGGGGTACACCGCTGATAACACCAAACCTTGGGGTACACCGCTGATAACACCAAACCTTGGGGTACACCGCTGATAACCTTGGACCATTCAGAGTAAGAATCATTAACCACAACTCTCTGAATTCTGTCTTTCAGCCAGTTTTCTATCCATTTACAAACTGATATATCTAATCCTGTAGACCTTACCTTACACATGAGCCGTGTGTGGGGAACTGTATCAAACGCTTTTACAAAATCCAAGTATACCACGTCCACTGCCATGCCTCTGTCCAAGTATACCACGTCCACAGCCACGCCTCTGTCCAAGTATACCACGTCCACAGCCACGCCTCTGTCCAAGTATACCACGCCCACAGCCACGCCTCTGTCCAAGTATACCACGTCCACCGCCACGCCTCTGTCCAAGTATACCACGCCCACAGCCACGCCTCTGTCCAAGTATACCACGCCCACAGCCACGCCTCTGTCCAAGTATACCACGTCCACCGCCACGCCTCTGTCCAGGGTTTTACTTACCTCTTCATAAAAAGAAATCAGGTTTGTCTGACAACTTCTGTCTTTCATGAATCCATGCTGTCTGCTGCTTAAATAGTTTGTTTCCAGCAAGAACTCATCCATGTGTCTTTTATTAAACGTTCCAGTATCTTCCCAACTATAGAAGTTAAACTAACAGGTCTATAGTTACTTGGTAAAGACTTTGTTCCCTTTTTAAATATGGGCACCACATTGGCTCTACGCCAATCCAGTGGTACTATTCCTGTCATTAATGAGTCCCTAAATATTAGATACAGTGGCTTTGAAATTACAGATCTCAGGTGCTTTATCCACCTTTATTCTGTCTAAATATTTCTGGACCATATCACTTTTGAGCCATTGTGGATTTGGGGCTGTGTCACTCCCACCCCCATTATGGACATGAGCCCCTCCCCCATTCTCCATTGTATACACAGAGCTGAAGAAAGCATTTAATAAATTTGCCTTCTCTATGTCCTCAGTCACCCACTCTAGATTATTTTGTAAAGGGCCTACATGCTCAGACTTCACCTTTTTACTATTAATATATTTAAAAAAATTTTTGGGGTTTGTCCTACTATCTTTTGCAATCTGTCGTTCATTTTGAATTTTTGCATCCTTGATTTCCTTTTTACATATTCTATTATATTCTTTGTAACATTTAAACGACACTAGTGTTCCTTCATTTTTATATTTTTTAAAAGCTATTTTCTTATTGTTTATAGCTTTTTTAACTTTGCCCGTGAGCCACATAGGTTTTATCTTTAGCCTTTTAAACTTATTGCCCATGGGAATATACTTTGCAGTGAGGTTCCAGAGAGTCTTTTTGAAGAATTCCCATTTCTGTTCTGTGTTCATCGGTGCCAATATTCCCTCCCAGTCCAAGCCCTGGAGAGCAGTCCTCATGCTTTGAAAATTTGCTCTCTTAAAATTAGGTGTTTTTATCTTTCCTGTATGTATTTCTTGCTTATAGTTTACATTAAATGAAATCATGTTATGATCACTGCTACCCAGGTGTTCCTTTATCTGAACATTAGTAATAAGCTCTGCATGGTTTGAGATTACCAAGTCCAACAGAGCATCATTCCTAGTTGGGGCCTCAATAAACTGGACCATAAAATTGTCCTGCAATAGGCTTTTAAATTTTTGTCCTTTAACTGTCCCAGAAATTCCATTATTCCAGTCAATTTCTGGGTAGTTAAAATCCCCCATTATTATCACCGTCCCAGCCCTTGCAGCCCTTTCCATCTGTGCAAGGAGCCGAGTCTCCACCTCCTCATTAACATTGGGTGGTATATAACAAACTCCAATGATTAGCTTTGAACTACGCACATCTGTATGCAGTTCCACCCATAATGCTTCAACTTCATCACACTCTCCATCAACCAGGTCCTCTTTCACGCTTGCTTTGAGGTCACTTCTCACATAGAGACAGACCCCTCCGCCTTTCCTTTTTACCCCGTCTTTCCGAAAGAGAGCATAGCCAGGAATATTAATAGCCCAGTCATGTGAGGATTGAAGCCAAGTTTCAGGAATACCGATTACATCATAGCTCTCCTCATGCACCAGAGCTTCCAACTCACCTGTTTTGCTTGGAAGGCTTCTGGCATTGGTGAACAAACACTTAAATGTATTGTTACATTTTTCGCTGGTGTTTTTCATATAATTTTTAGTAGTGCAAATGGCACTATAATTTCCAATGGCTGTTTGCAACATGGGAACTTTCTTGTCACCTGCCATAACCCCACCTCCATCTATCCCCATTCCACTCTCCATTAATGTCTGACCCCTAACTGACCTGTGTGCCCGATGTAATTCAAGTTCACCCTCCCCCTCAAGTCTAGTTTAAATACTCCTCCAGCATTCCCCTAAACCTCTCCCCCAGCACAGCAGACCCCCTTCCATTCAAGTGCAAACCATCTTTAGCATATAGGTTGCACCCCAATGAAAAGTCATCCCAGTGCTCTAGAAAACCCAAATCCCTCCTTCCTACACCAGGTCTTTAGCCATGCATTCAGCTCTCTAATCTCCCCCTGCCTTTCCTGTGTTGCGCATGGCACAGGCAATATTTCAGAGAATATCACCTTGGAGGTCCTTCCCTTCATCTTGCAGTCTAGTTCTTTAAATTGATTCTTAAGGAGCCTCCACCTTCCATGTATACTGTCATTGGTTCCAACATGAACCAAGACAGCTGGGTCATGCCCAGCCCCTCCCAGTAATTTATCCACCCGGTCCACCACATGCCGAACCCTGGCACCAGGGAGACAGCAAACCATTCGGTTGAGGCAGAGGTCCCACACCGCTGCATCCCATCTCCTGAGACTGCACTCAGTGACTTGGGTCTGAGACTATACAGACATATCCCTCCACCCGACACAGCCAGCACACAACAGAGTTAGTAACCCCGGGAGAATTGTCTGTCAGAGATCTCACTAGACCCGGGCATGGGGCAGAAGACCCAAGGTACATACCCCAGGTGTCTAGGTCAAGCAAACCCTATGGTGAAAATCAACATTTTGCTGCCAGCTAATCCCCAGAATCTCCATAGATCCAGTCTAGAGACATAAATTGTGTCTTCAGCACAGAGAAGGAAGATTATCTGAGAGAAATACAGGACGGGGAACACAGCTCAGGAAAGTGACCAGGGGATTACAGGCTGATATCACCCAGCCCCCGCCCTACTCTGCACCAATCAGTGAGCAGTATGGGTAGAGGAATGGATTTAGTGTTAATGACCCACCTGTGCTGATCTCTGTAAGAGTGCCGTCCTCTAGAATTAGCCTCAATATTCCATCCTTCTGATCATCGCTCACATAAGTTTCCTCTTCTTCTTTCACCTCAACTTTACGATCTCTCAGGTCTCCACTCTAAATATAGAATAAAAATGACATCAATGGTAACAATGCAGATAATGTACAGATCCTAATGATACTATCAGTGATTGTTCCTCATCTACCTGATGATGGTGGGGGATGGTGTGACCTTCCTGTGTGGAATCCCGGGAATACAGACGACGGAGACATCTCTCTGGTGGGTTCCTGGTATTAGGTGGCTCCATCATATCCTTGTGTCCTTCTGATAACTCCTCCATCCCTCCATACTCCTCATCCTCCTCTTTATACTCTTCTTTAATATCAATATTATCACCCCCAAGATTTCCACTCTGAATATATAATAAAACATTCATTGTAACAAACATGCTTGTGTATAAATCATAACGACCAATAATTGTTCCTCATCTACCTGATGATGGTGGGGGATGGTGTGTTCTTCCTCCATCACCCCGTCCTCATCATCCTCCTCTTTCATCTCAACTTTAGGATCTCTCAGGTCTCCACTCTGAATATAGAATAAAAATGACATCAGGAATAGTTATTTCCTCCTCCAAAAAGATTATAAAATCAAACACAAGTATCATAAGTCCACCTCTGAATAAAACCCCCATCCCGTATTATCATATAATCCGTTACTATAAACTAAAAAGGTGAAACCCATGGGAAAAAAACAAACAAAAAAAAACACATTTTCAAAATGAAGAGAATTTTCCGGCCCTGTAAGTGGGGGAATGTTCTGACCCTGAAGGGGTTAATGTATGACACCACACTATATATGTGTAGCGCCCCCTTGCCTTTAGCACGGGTATTGCGCTTAGAGGAAAACTAGTTTGATTGGGTGAAGGTCATGTGTTCAGGGTTCTATTGCTTCTCCTGCGCGGGGTCCCGGAGTTGGGGTGCGGCATCCACCTTTAGGGTGTGCGCACCCATGGACCCTGTCGGTGTGGTCCGCCTGGCCGAGTGTCCAGGCCTTGCTGGGTCTCAGTCGGAGATGAACCTAGGGGGACCCCAGTGACTTACTGGGTTCCCGATGCCGTCGAGAGGATCAGGTACCTGGGCCATAGACAGGTGCGCTTTGCTGTCGCTCGGTGGTGGGTACTGAGAAAACGGCTGGGAGAATTTGCTCTACTCGGATATCCGCAAATTATCTAAACTACACTGGCCTGTGGCAGAGACCTAGAGTCTGGTCAGTGGGAGAGACCTGTTCCTCCTAGCCTACATCCGAGTGGTGACGGGTGCAATTTGTACTTTCAACAGCTGAGTTATGCTGTGCACATATCCAGGCCTGACATCGAGAGTTTTCCTTTCTCATCAACCTATCCTTCTTTCATCGAGTTCATGTTTGGCTATGTTGGCCTGGAATTAAAATACTGAGAAAATCTTTATTGCCTGTCTGGACATTCAATTTACTGCTGAGTGTTTCTGGTGCACCCCTAGACCAAGCAAGGGTAACTTAAAGCGGGGGTTCACCCAAAAATCAAGTTTCTGCAATTAGATCCAGCATACTGCTGACATCTGCAGTATGCTGGTCTTTTTTTTTTTTGTACTTATCCTTTTAGCAGGTTATCTTATCTGGCTCCGAGCGGGGATTACTTCCGGGTATAGGCGTTCCCGAAGGCAAGTGTAGTTGATTGACGGGCTTATATAGCGGTAATTTACGGCGTCTGCGCAGTCAGCTCTACACGGCAGGCGCAGGTGTCATAAACAGCCAAGTGTCACCTCGGCTATTTTCGGAAGGCATGATGCGCTATCCAAGCCCGTCAATCAACTACGCTTGTTTCAGGAACGGCTATTCCCCGCAGAAATCCCCGCTCGGTGCCAGATAAGATAACCTGCTAAAACGATACGTACAAAAAAAAAAAAAGACCAGCATACTGCAGATGTCAGCACTATGCTGGATCTATTTGCAGAAAGTTGACTTTTGGGTGAACCTTCGCTTTAAGCATGCCGGTCCCATCATCAAATCAGCGGCTCCTTCTGAGATGGGAAAGAGGGACTTCTATTAGCAAAAATATGTAGGCATAAGACACACCCCTTGTAGCGGAGTACAATATTAAACTCCACGATCTCCACTGGTAACCAGGGTAAATCCACAGTCAGCATTGAAAAGTAAGGCAGTGTCCCAAATCCCCCCCAGTAACCAGACGACACACAGCTCTGAGAGTCAACTGACTTTTTATTCACAGGCTTCCATATTTATATAATTCCCCATGCAAGGGGTTTCCAAACAGCCAAATAGATTTAGCAGGGGTAATACAGGGAGGACCACATGGGGAACTTAACATTTTGGATAATTCTCCCATCAGGCATTGCTGCACGAGGGAAAAGTCAGTTGATAGCTGGGGTCTGGGGTTATGTGTTGTGGGAGTTCAGTTTACAACTGCCGAACACCGATTGGGCAACATAAAATGAAGTACTTGAATGCTAGTGGCTTACGGCTGCCAGCATACGAATTACTATGCCCACATAAGACCCAGCAGAATACATAGCATATAATACAGACAACCCCCCGACATGTAACGTCCAGCGTTCCAGAAGTGGCTAGGTTTGCCACACCCTTTTTTTTTTTAAATCTGTTAAACCCACAAGTGCATTTTCACCATTAATATTCCTTTATATTGGCTTTTGGAATTTACAAATGCAGCAGAAAAATGTAGAAATTGGATGGAAGGTTTAGCACCGTGTAGCTGGCCAGCTAGAACCTGTCCTAGGTCGCTAATATAACCTACATGTATATACAGCTAAACCTGCAAAAAAACTAATGTAGTGCACATGTTTAAATGTGAGAGACAAAGGCAGAGTTATTCACTGTGATTTTGTGTTTGGATGTCATATAACAGTTGTATGTTGTGTTCACAGAAGCAAAAGAAAAAATATGCTTTTAAGAGTCATTTGTTTGTATGGCAGCAGTAGGTTAGCAATAACAGTATAATTCATGCCAGAAAGCATAGAGTTAAGCTTTTGTGACTCATCAGAAGCCTTGGCCCAATCACAGCCAATTTCACATTGAGCAGAGTTTTGACCAATCACAGCCAGCTTTGCATTCTATGCTGTCAGGAAGTTTCCAGCACATGTGCTGTTAGTTCATTCCACACAAAGACACAGCCACATGGAGACAGAGCAAAGCAGAACAGAAATACAGAGATCAGTTTTATGGAAGCAAAGGGCAAAATAGGTATTTATACAGTTATATATATGTTCTTATTGTAAATAGTGTGATTAGAACTGTATACTGATTTAGCTGTGTGTTCACTTGTAGTTCCACCAAACCCAAACTAAACCAAACCCGAACCATATCAAACCCGAACCATATCAAACCAAACTAAGCTAACCCTTCAAAAGCAACCTGCAAACGAAGTTGCAAACAGAGTTATACCCTTCAGAGAAATCAGAGAATGCTTTGATAACTTACAGAGAGAGAGAGAGAGAGTAAATACTGAAGAAAGAAATATATCCACCATCTTATATTAAATGTTAAGATTGAATATTTGAACCACCATTTTCTGTTATACTTTATTCATCACGTGTTTTTGTACATGGACTGTCTGCTGCAAAGCAGCAGTATTTTATATTTAGAAAAGTGAAGTTATTAAAGAAGTTATTTAAGCATTTGTTGTGCTCTTTAAACCTACTGCTTCCATAGAATGGCAATAGAGGAATGTCAGAGTAATAGACAGTCTTGTTGGACTGAAACGTCATAGATTTTACAATTCTTCTAATGCCACAGCGCATGAGGCACTTCATAGTGCTGCACCTGCCACACACCGGGAAAGACTTTTTGATAGATAAATAGTGCATTTTATATACATGTATATAGATTAGGGTGACCAGACATCCCCGGTTTCAGGGGACAGTCCCCGGATTGAGGACACTGTCCCCGGACCAAGTCTGTCCCCGGTTTTGTCCCCGGATTGGATTTGAACAAGGGCTGGGGCAATTTCAAAGACAGTCAGGGCCAGATCCACATACAATTGCCCTGGCGCAGCGTATCAGAGATACACTACGCCGCCGTATTTTACCTGGCTCTAAGTCGAATCCAGAAAGCTTTCGGCCCGTAAGGTACGGCGGGGAAGTGTATTTCTCGCGGTGGAATCGAAATACGCGATAAGGGGGCGTGAAGCATTTAAATTAGGTGCGTCCCCGCGGTGATCGAACTGTGCATGCTCCGTTCAGAAATTTCCCGCCGTGCATTGCGTGAAATTACGTCGAAACTTCTTTTTTTTTGTAGCGTAATTTACGTACATTCCTATTCACGTACGACTTACGCAAAAAAAAAAAAAATTGAAAATTCGACGCGGGAACGACGGCCATACTTAACATGGGCAGTCTAACTATAGACCGGATAATAGCAGCTTTAACTTTAGGCCGGAAAAACCCGACTAGCGGCGACGTTAGAGAATGCGACGGCTGATCGTAACTTCGTGGATCGCTGTAAAAAGCTAATTTGCATACCTGACGCTGAAAACGACGCGAACTCCACCCAGCGGGCGGAAAAAGATTGCAGCGTAGATCCGAAGGCGTATGAAGACGTAAGCCTGTCGGATCGAAGCCCGAAGCCGTCGTATCATGGTTTGAGGATTCAAAATAATGATACGACGTGAGTAATTTGAAAGTACGCCGGCGTATCAGGAGATAGACCGGCGTACTGCCTCTGTGGATCTGGCCCTCAGTTCAGAATTAAAAAATAAAAATTAGAATTACACCTCCCGCCATGCCACTCCTACTAGCTTAGGGGGGTGTATTTTTCTCCATTATCTGTGCCCCTTTCTAATAATCATGTGCTGGTCGGAGCAGAGGAAATATTTCTTAAGTTTTAGGTGCCTTGGCTCAAGTCCTGGCAAGCCGCCCGCCTGCTTATCTCCTTGCCTTCCCTGGTGGAGTGATCTTCTTCCAATCCCCACCCAGTAGTAGCAGGGGCGGCGATGGGCAGAGAGTCGCTAATTGCCGTCATTACTAGTAAATAAAATATATGTCCCCGGATTTAATTTAAAAAATCTGGTCACCTTAATATAGATCAGACCAAAATGAGGGACACATGAGGAGGAAAGAGGGACTTTGTTGTGAATGAGGGACAGTCCCTCCAAATCAGGGACAGTTGGGAGGTATATGTGTGTATTATCATCTGCTGGAGATAAAAGACGTCACAGTGACTATGGAGGAAGAGGACGGACATGACGGGGTTACTGGGTGTAAATAGAAGATAAGATCTTATTACCTCCTCTGCTACCGATTCCAAAGATGTCTCCTCACTACTTCATCCCGACTCACCTCTCACCCGGAAATTCGGTACATGACATCACTTCCTGTCTTCCATAGAGACTTCCTGTCTCTATGGTAAAGTGAGAAAATCACCACATTGTGGAGATCAGAGGAACTGCAGCCCCGAGAAACATCTCGTAGTGTGAACACGGCCTTGTGCTGTGTGTGTATGTATTGTATATCCTTATAGATGGGTCATCTCCACTCCCACCAAGGGGGAGAGAAATATATTACTGCCCAGTCCAGCCTTTCTCAGCCAGGGTTCCTCCAAAGGGTTCTAGAGGTTCCTTGAGCAATGGACAATTTCTGTCTCTCAGTAACAACTGACATCAAATATCTGTAAGGAGGGCAGTCTTCCCACTGATGACATATACGAGGGTCCTTCTCCCATTGGTCACCAATGTAAGGGACCACTACACTGACCACTGATATAAGGAGAAATTCCATCCAAACCGTGAGATTGGTGAGAGACTAATTGGTATCATTCTGGGCACTGCCAGACTAGGTCTTGGTGACAGAGTGAAGGGTGATGCTGCTCATACTATATGTGACCCTCATCTACATCATGGACATCTTCTTCAGCTTCTTAGTAAATAGGATGGAAATTTTCACAATCCTATATGTAGCTCCTGTTGAGTAGGCTCTATTTTATAAGTTTAGTTATCTGAGCTATAGTTGGCTATGGAATATTATGGTTCTGTTCTAGTTCAGCTGTGTTGCACATCTTCCACTTGACTGTGGGTGTCGATGTCACCAGGAGTCAAGGTCGAAATGGCAATGGGCTGGGTGTATTGAGTGCCTTCTTCCCAGAAGCAGCCCAGTGGGTGTGGTCTGCCCGCTGTGCATTCTCGGAGAGGGTGCTGTTCTGGCAGGGTCTTTCAATCCTGACCGGATGACCCTCCTGGCCTCAGGGATGCGTTAGCAGTATTTTCCGGTCTAGGGGCCTACTGGCCCAAGGCTCTGCATCTGAGAGTAGACCCAGGAGTTTTTGGGGCCTACTGGTCCAGGGGTGGTCCTGTGCTGTCTTGCCTGCGGGAAGAAGCTGAAAAATTGGGGACTCAATTGGAGGACGCATCCTGGCCAATTTACCTCACTGTGCTGCCGACCTGGCTGAAAGATCCCGGCACCGTGGACTGTGTGCTTTCTTAGGAGCTTTGCAGAGTGTGTGTGTGTGTGGTTACATGATCTTGTGGCAGAGGACTGTGTGATGACTCGACGACACTCATCAAGTCTGTGGCAGAGACTTTGAACAAGCTTCACACCGGATGCTAGGTCAGTGAGAGAGGCCTATCCAGTAGTTGCTGAATACAGTGTGGCACCGATTTGTCCTATGGATCTAAGACTGTACCTGTGATCCATAAGCAGGGTACATGAATCTCCCCTATCCCTCCACCCCTCTGATGAACCTGGTTTAATAAAACCCTGGATAAAAAATAAATTATTTGTTGGTGCGGACAGTTGTGAATAACTCTTCAAGAAGGACTCCTGGGACGAGTGTGGTGTACAGTAAGGTAACGGCAGGCCCAAATCTAAACCAGCAGCTCCTTCGGGGGTAGTGCTACATATAGAAGAGGTTGGGGGTCCTGAGTAGTCATAGAAAGGCACAGCACCCCAATAGTAGAGGAAGAGGTGGTCTGGTGACATGGAGAAGAAGACTCCGGTCAGTCTCTGGATCTCCATCACTGGAAACATGGTGAGACAACAAAAAGAGGAGAGATGGAGGAGATGTTGGTGTCGGTGGAAATGGACAGAACACGGGATGATGACACTGAGGCCTTGTACACACGAGGGAATATTTCCGCTGAACATGGTCCGACGGACCATTTCAGCCGAAAAATCCGCTCGTGTGTAGGGGCAAACTGACCGTTTTGGCCGGATTCCTCCGGCGGAAAAATTTCAAAGCATGCTTTGAAATTTTTCCGCCGGATAGGTGCCCGTCAGATATGTCCGCTGGTTAGTACGGCAAACCAGCGGACATATCTGCCCGCACATGCGTCGTATCCTGTGAATGGAAGTGTTTACTTCCTGGTGCGGTGACGTGGCGGCGTCAACGTCACCGCGCTGTCCGCCGGTGGGGAATTTGATCCGATGGTGTGTACAGCCATCAGATCAAAGCAATCCGGCGGACCGATCCGATGGGAACGGCCTGTCGGACCATTCCCATTGGATATATTACCTCGTGTGTACAAGGCCTGAAAGAACAATACGGCTTCATTCTACGATGTGTCAAGGAGAGAACCGTACAGGAGAGACTTTTCTCTATAATTAATGTCAGTAGAAGACCCTGACCCCTGTATATGATATACTCCTGACCTCTGTATATGATATACTCCTGACCCCTGTATATGATATACTCCTGACCCCTGTATATGATATACTCCTGACCTCTGTATATGATATACTCCTGACCTCTGTATATGATATACTCCTGACCCCTGTATATGATATAGTCCTGACCCCTGTATATGATATACTCCTGACCTCTGTATATGATATACTCCTGACCCCTGTATATGATATACTCCTGACCTCTGTATATGATATACTCCTGACCTCTGTATATGATATACTCCTGACCCCTGTATATGATATACTCCTGACCTCTGTATAAGATATAGTCCTGACCCCTGTATATGATATAGTCCTGACCCCTGTATATGATATACTCCTGACCCCTGTATATGATATACGCCTGACCTCTGTATATGATATACTCCTGACCCCTGTATATGATATACTCCTGACCCCTGTATATGATATACTCCTGACCTCTGTATATGATATACTCCTGACCTCTGTATATGATATACTCCTGACCCCTGTATATGATATACTCCTGACCTCTGTATATGATATACTCCTGACCCCTGTATATGATATACTCCTGACCTCTGTATATGATATACTCCTGACCCCTGTATATGATATACTCCTGACCTCTGTATAAGATATAGTCCTGACCCCTGTATATGATATAGTCCTGACCCCTGTATATGATATACTCCTGACCCCTGTATATGATATACGCCTGACCTCTGTATAGGATATACTCCTGACCCCTGTATAGGATATACTCCTGACCCCTGTATATGATATACTCCTGATCCCTGTATATGATATACTCCTGACCCCTGTATAGGATATACTCCTGACCCCTGTATAGGATATACTCCTGATCACTGTATATGATATTCTCCTGACCACTGCACTCTAGGCCCATTATTCAGAGTTACCTTTAACCTGATGACCTGTGAAGACATTAAACCACTTCCCACCCGGCCTATAGCGAAATGACGGCCAGGAAGTGGTTCAGTTATCCTGACTGCCCATTATATGATGTCCAGCAGGATAAGCTGCAATTGCATGCCCTACGGGGTACACAGCCCTACAATCCCTGTTGTGGTGTGTCAATCTGACACACCGCTTCACCGATTTCGGTAAAGAGCCTCTTAGGGAGGCTCTTTACCACGCGATCAGCTGTGTCCAATCACGGCTGATCACAGCGTAAACAGGAAGAGCCGTTTATCGACTTTTCCTCACTCGCATCTGACAGACAAGAGGAGAGCCGATCGGCTGCTCTCCTGACAGGGGGGTCTGTGCTGATTGTTTATCAGTGCAGCCCCCCACCCAGGACCACCAGGGATACCTACCAGGTATACTACCCTGGACCACCAGGGATATGCCAATCAGTGCCACTTATATATACCCTTCAGTGCCCATCAATGTTACCTATCAGTGCCCATTGTCAGTTCCCACCAGTGCCATCTCCCATGGTGCCACCTCATCAGTGAAGGAGGAAACGTACTCATTTACAAAATTTTATAACAGAAACAAAGAAAATTTTTTATTATTATTAATTCATTACGTTCCATTTGTTTAGATGCAGCATTTGTTATTTCAGGTAATTCGTAACTTCGGATAAATTCATATTTATTACGTTCACTAACAGCTAAATTACGAGGAACACCTTAACAATCACCACCATTTTATTCTCCAGGGCCTCTGCTATCAGATAATATATGTTTGGGGGTTTTATCTAATCTTCAGGCCCAAAATGTGCAAAAAAACATCTGACAGTGAAAGGGTTAATGTGAGTTAGATGGGATCACTCTGCTGTGCTCACACATTAGAGCTCCCCCTAGCTGCAGCCTGGTAATAACATTGCTAGGAGGTCTATTCATTTATCTGCTCCATACTTCCCATCTTTATATAAACGTCTCCTGACATTTAGGGGTCTATTCATAAAATATGTGCCTAGCAATTCCCCCGGGGAAAGTCCATGTACATTCCTTCTGTGTGAATGGGGGAAAGATGAATGTTATTAGGAGATTTGCTGTCCTGGTTGAAGGGTTTCCATTCATTTAAAATAGAAAATGATTGCATTTGGCCACTAGATGGAAATCATTTCTATGGTACTTAGCGCCATCTAATGGCCAAATGTGGTGTAACGGAACCCCAAATGGGACAGGGGTTAAAGTCGTTTAAAATTTTCCATTCCGGAACCAAGACAGGTATCGACACTCCACAATCCGGAAAACACGACCCATACGAATTCCCCCAGAAATGAGACACACACAGCTCTGTTCTCTGGTTCCAAACGGATAGATACTTTAATGGGAAAATAAGGCTCTTTATATACAGTCAGAAACAATGACTCAACTCCACCCACAACATCATACAATGTGTACTAACGAGCCCCCCTCAATACAAATCTTTTAACATGGACATCTGCTTATACAATACACATTCCTTTAGTCAGACATTCTGACTCCAATTCTAATTACCTACAGCTGGCAAGTCAGACATCTGACCTTTTAGACTGTGCTAATTCACAACACACATTACCATCAATAGAAATTCACACAATACAGTGTTAATTAGCATCACACAATGAAAAGGTCTTTAGAAGCCAGACTGTCTACCAAGATATTCTGAATATATTGTGGATTATCATTACTGTCCCATCTCATGTAATCCGAGATATCAGTTCTCAGTCATCCTATGCCCCTAGTGGACATAGGATGACCCTAGACACAATAGTCATTGGTGAGGCTGAAACAGAAGTACCCCATACCCTGCAAGATCCTCGGGGTCCCACGGGCCATACCATTACATTATCCTTTATAGTGTGTATATTAAAACACACGGTTTTTATTCATGTTTATTCACAAATTTGTCTCACGATTCGTCATTCGTCCAGAACGCAAAGTAAAGACTTTAAACAGCAGAAGCTGCGCTATTTTAACATTAGAAACCCTCGGGTTTTATCACATAGGAACATCTTTTCATTTTATTTTAGATTTGTTTATTTATTGTATGTATATGGCGATACATCGCACACTCATGTGGAGATTAGATTGTAACAAGACATCACCACGGAGCTCAGCGGTGTGATCGAGTGAGAGCGCCCTGCTGGTTTGCAGATTCGGGTGACACGCTCTCCAGCTCGATGAAATGTGAGCTCTGTAGTCACAGGCAGAGGGCGTGTCCTCACAGACTGTGGTGATGCCTGAAGGGTTGCAACTGAAGGGGCAACAGGCAGGTATATAAGGTTTCACCTAATTTGACCCGCCCATCTACTGATGAAGGCCAATGAGAGGCCGATACGTCTTTAGAAGGGAGGAGCACTATCTGTGACGAAGTGCCGTGGGTCTAGATCGGCGATGAATGAGCTGGTGATTTGATACCTGCTGTTTTTATTGTTATTTCTTGTAAGTGTAACTTTTTAGGGGACTCTCGCTATGACTAAGCACTAGTTTCAGTGCGAAACGCGTCAGCAGTCAGGATTTATTTTGCTGTGAATTGTAGTGCTGTCCTTCTTTTAATACAGGCGACAATTTGTTCAGAGTGCGGCTGTCCAGAGACAATTTTTGTTCCTGTTTAACTTTTTAGGGTGGGCTTTTATAATAAATTGAGAAGCAGAGAGCACTATGGTACTTGTGTTTTTTCTTTCATGTCCTTCCCCCCGGGATATAGAAGTGATTATTAATAAGTGAATGGAGGAAGGTGGTGTTTGGAGACAATTTATACGTTGATTCCCCACACAGAGATGCAGTCTGGAGACTGTAGAAATTACTACCAGTGGTAAAGTGGACGGATCGTGATCGGACACGAGGAGTGATCTGTCTATGAGTTTTATACTCACCCTTGAGGTGAGCATGCATTTTAGCAGGTGGGGGTGCGCACTGAATATTGGATCCATTTAAATAGGATTTTTCACAGCGGTGACAGCTTTGGAAACCTCCATATCAACTGTTTTTTTATCATTTATTTCTTTTTTCATAAATAGTTTTATGGAATGTATAATTATTTGTTTATATAAGATTTATAGATACGCAGCGCTGCACTATTTTCACACAATTAATACGCAGCTTCTACTTTTCAGAGGTGCCATATCCTTCTCTGTACAATCCGTGTTTTATTGATTGCATGGAATATTGGAATTTTCTGAGATTGTGGATTTGGGCTTTTCATGAGCTGGAAGCCACAATCATCACAATGATGACAAATCACGGCTTGAACCCTCTTGCTTTGCATGTAATGAGTCTCTCTCATATATTAGTCTCGCCTTTTAAGTTGCATTAGTGAAATAAATGAACTTTTGCACCATATTCAAATTTTTCGAGTTTCACCCGTATATCAGGGTGTGCTTCTTCCCCACATGTCCAGCAACAATCACAGACAAAACATTTCCCGCACTCACTAATACACCTCGGGGGTTGTGTGCGGCCCCTGATGTACAGGAAGACAGGACTTCAGTGAGGAACATTTCCCTCACTCAGGACAGGAAAAAGGCTTCTCACCGGTGTGTGATCTCTGATGTGTGGAAAGACAGGACTTCACTGAAAAACATTTTCCGCACTCAGAACAGGAAAAAGGCTTCTCCCCCGTGTGACATCTCTGATGTGTGAAAACATAGGACTTCACTGAAAAACATTTCCCGCACACAGAACAGCAAAAAGGCTTCTCCCCCGTGTGCGATCTCTGGTGTGTGGAAAGATTGGACTTATCTGAAAAACATTTTCCACACTCAGAACAGGAAAAAGGCTTCTCCCCCGTGTGAGATCTCCGGTGTTTGGAAAGACTGGAACTATCTGAAAAACATTTTCCGCACTCAGAACAGGAAAAAGGCTTCTCCCCGGTGTGTGATCTCTGATGTGTGGAAAGACAGGACTTCACTGAAAAACATTTTCCGCACTCAGAACAGGAAAAAGGCTTCTCCCCCGTGTGACATCTCTGATGTGTGAAAACATAGGACTTATGTGAAAAACATTTCCCGCACTCAGAACAGGAAAAAGGCTTCTCCCCCGTGTGAGATCTCTGATGTTTGGAAAGATTGGACTTCTCTGAAAAACATTTCCCACACTGAGAACAGGAAAAGGGCCTCTCCCCTGTGTGAGATCTCTGATGTGTGGAAAGACGGGACTTCACTGAAAAACATTTCCCACACTCAGGACATGGAAACCTCTTATGTGTTGGAAGGACGGCACCTTCCCGCACAGTCTGAGGTTCCTCAGGATAAGAGGAATACGATGGTCCATCTACACTGTGTGGTGCCGGATGGACATTTGAGGTAGTCGGGTTTTCTCCTGGACTATACTGTGTGATGTCCTCATCTTCTACTTTACAGTCTGGAGACAAAGTGAGACAATCCTCTGAGGTTTTCCTCATCTCCCGTCCATCTACTAAAATAGAAATACAAAGATTATTACTAGACATGAGCTGATTGGTTCCCCTAAACCAGGACTCCGCCCACATCAGGCGGCTTTGTCTCTGAGGATCTTACAATTCCCCCCTCAAGGTAAATAGTAAATGGTTCTTCTGATCTCCTCCCAGATCATTTCTTTATTCATGGACCTCAGTCAGAGAGTGAGGAAACAACGAGAACTGTCTTTTATAGGAGTGACAATGATGAGGGGATTATAGGACGAGGGTCAGGAGTCTGTAATGTACAACATAGAGTATATAGTGCAGGGGTCAGGAGTATGTAATGTACAATATAGAGTATATAGTGCAGGGGTCAGGAGTATGTAATGTACAACACAGAGTATATAGTGCAGGGGTCAGGAGTATGTAATGTACAACATAGAGTATATAGTGCAGGGGTCAGGAGTCTGTAATGTACAACATAGAGTATATAGTGCAGGGGTTAGGAGTATGTAATGTACAACACAGAGTATATAGTGCAGGGGTCAGGACACATGATATTGGTATTCAGTAATCAGTGGTGGATGAAATGATTACTGGAGACAAGTTGCAGAGATCCCACACCGCTGCCTCCCATCTCCTGAGACTGCACTCAGTGACTTGGGTCTGAGACTATACAGACATATCCCTCCACCCGGCACAGCCAGCAAATAACAGAGCAAGTAACCCGGGAGAATTGTTCTGTCAGAGATCTCACTAGACCCGGGCATGGGGCAGAAGACCCAAGGTACATACCCCAGGTGTCTAGGCCAAGCAAACCCTATGGTGGAAACCAACATTTTGCTGCCAGCTGAACCCCAGAATCTCCATAAATCCAGTCTAGAGACATAAATTGTGTCTTCAGCACAGAGAAGGAAGATTATCTGAGAGAAATACAGGAATACAGGACGGGGAACACAGCTCAGGAAAGTGACCAGGGGGTTACAGGCTGATATCACCCAGTCCCTGCCCTACTCTGGACCAATCAGTGAGCAGTATGGGTGGAGGGATGGATTTAGTGTTAATGACCCACCTGTGCAGATCTCTGTAGGAGTGTCCTCCTCTATAAATGTCCCCGTTATTCCATCCTCCTCCATAGACTGCTGATCATCCCTCACATACGTCTCTTCTTCTTCTGATTTCACCTCAAATTCTATATCAATTGGATCTCCACTCTAAACCAAGAGAATGAGAGAGAATATCATCTGTAAGATATAAACTTACATACAAAACCCACACATCATCTCCACCAGTCCATGTTCTAGATGCTCCGTCCCACCGACCTTGTAACAGTGGGGGATGGTGTGACCTTCCTGTGTGGAATCCCGAGAATACAGAGGACGGGGACATCTCTCTGGTGGGTTCCTGGTATTAGGTGGCTCCATCATATCCTTGTGTCCTTCTGATAACTCCTCCATCCCTCCATACTCCTCATCCTCCTCTTTATACTCTTCTTTAATATCAATATTATCATCCCCGAGATTTCCACTCTGAATATATAATAAAACATTCATTATAATAAACATGTTTGTGTATAAATCATAACGACCAATAATTGTTCCTCATCTACCTGATGATGGTGGGGGATGGTGTGTTCTTCCTCCATCACCCCGTCCCCATCATCCTCCTCTTTTATCTCTTCTTTAACCTCAACTTTAGGATCTCTCAGGTCTCCACTCTGAATATAGAATAAAAATGACATCAATGGTAACAATGCAGATAATGTACAGATCCCAATGATAATGATATATCAGTGATTGTTCCTCATCAGGGATGAGGTTCAGCATGTTTGGATCATACGCGTGCAGAGCCCACCAGGAAGACAGCGCGGCGCTGCGCTAATCACAGCCGGGGAGACATTGTCCTGATGCTCAGCTGCAGAGATCGGGAAATGTCTCCCTGGCTGTGATTAGCACAGCGCAGCGCTGTCTTCCTGGAGGGCTCTGCACGTGTATGATCCAAACACGCTGAAGCTCAACCCTATTCCTCATCTACCTGATGATGGTGGGGGATGGTGTGACCTTCCTGTGTGGAATAATCCCGGGAATACAGAGGAGGGGGACATCTCTCTGGTGGGTTCCCATTACTGGATCCATCTGTAGGAAACACACACACTGACTGAATACATTGTTTCTATGTGTTTATCAGATGATGGGGGATGGGGGTGGAGCCTCCGTACTGCTCTCTCCTGTACAATAAAGTCTCCTCTTACCCGGTGATGTGAGGGGCGGCTGATTGTCCATCATGACGTCCTTGTAGAGATCCTTGTGTCCTTCTAAATCCTCCTACATAGGGAAATAGACAGTGACATCACCTGATACTTACAAAGATAAAGTCATCATCCAGACACATCCCTTGTGTTGAACCTTCACAGACATCAGTAATAGTTATTTCCTCCTCCATAAAGATTATAAAATCAAACACAAGTATCATAAGTCCACCTCTGAATAAAACCCCATCCCGTATTATCGTATAATCCGTTACTATAAACTAAAATTAAGAGAATGTTCCGGCCCTGTAAGTGAGGAATGTTCTGACCCTGAAGGGGTTAACCTAGGTCTCCACACTATGGGCCAGATTCAGGAACAGTTAGGCTGGCGGATCCAGTGATCCGCCAGCCTAACTGTGACTTTGAGCCGGCGTTTCTGTTTTCTGTAACCAGAAAACAAGAAACGCCGGGTTGAAGTTCCGATGCGAGCAGCGTAACTGAGTTTCGCCATCACATTGTTACTTCAACTTAAAAATGGCGCCGGGGGCGTTCCCGCCGATTTAGGCTCAAAAAATATGTTAATGAGCGGAAATCGGCAATTCACGATCGAATTCCGGCACGACGCAATGACGATACGAAGTTTCCGGACGGGATACGCGGCGCGAAGATATACCTACATGGGGTTGGAATATCCTATGTTAGGTATAGGCGTCGTCATCGCGCCGGGTAAAAAAAAAATCACTTCGCTTGCGTAAAAAGTTCATGAATGGGAATGTGACGTCATTGACGTTCATTCACAGAATTTGGAGCATGCGCACGGGGATGTTTTAACACTCGACGCATGCGCAGTACGTTCGCGGCGGGAACGCGCTTCGTTTAAATACTACACGCCCCGTACCCGCCCAATTTGAATTCCGCCGGCTCATTTGCGATGCGCTGCCGCAACTTTAGGAGCAAGTGCTTCGTGAATGACAGTACTTGCTGCTAAAATTGCGGCAGAGTAACGTAAATGAGAAGCGTTACTCTGGAGCAAAGATGCTCCCATCTACCTGAATCTGGCCCTATATATGTGTGTATTATCATCTGCTGGAGATAAAAGACGTCACAGTGACTATGGAGGAAGAGGACGGACATGACGGGGTTACTGGGTGTAAATAGAAGATAAGATCTTATTACCTCCTCTGCTACCGATTCCAAAGATGTCTCCTCACTACTTCCTCCCGCCTCACCTCTCACCCGGAACTTCCTGTCTGTCCCTGACATCACTTCCTGTCTTCCATAGAGACTTCTTCACTCTATGGTAGAAGTGAGATCACCATCTTGTGGAGATCAGAGGAACTGCAGCCCAGAGAAACATCTCATGGGTGTCCTTTTATGAAAGTGCGGTAAAATAGCGCTATTCAGTTCTCAGGGGAGATCGCTCTCCTCCGAGTGCCTGTTTATGAAGCTTTGTAGATCGATTCTCATGTTGAGATGAGGAGCGATCTACAAACGGCTGGAAACTCCTGAGAACGGCTTCTCTCGCTGTAATCTCGCGTGATGTAGCGGGATTACAATGTGAGGAAGTGAAAGATACAAAAGCTGAACACGAATCAGCACACATTATACACCACATATTAATAAAATAATAAAGTTACATTCCCACCAAACAATATACATGAACCTAATTATTAAATAACATTGTTTTTATCAATATGTAAAGCTCATACATGTGCCTATTTACATGTGAATGGTGTATAGGAAATGAATGGAATCCCACATATGTAATGCAGCTATACACCATTCATATCCATGAAAAATACATTTATAATCATTTTTTTTTTTTAATAAAGTATACAAATATAAACCCCGTATAACTGTAATAGAACAGTCCATGGGTAAAACCATATTTTAGGGTTTACATTTTTTTTTTACTAATAAATAAAAAAATATATAAAAATTACTTTAATAGCATTTTAACATTTTAATGCAGGTAGACTAATATCTATACACATAGAAATAAATATATATATATATATTATATGATGATGTATATTAGAGGTCGACCGATATGGTTTTTTTTCTGGCCGATGCCGATATTTTTTTTTTATCTCAGCAAATCTAGGGTGGAGAGGAGGTTATTGTTTAGGGTGGAGAGGTGGTGTGCAGCCTATTAGTGTCCATCAGTGCAGCCTGTCAGTGCCCCATCAGTTCCCACCGGTGCAGCCTATCAGTATCCATTAGTGCCCACCAGTGGAGCCTATCAGTGCCCACCAGTGGAGCCTATCAGTGCCCACCAGTGGAGCCTATCAGTGTCCACCAGTGGATCTCACTAATGCCCACCAGTACAGAGCTCCTCAGTGCCCACCAGTACAGAGCTCCTCACTGCCCACCAGTACAGAGCTCCTCAGTGACCACCAGTACAGAGCTCCTCAGTGACCACCAGTACAGAGCTTCTCAGTGCTCACCAGTACAGAGCTCCTCAGTGCCCACCAGTACAGAGCTCCTCAGTGACCACAGTATAGCTCCCTTAGTGCCCACAGTATAGCAGCTCAGTGCCCACAGTATAGCCCCCTTAGTGACCACAGTATAGCAGCTCAGTGCCCACAGTATAGCCCCCTTAGTGCCCACAGTATAGCCCCCTTAGTGCCCACAGTATAGCCCCCTTAGTGCCCACAGTATAGCCCCCTTAGTGCCCACCGTATAGCAGCTCAGTGACCACCGTTTAGCAGCTCAGTGCCCACAGTATAGCAGTTCAGTGCCCACAGTATAGCCCCCTTAGTGCCCACAGTTTAGCCCCCTTAGTGCCCACAGTATAGCCCCCTTAGTGCCCACCGTATAGCAGCTCAGTGCCCACCGTATAGCAGCTCAGTGCCCACCGTATAGCAGCTCAGTGCCCACAGTACAGCAGCTCAGTGCCCACAGTACAGCAGCTCAGTGCCCACAGTACAGCAGCTCAGTGCCCACAGTACAGCTCAAGAAGCAGAGCACTTGGCTCTGTTCCGTCCCCTCGCCTGGCCAAGGAGAGCTCCATCTGTCCCCTGACATGCTGCGCGCCCCGCCTCTGTCTCGACACTACAAACCCCAGAATGCAGTGCGGCCAGTAACATCCAATCGGCGGCCGCAGCTGCACACTTGGGGGAAAAAAAATCAGCAAACAACGGCTGTGATAGCCGTTTAGAATAGACGGTGGGCGGCCAGGGGGAGGATTTACACCCAGCACGCCCCTGCTTTTGATTCCTAACAATCGGCCTGTTTTCACGCAATATAATCGGGCGATGCCGATTTAAAAAAAAAAGCGAAATATCGGCCAACCGATATATCGGTCGACCCCTAATGTATATGTATATACATACACTATAAATTCCTAACCTGCTCATGTTGGGGTGTATTGGGGGGAAGATGTCATCTGACTGTATAGCTGCTTGTGTGTGAAGCATGGAAGACAAAAGACTTCCTTCTTCCTCCACAATACTCAGCCAGCTTCGGCTTCTCTCTCTGATTCTCCACCTCTGAGATGGTGAATCAGAAAGTGGGAATTCTGTCACAGATCGCCAGTGAGGTGCTGAGATCGCACCTTCATAAACTGCCCGTTTCTGTGACAGTAAGTTCAGATTCTCACTGTGCTGAGATGATCGGTGGAGAACATGTTCTCCGCTGATTACCTCAGCTTCATAAACTATGTATGACCTGAGATCAGCGGTGAGAATCGGGATCGCTGCTGATCTCACTTTCATAAAAGGACACCATAGTCTGAACACGGCCTTGTGCTGTGTGTGTATGTACTGTACAGAGGGGGCTCTCTAATTAGGCAAGTTAGGTGGTCACCTACAGGGGTTTTGCGGCCACCAAATTTGTGTAGCATATGTGTGGGAGAAAATGTCCCCTGGTTGGTGTCCCCGGGCCGGACTGGCTGTAGGAAATTCCAGGGCTGAATGTCCTAACAAGAACTGCCTTCCCCCAAGCTACCCTTTCACTCACTGCCCCGCCCACCACACACTGCCAATCAGATGTTGCATCACAACAGGGCTCTGCAGCCCTGTATCCAATGAGGGTGCTGCTGACATCTCCCTTCTCACCCACCGTGTGTGCCTGGCACTCTGTACTGTGTATGCAGCGAGTTCTCAGAGGGGCATGAAGATGCCGGGAGGAGACCAGAGATGACAGAGGTGGTGTGCCTAGGACTGGAAACAGGTGAATGTCTGCACAGTCTTTGACCATCTCCTGTATCATGTCTTCACAGTCTCTGACCATCTCCTTTGTCATGTCTGCACAGCCTCTGACCATCTCCTGTGTCATGTCTGCACAGCCTCTGACCATCTCCTGTGTCATGTCTGCACAGCCTCTGACCATCTCCTGTGTCATGTCTGCACAGCCTCTGACCATCTCCTGTGTCATGTCTGCACAGCCTCTGACCATCTCTTGTATCATGTCTGCACAGCCTCTGACCATCTCTTGTATCATGTCTGCATAGTCTCTGACCATCTCTTGTATCATGTCTGCACAGTCTATGACCATCTCCTGTATCATGTCTCCACAGTCTCTGACCATCTCCTGTATCATGTCTGCACAGTCTATGACCCTCTCCTGTATCATGTCTGCACAGTCTATGACCATCTCCTGTATCATGTCTGCACAGTCTATGACCATCTCCTGTATCATGTCTGCACAGTCTATGACCATCTCCTGTATCATGTCTGCACAGTCTCTGACCATCTCCTGTATGAAGTCTCCAAATCTCTGACCATCTCCTGTATCATGTCTGCACAGTCTCTGACCATCTCCTGTATCATGTCTCCACAGTCTATGACCATCTTCCTCAGTCTAATGACCATCTCCTGTATCATGTTCTGCACAGACTCTCTGACCATCTACTCTCTGTATCATGTCTGTCACAGTCTATGAATTCATCATCCTGTGAAATCATAGTCATCCACAGTCTCTGACCATCTCCTGTATCCATGTCC